>CM053600.1:184863663-184921127 GCA_028646575.1 Pseudocheirus occidentalis | reverse complement strand
TCTCCCTGTCTCCTCTCCTTCTAGTCCTCTCCCATCTCAGAATTTTGCCTTTTAAAGTCTCCCTTCACATTCAATTCATCCTATACCCTCTATATACACCTATACACACATGCTCAGATATATATTCATACACATATATAGACTCCTATATGGACCTATGTGTAAGTATACATATATATACATTTGTATTCCCTTCACCTATCCTCATGCTAAGAAAAGTTTCATAAGTTACTATTATCGTTTTTCCATATTGGCATGTACATAACTCAAATTTGACAAGTTCCTTATGATTTCTTTCCCATGTTTACCTTCTCATGCTTCTTGTGTTTGCTTGTCAAATTTTCTGTTCAGCTCTGGTTTTTTCAGCAAGAATGCTTGAAAGTCCTCCACCTCATTGAATGACCATATTTTCCCCTGGACAGAACAACTACTTTCAACTATAGCAGTGGGAAGCAAACCATAATTTAAGTAAATGGAAATTAGTTAAGAGAACTGAAGGGGAAAAAAAGGAAGCTCAAAGCAAGAGAGATGGGGCTGCCCAGAAGAGATAGGATACTCATAATGGCCAATGGAGAAAAGACAGAATTACTCGACTTTCATTTTGCTCCCACTTTCTCTGCCAGAGAATAACCTTCAGCCTGGAAAGTACAGAACAAAAATGGCTAATAGAGTGTTGAAACCCAAGATAAATAGAGCAATAAAAGGGTACCTCACTGCCCTGGATGAGTTCAAATCACCGGGCACAGGAAAATGACATCCCAGGGTACCAAAAACTGTCAGATATAAGGGCCAAGCCACTGTCACTGATCTCCCAAGGATTACAGGGAAAGGGAGAGGAGCTACAAGAAATGAGATGGGAAATGCTGTCCTGATTTTCACAACTCCAGGATAAGAGCAGAATCTGTAAACTATTGGTGAATTTGACTTCAATTTGTGGACATTTTTGGAATACATTATGAAAGGGATGGTTAGAAGAAAGAAGCAGGGGTCACAAAGAGCCAGCGTGGCTCCATCAAGAACAGGTCAGGCCAGACCAACCTGATCCCCCTTTGACAGGTTTACTAGACTGGAAGATCCATGGAAAGGAATGGAAAGGCATGTATTCTGCACCTACTGTATGCTAAGGGCTAGAGATGCAGACAGAAAATTGAGTACCCCCAAGTTCTCATTCTGATTGGGCAAAAAAAACACATAAAGGAAGGCTTGTGTTTATGGGCAATTCATGGCAGATGGATCTGCTTTCTCTAGATTTGACAAAGTCTCAAACTACTCTTCCTCGTAACAGTGAGATGCAGGCTATCAGGGGTAGAGAACCAAGCAGATTCAGAGCTAGGTGCTGAATGGGCCCTCCTAAGAGATAGTCATTAATTGTTCAGTATCAACATAGAAGAAATTTACCAGGGCAGAAAACCAGAGATCTGCTCAGCCCAGTGTTGTTAATCAGCTTTATAAAGGTATTAATGATGTGTTTATATCAAAACTGCAATGACCCAAAGCTGGGAGGGAGAGTTAAGACGTTGGATGACAGTCAGGAACCAAAAAGATTTCAACAGGCTAGGACACTGGGCTAAATGTAATATGACAAAACTGAAGAGAGATAAATATCATTTCTCACCCCTGGGTTCAAAAAAATCAGCTTTATAGTATAAAATAGGAAAGGCATAGCTTTAAAAAATAGTTGGGCTTAATATGAGTCAGTGTGTAGTAACAGCAGCCCAAAGCTGTCGTGCAGTCTTAGGATATATTAAGAGAACCATAGCTCTAAGGATTAGAGAAATAATCATTCTTCTGTGTTCTGCTGTGGTCAGACCACATCTGCCATGTTGTGTTTGGCTCTGGGTACCACATTTTGGTAATTCAATTGATAAGCGGGAGTATATGCAGAACGGGGCAATGAAATGAGAATCAGCTGAAGGAACTGGGAGTGTTTAGCCTAGAAAAGGGAAGGTTTGGGGGAAATCACGATGTCTGTCTTCAAGGATATGAAGGGTGTTCATGCAAAAAGACTTGTTCTACTTGGAAACTAAGGAAGGGAGAACTGAGTGTAAATGGAGACCATGGACAGGCAAATTTAGACTCAATGTCAAGGGAAATTTTGTAACAATCAAAACTATTCCTAATACAATGGCTGCCCCCCAACCATTGGGATTCCCTTATAAGGAGTCTTCCAGCAAAGGCTGGCTGGATAGTGATAAGTCCAGTATATTATAAAGGGACAGGCTGATCAAGGAAGCTAGGTGCCATCGTGGATACAATACTAAAGCAAAAGTCAGAAAGACTCATCTTCCTGAGTTCAAATCTGACTTGTGGCATTCATTAGCTGTGTGACCCTGGGAAAGTCACTTCACCCTGTTTGCCTCAGTTTCCTCATCTGTAAAATGAACTGGAGAAGGAAACTACAAACCACTTCAGTACCTTGAAAACTCCAAAGGGGGCCATGAAGAGTCAGACACAACTGAAAAATGAGTAAACAACAAGTTGCTTAGGTATGGATCAGTCTACTCACTGCAGAGGTCCCTTCCAACTCAGATTCTCTAATTCCGGGAAAAGTCAACAACAGGTTAATTATGAGTTATTCATTGTTTTCTCTGCTTCTGACATTTGCCAAGTTTAATTTTTGCCCAAACATGGGAAAATTCGTATCTATTTCTAGTGAGGACACCATGTGCAGATTTGTAGCAAGAGGAACCTGATTGCTGTAAAGAAATGCCATGAATGGTAGAGTCTAACAGACAAAATGTTCACAGAATGAGAAATCTCAAAGGGCCCTTGAAGATCAATTCTTCCAAATGACAAAGGAGGAAACTAGAGCTCAGGGAGATGAATACACTTGTTCAAGATTCCATGAATAGTCAATATCAGAGGTAGAATTTGAACTCAGATCATCTGAGCTGAATCAGAGCTCTGTTCCCGGGACCGCATTGCCCTGGACTTATGTTACCTCCACTCGCTTACGCTTTTCCAATCCAAAAAAAGAAATAAATCAGTTTCTTGTCAACAATAAACTCTCTCTTTTTTGTTCAACTGGACTGGGACCCTCAATTGACAGCAAGTCATGTAAAGAACCTCTTTCTGAATCTAAGTCAGAGGAGTAAAATTTACACCTGGAAGGGACCTTGGAAGCCATTGAGTTCAACCAAACCCTTTTGCAAATGAAAAAATAAAAGGGAAGGGGGGAGCAAAGCAATTTCAGGAGGGAAAAAGTATTAATAATTGGAAGATTAGGAAATGCTTTCCATAGGAAGGGGAATACAAGCTGAGACTTCCATCCAAGAAGAATTTACTAAGTGCCTATTCTATGCCAAGTAGGTGGTGCCAGGGAAACAGATAAAAGAAAATACAGTTGCTGCCTTCAAAGAACTTATGTACATTCTCCTAGTGAGAAAAGACATTTGGAGGGTGGGAGAGAGAGAGAGGTAGGGAGAGAAGAGAGAGAGACAGAAAGGGAGAGAAGAAAGAGGGAGGAGAGAAGAGAGAGGACAAAGGAGGGAAGGAAGGGGAGAGGGAGGTAGGGAAAAGAGAGAGGAGAGAAAAGAGAGGGAAAGAAGGAGGGAAGGAATGGGAGAGAGAAGGAGGGAAGAAGAGAGAAGGAGGGAAAGAGAGGAATAAGAAGGGAAGGAAGGGGAGAGAAATAAAAAGAGAAATATAGGGGATACATATATGTGATATACATATACATACATAGATATGTATATATGTGTGTGTGTACATGTATATATTCTACATATATTACCTTTAGATTTATCACATTAAAAGGAATTAGCTCATATGCTAAGAGTCTAGCATCAGACTGAAACTCCTAATTGGTCTTTTCATTTTCTAGAAACTGTGACTACAAAGAATATCCAACAGTCCAAGTGAGCTTTGCCTGGGAAGGAAAGAGTGGATAGAAATCCTGAAATGCTACCAGCCCCCAAGCTGGTGGCCACACAGTCCTGAGATTATCACTAGGTGATGATACCAAAAATTAAAAGGTATATATAGGTATTAGAGTATTGAGCTATTAGCTTAAGAAATCAATTCAAGGAGACATGGAGAATTTATTAACTTTATTGATTTTCAATTTTACGTGGGCTGCTATTTAAGTAAATCTTTCACAGTAATTTTAAAGCTTGGAAACACTGTAAATAACCAGGACTGTGTGGAGTTTGGAACCGTCGTCCCCCTCTGCTGAAAGTATATGGCCTTTAATGCATATTACAATAAATTGGAGGTCATGAGAATCTGAAAGCTCCCTCTAGTCACACAAGGTGCTTCCCAACCCACTCCAATGGAAAAGCCTGTCACAGGTGGTTAAGTCATCCCAGGTCGGGATGTACTTAAGAAAGGAGGTAATTAAATTGAGCCTGTTGTCCGGACGTTAAGACAACATATCCTGTGTAGCTTTGGAACAGGTGGGTCTTTGTCAAGATTAGCTGGCTCCTCACCCAATCAGTAAGTGAGCTCCTCTATACCGATACAAAAACACGAGTGAAAAACGCAGAAATTACAAGGGACTTGAGAGGATTCTAATGGAGGGACTGATAACACAGGCTGGTCCTAACCATCACCCAAGGCCAAGGGAACCCACACAAAGGCACAGGCCCCACTGGAATGATAAAAGGCTCCAAGCTGCCTGCCGCTTATTAGAAATAATCACAGGCTTGTTCAATTTGTTATTTTCAACAATGTCTGTTCTATAGGAAATGACAAAGAGATGAAAGTGGGAGAGTCTTATATTTTCCTTGCGGCTGATCCTGACTGACACGTAGGGAAATGTTTTGACATCCTCAAGTGTAAGTAACAAATCCATCCCCTGAGTCGTAAGCCACATGTTTACTTAGAAAAGCCTGGTCCAATCTGTAAGGATCCAAATCACAAGGTCTGAAGCTCAGGAAACTCCAGAAGGTGGGGGGAAAAATGCCCTGAGAGGACCCGTCTTGACATTATCAGAATAATCTAAGACCAGCAGCAGAAAAAAAAGAGATAAATGCACCATCTGCAATGTCCAACTGCCTCCTCCCTTTCAAAACGAGTGTTTCTGTCTCTGTGCTGGTGTTTCCTCACAGGAAGCACAGATATACTCTGTAAGAATCCAGATTTTAAATATTTCAGCAGGGCATGTAAAATAAACATTTTCACTGTCAGTTTAATCAGTGGGAAAGTCCATAGAGGATCATGGATCTAGGGCCGTAAGTAACCTCAGTGGCCATCTTGACCGGCTCTTCCATTTTACAGATAAGGAAACTGAGGCTCACAAAGATTACATGATTTGGACAAGATCACACTTCCATATGTATCTGGGGCGGAATTTGAACCTAGGACCACCCCCTCCCCAATACTGGAATCAGTTCTTCTCTGCTATACTATGCTGAGAGTGTGGCAAAGAGTGGGGACCAGTTGGTCTGTGGGTAATTGAGCTATCCTAATAGCTCCAAAAAGTTTCCATGTTTGCAAACAGGGAATAATATGTAATAAAAGAAAATGAAGAAAATAGTTGAGGTTGAAAGCAGTTGGTGCTGCCAAGCCCTTCAAATACTAAATCCTGCAAAACATCTGTGATTCCTAAGAAGAAACAATAGCCCAGCGAGTTGGCCACAAGGATTTCTGAATGCCACACACTGCGATACATACTGGTGTTACAAAGAAAGGCAAAAAAACACGGCCCCTGCCCTCAAGGAGCTCACGTTGACATCATCACTAACATCTAGAGAGCTTTGAGGTTTACAAAATCATCTGCATTGGCTTTGGAGTCAGAACTCCAGAGTTCAGATCCCTCCTTCGGAACTCACTGCCTACCTGTGTGACCTCAAGAGAATCCCAGGTTCTCAGCTCATAGGTCCAGAGCTGGAAGGGACTTGAGAGGCCATTTAGTCCAATGCCAGAATTTTACAGATGAGGAAGCTGAGGCCCACAGAGGTTAAATGATTTGTCCAAGGACACTTTGATAGTATCAAAGGTAGGATCTGAATCTTGGACCTTTGTCTCTGGAGTAAAGGACCTTTTCCAATGTACCGTGAGATTTAGAATTACTTTGGATTTTTTTCTTCTAGTGGCTCTTAAAAAGAATAATGGAAAAGACTCTGCATTACGAGCTAGAAAAGCTAGATTGTAGTTCTAATACTGCTCTTTTGAGAGATAGATAGATAGATAGATAGATAGATAGATAGATAGATAGATAGACAGATACATACATACATACATACATACATACATATCCATACAGATGGATAGATAGATAGATAGATAGAGGATAGATAGATAAAATATCACGTTATATTTATATATACACACATATGGACTGGTCAATTGGTTTTTGTTTTTTATACATTTATGTTTTCTTACATTTATCATAAACAAATGTAAATAGCATATAAATATAATATATACCACCTTGGGCATTTCACAATCTAATCTCTGCTTCCTTGGTTTCTACATCTGTAAAATGAATCAATTGATAAATATTTATTAAGTATTGACTATAAACCAGGCACTGGGCTTAGTGCTAGAAAAATGGAAATAACTGGGGTCATGTACTTGATAAGACTGTTTCCAAGAAGTGTGATAACATGCTTTCTTTATGAACCACCCAGTACTGCATGCATGTAAGCTGTTATTATAATTGTTCATGGGGAACTGACCAATGAATCAGTTATGGGAACATGTGTAAGATTTGAGGAGCCTGGTACTGCAAGTTTATGAGGATGTGAAATAGAGCTGCCTGACTCTCCCCTTTATTACATATGCAAATATTGACTCTTTCCTATCCATTTACCAAGATAAAGCCTTTTGATTGACTGCTGAATGGGATCTGAGAGTGTATACAAAGGCTCCAGTGGAGAAACTCCCTTTCTTTCCTTCTTGCGGCTTTGAAGGGTTAAGAAAGAGTCTCTGAAGTCTAGAGGGCCAGTGAGTGTGTGGGCTGTCCTGCAGCCAAGGAATAGCTCATAGGATGCTTGGGAAAATCCACTAGCGTAACTGTTTCAAAGTTTGAGCTCACTCTGCCTAGGGACTGAAGTATTAGAAAGAGAAACATACTCCGTATGGGCAGGGAGTAAAGTTTTTGTACTTCTCAGTGCATCTGTCTTCTCAGTAAACATTCCTTTGTAAAAGCTAATGGGTGTTACTGGTTAACCAGGAAGTGTGAGATTAATCAGTGGAACTGATGATATTGACGAGAATCCACCAGAAGGGGTGCTTGAGCCAACATCTTTATAAGCTGTTACAATCCCTAAAAAGTGCCCTGACAGGAGATAAAAGCTGCCCTATGAACTGAGCAAATACAATTTCACAGAATTATAGCACACTAGCACCACTGAAAGTTGGTGCTGGGAAAAGGTCCTCAGAAGCAACACAGACGTCCTATTAAGAAGAAAAATGTCATCAGGCAAAATCTTGATTTCAACAGATACTTTTTGTCATCAGCAAAAGAAAAAAAACACTTTTAAAGGAGCAAAAGTGTGGATGTTTCACTGGGAAGCCCCACATTGTTATCGTCTTAATATTAATCTAAATTTGATGAGTTTTACATACACTGAATAATTAAACATTTTATTTCTGGGCTTCCTAGAACCTCCATCTGTTTTTAATGGAATCCCTTGAATGTTTTTCTTTATAATTCTAGCCGTCTGTCTGCACTCGAATCCTCCAGTCTGCTTTTTTGTTCCTAATATCTTTTAGATGGGGTTTACATTGTGCCAGGGCTGAGTGAGAGCAAGGGAGTCCTGTCAGTATGAAGAACGCTGCCCTCTCTCTGCCTCCTTATGTTCTGGAAAGACACAGGGCAGGACAAGCTGTCTGTACTCTAACTTCATCTTGGTGCTATTGAAGAGGCTCCAAAGGAGGTGCAGGAAGAGCACTAGCCTTGGTATTCAAGAGTTCTGGTTTTGAGTACCATCTTTGCCACTGGGTGACCTTGGGCAATTCACCAGGCCATAGTTTCATTATCTGTAAAATGGGATGACAGTACCTTCTCTGCCTACCTCCCAGAGTTGTGAGAAAATCACTTTGAACATAGTAAAATGCTCTATGGCACTGGTTCTCAACCTTCCTAATGCCACCAATCCTTTAATACTTGTATATGGGCATATCTGCATGTGCAGACCTGCCTGGAGACCCATAGAGGAGCTGTGTCTCAGTTCCTAAGACCATGGGAAATATGTGTTTTCCGATGGTCTTAAGCAACCCCTGTGACCCCTGTGAAAGGGTCATTCAACCCCCAAAGGGGTTACAACCCACAGGCTGAGAACTGCTGATCTATGGATATGAGCTTATGCTTATGCTTATTGACAATGGGGAAGGGTGGCTGTGAAATGCAAGGCTGGCAACAGAGTAGATTCCATCCTTTAGAAAATGGCTAAGGGGGCGGCTAGGTGGTACAGTGAGGGGCGGCTAGGTGGCACAGTGAGGGGTGGCTAGGTGGCACAGTGAATAGAGCACCGGCCCTGGAGTCAGGAGGACCTGAGTTCAAATTCGGCCTCAGACACTTAACACAAAAAACTAGCCATGTGACCTTGGGCAAGTCACTTAACCCCAACTGCCCTCCAAAAAAAAAAAGAAAAAAAATGGCTAAGCAGGGGCAGCTAGGTAGCACAGTGAATAGAGCACTGGCTCTAGAGTCAGGAGGACTTAAGTTCAAATCCAGCCTCAGACACTTGACACATCTAGTAGCTGTGTGACCTTGGGCAAGTCACTTAACCCCAATTGACTTTCCTTCCCCCCTCTGAAAGAAGGAAGGGAGGGAGGAAGGGAAGGAGAGAGGGAGGGAGAGAGGGAGGGAGGGAGGGAGGAAGGAAGATGACTAAACAAATTGCAATATGTAAATGAAATGGAATACTACTGTGCCGTAAGAAACATCAATGTCAAAAGATTCCAAGAAGCATAGGAAGACTTATATGAACTGATCCAGAGTTAATTAAGCAGAAACAGGAAAACAAATATACAATGACTACAACATAAATGGACAGAACAAAAACAAAACTGAATGCTATATGATTATAATAGCCAAATTTGGCCCCAGAGGAAGAGTTAAGAAAATTCATTCTCCTCTCTATGGAAGATTATGGCTATGGAATACTATAGACATGTATAATATATATTTATACACACTATCAGACATGCCAGTGTAGGTTGATTTTGCTAAAATGCTCTTTTTCTCTTTTATTAAAAATCTTTTTTATATATAGGAATGGAGAAGCATCTATATAGAAATTTAAGATGATAGAAAGACAGTAGACACCAATTTTTTTAATTAAAAAACAAGAAGCCTGGTTGGGAGACCATAAGCAGACCTATGACCCACTCTACCCCAAAAGAAAGTTCCTTGGCATTAATGACTGGTTCCTTGTGGTTCGATGCTGCCCTCCTATGGTTGGGTGATTGAACACTGTCATAAAATGTTGTATGCCCCAGACTTTGAAGGCATCCTATGATTTGCTGCCTCTAGGTATTCTGGGTCACGGGCACTGACTCATTTTCTGAGATGTGTCTTTGTTCTGCCCCCAGATAATACCTGACCCTTCAGGTGTGAATTATGAAAGTGAAATGATGGAATGATTTGCTGGCTACCTTAACCCAGCACCTTTTGGGCTGCAAATCAGAATTAGTTCAATTTCAGGTGACATGAAGACTACCCAGTGATCAAATATGTTGCAAGAAAATGACAACAGAAGGTAGAACGCATTCTTCCCCACTCCCATTTTCTCTCACTCCTGACCCAGGAGACACAGATTCAAATCCCAACTCAGCTTCTTATTATATATTTGACCTCAGGAAAGTCACTTTGCTTTCCTGGACCTCAGTTTTCCTACTTGGATAATGAGGGTATTATATAAGCTCCACCCTAAGGTCCCTTCTAGCTCAACAACTATAATGAAAATCTCTGTCTACCTATTATCATTTTCCCTTGTCTCTAAATCAGGGGATGAAAGTTCAAATCCCTGTTCACTCATTTTTAGCCACGTCCAAATCTCCATGACCCCATTCTACGAGTTTTCTTGAAAGATACTTGAGTGGCTTGCCATTTTTTCATCCAGCTCATTTAACAGATGGGAAAACTAAAGCAAACACAGTTAAGTGACTTACCCAGGGTCACACAGCTAGTAAGTATCTGACACCAAATTTAAACTCAGGAAGATGAGTCTTCCTGCCTCTAAGCTGTGTGCACTATGGCGCTACCTAGCTGCCCCAAACCCCAGTTATCTACTATGTGATTATCTGTATATACTATCTGTATGGACATGTATACGCACACATGTATTATCTATACTTTGTATGAAATTACTTTACCCATCTGGGTCTCCGTTCTTTCACTATTAAAATGAAAGTGGGGGACTAGCTAATCTCCAAGGTCTCTTCCAAATTTAGATCTGAGATCCTAAGAAAACCCATGCCTAGCTGTTATACTTCTCATGTCTCTAAATCAAAAGACCCAGGTTCAAATCTCAGCTCTGCTGCTTACTGTCTACGTGATCCTGGGTCGATCTTTTCTTTTCAGGGCCTCAGTCTCTTTATCTGTGAAATGAAAGGGGCTGTATTAAATGGCCTCTATGGTCCTTTCCAATTCTAAATCCATCCTCCTAAGATCCCGAAGCACATTCTTTCATTACCTTGAGGTGCCTCTACATGAACAAAGTAAGCCACCACACCAGCCACGTGTATACCATGCTTCGCAATGAAGTCTCACATTGGACTTTATACCAACATATAAATTTAAATTCCTACAATTGACAAAAACAGTAAATAACTCATATCCTAATCATAAGGCTCCTTTATATTGTATGTTTGAACTGGGATCCAAGTTTCCAAAATACATCATAAAACAGCATTCTCACACGACTTCCATATTTGTCATCTTGAAATCTGATGATGTGTGCGAACAAAATGGAAATCGTAACAAGAACTGCTTCCTTATGCGAGGTTCTCCCCCATTGAGTTCCATTTTATTTACAGATGTCCAGTGGGTCACACAGGCCCCCAAGTCCCTCATATTATTAAGAATGGGGCTGCGTCACTTGTTTCAAAGAGCTGATCCCTAGTTCCCAATCCAACAGCCAATGTGCCTTAAATAGAAACAAGTGTCCTCAGAAGGCATTAACGCACACAGTCGGACCAGTTCAGAAACGAATCAGGCAGAAATAGAAAAGATTTCCATGCAGGTTTCACCGGTACTCCCAAATGTTTGTTGTTTAGATTTAACAACTAATCTCTCACAGCCTCTCTTTTTAACCATGCCCTTCAACTAAAAATGCAATTTTTTTTTTAAAAAACTTCACTTTTCTGTCTGAGTTGCTGTCGGTGAATTTATAATGTGGCAAATATAATAAAAGGGGGAGCTCTGGAAATGAAGCAGTTGGAACACTGCTGAACTCAGAAGGGAGAAAATGAAAAAAACCAAAATTCAGGTAAAAATCCATTTACTCTTCTCTTCTTCCAAGCACCATCCACAGCTGTTAGTTCACAGCCCAGGTCACAGGAAGACCCAGCCTCAGTAGAGCAGCTGCAGCAGGGAAGGTCAAACTCATTTTTCAGTGGGGGTTTTTATCTCAAGTCCCCAGACAAACACCAATCCAGCTGTTGAGCTTTTATGGGAAGTTTCTGAAGGGGCTTCTGATTTGAGAAACAAGGACAGATAAAGAAGTTTGCCTCCACCTAAGAAGTGATCAAAGGGTTTTCCATTATCCTTTCATTGCAGACGTCAAAAATCTTACCACAGTAAAACTCTTGGGGTCTCATCTTCATAGACTGTCATAGAACCCCAAAACTGGAAGGGGACTGCTGACATCCTTTAACATGAGCCCCTCATTTTGCAAATGTGCTAACAGAATAACAGAGAGGTTAAGGGGTTAATGACAACCCAAGATCACATAGTTCTTTACCAACCTAGCAGGGTTATGATTAGAACCCAGTTTCCATGACTTTCAGGCTAATAACCTTCCCACCACATCATAGAACCTCTCCCTATTTAGCAAATGCCCTAAGGACGTAAGATTTCATCAGTGAGAGGAACTTTCTCAACAAATGTAGCTCAATGCCCAACTATGACTTAAGGAACACTCTAGGAAGAATCAGAGGACTTGATTTCAAATTCAACCTTTGCTATTTATTGTTCATGTAACCTTGGTCAATCAAGCAATTGACAAGTATTTATTAAGCACCTACCACAGGTCTGGCCCTGATCTAGGTGCTGGGAATCCACGTAGGAAGAATGAAACAATCTCTAACCCCCAATGAGCTTACTAGGAACCCCAGTTTTGCTATGTACAAAATGAGGGGACTGGACGAGATGACCTCTGAGGTCCCTTCAAGTACTCATTCTATGATTCTGTGATCATGGGGAGTTGTCTGAAGCACAAAGTCACTCACTCAGGACCACAGAGCTAGTCTCAGAGGCAGGCCTTGCCAGTTCTATGTTGGACACCATATACAGAATTGCAGGACTTCAGAGTTGAAAGGGACCTCAAGAGCCATCTAGACCACCCAATCCTTCCTCAAAAAAGAATCCCACCCAACAAGTGGTCCTTGAACCTTCATTTGAAGGGGAAGTCTACCACTTCCTAGGGCAACTAGGTGATGTGGTGGATAGAGTGCTAGGCTTGGAGTAAGGAAGGCTCATCTTCCTAAATCCAAATCTGGGCCTCAGTTTACCCATCTTTAAAATGAGGACTTTGGACTAGATGACCTCTAAGTTCACCTTCAGCTTTCAAACTGTGATTTTTTTAATCTCTCGCGCCTTTCTCTTTGGACTTATCCTATGTAATTGTCTTATTCCCTGAGTTATTTGTGTGTTTCTTGCCCCTCCCCATTTAATTATAAACCTTTAGAGAGAAGACACAATTACTTTTCTGTCTGTATCCATAACACAATGTATGGCATACATACAGGAGACACTAAAGAAATGTATTGAATTGAATTTGATATCTTTACGATGATTCAGTCTGTCGTTCTGCTCCCCATCTAATGTCTCCAAGAGACCAACAATTCCATTCATTCATTAGGATTACATGATTTTAGCTAATGCAATCTGACCCAACCCAATTAACCCAATCAGGTTCCTACCAAGTGCAGGACATTGTGTTCTAAGGATATAAAGACAAGAAGAAAAAAATAGCCCTTGCCCTCTAGGTGCTTATAGTTGATTTAAAAAAAAAACCAGCTCCATCTGGACCCATAAGTAAATTATTCCGACACTGGCAGTGGTGAAACTAGCGCCAAAGCCAACATGACTGCGCTGAGCAATCTACTACACAAGATCCAATAAAAGTGACATGGAATCAAACATTAGCATCAGAACCATTCAGCAGTGCAATTAGGGAGGTGATTCAAGAAATGGATCAGCTACTGGAGTGCAACCTGAGCAGGCTTATTCCACATAAAGGGGATGTGAATACATGTGATTATGGATAATGATTCTGGAAGGCATGGAAATTGGCAAATACAGCGTATCTCTGCTTTACGAAAGCAGCATAGACAGTATATTCTCTTTGTTTCGGGATATGAAGAATACATAAAAAGCTGATGAACAAGCACTAGTATGTAGATTGTGCTGCTGTTCAGAAGAAATTCATCATATATCTCTATTTTGCTGTAGCTGGATTCCAGTGAGTCATCAATTTCTTTTGTATTATCCCATGCTCTCCTCAGTGAGAATATTAAGCAGCACCTCCACCCCCCAGATTGGGGACTTTGCCTCTCTTACCATTTGAACTCCTTCATCGGGTTTTGTTTCCCTGTGATTATATATCTCAGACTCCAGAATCAACTTTCTTTGTTTGATCAAGGCCTGCCGTACAATGAATCTGATTTATCATTTTTACAACGGTCTCTTCCCTCCGGGCTCCAGGTCGTGGTGGTGGCATTGCTAGGGATTTATGGTGTGGATGGTTGAAGGGAAATGTATACTCTTTCTGATTTTTTTTTCCTTCTCCACACCTGGTTCTTATTTTCTCAACTCTAGTGTCTGCCATTCTTAGTATTATTTACCATTCACTGAAACACATCCCTTTATCTCTTGGAGGACAAATGGTATGGGTGAAGACAGATTTTTCATGATTAGCTATGATTTCTCTTCTTATGTAGCTACCACCGATTTCTTTTTTCTGGGCTTTTGGGGTACTGGGAGTTCATTTTCATTTCTTTGTTGTTTATCCTTATCTGCTGTGAAAGGTTAGTTAGCTCAGAATGTTAAATGTCTTAGTTAACTTCTTCATTGCAGTTTTGAATAATCCATCTGTGACTCCCGCTGTAGGTGGTCACCTCCCTATCCAACCTGGATAAATGATTTATGAGTTTGTGAGGCTCCTTTCTCTCCAAGCCCCAGAGCAGGGCTCATTTTCCTTTAGGCTGAGACATGCACACTTCAGAGCCTCACTTTGTAAGATCTGATGGTAACCCATGTACAAAAATATGGCAGTAACTTTAAAGGGTCAGAAACTAATAAGGAAAGATCCTAGAAGATAAGAAATCTACTGGTATTTGAAGATTACCCTTAATCTCCAACCTTTTCCTACTTCCAAAAACCAAAACCAATCTATACAAATTTTCATTCTAAAAGAAGCAGATACTCAAAACACATTCCCCTCTATTTTGTGCCTCATTGCACTCTGTCTACTCCAAAGTACACATACAATAAACAGCTGTATATTAAAACCCAAAACTGATCGTGTCAAAATTTCTGATATTCATAGGAAATTCAATTCAATGGGCATATATTAATTAAAATGTTATGAAGTGCCAGGCGCTGGGCTGCTCTCTCGTCTTACAAAGATCAAAATGAAATCCTCCTTGTCCTCAAGAAGCTTACATTCTGACATTACGTTAATAGCAATATCATTTTCAGAACAACTTTGAGCAAATAAGTTATTTTGACTATTACAAATTCCCTAATTAACTACAAAGGACATATGAAGAAAGACACTATCTGTATCCAGAGAAAGCATAGATAAATAGAAGTATGCAAAGAATAATTATATATATAAATGTGTATGTGTATGTATGTACTTACACACATATACATATTTGTGTCTAATGGTGGCCATCTCTAGGGTGGGGTGGGAGAGGGAAGAAAAAGGGGAAAAGAAGACATTTATTTTTATAATTTATAATAAAATAATGTAATAAATTTATTAACTTTTTGTATATTTAAAAAGAATAGCAAGTTGTGCATAGTAGATTTGTAGTTTCAGGGGCAATCATCTTTTTATTATACTATGTTTGGAAATGCTTGTTTTATTCCATAAATTATAAATAAAATAATTTTTTAAAAAACAAGAAACTTACATTCTACTAGACAGTGTGTGAGGTGGGTTGTGGTAAGAAGAATACACTTGCTGATAAGTAAATGCACAATATATACAACATAATATGCAGTTAGGAGGTTGCTTAGAAGAATTCAGCTCTGCCCAGAGCTGGGAAAGAACTCTTAAATTGTATCTCATCCCTGTGCTCAAAAGCCTGCTGAGAATTGTCTGAATTCAGAAGAACTTAGGACAGTTTTGTGTTGTTTCGTAAAGATTTCATACTAAAGTTTTCTTCCAACTTTTGCTCTTCTCTTAAAAGACATTTGAACTCGACAATTTCTGAAACTGGCCAAATTTACATGTGTGTCCCCTACTGCACCAAATCCTATTTCAGAGATTCTAATGCAAGTGCCAAGAAATACTTGGAAGCCAAAACCTGGAGGAAAATACATGTGAATATTCACTCTCTGAGTCAAAAATAGCAGCTCCTGACTATAGCAAAGCAAATGCATACCCTGGGACTGGATCCAAGTTTCTAAACTTTTCCACCTTCTCTGACCACCTCCTTTCATCCCTCTTTTCACATGAACAAGCCTGGAAGGCTGATACAGAAGGCACATTAGCTGGGCGGCTGTCCTGACACAAGTTACCTCATTCTTGCCCCATCTTCCTCCCTTGGCCCTCTCCCCTCCGCTACCCCCAAAACCTTAGAGGGCAATAGGACCCAGCCTAAGGGCTCTCTTCCAGCCACTCGAGACCAAGAAGCCAACACAATTCTTGGAACATCCCAGGTGGTCAGATCCAAACCAGTCCTCTGGTTGCCTCCTACAGAAGACCTGAATTCCTAGCTCAGCAAGAATATTTGTCTGGCCTCTCAGTGGTCCTGCTCTTTTTTCAGATAGCAAAATGTCCGAAATTAACCAATCAAGATGCATTTATAAAGTACTGCTATGTTTCAGTTATCATGAGAAGTGCTGGATATACAGAGACAAAAATAAAAACACTCCTGCCCTCAAGGAACTTACATTCCATTGAAGTATTCTCAAACTTGGAAAAACATGCCCTTCTGACAAGTTGAGACCTGCACTCCTAGTCCCAGACCAAACCAGGTCTTACCTTCAAAATTTAGCAGAGCACTTACCCAGACCCACTGTCCTTGATCCTACACTTGGAATCTGTCCTCATTCTTAATTTCTAGGAGGCTGCTTGACTTGACATCACCTTCCTGATGTTGTGGTCCTAAAAGGTGTTCCAAAGTCCTAGCTTTCGACCCTCTGTTCTTTCTACTTTCTTCCTTCCTGCTGTCTCTTAGTTATTCCATCCACTCATATGGCAGGTGATTCCCCCAACATACATAAGGTGTCCCAGATGCCTTAGTCCCCAAAACTATTAAAGCTTAAAACTATACTATGACTTCTGGGAGATTTTATGTATATGTGTGTATATATATGTATATATACCCACATACACACATATATACACACATATGTATATGTATGTATGTGTATATATATACATACATACAAATATGTATTCAGATGAAGATATATGTGTGCTTATATATAAATATATACACATATATACTATGCACATATGCACATACAGATTGATTCAGATCTGTTTTACTAATTACCTGGATTCCCCTGCCCCAGATATCCAACTGACACTTGGAATTCAAAATATACAAAATTAAGACTTTTGTATAGATTGATTGATTGATGATGATGATGATAGAGAAATGACAAGATAAATGAGATGATAAAGACAGACATAGACAATACATATGCAAATTTAATGAAGTAACAACTAACCCTCTCTATGACCCTTTCTGCACATTTTTAAAAATATTTTATTGGGGGGTGGCTAGGTGGCACAGTGAATAGAGTACCAGCCCTGGAGTCAGGAGGACCTGAGTTCAAAATCTGATCTCAGACACTTAATACTTACTAGCCATGTGACCTTGGGCAAGTCACTTAACCCCAACTGCCCTGCCTTCCCCCTCCAAAAAAAAATCAAAAAATATTTTTTTATTGGGGACAACTAGGTAGCACAGTGTATAGAGCACCAGCCCTCAATTAAGGAGGATTTGAGTTCAAATCCAGTCTCAAACACCTGACATCTCAGACACACAGCTGTGTGACCCTGGGCAAGTCACTTAACCCCAACTGCCTCATTAAAACATATATATATATACATATATATATAATGGATGTTCTTTTCTGTGTGTCTATTCCTGCCTGTTAATCTATCATTGAAAATCCCTAAAAGAAGCTTTTCCTTGTAACACATATACCTAGTCCAGCAAAACACCCGAAAACCTTGGGGGCCCTGAGCAAGACCCCCAGAATATGATGTCCTGTATTCAAGTCAATTACTTCTTTATCAAGAAATGAAAGGTAGGTTACATTATCACTCTTTTAAAATCTCTATTTCTGCTAATGGGCAGCTAGGTTGCACAGTAGTTAGAGCACTGGGTTTTGAATCAAGAAAAATCATCTTTGCAAATTCAAATCCAGCCTCAGACACTTACTAGCTGTGTGACCCTGGGCAAGTCACTTTACCCTGTTTGCTTCAGTTTCCTCATCTGTCAAATGAGCTGGAGAAGGAAATGGCAAACTACTCCAGTATCTCTGCCAAGAAAACCCTAAATGGGGTCACAGAGTCAGACACAACTGAACAACTACAAAATATACACTAACAGATTATTTCAGTGTTAGTTCTTGACTACAACAGTTTATGGAGCCATTCAAGGGAACCAGAATGGTCCAGTGATTTAATGGCTGATCAAGGACCTGTCGTTCTAATCCCTTCATTGTTTCATTTGTAATACTGGAGGGGTGTAGAATTTAAAGTTATTTGATGTCCTGGGATCACCTGGTAAAGACAGTCCCAGAGGCCATATTGTCCAACCCCTTCCTTTTAGAGATGAGGAAGCCGAGGCCAAGGAAAGGGAAGGAACTTGCCCAATGTCATCACCCAATTACTAAGAGTCAGAGATAGAACTGTCAGCAACTTTGACCCTTTGCAAGCCTCTCTCACTTAAATCCAATTCACTTGCACGTCATGGCATCACCTCCTTGATTTCATGGTCCTCTTCCAGAATGAAGGCCAACCAACAACATCAACCAGACCCAGTGTTCTTTTCACATCCTGACTCTCAAAGACACACAGATAGTAAATAGCAAAGTCAAGATCTGAACCCAGGGCTCAGATCTCTAAAGCCAGGACTGTACCACCTTTTCCTGTCTTACTACTAGCTTTGGGGCAAAGGCAAGGGGCTTGGAGAAGACCATCTCTGAGGTCCTAGCTTGAAAATTCTCTGATTCTCTTCCAGGGCTGAAGAAGCTGTTCCACTAAAGAGAGCTTGGCACCCCATAAGTGCCGTTGGACCATATGTTTTTGAGTGTCTAGACTGCAGTTAATCAGTTGTTGCTTCATTTGAACTCCTTTGCAACCAAATGCAGAAAGAAATAGTTGGATTTCAAGGAAGACAGCAGGAATAAAACAGCTTTGGCCTGCACTGCCCATATGATCTCACCCAGGGCAATAAGTAAGAACTCGGTTTAGTTCTTCTGCATGTTTACCCAGCCTCTCCACACATTGAATTTTATTTTATAGATTTATGTACAATGTGACATGCAAGCCAGTAATGTTCTTTCTCCTCCAGTGTGGCTGGGTCACTGACACACAGTGAGGCCCGAAGCCAGTGGAAATTCCTATGCCAGGAAACGAGAACAGCCCTGACTTTCAAGCCTTTGTGTAATAATCACTGATCTTTAGGCAAAGTTTGGCCCAAGAGCTAAAAAAGCACAGCTGGTGGAGCCCCAGGGAGAAAAATGCCCAGTGTCCAGGGGTGTCAAGAGCCACTGAAGGTCAGCAACCCAAGTGATCTGAGTCAGACAACTCATCACCTTTTAAAAATATCAATTATGATGATCATTAGCATCTATATGGGGCTTCCAGGTATACAAAGCACTTTGTAGACATTTCATTCATCATGCTGTGTGGGTGCTATGCTTATCTCCATCTTACAGATAAGGGAACTGAGACTCAGAGGGTTAAGTGACTGGACCAGAATCACACACCTAGTAGGTGTCAGAGTGAGGATTTTAACCCAGGACTACTTCCTGGCTGCTGCTCCGCCCCCCCCCCTTAAGCCAGATTAATTAATTATGTACCTACAGAGGATGGGCACTGTGGTAGATGCTAGGGACACAAAGAGAACAAATTAAATAATCTCCACTTTCTAGGTATTCTGCACTCTATGGTAAAGAAAAATGTGCGCATACAAATATATTGATGTTCAGTCATATCCAGCTCCTCATGACCCCCATTGGGGTTTTCTTGGCAAAGATACTGGGTGGGGCTTACCATTTCCATCTCTAGTCCTTTTTACAGATGAGGAAACTGAGGGAAGCAGGGTTAAGTGACTTCCTCAGGGGCGCACAGCTTGGAAGTGTCTGAAGCAAGATTTGAACTCAGAAAGGGGAGTCTTACTGACTCCAGGCCCAGCCCATGCACAAGGGTGCCCCCTAGCCGTCTGTATAAGGATATACTTATTAAATGAGAAGTAAATAAGAAATAAAGATCAAGTGTCTGATGAACCTCCCTAACTAAGCCTCTGTAGTGCCTGCCACCATCATCACATTTGTCCTCTGTATCACACTATGTCCCACACTAATCCCTTCTTTAATCTAACAGATGAGATACGGCAATGCCCTTTCATCTACCACTCTGCTCAAATCACCCTCCCCCCCAAAAAAGTTAATCTTCAGCAGCTCTCCCTGGACTACTAAATAAAGCATAAAGTCCTGATCACAGCATTCAAGGCCCCCCTCAGTCTTGGCCCAACCTTCCTTTCCACCCACATTTCATTCCAGCCTCCTACATTAATTCCACACTGAATTTTCCTCCTTCTCCAATCTGGTCCTGCTCTCTCTTATCTCCATGTTTTCTTTGCACCAACATCCCTGTCTAAAATACCCCCACTACCTATCTTCAGAAGCAAAAATTTATTATTAAAGCTACCTTAGATATTATTATAGGACACATAAAAGGCAAGTGACCACAGTAAGACTCAGGCTTCCCCAAAGGAGGCCATGATCCCAAACGTCCAAGTAGTTACTGGAGCCCAGTAGAGCCCTGTTCACACATCTTGGAAGGGCTGTGGCACAGGGGGTTATGAAACTTCCCTTTGTGCTTCTATTTCTCAGGGCTATAGCTCACAGAGTCAGGGGTTTAGAAACCATGAAGTCTAACCCTTCACTTTACAGATGAGATGCAGAGAAGGACAGTGACACGACCAGGGTCACACAGCTAGTAAATGTATACAACACGAGTCAAACTCAGACCTTCCTAACTTCAAAGATGACCTGCACTGTGCTAGCTGTTCCTCTTACTGCCTATTCTTCCATTTTCTTATCATTCGTTTCTCTTCATTTTCTTGAAGTGAAGAGAAATGCATTTTCCACATTTCACTTTAGTTTTTAGCCCAGAAACTGAGCTCTGAAAAAAGTCAAGGTCAATGTTCTGCCTCTCCACTCATTAATGATGGCATCTCTCAGTCTTCTTTCCACCAGATCACAGATTTTAAGATGGAAGGTATTTTGGTGATCGTCTCTTCCAACTCCTCAATTTGACAAATGAGGAAACTGAGACTCAGGGGAAAGTGACTGCCTCAAAGTGACATGGATAATTCGTGGCAAAGCCTAGATTCAAACCCAGGGGCCATGACTCCAAATTCAGCACCCTGTCCATCACATCACACATCTGGAATAACCAATTGTTGGGTCCAATGCTTTTGCTTTTGAATTCATTGGTCCAGAATCAACCCAATTTTCTGTGTTTTGCAAACATTTCACATTCAAGTTTTCTAAAGATCCATCAAATATTGCTGCCTCATACAATTGTCTATCAAACACAGGCAAAATCTTGCCAAAGCATCGGTTTCTTGTGATACTGAAAACAAACAACTATTTTTGTCACCTTTCCAAGGGAAGGGAAGCACACCCCCTCATTCTCTTGAGTTAATCACCAGCTCCAAGAGAAACTGATGTACTGGGTCTCCTCTGGATGCAAAGACCCTGATAGATGCCTGCTTACTGCTCATTGTCTTCCAGCTGCCTTACTATATTCCCATGTCATCCCATAAACCAGAGTAGGGCTTCAAAACTCCATTGGCAAGGATTAGCATCAAATGACGTGCTCAGCCTCAGTTTGACTAACCCTGTCCTAAATCAACAGCTTTGGCTTCTGCTTGTAAAGCAGTCCTGCCTCATTTAAAGAGGACTTGGCATGCACTCACTGAGACTTTGGCTCTAGCTATTAGACTGGCCAGCCATGCTGCCATCAACCCCAGTTTTCTCCACGCTCTGACAGTAGCCTACAAGGAGTAACAGGAGCCAAATGAAAGCTGATGCTGATTTTTAGTAACGCGCTTTTCTCCCCTCCGACTCCTGATATGCTACCGGAGATTTACAAGTTGTTTTAAGGCTGTTTTCAAGACAAGCCCATGGTATTTACATAGATATGTGGACCTGTGGAAAGTCCTGTGTGGTTCTTTACAAAAGGTGTAGTTTAAATGTTCTTTTATTACGAGAAGGATTAGAGAAAGGATGTTAAAACATATTTTGACCAGGCAGCCATATAAATGGCCACAGAAAAGAATGCGTCCATTGTGAGGAATTCCCACCAGAGACCTTGGAAATCTTACATTGATTGAGTTGTGCTGGACTTGAAACACACTGAAAAACTTCCAAATGGTAAAATATTAGAAATACTTTTTTTGAAAAAAAAATATTTACCAGTTAAACACTAAAGTACTGTTTCTGGCTGACCTTTTCACAGTGGGGTTTTTTCTCCCTAGTTTTAAAAAAAGGAGCCAAGAAATAAAGGGATTTTTAAATCAGAGTTTGGGGGAGATGGGGGGTATTATTTCAGCATGGAGTTTTTTTGCTATTACTAAATAGGGGGGACATTTTAGCTTATTTCAAATATAACTATTACACCACTGCCTCCACATGGACGTCATTCTAATGGAAGACTATTGTAAACAATGCCCTAGAGAATTAGTTGGCTAAAGTCAAGAACTATCCAAGCCAACTTCAGTCATTTTCTTTACTACATCATTGGATTTTTGTCTGCTTGGGGATAAGAAGAGTCTCCTTTCAGAGCAGGTTGATGGAAAGTGCTAATTGTGGACACATTAGCTAATTGTTATGATTAGCTCCTAACTGGT
Organism: Pseudocheirus occidentalis; assembly: GCA_028646575.1. Classification (NCBI taxonomy): domain Eukaryota; kingdom Metazoa; phylum Chordata; class Mammalia; order Diprotodontia; family Pseudocheiridae; genus Pseudocheirus; species Pseudocheirus occidentalis. Next base: position 184,898,675 of record CM053600.1, on the reverse strand, counting down.
CCAACTGTCCAGATTCCAAACATCAAGTGTGAGGATGCTTTATTATCACGTCCCTATAAAAACATTCAAACAATGAGAAGCTAATCTTCCAAATCGTCCAACCCAGTGGCAACCGGGCAAACACTTCGTTTAGAGTACAGACTTTTAAAAAAAAGAATAATTCTAAATCCTGCACCCACCCAATATTTCAGACATATGTCTTCTGTTGCAATCATAAATGATCTGTTTTTACAAACACATCATGTCTGTCTTTGGAAAGATGAGGCAAAGCCAAGCCAAATAAACCCAGAAAAAGTGCTAATTGTCCATTGACAATTTGCACTGCTTGGGAATAGAGATAACATGCTTTGGGAGTGTGGGAAGGGAGAGGGGAGCATAGGGGTGTAATTCATGAACTTATACTTAGATGTGTTTCTCTATTGTGTCAAAATCAAAAGAAGATATTGAAAATATGGGCCATTCACTTTGAGAGGTCATTAGAAGAAAAAGCCTAGATGTGGATGTTAAGAATGATCAGTTTTTCAATGCTAAAAAAGCAAAAATAAAAAGGGAGAGGAAAGGTGAAATCCAGAAGGAAAAGGTAATGAAGAGTCAGTTCCTAGATCCTGTCCTTGGCTCTATTACTGACTGTTAGGTAAATCATTATTCTGTGACTAGACTTCCCCACTGATAATAGAAGAAGAAGAAGAAGAAGAAGAAGAAGAAGACAGCCAACCATTGCTATTTATTCCATATAAAATTAGATCCTTCTTTGCACTAAATTAAGTAAACATTTAAGTACCTACTATGTGGAGATCAAGGTGCTAGGCACCAAGGGAGGTACAAAAATACAATAACATTAAGTCTGAGTCCTAAAAGTATTTGCTATGTAGGATGAATAAAATATATATCTATATCTATCTATATATACTCAAATAATTATAATATAGGATAGAACATGAACAGTTTATTATAGAGGCAAATAAGTGTTAAGGATTTGAAATCATTTTGTTAACATTCAAGTCATTTTATTAGCAATAAAACTCATTTATTTCTTGAAACCACAGAGCCTAGTCTAGTTAAACAGATTCAAAAAACCTTAAGTGTCTGTTTTGTCTTAAATTGAAAGCTATATTTTATGTCCATTCACTGCTGAAAGTAGCATTTAAAAGGTTTAAAAAAAACAGACAAAATTGTCATTTGGAATTATGCAAATAAAACTATTTGACTGAATTCAATTGGTTGATATTAGATTCATTAAAACTCTGATTTGTGCTTTTAAAAAAAGGGTTTTTTTAATTCCTCTTTTCAAAAAAATATGCCTTCAAGCCTTCTGAAATGCTTCTGCTTATAGCTTCCAAAGCACTGCTATCTTCCAGTATGCAAAGATTGTCATAAAGATCATAAGTTTATACACCCAGAGCTGGAAGCGATGTTAGAAGCCATGAAGATTAGACTGTTTTCTGTTTGAGTTCAGAAGACAAAACTAAGATCAATAGATGGAATTCACTAAGAGAGAGATTTTTCAGGCTAGTGGGGAGAGAACTTCCTAATAATTAAAAATATGCAAAAGTTAAATGGGTTGCCCCAAGAAATAATGAGTGTCTCTCCATTGGAGGTCTGCAAGCAAAGACTGGACGATCCTTTAGCAGGAATGTTATTATCAGGATTCTTGTTCAATTATGGTTTAGACTAGATGGGTCACTTTCCATTTTAAATTTCTATAATTCTGTTTGTTATCTCTATCTGTCCTGGTGTCTTATCTGCCTTCTAGACTGTAACCTACACAAAAGTCAGATGATTCTTCTCACCCCTACTGGATTTACCTCTTTCTGCCATGCTTTCCCCAATCTCTCTTCATTCCAATGTCTTTCTTCTGTTCAGTATTTCCTATTTATCCTGGTCATGACTCACTTTGTGTATTTGTTTGCATGCTGTCTACCCCCATTAGATTGTAAGTTCCTTGAGGGCAGGGATTGCCTTTTGCCTCTTTTTGTTGTTGTGTTTGTCCTTCATTCTCAGAGAGGACCGTGGTATCATGGATATGATGACATGACTTGCAGTTGACTTTAAGTGAGGGCGGGTTGTGCAAGGTCACCAGCCTCACTTTCTCCTCCAGAGTCATCTGGACCCAGTGACCAGATATTCATTAGGAAGACTGGACATGGCCCAGGATGTGCCTCTTTTGGAGAATGATCTCTTTTGGAGAACGGCTTCTTTTTGTAGAGTTTTGCACAGTGACTGGCACATTGTAGGTACCTGATAAATGTTGATTGATAGGATTGATACCCATTGTTGATAACAATATATGGCACTGTTCATCATAAGAAAAGACATAGCCAGTCCTGCACAGAGTTGTATCTACACAACAACAAAACACACAATTGAGAACTGAAAAAGTTCACCAACTGAGTTCTATTGAATTAAAAACTCCTTGAGGGCAGGGATTGTCCTTTTTCCTATTTGCATTTGCAGCATCTGACATAGAATCGGATAATCATAGAGGGGCTGAATCCTTGGAGATTTGCGTGGTTCAAATCTCTGATTTTACAGATAGGAAAATGAGATCCAGAAGGCTTAGGTTAAGGGGCTTGTCTAATAGTAACAGCCCTTCCTCTCAGACTACTCTCACTTTGTAACTCTAAAGAAACTCTCTCATAATAATGTATCTAGTAGTTGTCTTGTTGCCTTCTTTGCAATCGTAAGCTACTAGAGGACAATGACCACCACATCTTAGCTACACTTTTACTTCCCCCATGCTCAGCACAGAATTCTGTGTGTAGTAGTAGGCTTGAGTCCATTTTTATTAGTAAATTTGGTCATTTTATTGATTTGCTGTTGATGTGTTATTGATGTGATATCTTGGATTTCAGACTCCCCTCCCAACTCCTTTGCCAGTTATGTGGTGTTTCGTTGGGTTATCCTAAGTTAGAAATAACAAGCTCGATTTAGGGGTTTAGATTATTATTTTTATTCATTTTGTTATTGCTTCTTGATATCTTAGGTCCATTCATGATCTCTTACAGCCATTCAAATTCATTTGATTTTCAAATTTTCCTCCCTGTATAAGAAAGAGTTAAAAACTTGTTTAGTATGTTTTCTTTCTCTGTTTCAGTATCTGCGGAGGTTGCCTTGTCCAGTAGAAAGGAACAGTAGATGGAGATAACAGGGCTCAGATCTATAACTAATAAGGCCATAAGAACACAACTTCAAAGCTAAAAATGAATTTTAGAAATCCAGGTGATTCTTTAAAGTCATACCTCTTTTTTTCTGCTTTGTTGTTCTTTGCAGATGTTCCATTTTCTTTTTATTTTTTTTAAACAAATTGAAGGTTTATGGTAATTCTGCATCAAGCAAGTTTATCAATGCTGTTTTCCCAACAACATGGGCTCACATCCTGTTTATGTGTCACATTATGGGAATCCTCAAAATATTTCAAACTTTTTCATGGTTATTATATCTGTTAAGGAGATCTGTGATCAGTGATTTTCGGTGTTACTGCTGTAATTGTACAAACCACCCCCATATAAGATGTTGAACTTATCGAACCATCTCCCTCTCCTCAGGCCTCCCTATTCTCAGAGACACAACAATATTGCAAATAAGCTAATTAATAACTGTACAATGGCCTCTAAGTGTTCAAGCGAAAGGAAGAGTCCATCAATGTGGCAAATTTCATCGTTTTAAGAAATTGCCACAACCAACCCAACTGTAGCAACCACCACAGTAGTTGACCATCAATCAGCAGCCATCAACATCAAAAGAACTTCTACCAGCAAAAAGACTTAAAACTCCCTGAAGACTCAGATGTTGGTTAGCATTTTTTATCAATAAAGGTTTTTTTGAGGATGTGCATTCTTTTAGACACAATATTTTTGCATATTTAATAGACTACAATATTGACTATAGCATAGTATTAACATAACTTTTAAGTGCACTGGAAAAGCAAAAAAATTCGTGTGACTAGCTTCATTGTGATATTCATTTTTTTGCAGTGGTCTAGAACCAAACCCTCAATATTTACCTGTATTTGAAATAATATGTGGAATTTTACTTCTTCCTTCTTTTAAACAGATCCTAGGTGAGCAAACAGAAGCAGAAACCAAAAGCACCACCATGAGGCCATTGGCACTGGTTCCCCAAAATCCAGGTTGTGTGAGTAGAACACTTATGAGGCATGTTAAGAGAGAGGCAAACACCCTGACAGTGGATGCCAAGATGGTGATTCTTTACTTCCTTTCTCCTGTAGGAGTCCCAGGCATCCTCCATCACAGCAGCTCACATCTACTTCTCAGAATTTCATTTCCCTTTCTTTTTACTTTGTCTCAAGTCAGAAATTTTGATAAAAACCACTTCAGTGCTAATCTTTGTGTGCCATTGCTCAAATGCATGCAGCAAAGGCACAAAGTAGGAAGAGACGAATTGCAAGAGAAAGGGAAAGATTTTAAAATTAGAGCATTTTTTGCCAGTGATTCAGTGGCTGGGGGCTCAAAGCTAAAAAAAAATAGAATTACTGATTTGTTTTAATAATTTACAAGAACTGAGAGAGAAAACTTATACCTGGATCCCCCTAGGTAAGGAGTGAAAAGCATTGCCTGGATTGGCTAACTGGGTTGGTATTTGAGATGATACAGTTATCATTTTTCTTGCCTTTTCTTCCAGGCTTAGTTCATGAGGAAAACCCCTCTCAAAGTAGAAGAGCTGAAGGAGTAAGTAGAGAGACAGTCTTGTCTCCCCAACACCAGATTTAATGTTTAGTAATTAATCTATCCATAGCTAGAGAGCTTTCTGTATTTTTCATTTGTATTTGGCGTAAAACCAAAGGAAGAGGGAACAATAAACCATATAGAGGAATTCTGTGGATTGCCTATTGACTTAAAACAGCATGGTATATGTGTATATTTATCTTTTTATTAATACATCAATACATTCAAATCAGATAGACACTGTATTTGAATCTAGTTCAGGCACAATCAGAAATTTTATGGGTCACACACAGCCCATGGGCCAAGTGTCTGACAGTTCTGTTTTATGGTAAACCTGCTTCTAACCAAGGATCCCCCAAACTATGGTGGGGTAGGAAAAGGGAGTAAAAGGAAGATGACATTGTCAGACCTGTGACTTAGAAAGAATGCAGGCATGGGAGTGAAGCTCTTGAGCCCTACCTGCCCTCAAGAACCTTACAGATCAGCTGAGAAGGAAGCCAAAGGCAACCAAAACATACTAAATAAGCATAAGAAAAGTTCAAAGGAGTAAGAGATGAATGTAGGCTGGGGCAAGGGAGGGTGGAAGAAGTGAGGCTTGAATTGGGTATAGAAAGAAAGAGAAGTCAACATGTTAATGGGTAGCATGAATGGGACTATGGCAAGAGGACAGAACAAGATACGTCTGGGGGAACTGGTGAATGGTCCTGCCCAGTTAGAGTAAAGGATTAGTCTTGGAAAATAGGAAAGGGGTATGTTGGAACCAGCTTATCAGGGTTTCAAATGCTAGGCTAAGGAGAAACCAGGTCTAAAAAGATTTGGAAGTCAAATGCAATGGGGTGCATTATAAAAGGTTTCAAATCAAGAGACCTAATTTCCAGTCCCAGGTCACTACATAGAAGACCATAATAAAGTTATTTCACGTGTCTGAGATTCAGTTTTCCCATATGTAAAATAAGAGATTGGACTAAATCAGGAGATCTTATCCATATTTGTATCATAGACCAGATTAGCAGTCTGGCAAAGTCTATGGTCCCTGTCTCAGAATAATGCTTTTAAATGTATAAAATCAAAGATACAGAATCACAAAGGAAGCCAATTATTCTGAAATACCTATCAAAAATATTTTTTAAAAAACAAAAAGCAAATTCACAGAGCTCAGGTTAAGAACCCCCAGAGGTGACCACTAAGGCACTTTCTAGCCTTGGTCCTATGATTTCTTTGAGATAAGCAGGTCCTAGGGATAGAATACATTCAGCACTGGGTGAGAGAGGTGGAATGTGGTGAAAAATAACATGAAAGAAGGAACAAAGAAGCAAATCAGCCAAGGACAAGATTGAGACAGAAACAGCCGGAGTCACACAAGGTAATTGTGTCCAATTTTCTTTTCAGGGGAACGCTCTTTCTCTGGGCCTCAGTTTCCCCATATGTAAAAGGTGGAGGAGATTAAACCAGATGATCCCTAAGGTCTCATCCTTTTTCTGAAAGTTTTTAAATTCAAATCTATCTCTATCACTTTCTTTCACTTTAACAGGAACCTCAGAAGGAAATTCCAGGGTATAAAATTGAACACACAGTCTATTTGGTGATTTTCATAACTGTTTGGTTTTGTTTGTTTGTTTGTTGTTGAAGGTGGAAAGGCAAGGCAATTGGGGTAAAGTGACTTGCCCAAGGTCACACAGCTAGTAAGATCTGTTTACAGTTGTAAAACCAACCACCACCACCCGGATAGAAGTTAGCTACTTATTGTATAACAATAAAATACAGAAACCTTGGCTCTCTCAGACCAGATCTGGTCTCTAGCCTCAACATTGTGGTGGCTCCATTACCACTACCCACAATTCTTGTTGACAGTCTAACATGATGCCACATATATGAGTCCTTAAGAAATGTTTTATGTGATTGCAACATATATAATCTATTTCAAATTGACTACTGTCTTACAGAGGGGAAGGAGGGAAAAAAATTTGGAACTCAAAAAACTTTTTAAATGAATGTTAAAATCTATCCTTACATGTAATGGGGGAAGGGGGGATGTCAAACACTACTAATAGAAATGTTATACGAATATGACAATGAAGGTGGAGTAAAGGAGGGGAAAGAGATCCAGGCAGTGGAAGAAGAAGAGGAAGAGGGTCATAAAGAAAGAAAAAAGGGAGATAAATGGAGGAAGAGAAAAAGAAAAAAAGGAAGGTATTAAAGAGATGGTTGACAGACTATTGTACAATGGGAAAATATTTGCAGATCCTATACATGATTGCATACCACCATGGGGGAGGGGGCGGGGAGAAAGAAGGGGGGAAAATTTGAAACTCAACTGAATCTTGTAAACTAAAAGTAAATAAACAAGTCAATGAAAAAATAAACATAATCTTACCATTAATTAAAGATGATAGCAAATTTGCTAATGGGAAAAAAAGATATGGTTGAAGAGGAAAAAGAGAGGAGGAAGGGATGAGGGAGGAGTCAAGGAAGAAAAAGAGGAGGAAGAAGAGAAAGAAAAGGGGAAAGCATATAAGGGGAAGAAAAAGAGGAAAGGAGGAAAAAGAGAGGATGAAAAGGCATAAAAAGGGGAGGAGAAAGAATATGAGGAGACTAGGAGAGAAAATATAAATTTTGGTTCTTTTTCAACTTTTTTCAATGCTCTAAAGTTGAATATTGAATCACACAGTCACTAAAGTCACTGTTTGTATTTTAAATACTATAGTAAGATTCCTTACTAAATAAAATCACATCAGATACCACCTGCTTGGATCATACACATAGTCATACCTGGTAGAGTCAGCATAATTGAGATTTAAAATGAGATCTTTAGTATTGGTTAGAAGCTATGACGTTTGACATACTTCCAACTCAAGAAGCGTGTTTTCTTTGATCGTCAATGAACGTTTGAAAAATGACTGGAATGCCTATGATATTTACACAATAGATCTAGAGAGGCCTTTAAACCTTTGGGAATTGTGGGATGACAATGACCACTTTGTACAGAGAAGGACCCTCTCAAAATTCCTGGGTTCCAAAATTCAAATAAAACCATCCTAGACCTTGCTGTGGGTAGCTTTTATACCAGAAAAAAAAAGCCGATTTGGATTTGAATTTCTGTCCAATTAGATTTTTTTTAACACAATCCAACATTTTTTAGCCTGTAGAAGAGGTTGACATCTTTGATAAGTGGCTAGAGACAAACTTATGAATCACTGGACCTTTCTATTTCCTGGCAACAACTGAAATCTTAAAAAAAAAATACAGACACACTGTGAATAAATATGTACCCAGATGCCTGCTAATAGACTCAAAAGGGTTGATTTCCAAATAACCTCTTGACTTGCTCACACAAATTTAATAATTCTCTTACTGAATGGCTTTTCAGAAGCCAGATTTGTCACATATGTAAATAAAAAGAGAATGGAAAATTGGCCTGACGAGTTCAGAGGGTGCTGTCCAAGTCTCTGGGACCACCTCCTTAGAAAATCATCTGCTCTACAATGGAAACAAAAACATGACTTTAGAGCATCAGGAGCAAAAATTAAAATTGGAATATGATTCAAGGCCAGGGATAAAACAAGAAATAGCTATCTGAGGCCAGCCTTTGGTCATTTTTATTGCTTTGGGGAATTTTAGTTTTGGGACCAGGGTTCCTTTGGATCCTGAATCATGTACCTAGCCCTCTTCAGAATCAGGGGGCATAGGATGTATAGCTAAAGTCCATCAAGTTTACAGATTACAATTTATCCTATCATTTTATAAATGGGGAAATTAAGACACAGAATGGTTAGATGACTTGCCTAAGGTCACGCATCCAATATGTGTTAGAGGTGGTACTTGAACGTAGGTCTTTGTGACTCTCACTTAACCATCATAAGAATGGAGATTTCAAAACAGGACACACCACTCTGATAAACAGCCAAAGTCATTGAAGCCTTCTCTAGGAAACTCACTTCCCACCTCTATCATCATGAAAAAAGTGAAGGATTCCGCATGATTCCAAGAATGCCTGAACTGTGGCAGAGTTCTCACTCCGCACTGTGGTTGAAGAACTAAAAATATAAGCATGTCCTGAGTAAACTACTCTCAACCAGTCTGAGCTCTTAAATGCTCTGGACCCAGAACATCAAACATAGAGAATGAGGCAAAGGGTGGGTGGTGCCATGCTCCATAGCAAAGGTCCCAAAAGGAATGAGAAATCCAAAAATAAGTACTGTTTGACTTCATGCCCTTGAACTATTGGGCAACTGTCACCAGGTAACAGGGTCAGCCTTAAATGCAAACCTAAATGTCTCATCATTGGGCTGCTAAAGCAAATAGGCAAACTTCCTTTCACTTTAAAACCTTGAGAGTGGGCAAGGCTTCAACTCTAATATAAACCTTGGGGAAGTGAGATCATTTTTTCTTGTAAAAATTATTCTTACCTTCTTTCTGGAAAAATCAAATACATATCAACCAGATTGGTTTTAGCTAAATATAAACACTAATGTTAACAGGGTAAGACTGAGCTGAAAAAACAATATTTCATCATGACACAAAAGAGCTAGCCATAGAATATAAGCTTCATGTGGGCAGGGACTGTTTCGTGTACCCTGAGCTCCTAACATGTCTGTCATATTGTCAGCACTTGATACATGCATATTAAATAGAAGGCAATCCAAACTTTCCTTTAGGGAATCTATTGTTAATCTACACAACAGTATTAACAGGTAAAATTCCAGAGACAAAAGTGCCTGGAGAAATGGAAGGGGAGCCTTGGAACCAACCAGACGTTCCTTTTTCTTAGCTAGTTACAGGACCTACTCTCATTCCCCTGCTTTTTCCTATTGGCGATGATAGAGACAGGGAGTCTACTGTCGGATGGAGCTGCTGTCCATATCAACTGACTCTCTCCACCATTCAGTCTATTGTCACAAAGAATCAACTCAACGGCAGCTAGGTGGTGCAGTGAATAAAGTACCAGCCCTGGAGTCAGAAGGACCTGAGTTCAAATCCAGCCTCAGGCACTTAACACTTACTAGCTGTGGGACCTTGGGCAAGTCACTTAACCCCAATTGCCCAGCCTTCTCCCCTCCAAAAAACAATAATAATCAACTCAACCAATATTTATTGAGTACCTACTATGCTAATATCCTGTGCTAAATGCTAATCAGAAAATATCAGAAGTAGAATGGACCATAAAGCTCATTCTGGAATGAAGATTCTTAACCTGGCATACATGAACACTTCATAGGGTTCACAGACAAATTTCAGAATGTCTGAGAACTTTTTAAAAATATTTTGATAGCTGTATTCAATATAATTGTTTTTGCTTTTTGATCCCATGTATTTTATTTTATGTGCTTAAAAATATTATTCTGAGAAAGGGTCTATGGGCTTCCACTAAACCACCTAAGGGGTCCATGGCATAAAAGAGTCTAGATGGAAAGATGTTCTAGAGTCTAGGCAGAATTCAACTAGACAAATCCTCCTCATTTGACAAGACAAAAATGGAAACCCATAAAAGCAAAGTGATTTGCTTAAGTTCACAGAGCAAACTGAATCACAACTGACTCCAGACTGATATTTCCACTGGAAGTGAACTGGAGCCAGTGGTCACAAGACCTGTCCAGAAACCTCATAAATTAACATTAAAATGCCTTTGTGCTCACCCTCAATCAATTTCTAGGACACGTACTTTGATCCATCAAGGAAGGTACATCAAGGAAAAAATATTAAAGGCAAACCCTTTCCCAACATTATATGATCAGCAAAGGTTGCCAAAACCCAAATCTGCACCTGAGGACACTGCCAATAAGTGAATCTCAATCATCATCATCCCCGCCACCATCAGTGGGTCTTGAGCTTCCAGAGCTTATGGCCCTGAAGCTATTGAGTTGGGAGAGAACAAAGTTGCTACATTCAATATTCATTAAACTGAATTAAAACAACTTAACAAACTTGCTTTAGCCCAGTTTACCACTGGAGAGATGACCTAGTCTCAGGCAGAAAGTACTTAATTGACCTGTAGAACAATATATTAGAAGAACAAGATCCAATATGAGATTCTTGTTAAAGAGGGTGGTTTGTAGAATTTGTCAACTCCTCTACTCCAAGGGAGGGATGCACTGGACAATCTTTATGTAGGAATGTCAAGACAGGAACACCTTAAAATACAAAAACATGATGGTGATCAATCCGTGAGCCAGGACTCTCACTTCAAATCCTAAATCCTGTGATTTGGGTTGCTGATTGATTTTAATTTACTTTTTAATTTTATATAACCATAATTTTGGAATTTATCCCTTTTCCCTCCCTTTCCAAGAGATTAGTCCCTCATAATGAAGAATAAAAGAGAAGGAAAACATTACTTCAACAAAAATCAGCATCTCCTGAGTTTACTAGTACAGACAATATTCTATTTATAACCATAATCCCCCATCTCTGATTTCTATGATCACTTCCTTTGGCATGCTATTGTGTTGTTGGCATTGCTGAGTCATTTCAGTCATATCTGACTCTTCATCACTACATTTGAGGTTTTCTTGGCAAAGATACTGGAGTAGTTTTCAGTTCCTTCTCCAGCTCATTTTACAGATGAGGAAAGTGAGGCAAACAAGATTAAATGACTTGCCCAGAGTCACACAGCTAGTACATGTCTGAGACCAGGTTTGAATTTAGGAAGATGAGTCTTCCTAACTCCAGGCATGACACTCTGTTCATTGCATCAGCTAGATGCCCTACTATTGAGACCTCTGTTGAAAGTTTGATGCAGTGGATAAAGAGAGAACTTCAAAGACAAGGAAGGTTGGGCTTGAGCCTTACCTGTAACATGTACTAGCTATGTAGCCCTGGGCAAATCCCTTAACCTCCTAATGCCCTGCATTGGGAGGGTGTCTTCACAAGTGTATTTTCTACACCAATCAATCATAGGTCTGGACCAAAGAGAGACAAAAAGAAATACAGTATATCACAGTGGATAAAGAGCTGACCTCAGAGCCACAAAACATGGGTTCAGGTTCTACCAGCAACATATAGCATCTGGCCAATATTTTATGTGGGAGGTTCAATGTTCTAGGTAACTACTAAGACTATAAGATATAAAGAAGGTACCAGCCAAGAATGCCAAAGGGTGTTTCTCAAATCACAAGTCTTTATCCACATCTCTATTTTTTAAACTTAAAAAAAATAGATATCCCACTCATTTCTAGAAACGCCAGCAGCCTCACTATGCTCAAAATTCCTTTAAAACCCAATGTTGCCCTGAGCTGGTCATTCTCATCTTAGGTTACGGGCATCCCAGGTCCAATTTGGTGAGAGTTGTGAAGCAGGCATGATCTAGCTATGGAATGAATGTAAGCTTCTTGAAAGCAGCAAAAATTCACTACTTATATTAGTATACTCAGAAGCTAGCACAGAGATCATTCTTATCCACTGCTTGTCAATTGATTGGCTCAGTGCCTCAGATTTTCCCCATATAAATACAAATCAATTGAATGAATGTGTATGAAGCACCTAATATGTACAGAGAATGTACTGGGTGCTCGGGATATGAAAATTAAAAACCTACTCTCTACCCAAAGTTTATGGGGAAGGAGAAGAGGGAGCTACAACATATTCACAGGTCTTATATCCCAGTAGCTAAGACACAGTAAATAGAAAATGTCAATTAAAAAAAGAGGTAGAAAAAATTCTCTGGGCTAATTTGAGGAGAGAGAAAATGCTTTCAGTTTAACAGGATCAGGGGAATGGACTTCCCAGAGGAAATGGCATCAGGGCTGAACCCTGAATGAAGAGAATATTTAAAATAGGTGTAATTAAAGAGGGAGTCCATCGCAAGGATGGGGAAATTTTGTACAAATGCATGGAGGTGGGAGATGGTGAGCCTAGTAAGGGTGGGAGGGGAAGAGAATTCTATAAAATAGGACTAATGCCAGTAGTACCTACCTCCCATTGATGTTGAAAAGCACAAATGAGAAAATGCATATAAAGTGCTTTGCAAACTTTAAAAGTCTAATATAAATGTCGGTAGTAGTAGTGACCTAAGTATTCTTTCTACTTGAGGAGTCAGGGTCCCCAGGCTTTTTCCCTATCAAAATCAAGGTTTGAGGCAACCAAAAATTAAAGCTAATCATTGGTCTCCAATCTCATCGGGAATATACATGCCTCATAAATTCTTAGTTTTGGGGGGGTTGGTTTTGTTTTTTCATGAAAGAAACAGGAGAAGCTCCTGAAACACTTCTTTCTCTGGGTTTGCTTAGCATGTCATTCACTTTCCTCTTGAAATAAATGTTTCTCCAAGGCTGACACTTGGGATTCTAGAGACCAAAGGGTTCCTTTATCTGACCACAGCCCACCCCACCCCCTTCAAGGGTGAAAATCTGAAGGGTTTTCCACAAGATCGGAGAAGGCAACCATGTGACTCTGTGTATAGAGTGCAGGGCTTAGAATCAAGAAGACCTGAGTTCAAATGGTGCAGAATCTTTGTGTCTCAGTTTCCTCATCCATAAAATGGGGATAATAATAGCCCCTTATCTCACAGTTCTATTCATTTCATTGCTGTGAAGACTAAATGAGATAACTAACATATTGAAGGACTTTGCAAACCTTAAAGTACTGTAGAAATGCCTCTTATTTGTCATTATTATTAGGCAGCTGAGTGGTTCAGTGGATAGAGCACTGAACCTAAAGTCAAGAAGACTCATAGTCCTGAATTCAAATCTAGCCTCAGACGCTTACTAGCTCTGTGACCTTGAGCAAGTCACTTAAACATGTTTACCTCAGTTTCCTCATCTATAAAATGAGCTAGAGAAGGAAATAGTAAACTATTCTAGTATCTTTGCCAAGAAAATCCCAAGTGGGGTCATGGAGAGTCAGATGTGACCAAAACAAATGAACAAGAAAAATTATTATTATATCAAACTGTGAGAAACAGATGCAATGCCACGCAGACATTTCACTATCAGGCATATTGGTTACAGCAGCAAGGCCAGTTTTAGGGTATGGTACTGATCTTGAAACATTACAGATAAATTGTGGGTGCACTGTTCACATCTCCCTTCTACAGGGGAGACTGATTGGACCCAGTCTGTGTTTTTCCTTTATGTCTAGGGGTTGGTGTTCAAAATATTGCTCCTTTAGGACGTTTGAGCCACAATGTTTGGCCAAATGGTGAAAGAAATCATCAGAATGATCAAAGTCATGCACTTTGATCACAATATACCATTTTTGACCTGAAAATCTTAACTGGAAAGTCATGTCATTAGTCAAATTTATAAAAAATAAAAATAAATAAATAGAAGCAGCATGTAGACATATTCTGAAGTCCTTGCTATTGTGAAATAAAGTTATCAACTGATGAAATGAAGTCATAAGCTGGTCATGTGAAGCCACATTTCCAATAATGCAGGTTTTTTTAAGGAAAAAAATCACTCTATACCTTTGTTTCTTCCCCATGTGTTGACAGCCATTTAACACAAGACAATCATCATTCCGAACAGTGGTATGACTCACTGCAGAGAATGGCTCTGCCACTCACAGCAAATCTGGGAGTGGGTCTGAATAGCTTATTTTCCTGCTCCAATAAGCTATGACCAGTCATTCAGCAGATTTTTCTTTTGTTTCTTATTACTTTGCAGCATTGAAGAAAAATTTGAAAAATCAGAGAAATAACTAAATGGGCCACTGCTTTCAAAACTTATTTAGCCTTTCTCATTTATGTCAAGATGACTGTAATTCACCTTTTTCCAATGATTTTCCTCATCTGGTTGAGCTTTTTTCCTCCCATCTTTAGGCAAGACTCCCAGAACATGAAATTCATATTCAGTCACGTAGGGGAAAATCCCAAGCCTAAATCACCTTTCTTTTTGTCCCTGGTCACTGAATAGTGAGTTCTTTGGCTGTGCTAACCCATGAAACAAAGCCACAATTTGTAGGTTTAAAAGTAAGCCTACTAAGTACACTATAACCTAGATGAATGGTCATGAAAAGCGGGTCCTGTTGGTTTTTCAGAGTAGAAACAGTTGACAGGAATTTCTTGAGTTGTATTAATTTTATATCATTAAAACCATCCAGCAAGTATCTCAACACCCACTTAGGAGTTCTGGGATCTTGCCCAAAATTTGACTTACATAAAACAACAATGAAGCCCTTTGACCATTCTCCACATATTGCTTTGATTAATAGACTTTTAAAAAGTATATACTTTCTTATTGCAGGAGTTTGAAGTAATTAACTATTATCTCAATGGGTAGGAGAAGAGGGAGGGAGAGAATTTGAATCTAAAAATAAAACTAAGTTTGATCTTTTAAAAATGAAGAATCATAGTGCCCTAATCATGGGAGAAACCAACTAATAATAGTTTACATAGAATCACAGTATCATGTAGCCAGAGTTGAAAGTGGCCTAATTGCCATCAAATCCATCCTCCCCGTTTTACCAATAAAGAACTAGAATGGTTAACTGACTTGTCCAGAGTCAGAGAGTTAGTAAGTGTCTGAGGCAGGATTTGGACTCAAGTCTTCCTGATTTCAAGACCAGCTCTTTTCAGTTTAGTTCTCACTTTAATCAGATTTCCCCAAGTACTTAGAAAAAATACTCATTCATAAATTGCAATTTAGCAAAATATTTATGGTGTGGTGCATTTTAATCATATTTTGCATTTTTCTTGTAGCAAAAATTGTAAACAAGGTGGATGCCCATGAGTGGAAGAATTTTAAATAAGTTGTGTGTCCTCGATGTAAAAGACTATGTCTACATTTCAAGGAATTGTTGCCCTATCTACATTGCTTCTCTGACAACCTATTCCATGAAATGGTGGCAGTGCAGGTCACTTCCAAGTTGGGGGGGGAGGGAAATTATCCTTTGGTTCCCTCTATGAGGGACACATTTGAGCATCTCTTCTGCCTCAGTATTTACATGTCATCAGTACTCTGCTCCTCTGACTGGATCCTCTGATGGAGGCAAGGACCAGGGGCTTTAAGGGCCTCCATCCAAGAAAGGGACCCAGGGTAATCTTTTCTCCATTTCCCACCAGTAACCATGCTTTTGGGTTTCTACGTCATATCCTCATACAAAGTATCCTCTCCTCTTTTTTCTGCTCTCCCCCTACAACACACACACACACACACACACACACTTCAGCTTCATTTTGTGTATTGGCTTCACCCAATAGATTTTGCAAGCCCTTTGAGGGCAGGTACTATCTTTGTCAGCCAAGCCCTCAGCATGGTATCTGGCACATAAACTTATTTATATTTAATTTATTTAAATTTATTTAATAAATTTATTATTTAATAATTTATTTAATAAATGTCCATTGATTGACTATCAAATGTAGAAAGTTACCAAGTCTTCTTCTTGCACATTTGTAGCCCCACAATTGACCCCCTCCTAGCTCTCTGACCATACCTGCTGCTGCTATAACCATCATTTGGAGTCAAAGGCAAGGGAGGGGGAAATTACACCATTTGTTCTTGGCACCCCATGTCAGAACTGAGAACACATCTTCTCATTTAAAATAGTGCTAAAAATGTTCACTCAATAAACATTTATGAAGCACCAACTATGCACAGACACTGTGCTAAATGCTAAATAGTGTTTAGGGACCTTCCAAATACCTTGTTTCCTTCAAGGCTTAGTTCCTGAGTCATTTCCTATGTCAGAAGTTCCCGAACTTATTTGGCATAATGCCCCCTTCAAAATATAATGACTCAGCACCTCCCTCAAAATCTACTTTCTTTAACCCATTAGCATTTCTTTCAAAAATCTTAATCAATTTTAAAAATAGAAACTTTTTAAAGGATATCTTAAATATAATAATTTATTGTAAATTTGGGGGGGGTCTGTATTGAAATTTTAGTGCTGCAATATTGTATCATGTAACTATAGTATTGTATTGTAAACAAGTCATTACATGCACATATTCTTGTCAATGCATGCTGGACTTCCCGATAATGTACAACATGCTAGCCTGCCAACACATGCTTGTTAAGACCTGTTGGCTGACTTGACCACAGCTGGTAGATCATAGCTTGAATTTTGTGTGTTGATTTGGAAAATAATGTAACCACTATGACTTTAATTCTGTTACACAACAAATGAAGCACATACAAACCATTTTTCAAAATTTTCTTCTCTTCTTTCCTTATGCTTCTACCACCCCCTTATTTTTATTCAATGCACCGTAATTGTGCCTGAGGCTACTAGCACCCCCCTGGACCATTCCAGTACCCCCCAGGGGGGTGATATCACCCACTTTGGGAACCTTCTGCATGAATTTTTTTCTGGTTACTTTCCTCAAGATAATAGTACTTCCTCCTCCCCTCCCCTGGCTAAAAATTTACCTTGTATTTACTTTATATATGTGCTTTCTCCCCTGATAGACCATAAGCTCTTTGAAGGCAGATTCTAGTATATCTTGGTCTTTGCAGACTCCACACCTGCTCACAGTGTGTGGCACCTATCAATGCTTGTTGTCTGATTTATACTCCAGAATCAGTATGGATTAAGTAGGAGTTAGAGGCCAACTAGGAATCAAATTGCCATTTACAATAGTATTTCTGTAGTAAAATATTATTCTAAGCATCCAAAAAACAGACTTACAAAATATTGCAAGTCAGAGGTTAACTGTGAGATTTATTTCTAAAGAAACATCTTCAAATGGGACAATCAAAACTTTTATCTTACTCTTAATCCCCATGCACACGCACACACACACACACACACACACACACACACATGCACACAACTCACCAATGCTAAAATAGTCACGTTCTATAAAATTTTCAGCTAATACTCAACATGTCTTTATCTACTGGATCTGCCTCAATCTTCAAATGCCCAACCACTGTTTTGAAATTTTGGCTAAAATCACTATCCATTTTCATTCTTTAAATGTTTCCTAAGACCAGTGAAGTTTCCCTATCAATAAGCATGATGCCTTACACTCTCTATAATAGCCTACGAATTTTCTCATCCTTTGTTTCAATGTCATCTTGTTAGCCAGTTTCTTACCCTATGTGTTCAATCAAACCTTCTCTAGTTCATAGCTGTAGTCTGAGGAGCCAACCTGGTTGAGTATTTTTAGGAAATCTCTTTCTGACCATTCTCTATAAACAAGAGATTGAGGGGATTAAGGTGGTTCACTCAGGGATTTTGAGTCCCATTATACTAATTCAGTCTTCTTGATTTTCTTCGAATTGTGGACATCTATAAAATACTCTGCTTTTTTCATATAACGTACTTTGCTTTTGCAAACACCACACACACACACACACACACACACACACACACACACACTCTTCTGCTTCAGAAAGTAGAATGTTCATATGTTTGCCTGCCATGGCTTAAATTGCTCCACCACTGGACTGAAGGAGAAGAAAAGAGAGGTCTGTGTGTTTGTGTTACGCTGAATAACACAAATAAGCAGAGAGTCCACAGCAACCACTGAAATGCTTTTTGTCGTAAGACAAATCACAAAGGCAGCTTGCACTGAAGCATCACAGAACAAAAGGGAAGATGTTAAACTTGGAGGCTGCTACTCCCCTTCCTGTCCTCAGGCAAACCAGCCTCGCCTCTTCTTCACAGGGCACTCCATCCCTTCTCCACCTGCCTTCACTGGTGATGTCTCCTATGTGCTGTTTCTCTTTGGAACAGCAACCCTGAGGGTCTTCCCCTCCCAGCTTGATTTTTTTTCTAATTAAAGAGGCCATCCCTTGACTCACTTCTTAAAGAGGACTATTCACTGAATGGCCATTACCTCACTCAAACCTGAAAAGGTCTTAGCCTAAAAAAAGGTCCAGGTTCTCCCATTGCATCCTGGGGTACCTCCTGATGAATATCTAGCCACTGGACCCAGATGGCTCTGGAGGAGAAAGTGAGGCTGGTGACCTTGCACAGCCCTGCCTCAGTTAAATCCAAGTCAACTGCAAGTCACATCATCATTTCCCTGATGCCCCGGCTCTCTTCTAAAATGAAGGACAAACACAACCACCATGCACAGAACGTGTGCCCCCTCCCTTCTCCCTCTCTTCCTTCAAAAGGGAGCTCAAGCACCCCCTTCTACAAACATGATACTGGTCACAATTCTTCCTCCCCAATCACTACTGCCCCCCTCCAACTGCCTTGGATATAGCTACTTTGCACTTCTCTACCTTCTATTTACACCATAGATATTTACTCTGTAAGAATGTTAACTTCTTGAGAACGGGGATCATTTCCCTTTTTGTATCTATATTCCCAGTAGTTAGCACAATGTCTGCCACATAGTAGGCATTTAATAAATGTTTATTGATTCTAATAAATGCTTTTTTGTTGGTTGATTTGAAGATACAGGTTCAAATCCTGGTTCTGATACTTATGGTCTGTTTGATGTTGGGCAAGTCATCTGACTTGTCAAGGCCACAGTTCCCTTCTCTGTAAAATGAGAGGCTTGAACTAGGGGGCTTCCAAGGGTCCTTTACCCCTCTCAGTTCATGTTATTATGAGTGACAGAAGGGGGCGGGGAGGCAACTTTATGGCTGCAAAACTGACAGAAAACCGGATACATTTCACACTGGGAGAGAAACTCATTTACAAAAAAACCAGCTATTTCAAGTTCTTCCAATAGAAGGGGAGACCACAACCCTATGCACTTCCCAGAGGCTTTAGAGGTTTTATCAGCATTTTCAAATGATCTTGAAATCCCTAAAAAAAAGGGACAGAGTGGGGGTGAAGGGAAGAGAGGAAAGACAAAGGTAAGGCAGAGAAGAGAGAGACAAAAAGAAAGAAGAGAGGGAAAGGAGAGAGAAAAGAGGAGATGAAATGGAGAAGAAAAGAGAAGGAGAGGAGAGGAAAGAGAAAACAAGATAAAAAGGAAAGAGAGAAAGTGAGGGAAAGGAGAGAGAAATGGAGAGAGAGGGAGGGATAGAAGAAAATGGAGAGAGAAAGGAAAAGAGAGAGAGAAAGGAGATAGGGAAAGGAGAGAGAAAAGGAGAGGGAGGGAGGGAGGAAGAGGGAAAAAGAGAGAAGAAAGAATGGAGAGGGAGAGGAAACGAGAGAGAAAGAAGAGAGGGAAAGGAGAGAGAGAAAAAAGGGGAAGAGGAGAGGAAATGGAGGGAAAGAGAAGAAAAGAGAAAAGAAGAAAGCAAGAGAAAAAGGAAAGAGAAAAAGAAGAGTGAGAAGAGAGAGGGAGGAGGAGAAAGAAGAAAGTGGAGCGAGAGGAAAGGAGAGAAGGAGAGAGGAAGAAGCAAAGAGAGGGAAAAGAGAGAGAAGAGAGGGAAGGAGGGAAGGCAAGAGCAAGAAGAGGAAACAGAGAAGAGAGGAGAGAAAGTAAGAGAAAAAGGAAAGAGAAAGAAGAGAGGGAGAGGGAGAGGGAGGGAGGGAGAGGAGAGAGAGCTGCCTGGTCATCTTATCTTGAAAAGGGCAAAAATTCCTGTCTCTCTGCCTGTCCTTCCTAGAAACGATTATTCTTTTGTTCCAGCAGAGGGTGCTCCCTGGCCACCAGCCCAGAATCCACAGGTGAGCCACAGAACAGGAGGCGTCCATGAGCTCTGGGGCTCTGCTGGGTGAGGCCCAGAATGGTAGCAGCACAAAGAAATGGAGAATTATCACTGTCATTCAATGCCCCGCAGGCCTATGGAAGCAACGGCCACTGGTCTTCCCAGCTCGCCTGGAAGGGAAAGAGCAGACCTTTCTACGAAAATTCAGCAGCTGGGTCAAACTACTTCTGCCCTTGTCCCTCCTTGACTTTGTTTTATCAGAAGGAAGAAATAACTCAGGGCGGGCCAGGGGAGACCAGCTCCAAGACTCCTGACCTGTTGGCCAGCTTTTAGGCATTTGCAGGCAAACATGGATTGTGGAGCAAATCACACAGCAAGATTCTTTATCCTCCCCTCTTTGCTGAAGACTTGAGGAGCTCCTCAGAATTCAGCCCTGCCTCATTCTAGGCACTTTATTGATTCTAGTGTGAACGGCTCTGGACAGGACAACAGACGGGAGACAGAACAAGCGATTCACTGATCCCTACTAGGACTTACAGGTATTTCTGTGGCAGAATGAACGGAAAAAGGCTGAGTCAGCTCTCAAAACTATGCTCCTGTCATCAGACTGGCAAGAAAGATGCCTGTGATGAGGTCAATAGCCCTAGGAAATGCCATCCTGACCACTCTTCTGGGCATGTCAAACAGGTTTCCCTCTACCATGTCTTCCCTTCTCCCTTCCTGGGAAAGCAAGAGAACAAAGAGGAAGCAGTGGCTAAGACCAGGCCTGTTGGGGCATCCAGAGCAGCTCACCCCAAGCCAGGAAGTTTCCCACAAAGCCTTTCAAGGGTTCCTTGGAAGAATATCTGTTCATTGTGGCAAGAAGAATGAAATGTCTTTTTAATCATGGGAAGGAACTGAACAGGTTTGTGAAAGATGAGAAGTAAAAGTCACGGGTCCAATCTCAACTGGCATCTAAGATGCTAAATTTAAAGAATGAATGGATGAAAAAAGCATTTATTAAGTGCTTACCATATACAAAGGGAAGAGCAAGACAGCAAGTGCTCAGAAGCAGCTTACATTGTAATGGGGTAGACCAGAAAGGGTCTACCTGATGGAAAAGGCTACCGAAGCCAGGTGCTGAGGAGACAGTTCTGCAATAAGGAAGGTGAGCCATCTTGGGAACTACATCATAGAGAAAGCACTGACTCAGACTCCCCTGCACAAGAAGATTTTGCATTTGAAAGAAAAAGCAAAACCTACAGCCAAGCATGTATTCCACTCAGTGTTTATTTTCAAAAGCTCAGCAAATGAGGGTATGGGCCTGCCTCCATAGAGAAGTAGGAGGCCACACGCATAGAACGTTGAAGGTAGCATGAGGCATGGTAGCTATGTCTAACAGTTTGCTGACTGTGTCTCTTTGGTATAAGATGGTGATCAATAAATAAATAAGCAAGCATTGAGCACTTGCTACATACCAGGTCCTGTACTGTGTTAGAGATACAAAGAAAGGGGGGGAAGTGTCTGCCTTCAAGGAGCTTACATAACTGACATAAAGCATTACAAAAACTAAAAGAAAACAAAGACGGGAAACAAAACTTCATTAAAGAATAAATAAATAATGTCTTAAGTGAAACCACACTTAAGTTGGAGAGAAAAACATTGCCTATAATCTGGTGCAGCCCTTTGACTGAATCTAAACTTCAGTTGTTCTGTGAAGTGTGGATTCAGTCAAAGGACTGAGGACCTAGAGGGCCACATGTGACCTCAAGGCTGCAGGTTCCCCATCCCTGGGTAATTTTAACAATGGAATTATTGGACTCACGTATTTATTGGTCCATGTTCATATCTGTGTTTTCAATTTCAGAAGCCAGGATGGCACATTCTGATTTCATGACATTTGATGTATTTCGTACTAGATGGTAAGATAGAAGTTTATCAAATGTTAGAACTGGAGGAGACCTTAGAAATCACTTTCCTCCCCATTTTATAAGTGAGGAAACAGACACAGATTGCAGAAGTGACTTGAGTGAGGCCTCAAAAGACAGGATCAGTTCTCAATCAGTGTTTGGCTCATAGTCTTGTGATTCTAATCAAAAGGCTTGCGCTTATCCTAAGTGCAGCTAGAGATAAAGTTGAAGGATGTGTTCTGTGTAAACTTTGTGTCTCTCTGGCACCTAAGACAGAGACAGCAAGTTTATATAAGACACATCCCCTCACTTTATCTCTGTCTACACTTGGGGCAAGTGAATGTTTTATGATTAGATTTACAAGGCTATGAACCAAATGGTGAATGAAGGAAAGTTCCTAGAATTTGGAATTCATATTGATTTTGTCCATATAGCACAAAGCCAACTGATTCATATTTTATTTATGTGTTGTTGTCATTCAGTAATTTCAGTTGTGTTCAACTCTTTGTGACCACATTTGGGGTTTTCTTGGCAAACATACTGAACTAGCTTGCCATTTCCTTCTCTACCTCATTTTACAGATAAGGAAACTTAGGCAAACAGGGTCAAGTGACTTGCCCAATGTCACACAGCTAGTGAGTGTCTGAAGCAGGATTTGAATTTAGGAAGATGAGCTTTCTTGACTCCAGGCTCAGAGCTCTGTGCACTACAGTGCCACAGAGCTGCCCATTATTTATTTATTCTTTAATGAAGTTTTGTTTCCCATCTTTCTTTTCCTTTAGTTTTTGTAATGCTTTATGTCAGTTATGTAAGCTCCTTGAAGGCAGACACTTCCCCCCCTTTCTTTGTATCCCTAACACAGTACAGGACCTGGTATGTAGCAAGTGCTCAATGTTTCAACAGCAAACTAAGAGGGTAGAAATTATTCTGGATAGTTTTGCTTTTTGGCTTTCTAGTTGACTTGTCCATCAAACCAAAATATTCAATGTGACCTGATCAAGAGCAATCAGTCTAAACAAAGAAGCCAAACCCCAACCAAGGAGGAGCTTTTCTCCAGCTGCACCTCACCCAGTAGAGCACATTGTTCAGAAGATCTTTGTGAGTTCACATAGATAGTCAGAGAGGTGGCTAGAGGACCAACCTTGATTCAGGAAGGCCCAGGTTCAAGTCCCAGGTCTGATGCTGGTGGGTTCTGGATAATGTCATTCAGCTTCTTGGTGCTCCCCAGGCAACCCTCAAAAACGATAAATGAGTTGTCAATTGTACCACACTAAAAGGAATTAGGAAAGTGTCCCAACGGCCACATACAAAAACTGGCTCTAATTAGGCTTCTTCTGTCTCTATTTTTTTAGATTTAGTCTGGGTTTTTTGTATTGTGTGTGTGCGTGTGATTTAGATTGGATCTCCCTTTCTCATGTAGGCAATAGCTCAGAGACTCAATCCCAAGATGTACTGACACAGAAACTTGGTTTGGTTTGGTTTGGTAACCTGGGCCAGTTGACTCCTGCTTAGGCAGGCAGCATGGCGGCCTTCAGCTCATGGGCTCACCATACTGGTGCCAGACTTAGTGCAGACACTGATGGGCTTTAAGCCTTACTGAAGGTCAGTACCACCATCATGTGGAATGACCATAGAACAAAACCTATTCTGAGGCATGCTCTAGGCAATTCATCACCAGTATTAAATAAGACACAAATCAGGGAGTCTTAGAGACAGAAGGACCTTCAGGGATCATATAACTCATCTGTTTCACGTAGCTGAGAAAACTGGAGGCCCAGAGGGATTGACAACTTCAAGGTCATACCATTCCACAGCAGGCAGAACCAAAGCAAGAACCCAGGTCTCAGAATTCCCAGGTCAGTATTCTTTCATTCATTGAGTTCTGTGATTTCATGGGATAATCAGATCATAGATTCATAGGGGACTCTGAGTAAGGGAACTGCCTCTACCACTCAGATAAGTGATCAAGAACTTAGAATTTTGTAGACTTAGCTGAGGCACTGAGGTAAAGTGACTTGTCCAGGGTCACGCAGCTTCTACTCGTCGGAAGGACGACCTGAACACCAGTCTCAACTCTGAGGCTGGCCCTCTATGCTCTGTGTCACTCTGTTTCTCAAGCCTGTCTCCTTCCCAAAACCCTTGAGGGTTTTGGCAAGTTAGAGTTTCTTGTTTCTGTTCTCAATCATTGCTCGTATTAATAGCAATGAATCAAATCTATTAAGCATGAAAAAAGAAATGCAACAGGATAAAAGGAAGAGAGAAGTGAACTTGAAAATCAGAAGACCTGATTTAACATCCTGCCATTAATTACAATGTGTCCTTGGCCAAGGCACAGTCGTCCCTCGACAGGCCTCAGTTTCCTCACATGTAAAATGAAAGCATTGGAATAGACAATTTCTTAAGTCCCTTCCAACTCTGAGAGTCTGTGATTAAATCTCTCATATTCACATCATACTAGGCAGAAATGAAAAAAATAACATAAAAACCAAGTGTGTATAAATTTATCACAGTAATCTAAAAGCAGAAGATGGTTGCCACATATACAAAATAGCAATTTCAGACTGCTGATCAATATTGAATTATTCTGCATGGATTATTGATGCTTACTAAAAGTAGAACCTGTTAAGATCCATGGCCACTGGAACACTCTGAAGAGACTGTGAAAGCAGTCTGGTAGAATACCAGCTACACTGAGCTCTCCAATTCAGTCTCAAGTTCCCAGAGACTTGCTCCATTTGGGGTGGGGGCAGAATGGGGAAGGGCACCATTTTAGTAAATGAAGATTTCCAGGGAATGAAAATGGAAAGCAAGTATTTTCTTCATGGTAAGCATATTTGTGATCACACTTAATGAGTGTGCAAAGAACCACAGTTGCCAGTGTGTATGAAGCCCCCTTGTGGAATCATGTTTTTTAAATGAGTTTGAAGACTAAAACTTAAACAAAAAAGTACCTTCTTAACAGGGTTAGCTCTCTACCAGCTGATGAGAAGAGGACAAATTTAACTGAGTACCTTTTCTGAGCAACAACACGGTTAATGACCTTGTTGTTTCCCAGCTTTTATAACTAAAAACATAGCTCTAGAGCAATTTTCTTTCAATTCGTCTTTCTACCATGACTTCCAAAGAAACCCCACAATGGAAACCTGGTCAGATTGTCTCTGTCTCTATTCATTCCATGTTGCTTTAATGCACCCGTCCCAGTCTGTTATTGGAAGAAGGAAATTAAGCGGCATAACTTGCTTTACCTTTCTTTACTTTGGGGAAGGAAAATGCCTTCCCACATCCAAAAATGATGTCATCTATGGAATTCATAAGCTCAGTGCCAAGTTGGGGCAGGGGGGAGAAAAGGAGCTGATTTTTCATTTCTTTCTGGGAAAAATTTTAAAAAGCACTTTTTTACATGGTGATTTTCCTAGGCCCTGTCCAGATGCAAATGAACCAAAACATGGCCTGTGATGTTTTTGTTGGTTGTTGTGTTCTTTTTTTAAACTCTCAGCAAAACTTTTTTTTATATACTTTCCCCGACGTGCATAGCTACGGTCATTAATTTCAATGTCACATTATGGTTTTTGGCTGAACAGACAGTATGTATGTATGGATGGGAGCAAACGAAACAAATGCATTTTGTATTCAAATTTATACAACTCCATACATTTTTATGCTGTTTATTTGAAAATTAATTTTGGCTTAGGCCTCAGAGACAGCAAATGTTGTCAAGATTTGAGGGCTACCTGAAAAGCCTTGGGGACAGCATTACCCTTATGCATAAGAAACAGCAAAATAAAATAGAAATAAATGAATTTCCAAATACGTCATGGCTAATCCCTTGAGCTGACCTACAAATGAATTATGGAGGTTTTGCTACAGGACTGAGTAGATCGGGTGATTTCACCGAGAGATTTATCTTATTTCCCAACTTATTTTCATATCTTATTTCCTTTTCTTTTAGAATTAGACTGTAAATAAAAAGCTAAGACTGAATGAAGCTCCCTTTCCCCGAACTCAGATTGGATTGATAAATTAAAATGGGGCGAGATGAGTTTTGTATGGCCCATCCTCAAGGATTTGGGAAATTTCGCCGGATGCAAAACAAGGCATTAATTTGGAGGGGCCTTAGCTACTTACGATGCTTAGGGTTCTGACAATGATGAATGGCATCCCTCCAAGCAAATGGTAATTTCACCTTTTGTGACAGTACTTGAGAGCAAAAGCGACTTTTGTTAGAATACCAGCTACCCACAAAGACTCCACAATCCTATTGAGCGGGAGGCTGTACCTGAATATCAGAAATCCTTCATTGTTTAAGTATCATCTGATATTCTTGATTGGTTCCAGACTGAAGGTTGCAGTTGAATTAGGGAGAAGGGAGAGGTTAAGTCCTAACCTTGAAAGATTTAGCAGCCATTGAAACACTTGCCTTTGGGCACTTATTGGCCTGTATTTATCAAAAAAAAAAAAAAAAAAAAAGAAAACTTTTCAATTCAATGAGGGGAGGGAGACAACACAAAACTTGTCACATTCATCAAGTGAAACCACTGGAAAGACATCTACAGAAGAACACCCCAAAAGCATAATCTTTCAGAAGAGCTGATAGAAATGGTAATTGGATGGGTCGGGAATAATACTGCCAAAGCAGGGATAGTCCGGAATATAACTAAAACATCAAGGTCAAAAGAACAGAACAGAGGAACGCTTTTCATATATTAAAAATGTACTCTTGCCTTTGATGGTAGGAGAAAAAAATATATGTGTATATATATATATATGTATACATATATATATATACATATATATATATATATACCTGTTGCTGTCCATAACTTATATCTGCCCCAAAAAGCTCTCAGAAAGAGACTTTTGAGTTTAGAAAACATTACAGATCAATCCCCCTTCTCACCCCCATTTCCACTCCAGTCTGTATTAAAGTTTCACCTTAAAATATACTCAGGAGGAATCAACATCCAGGGACCTAATATGTTGTTTTTAAGGGAAGGAGAGAGGGAAAGAGAGCAGGAAAGGCAGAGGGAGAGGGAGAGACAGAGGGAGGGGGGGCGGAGAGACAGAGAGACAGAGACAGAGAGAGACAGAGACAGAGACAAAGAGACAGAGAGAGAGAAGATTCTGAAAGAGAAAACAAAGGCAGTGACAAAGAATGATAGTGGGAGCCAGAGTCAGAGGGAGAGAGATGAAGAAAGGAGGGAGAGAGCAAGAGAAGGAGGGAGAGAGAAGAAGAAGAAGAAGAAGAAGAAGAAGAAGAAGAAGAAGAAGAAGAAGAAGAAGAAGAAGAAGAAGAAGAAGAAGAAGAAGAAGAAGAAGAAGAAGAAGAAGAAGAAGAAGAGGAGGAGGAGGAGGAGGAGGAGAAGGAGGAGGCGGAGGAGGAAGCCCACCTCTATCTTTTTGGACTTAGGAATCCATATACTCAGGAAGAGACTTTCTTTCAAAAGTCGTCCCCTGAGGGGCTGGAAAAAATCTCTTGAAGGACTGGCAGAGAGTGTTAACATTGTCTCCTAAAAAGGGAACAGAAATGATGAATCATAAAAACCTGATTGAGCTTCTTCCTGCCCTCTTGACTAATGAGCTAATCAGGGACAGTGAGCAAAGAGATCCGAGTAAACAGATGAGCTGGGCAGTGGATGTGACATTGTCCTGTTTTTATCTTACACAAACACCTCTGGCCTGAACTTTGCCGGCCTTTGGCACATGGTAAAGGGGGGAAGGGGGGAGGGGGAAGGAGAGTTGATATTCTGGGCCTGATCCAAACTGGAAAAGAAAGGAAAGCACGGAAGGGCCACAGAGCTTGGACTGGTAGGAATGCACGGATGCAGGTGTCTCCTTACGGAGGAAGACATCAGCTAAGGGAAAAATGACCTGTGAAAGGTCAGTATCTGTAGACATTCATCTGATGCACGCATGCACGCACACACACACATTCCTCATCAGACTCCTTTCAGAGATAAAAGAAACACTGATATCCACACAAAGCTCAACCCAAGATTTCTCCATCGACCATCTAGACTAAGCCAGATGAAACAAATGTTGGAGGCAGTCATTAATTTGCAGGATGCTAAGGAAACCAGGCATTGATGGCTCACTGAGTCCCCACACAACTTTCTCCTGAAGAGTTGCACAGTGATGTGAGATGAGAGATGTTGTTTATTTGTGCCCTTGAATCCATATCATATATTCAGGATGTGACACCTCTATTGTTAGCAACTCCTAATCTATTCAAAGTAATAGACTCATCTGGATGTTTCCCCCAGGTACCAGAAGAACAATCTCAAACCCCTCCAACAATATGTCATTTCTTTTTCCAATCTTATATGCACATATATTATTATTATTTAACGTTTATTAAGCACCAAGAGTGTATTAGGTACAACAGACATAGAGGGCCATAAAAACATATTTAACACATCAGAAACCACAATAAAAGAATGCTATGCCTGTGACAGAAGACAATAAAGCCTCTGAATTCACAGTTCAAGATGAAATGTGGCATAGGTCCCCAGGATTCGTTGACACAACATGGAATGAAGAGGAAGTTGTTACTGGCACTGACTGTTGGGTCTTACCCTTTACCTGTGAATTTCCTCACTTTCATGGCTTTCTATAACAAACTTAATATTTTCTCTAATAGCAATCTGTTGGGTAAATAAACTTACTTGGTTAAACTTGGCAGCCTGAAACACATGCCTTGCTTAGTTTTTCTATGGATCTGTCCAACACAACAAGTCAACTGGTTGAGGAGAGAGAGATTTAGTCCAACAGCTTAGACATGTTAAGTCTATATGATCTCAAATAACTAAGTTTATTTAAATTTTTATAGTAATCAATCCATTATTTGAGGTTAGTATTGACAAAACCTTAATCTAACTTGGAGCTATAAACAGAATCTCCTGTTTCTCTGTTTCCCCAAGGTCATCCAACTCCTGACCAATATGGTAACCTTTAACTAGGAAGATAGTATATGTTGCATCATTTATGTGTCATCAATAAAGCAGGTGCTTTGAGTGGTCTTCCCAGTACTAGGGAAGGATTGAACTTCACACATTCGTCCATTCTCTCACGTTCCTTCTCCTTTAAGATCAAGGGAATGAACTGAAAAGATGGCTGGCTATTGTTCATTCACAGTTCCTTATAGACCATTGAGGAAGCTTGGTACTGAGGAAAAATCCTGGTTCTAGATCTGAAGGAGCTGGGCTTAAATCACACTTCAGAAACCTACAATCCGCATGACTTTTAATGAGTTGTATAACTTCCTTTGGACTCAGTTTCTACAACAACAAGAGATAAATCATACTAGATGACTTCTAAAGTCCCTTCCAATTCTAAATCTATGCTTTTATGTTCTTTTATGTTCAGTTCAGATAAACTTTTGGTTTATTTATAAACAATGGAGTAGAAGCTGAATTTTTGAGACAGAAGGCTCAAATTTGAATTCTAACCCTAATACTTACTCATGTAACCTTGGGCAAATGACTAGCCTGGGTTTCAATTTTCTTGTCAGTAAAATGAGGTTGAATAGAAGACCTCAAAGGTCCCTTGGAGCTTTTGATCTTAACTTGCCATTTTCAAATGCCTGTCTTATGCAGAGAACTCAGCTAGGCACTAGGGAAGATGCAAAGTTTAGCTAACAAGTTGTTCTTGTCTTCCAGCAAGTTTGTAGTCTAGGGGGGGAAAATCCTCAGGATTTTCAGTAGACCAGATCTGTTTTGCTATGCACACGGTTTATAGTCAGTAAATACCTATAGATTAAGAGTTTCCGAATGGAACTTCTACTCAAAAGGTTCATAAGATCATAGATTTTAGAGCTGGAAGGGTCCTCAGATATCGTCGAATCCAACCCGCTCACTTTACAGACAAGGAAACTGAGGCAAACAGAGGCTAAGTGACCTGCCCGCAGTCACACAGCTAATAAGTGTTTGAAGCAGGATTAGAACTCAAATCTTCCTGACTCCAAGTTGATCTCTCTACCCAATATAGCAACCTAGATGCTTTTTCTGTGCTCCTTTTTCATTAGTCAATTCAATTATTTGAAGATCGATTTAAACACAAATTAAGACTTTCCATTCCTCCTTACATCCTCTTATGGAGAAGTTAACAAAGCAAAGATCTATGATCTAGAAAAGTGCCGATGGAGACCATGAAAAATACTCACATACAATCATTTGAAGGTTTGTCTACTCTGGAAAGTTTCCTTTGGGGGAGGATAACATTCTTGACTAAATTAAAATTTAAGAATGTAGTGAATATGAATAAACAGGAATATATAGGAAAATGAAGTTGCTATTGGATAGGCAGGGGGGTCCATACTGAATTCTTAGGACTGTTTTCATTTTCTGATGTGCCAAAGTTTCAGATGTTAGTTACTATATGTTAAGGATGAGTTAAATAATATTGGTGCCACATTCTGATCAGGATCAGTACTTCACATTACACAGTAATAAAATAATTATTTCCACTAATTTCAGGACTGTGGTCTGGGCTTGCAATCAAACTAGGTAAAGTTCTTTAAAAATCTTTAACCTTCAACATTGATTTTGGCCTTGAATATCAAACTGGAAAAACACGAAATTCATCACAAGTTCTCCAGTAATGCAGCTCCAAATATGACTGCTTGGCGATGCTATTACAGGTATCATCACCACTAAGACTGTGATGATTTTATTTCCCAAACCCCTTTTCTTGGGGTGTCCTGCCCAGCTCTCACTAAACTAAAGCTCATAAGCAGCATCTTCTCACGGTCAAAACCACACAAGGTTATCAGCCAAAAGTTATTTTTAAATGTAATTTCGTGATTTGTTTATCCAACTTCACTCCTGGATTGAAATGTTCTTAAAATGACCCTTTCTTTATCCAGTCAGTTTTCCAGCTGTGATGAAACTCTAGACGAATTTCCCAATGTTTAAACATCAGTGTAACACAGTACACAGAGTTTAACCAAAACAAATACACATTTATTTATAGTTACCAAAGTTACGTGTGTGCACATCATGTGTGTGTGTGTGTGTGTGTATGTGTGTGTAACTTTCCTAGAAAAGTCAGTGAATCCACATTGTGGAGAACCACTGAATGGATGACTGAGAGATACAAAAGGCCATATTTGACGACAATCTCAGCGTGTCATTTTGAATTTATCCATCTGCCTAATACCCACCTGTCTAGCACAGCATTCATCAACCCCCTCGTTATCAACGTTAAGCCTGGGATAAAACTTTTGAAATTTCCCAAGGTGATTTCTTGGCCTAAACACCACCACTGCCCAAAGAGGAGGGGTTAAAAGAGACACTGATCTCTCTCCCCCAGCCCTCCCCCTGCCATGTTCAATCCGATTCCCAGCTGCACAGCATTGTATGCTAATAAGCATGATTTAATTAACAGATGAAGAAGCCCTTTTGGAGCCGCCCTGGCAGATTTTGAACTTGATCTTCTCTCATTTGATGCCACGCAAGACCAGATAAATGACAAGTCTTTCGAGAGTCTGCAGAAGCCCGTTAGACCAGCTGCACACCCTTCCCCTCTTCTTTACAGCAGGTTTCTTACTTAAGAAAAAAACACGCTTCATTACATCGCCTCTTACTTGAGCTGCAAGGGTCTATTCAAGAAAGATAAGCCTCTTAGAAATGAAGTGGGGTTGAATTTAGGTTTTGAGTGACAGCAGGAAGGTTTATCCATTCAACAGACAATACTGCTTTCTCTGCATTAATCTAGGAGGCGGACAATGATCTGGTTTTGAGGCCGCATCTCATCTCTTTCCCACAGCAGAAGGTGATTAGAGTGAGGAAACAGGGACTGTGAAAGAAAACTGGAACACTATCTCCCCAACCCTCCTGTTTCCTGAATGGGTGAGTGGGAACGCCTAGGCCAAGGGCATCAATCACAGATCCATCATCAGGATGCCATGGTTTCCCAGTTGCTGCCCAACCGACTTGGCAGGTAAGGAGCTCTCAAGCAGTTGGTGGTGAGGGCACTAAGCTGAATTGTATATGCACGTGTTTATCTCCCTGTATTTCCACTCAGATAGCAAACATGCTGAAGCTGGATTTGACACGGTTTTATCCTTGGGTCAGCTATCTATCTCTAAGAAAGATGCTTCAGCTTGCTGATTGGCATGACTGGGAGCAGCTCAGGAAACGGACAGAGGACAGGGTGGGAGCTCACCCAGAAAAGCACCCAGGCAGGCCATGTACAACTGGGTCACAAGTTGAGGCAGTCCTAAAACAGTTACTGAGAATTGCTGAATGTGCCGTCTTCTGAGCAGTCACTTGGCCTTGTGACACATCCCTCCTCCCCATACAACCCATTTATTCCAGAGGCTTCTTCTTTAAAAACTCCACAATTGCAGGGAATCACAAATCTAAAATTTGAATCAATCAATCAAAAACCACCTATTGGGGCTTAGAAGAGCCGGGGATTCAAACACAAAAGTCAAAAGGAGTCTTGCTTCAGGTAGAGTGTCACACTTGAAGAACAGGAGACATGGGATAGAGAGTTTGCCTCAGACACTATGTATGTGACCCTAAAGCAAATAACTTGTCTCTCTGAGCTTCAGTTTCCCCATCTGTAAGATGCCCTATAGCTAAGAACACCCCTTCCAGCTCTAAATCTACTCTCCTCTGATCCCTCCATCAGTTTCCATTCTAATGAAAGGACCTTAGAGGTCATTTAGTTCAACCTCCTTTCCTTTAAAGATAATTAAACTGAGACTCAAACTCACAAGAAGGCATAAAGGAAGCTAGAATCTGAACCCAGTTTCTTTCCATGATACCATGTTGCCTCTGTCCTGGGTTAAAACAATTGAAAGAGCCATAGTTGTTTGACTTTAAATATCAGAACCAATTTTTCTTTTAAAACCCACATTCCAGTGAGATGAGGGAGAGCTTTTATCTACAGAGAAGCTTCCCTATGACCGATTGTCATGAAAAGACAGTTTATGGGGAGAAAGTAAGACCCTCATTCAAGTGTGATTAATTAAGCTGAGTGAGCCAAACACATTAACAACAGAATTAGATCAAGTTTTCCCAGCTGGCTTATAAAGTAGAGGGACACCAGATTGGGTGCTCACTAATAATCAATATAGAGTCATCACATTTTGACACTTCCTATTGTTCGTTTTTCACTTTGTTTGTATATTTTTTTTAAACAAAGTGGTGCCTTGACAGTGCAGGACTACCTGACAATCCACCTAGAATGATGTTAAAAATATTTCCTTATGAAAGGAGGCAGTAATAAACTAGGGAAAAAATAGTAAACTTGGAGACATAGAACCTGTGTTCTAATCCAGACTCTGCCCCATTCCCTTACAATTTTGCGACCTTGAGCAGCTTCCCGACTGTATAAGGAGACGGTTGGACCTCTGAGGTCCCTTCTGGCCCTATGACCCTATGAACATCTCAGAGCCCCAGTTTCAGAATCTATAAAAGGAGGGTTTGGATCCCAAGACTTCTAAAGTTCTTTCCAGTTCTAAAGTTATCATGGCATCATTTTAACCAGCCAAGTGTCTCCAATAGGAGGTGACCCACATTTCAGGCATCCTAGGGACTATTAAGACAAAATTATGATCTCGAGATTTCCGGGAGGAGAAACCACCATCTTAGAAGTTAAACTAAATGCACCCTTAGAGGAAGATAATATCATATCAGCTGCTCAAAAATATATCAACCTGAAATCATATTCATGTACTTTAAAATAAACTGCTTCACTCTGGATATTTGTGCGTATATGTGTATGAGGATATATACATATTCATATATGTATATATTCATCTCCTACATGTCAGGTATTAAATTTTCATGTGTGTATATGTATACACATACACACATGTATATTTAAATCTGTCACAGGCCCAAACTAAAAACTGAAGAAAAAAATGTTTTGAAATTCCCCAAGTAGATCTCAAAGTCCAATTTGCTATCCCTGTCTTTTACTGCTCCTATCTCAATTTCCCTATATCCATGCCAGATACTGACCTCCCAAGTGGGAAGGAAAACATGGCCATTTTCCCCATCAAACCCTACCTTATGTATCTAGTCAGCACAAACAGAAGTTTCTTTTTTCTTTCTGAAAAAAAAGAAAAGAAACAGAAAAAGAAAAGGAAAGGAACAGAAGGGGAAGGGGGAAGTCACCCAAAAGGCTCCTGTTTTCTAGAAAGCCCTAATTGCTTCATTTTGAGATGTTATGTTTAACCTCAGGAAATGGTGCTGTAAGACCTGGCAAACAGCTTTCTGGTCATTTCAATCAGTACCAGATTATAAAGTCCAGCCAGCTAAGAACCCTATTCATTTTCGTGCCCTGTCATCTTGATCTTATTTGAATGTCTGGGGAGCTAGAGGTGCTTAGCTGGCCCTGGATTTTGAGAGGTGGGGGCAGGAGAGTCTGGGAGAGCTGGGCGATGTGTTGGAGACACTGAAAGTTTTCATTTTGACTCCTTAATGAGAGCGACCCCTGACCTGAGCTGATGAGTTCCATCCCTGTCCTGGTGCTCTTGGGAGAAACATTTGACACTGGTACAGGTTTGACAGGGATATGACTAATGAAGTCTTGGTATAAAAATAATGGGCCACAATTGCACATCATTTGCATGAAACCAAAGTTCTTAAAAACTTGTCTCTGTTCACTTTCTGTTTTCTAAATGAGTCAATAATACGAATCAGATGGCTTGAAGGGATCGACTCCCAAATGCTTCTACTGGACGCTGAGTAAATTAGTTGGCATTCTGGCAGAATTTTTGTTGCCTTGAGACCTGGTTTAAATTGGGCTGTAGTTACACTGAATTGCTGGGGCAATCCCAGAATGGGCAGGATCAGGCATAATACCTTGTTTTTCTTAAGCATTTCATGGGCCACTCTTCTTGTGAGGTCAAGCAGCCCAAACAGCACAGCAGCTCTGGGTGATAAGAGAGAGAGAGAGAGAGACAGAGACAGAGAGAGAGAGAGAGAGAGAGAGAGAGAGAGAGAGAGAGAGAGAGAGAGAGAGAGAGAGAGAGAGAGAGACAGAGA
>CM053600.1:184787492-184863163 GCA_028646575.1 Pseudocheirus occidentalis | reverse complement strand
AAAAAAATATGCTAATGGATTCATGATCCACTGAGTAATTGATAGACTGGTTGAATTTTTCACTTTTCAAATGGTCCTATTGTTGCATAGGTCCAACTCTGGAGTGAACAAAATATTAAAGAGAAGAACAAAGATTATGAAGAATAGACATGTAAGTCCAAACTGGTAATCTTACTGTCCTCCCCTCCTTACCTAACTATGGTGTCAAGGTAGTACTGGGAAGCATCATCATAGTCCTCTGCCTAGTAGGGCCACAGAATTCTTTGCTCTTCCTCCTCTCCCACATGGAATCTCAAGAAATGGGCTTCATAGCCTAAGTCTATTCTTATAAATACCACATAGTGGAGACACGCCATGGCAAGAATCTTGCCCCATCCACTGCATTTGGAAGTTGAACTTTTTTCTGACAATGATTGTGTATATCAGCACAAATAAGCTTTGTGGGGAGTAAAGCAGCATTGATTAGCATAACCCAGTGGAAAGAGCCATAGTTTGAAGTCAGGAGACCTAGATTCAAATCCTGATTACAGGTGTGACCTTGGGTAAGACACTTACTGCCTCTAGATCTCAATACCTCAGCTATAAAATGAAGGGACTCAACTATAGTAGATGGCCTCTCAGGCCCCTTTCCAGCTCTAAATCTACAACCTATGAGGAAAAAAACAAACAATTCAATTCAATCAAACAATTAGCTAATAACTAATTGTTTAAATGTGTTTATTTGCAACCCTTTTAAGCTGCAAGTCTGTGGAAGGAAAGAAATTCCCAGTGTCTCCCAAACCACTAGGGAAACCAACTTCGGTTTTAATAAAAATTGATTTCTTAATTGTCACACTTTCTCTTTATTTTTTCCTCAAGCACATTACTTGGGAAAACCCATGTTCTTTGCCATCTGTTTCCACAGTCTGTTTCCTCACCTATCAAAAAAATCTTTAGACTAATTACTCTGGCCAAAATAAAATGGTACCCTTGAATTAAGGCACAGAACCAGGAAAAAGCGGCCAGGGTCTTCCCCAGCTAACATAGTTTCAACCATGTGGTTCAAAATGAAGTTGTTTTAAAATTGCCCTTAATACAATTTAAAGTCTTTAAAATTGTTGGGGGAGGGAGAGGAAGAAGTAAAATTATTTTTCAGTCATTTCTATCATGTCTGATTCTTCATGACCCCATTTGGGATTTTCTTGGCAAAGATACTGGAGTGATTTGCCATGTCCTGCTCCAGTTCCTTTTACAGATGAAGAAACTAAAGCAAACATGGTTAAGTGACTTGACCAAGGTCACACAGTCAGTCTGAGACTGGATTTGAACTCAGGTCTTCCTGACTCCAGAGCCAGCACCCTGCACTGTGGTACCACCTGGCCACCCCTACCTTAATAATAATCAACTCTTAACAGGAAGATGAAGAAAGGTCTTGGGTAGGAAACAATGCTTTGAAAGAAGGTCACTGGCTACAATTTGTGATGATTTTATCCTATATAATACCACATTTCCATCCAAACAGTAGAGTAAATAATCACCTAAAAGCATGCCTTTCAGCTGGTATGTAGATGAATACTTCCCCAGGGCTGCAGCAACTTGCATTCCTTTCCTTGGGGGATTCCTCTGGGGATTTTCCCTGCATAGAGATTTGGGGGGTGATTTTTCCTTTTTGTTTATTCCATATACCCTCAAAAACCATGTCTCCCCTTCCTTCTGCTCAGATCTCTCCTATTATAAATTCTGCTATCCTGCTTGGCACAAAAGTGAGACGTTTGCTGGTGTACTGAAGTAAAAAGAACGGTATTTCAAAATTGCACAATTTATGTGAAAATGAAGCGTATGGCACACTTACTCCTCTGTCAAATAGATGGGAAGCCAGCAGAAAATGGGCTGTTTGATTTGTGAGATGAAGGGAGAACTTTTTTTTAAGTTGTTAAAAAAAATTCACACATTGGGTGTTTTTAAGGTTCATCTATACTTGTTTTCTGGCATTTTATATGGAAACATTGCCAGAGCTCACAGTTTCCATGCTAGGTACATTTTCCACAGTTAATTAATCTCCCTTTTCCCATGTGACAAATGGACCATCCCATAAAAAGGGGCACAGTTGCAAATAAGGATAACACTAAAAAAAAGACATTCTTTAAATCTCCATGTGAAATAGAACTTTCATTTTTTAAGTCTACCCAGATTATGAAAAAATAAATCTTCTCATAAGAGTGAATTTCAGGGTCTTTGAGTAGCATCTGGGTTACCGTTTAATGCCATATTCCAAAGCTGATAGATGCCACAGTGCCCTGGGGTTAATTCCATCAGTCTACCACATCTAGAGCTTTTATGCAAGAAAGCCCATCCATAGGGAAGGGAAAAGTACTCAGGTAGCTGGAGATCAGTTTTGGAAAAAAACCCAGGTATAAAAGGCAGCACAATAATGCCTCTGATAAAAGGATGTAGTTTCCCCATATCTCAAATTATCTTTAAAAAACAATAATAGGGGCGGCTAGGTGGCTCAGTGAGTAGAGCTCCCACCTTGGAGTCAGGAGGACCTGAGTTCAAATCCAGCCTCAGATACTTTACACGCTTACTAGCTGTGCATCTTTGGGCAAGTCACTTAACCCCAATTGCCCTCCCAAAAAAACAATAACAAAATCTG
This sequence comes from Pseudocheirus occidentalis, assembly GCA_028646575.1. NCBI lineage: Eukaryota > Metazoa > Chordata > Mammalia > Diprotodontia > Pseudocheiridae > Pseudocheirus > Pseudocheirus occidentalis. Next base: position 184,860,531 of record CM053600.1, on the reverse strand, counting down.
ACAGTTTTGCTGTTGAACATTCTGTGTCTTTCTCAAGGAGCAGGAGGGAAGGGAGGAAGGAAAGAACATTTATTAAATGCCTCCTATGTACCAGCCATTGTGCTAAGCACTTTACAGTATCATTTGATCCTCACAACAACCCTTTGGGGTAGATGCTATTGAATTACCCCCATTTTACAGCTGAGGAAACTGAGGCAAACAGAAGCAAAATGACTTACTCAGGATCATACAGCAAGTAAGGCTGGAGTCTCCCATCCAGGTTCAGAGTTCTCTCTACTCTGCCACCTAGCTTTTGCTAAGATAAATGACCATTCTAAACAGCTTGGCCAAACCAGCCACACAGAAAAAACCAGGTGAATGATGAATATTTATTATTGAGACTCTGATACAGAGTTTTCCCATCAGTATAGAGATCTTGGATTCACATTACAAATGGACAATTAATTGTATCCAAAATTGAATGAGCTGGATTCCTTTTGGAAATTGCCAACCTCTTATAATGATCCCAAATTTTTCCCTGAATCAAAACCTTACCTTTTAAAAACCTGATGCTCTGATGACATTATTTGTGTGACTGAGGCATGGAACTCTAAAATCTCTGGAGAAATGAAAACGAATATCCTTCAGAGGGCAGCAGAGAGGCACCTGGCTGGTGTGGGTAGGCTGCCATATATAATATGGGAATGATTACCAGAGAACCAGGTCAAAAGATGCTATCAAAGTCATGCAAAAGCAAATATATATACATGTGCACACACACAGCTCCTGTGACAAAGAATGGGAGATAAATCATGGACAAATGGTGGGCTCTCCTGACACTGTCCTGAAGTCAAGAGAAAGCGAGGAAATCCCCTTGGGTAGTGGGTAGATCCCGTAGGCAAATTCATGGGAAGACATAGCCCAGGATAAGCTCTGATCTTTATAACTAAAGATCAGACCCACACTGAGGAGATCACAGATTCTTTTGAGTATTTACATTTGATAATCATGATAATGATATCAATATAATAATTTAAAGTTTGCAAAGCACCTTGTATTCCTTACATCAATTAAGTCATAGAATCACCCTATGAGGAAGGCCCTCATTGTCTAATTCTCCCCTTTTACAGATGAGGAAGGTGACGAACAGAGAGGTACAAGGACTGCCTTCTAAAGACCCTTCCAACCCCAGATCTCTGGTCCCATGGTTCTCTCAGGGTCACAGAGTCAATAACCATCAGAGGCAAGACTCTAGCCTTCCTGATTCCCAGTAGTGCACTCTCTCTGCCACATCCCAGAGCCTCACCTCTGAGTGCTTGTAAGCACTTGCTTAAGGCAAAAAGGGAAACAAGGTGTGGGGACATTTTGCTAGGTTGGTAGATGTTTTCTCCAAAGATGTCTCAAGTAGCCCACTAGAAAATGCAGGTGAGACTTTTGTCTATCAGAATCAATACAGCTTACCTCTTAACTACAGTCTAAGTTCTGCCTTCTACTGCTCCTTCACAAAGATCAAGAAGGTTGGCGTCATGGAAAGAGCAAGAGACTGGATGGACAGACCTGAATCCAGGCCCACTAAGTAGACAGAAAACCTCGGTCAAATTACTTCATCTTCCCTGGCCTGTTTCCTCATCTGTTAAATTAGCAGGTTCAACAAGGTGATCTCTAAGGCCCCTTCCATTCTGATTTCCCAGTGCCTAACATTTCCAAGACAGATCACTAATTTGGAGTTTAATATTTGTAAAGCGATTGACACATCATGGGCACTGTATATACGGTAGTTACTGGTAGTAGTACTAAGCAGTAATAGTAGGTAGTCACAGTAGTAGTGAGTGGTAATAATGGCAACAGCTATTAGTAGTAAGCAGTAGCGGTCATAGTAATAGGAAGCAATAAGCAGTAGCACGAGTGGTAAGTAGCAGTAGTAATAGGTACTTGTATTAGTAATAGTAGTAGTAGTAGTAGTAGTAGTAGTAGTAGTAGTAGTAGTGGTAGTGCTAACAGTAGTAGTAGTGGTAGTAGTAGTAGAGGTAGTAGTAGTAGTAGTAGAAGTAGGAGTAGTAGTGGTAGTAGTAGTGGTAGTAGTAGTAAGTAGTGGTAGTAGTAGTAGTAAGTAGTGGTAGTAGTAGTAGTACTAGCAGTAGTAGTAGTGGTAGCAGTAGTAGTAAGTAGTGGTAGTAGTAGTAGTAGTAGGTAGTGGTAGTAGTAATAGTAGTAGCACTAGTAGTACTAATAAGTAGTGGTAGTAGTAGTAGTAGTAGTAGTAGTGCTAACAGTAGTAGTGGTAGTACTAGTAGTAGTAGTAGTAAGTAGTGGTAGTAGTAGTACTAGCAGTAGTAGTACTGGTAGTAGTAGTAGTAAGTAGTGGTAGTAGTAGTAGTAGTAGTAGCACTAGTAGTACTAATAAGTAGTGGTAGTAGGAGTAGTAAGTAGTGGTAGTAGTACTAGCAGCAGCAGTAGTAGTACTAGTAGTAGAAGTACTATATTTTTACCTTACTTGCATAAATCAAATTATAACACTTTGATGCAACATGTTAGAGTGGGAAAAACATTTGCTCTGGCATCTGAGGACCCAGGTTCAAATTCCTACCCCCCTGATATTTACTACCTAAGTGACATAGGAAAAGTCACAATCACCTGAGGCCTCAGTTTCCTCATTTGTAAAATGAATAAATTACATTACAATAATTATGAAATTCCTCTTGGTTATAAAATTATGATACTACAATTTGTGCTGATTCTTGCTATGAAGATTGTGTGTATTTGTGAGAGGGTAAATGCTGAGCTTATGGGTAGGGGCAGGCCAGTGAGGGCAGAAGAGACAACTGGACATCAAAGTTGGATTGGTCAAAGGTTCAGCCGATAGAACCTGGTTCCACCCACCTTCTGTTTGCTTCATGGGTTTTTCCTAGGAATAATCTGGGTCCCTGGCATTGGTGGAGCCAGTTGTCCAAGGAAGCCAGGCACTTACCCCTAGACAAGCTCCTTCCCCAAGGCTGGATAGTAGGCTGGGATGGCCTCCCGCTGAGCTAAATAGTCCAAAATCCAGTGCAGAAAAAAAAGCCCATCAATGTTTCTGCCCCATGAAAGGCCAGTGAGGACCAGCACCCCAGAAGATCCATTATAAGCTCTTCATTGCCAAAGAGTAGACACAAGAAATGATGAAAATACATGAGGGCTTTTTGGCATCTGGAGGGTCTTCACTGTCATCACCTCCAGCGCTGACAGATCTAAATGATTATAGAAACCTTCTCCCACTTACGCTCCCAGAGCACCTGTCATATAGATAGGATGAGTATTGAACAGAACACACTGCTATGTTAATCACGTCAATCACCTGCCTTCCAGGAACGAATCGATGCCACTTCTTCCTCTAAGGATAAGAGAAGCAGCCGGTGACAAAGGACCACCCGTGGAGTACAGAGAACCCAGGTTCAGGTCCTCCAACGCGTACTAGCTTCATGACCTTGAGCAAATCTTTTGGGGGAAGGGGAGCAAGCCGGATCAAGTGACTTGTCCAGGGTGGCACAGCTAGTAAGTATCCAAGGTTAGATTTTAACTCAGATCCTCCAGACTCCAAGGCTGGTACTCTATCCACTGTGCCACCCCTGCCTTAAGTAACTCTTATTACCGCAGAAAACTTTAAGACTAAAAATTATAAATGAAGCCCCTCCCCATCTGCATGAAGAGAATTACCACACCAGGGAGTTCTCTGAACCCATGAAATCCCACATCCAGACAAAAGAGAACGTGTCGTAGCATAAAACCCTGTAGAATCTCAATCTGGCAAGGCTTCTTATTTCAGAATCAAAATGCCAAAGGTTAAATCGTCTGCTCGGCTCTAACTGTTGCTTTGATGCTGTGAAGGGACCCTGAGGTCTCATCTGTGTGGGTTGTTCCTCTACCACCACAGAAAAGCCTTATAATGGGAAGAGGTCAGGGAACATAGGCATCCCTGTGTCCAAGACCAGTTCTCAATCTACTCTGCCCCTTCCTCTCTCAAAACTAGGGATAATATGCACCCCTGGCATCAGTAGAACCAGTTGTCCGAGGCAGTCAAGCACCATAAATGTTAATGTTTATGATCATTACCACCTCCTCTTTGTTTTTTAATTTACTGTTGTTAATGGAAAATTAAAATCAAAGTTTTCTGTTTTCCCAACAATGTCTATATGGAATCTATTTCAGATTATATTTTTAACCCAAAGAAAAATAGGATTCTAGGTCTAGAACTGCAAGGAAAATCAGAGGCCACCTAATCCAATCCTCTTATTTTACGTATGTGGAAACTGAGACCCAAGAAAGTAAAATGACATGCCCAAGGTCACTTGGGCACCAAAAAGTAAGGTTCTAACTCCAGAGTCTGTCTTCTTTCCCCTGTACCATACTGCCTCTTTTAAATATCCCTTAAGGTAGCAAAATACATGCAGAAAATTAATCTCTAAAAAGCATACACCCCACCAATGGCTACCTAATTTAGCAGAATATATTACCTCTATGCTTCATAAATCTTAATTAAAGCTGTTAGTTTTCCTATTATGTGATCAAGGAACGCCCCATTAAAGTTAAACAGTTTCTACAAGCAATTATACACATATACCCTTTTAAACTGGTTCACATACACTGCAAGCACTGTCTACTAAATCAGAAACTTGCAGAATTTCATTAATGCAGGATTTTTTTTTAATCTCCCAAAAGTCAAACGTGTCCCCGAGGACTTAGGAGGCTCAATGCTGGCTCCCCGTAATCCAATTGAGTGCACACAAACACAGCTAAAGTATTTAAACATTTACAGAGGTTGTCATAAACGCTTTCCTTAGTTTTGATCAAATTCAACCTTACAGTTAATGCCTTTAACTGGAGTTATTTAATTTTAAAAAACTCAAGATTCCAACCTCAAAAATTTATAACAATATAAATGCAGTTAGTCTGATATCGGAGATGAATGCTACAGGGACTGAGGTCTAAGACAGGAAGCAAAACATATCAAGACCAGAGAAGAGATCTTTTAAAAGTAGGCATTATTTTAAATAACTGTTGGCATCTCTGAAAAAAAAGCAAAAAAACATTCCTGCCCAAATCTAGCATGGTCCTTTCCCTCATATCCACGTAGTTAGGACTGGGTTTTTTGACGGGGTTAGTGATTACAAACAAATTTTAAGGCGCAAGGTTAAGCCCGAGCATCCATGATGTATCAAAAACAAACCATGGGCTCTTTGACACTTTTTGTAACAAAATATGCATAGAAATGAGAAGCAGGGAATCTGGGGCCTCCTGATATGATAAAATCATGGAAAAAATGCAAGTGTTTTTTCTCCCCCATCCTTTAGAATGTGTGGCTTATTACTTGAGCTCATTAGGGTTTCCATGGAACTTTTTAATTGTTTGTTGCTAGACCAGAACTCAGAGAGTTGAGAGAGTGGTGCTTTGAAGGGCCTCTTTATTAGTCCTGAAAGAATGTAGTTTTGTGCTGTTACCTTGGGCAAATCTGTGTACCCCCAAATCTGCTCTGTTTTAGGAAAGCCTGGTGGACACAAACTGGACTGGGGAAAAATACCCATGCTCAGTGAGGGTTCACATAGCTACAGAGGAGGCCTGAACCCAGAGAGTCTCATTCTGTCCCTCAGAGTTAAGGGGGTATTAAATTGAAACCTGACCATGTACATCCCTTGTGCCAAGGACCTCCTTGCTCCTTCATATTGTAAAGTACTTTGTGGATTGTAAAGCACTTTTACCTTCATTTTTTTCCATCTGGTCCTCATGAATAACTTGAAGAATTAGGCTGCTCTCTTTCACATCAGGACTTGGCTGTTTGGTTGGTTGGTGGTTGTCCTTGGTTCTCAAAAAGCACTAAAATGACATCATTCTATTGGGGTCAACGTACATTGTGTCCTACGGTGGCTGATCAGACCAATGCGAGCTCAGAAGTAAGAGTCTGAGGTGGGAGTTAGAATTCAGTCTCTTCTCCCAAGTGCAGCAGGCTTTTTCCCTTTGCCCCACAGACATGACTTACCATCAGATATTTATGGTTACAAAATGCTTGCGACAAGGGGAAGAATGTTCCATTTAAAGACATGTCAACCCAGACCCAAAGGTCTGGTATCCACCGCATCCCATCGTTGGGGAACTTCCCATGGGGCAATTCACTCCTTCAAGCCATGGATAATCCTTCAGAGTTGGTTGAGGCTCACAAAGACAAAGTGATTGTCCAGGGTCTCATGGCTGGTAAATGAGACTTGAACTGTCCTCGTATCTATGACATCAAACAGCCTCTAAATGTGTACATAATGCAGATACTCTCTACACTGGGTCACATATCAAAATTCTCACAAAGATAAAACTGAATTGAAGAGAGAAGCATCCCTATCATATAGAATGCACCTTGGAGACATTGGGATACAACCTAGGTACAATGGAAAGGGCATTGGACCTGATGTCACTGCTCCTCAATTCCTGTGTGACCTTAGGCAAGTCACACAGTCTCTCTGGGCATCGGGAAATGAGGGGTTTGATAGAGGCAGCCTCTCAGATCTCTTTGAATTCTCAGTCTATGACACTATGAACCCTGAGGATAGAGACTGATTAATTTTGTCTTTTAATAGGGTATGGAGAGCTACAGTTTCTCAAATTTTAGTCTTGGGATCCCTTTACGCTCTTAAAAAGTCATTGAGGACCCCAAAGAGTTTTTGTCTATGTAGGTGCTATTTACCAATTGCTATCATATTAGAAATTAAAATTAATTTTAAAAATATTTAATTCATGGGGCAGCTAGGTGGCACAATGACTAGAGCACCAGCCCTGAAGTCAGGAGTATCTGAGTTCAAATCTGGCCTCAGACACTTGACACAAAAAGCTAGCCTTGTGACCTTGGGCAAGTCACTTAACCTCAACTGCCCTCCAAAAAAAACAAAAAAAAAATTTAATTCATTTAAAAATAATAAACCCATGACATGTTAATATAAATATCATTGTTATAAAAAAACTATATTTTCAAAAACATTGGGGAGGAGAGTGATGTTTTGTGCCTTTTTGCAAATCTCTTTCTTATCAAGCAGGTAAGAGGTATTGTAGATAAAGCATGGGACCTGGAAAGAAGACCAGAGTTCAAATCTGGTCTCGGACACTTACTAGTTATGTGATCTTGGACAAGTCACTTGACTTCTGACTGCCATAGTTTCCTCAGCTGTGAAATAGGGGTAACAACAGTACCTACTTTGCAGAGTTGAACAAACCAAATAATATTTGTAAAGAGCTTAGTACAATGCCTTGTACTCAGTGGACACTATATAAACACTAGCTATTTTTATGATGATTCTGTCTGGCTTAACAGAAGACAGCTGAATTCTCCTATTTTTCTTCTGCCTTCCATCTGTTGAGATAACATTATTTTGGTCAAAGTAGATGAAAAAAATCCAGCCTCACTCAGAAATGTAACTGGAAAAAGGAGGAGTGTCTTAATAGGCAAATAACATCTTAGTTTTATTATGAAAATATTTTTGAACTTACTAACCACTTGAAAGGGTCTCAAACAGTCCCCAAACAAGGATAAAGAGCTGGACTTGAAAGCAAGAAAACCCAAGTTCATATTCTGCATCAGGCATTTACTTGCTGTGTGACCCTAGGCATCTAACTTTCCTAATCTCAGTTTCTCCATCTGTAAAATGAAGATAATAATACCTTCTTATATATGCATACACATGTGGATCTATATGAAGTGTATATTTGTATGTCTACATAGACATATACATTCATACACATGTGTATATGAATGTGAAGTGTGTATTTGTGTGTATACATGCACGTGTACACGCATACACATATTGTGTCTCATTATATATGTATTTGTGTGTGTGCACATATGGATACATACACATGTTGTGTTTGTATGTATGTGTTGTGTTATGTAAATATATATGAAGTGCTTTGCAAATCTTAAAAGTAATATATAAATGTTAGTTATTATTATTTCTCCCCTCATGGTAGGTGCTAGAAAGATGCTTTATTGAATGAATTTTATAATAATAATTACATGATTATTTGACTCAAATGTTAAACATTTTTTTAAATTAGTGTGTTTAAATAGGATTAGTCTACGGGAGTCCCTCAGGTCCCAAATCTAAATGACCAGGGCATACTTTATGATGTTATAACTAAGCATACCAGTCCAAATTCCTTACAGGTATAAACACCTTGTAAGTCCTTAAAGAAATGCTTTTTCTTTATATACTGTATTTTATTAATGGAAGTTGGAATATTTCAAACACATTAGCACTTTTCTCATTCTAGGAAAGCACATCAAATCACATTAATTTTTTTAAGTTTCCAAGGAAAATTAAAGGGTTTTTTTGTTTTTTTAGTTGGAGAGGGAGAGGAAAAGGATTAAATTACTCAGTGAACCTTAGCAATGAACACAAAACAGCGATCCTCTAGAATTCCTAACACATAACTTATCCGAGGCCTCAGGTTCAAGTACCCACGTGTAAGACAGAGACGTGTTCAGGAATTATCAGTGTCTTTTTGAAAGGAGACATTTCAATAAGAAGCGTAGGCAATTTGGGGAAGGAGGGGGGTCTCCACAACCAGGCACTGAACCCCAGAGCAGAGGTCACAGGGAGATGGAAACTGAGAAGACAAAACTTCCAAGGCCTTTCCTGAAAGTGCTTGGATTTTGAGGAGAGTCCAACATTGCCTGACAAAAGTGTCTTTGTGTAGCAACAACAGGGAGAAGGGGAGGAGCTCAGAGAAACCAATGGAAACAGGCCAAGCCTTGTACTTAGGACCCCATGGAGAACTTTGAATCATATGAGCTAGAGACAAGGAAGACATACGTCATACCATATGAGGGACCACCCTCTATGGACAGCCACAGGTCAGATGCCTAGGTAGTATCTGAATTTGGTTTTAATCTTTCTTTTAAAGAAGGATGGTGACAATTGAATTCATCACTGTTGCCTATCTCTCTGTCCATCAGTGTCCTATTTCCACTACCACCACTACCCCACATTACACCAAAAGCTCCATGAAAAAATAGGATCTATTCCTTATTTAAATTTAAATAACCACCCCCAAAATAAAATAAAATAAATGTAAATATCCCCTAAGACCTAGAATATAATGGGTGCTTAGTAAGAATTTGCTGGATTTATTAAAGGAGAATCTTAGAAAAAGATTAAAACTTGTGTAGAAGAATGCCCCCAAAATATTGATGCTTGCATAGAATTGTTCTCTTCCTTCTACCTTCTAAAGGCAAGGCTAAAATTCATACTGTCTCTTGTCAGAATTTTGTTCTCTCCAGCTCCTGACAATGAAATCATGGATTTTTCAAAGTAATAGGAAAGAAGGAGTAAATGAGTAGAAGTACCAATTTTTCTTAAAGTTTGTATCCACATGGTGTAATGGAAAAGAGTTCTAGAATGTGTTTCAGAAAGCTCAGTTTTTGAAAACTGAGGGGATGTCCATCAAATGGGGAATGGCTGAACAAGTCATGGTATAGGAATGTAATGGAGTAGTACCACACCAGAAGAAACGATGAGCAGACAGACTTCAGAAAAACCTGGAAAAACTTAGATGAACTGATGCTGAGTGAAACGAGCAGAACCAGGAGAACATTGTACACAGTAACAGCAACATTGTAACAATGATCATCAGTGAATAACTTATGTGAACTGATGCTGAGTGAAAGGAGCAGAACCAGGACAACATTATAACACAGTAACAGCAACATTGTAACGATGATTAACTGTGATATTGACTTAGCTCTTCTCAGCAATGCAAGGATCTAAGATAAGTCCAAAAGACTCATGATGGCAAATGATACCCACATCCAGAGAAAGAACTTTGGAGTCCAAATTCAAATCAAAGCAGACTCTTTGTCTCCTTTTCTTTTGTTGTTTTGTTTTGCTTCTTCTTTCTCATGATCCCATCCATTAGTTCCAAACTTTCTTTATATCATAACTAATGCAAAAATATATTTAATATGAATATATAAGCGAAGCCTATATCAGATTACAAACCGTCTTGGAGAGGATAGAGGAGAGGGAGGGGGAGAAAATGTAAGATTCAAAATCTTATGGGAGTGAATATTGAGAACTAAAAATAAATTATATATTTAAAAAGAAAGGAAGGAAGGAAACTCAATTTTAAGACCCAGCTCTGTCATTGCTTACCCTTATGAACATCACTTAAATGGCCTGGACCTCCCTTTACAAAGGCATAAAAGAAGGCAGATGACTGAGATTGCTAAGGTCCTTTCCCAGAGCCAATATGCCACAATGCTGTCAGATGGGTCATAAGAACTTAGGACTTCAGCACACTGTCAGATATCACAATGGCACCTTCATAACAAACTAAGGGATTATCTTTGGTTGGAGTTAGATAAAAAATGCTAGCATATCATGTAATTTGTGACATCTTTCCTATTATGCTATATGCCTTGGTTTTCTTTTCATCATAGAACTACTTTTTTAATGTGAGGATTTTTGGGGGTTTTTTTTTTGCTTATTTTTTTTGGAGGGGGGAAGGTAGGGCAATTGGAGTTAAGTGACTTGCCCAAGGTCACATGCCTAGTTTTTTGTGCTAAGTGTCTGAGGTCAGATTTGAACTCAGGTCCTCTTGACTCCACAGCCAGTGCTCTATTCACTGCACCAACTAGCCACCCCTATTATGAGGTTTTAAATAAATGTTTTCCTTTAGAAAAAAAAAAACCTTTTTTAGAACTTTTGTGGGGGTTTTTCCCACATGGTTAACATAGAAATATATTTTGCCTAACTTTACAGTGTATCTGCATATAGTATATGTTGATATCATACTGCTTGCCTTTTCAATGGGTTTGGGAGGAGCAAAAGGGAAGGAGATAATTTAGAACTCAAATTTAAAAAAAAACTTATGAAATTTAATTGGGAAATATTTAATCAAATAAAAATACAATTTTTTAAACTTCCACATAGAAACAGTTCATCAAAAAGTTTTTATTAAGTTCCTACTACGTGCCAGGCACTGTATTAAACTCTAAGGAGACCAGGAGGGGGGGAAATACAATCCTTTCTCTCAAGAGGCTCACATTCGAATGCAGGAGACAACAAGAAAATAACACAGCAGAAAGAAATGGCCGACCACTCCAGTATCTCTGCCAAGAAAACCTCAAATGGTGTCCCAAAGAGTTGGACATGCCTGAAACAACTGAACAACAAATGTACATGCAGAGTATTTACTCTGTTTATATTCCTCATCACCACAGAAGGCACATTCCTCGAGGGCCAGGGCTGTGGTCTTGGCTATGGTCTGCCCAGGGCCACGTGCAGAGTAGGCACTTAATACACGTTAACTGAAATGACATGAGCTCATATGAGAAAAAAGAAGAGGATTTGAAGTCAGAGAAATTGGACCTAAACCCTCATCCTTCTACTTACTCTCTGTGTGACCTTGAGTGAGCCACTTGCCCTCTTTTGGATTCTGTTTCTCCTCAAATAAAGAATGAGAAGGGTAGACCGGACAACTCCTAAAGTTCCTTTTGTCTGTGATTCTGTGAGTCTGGGATCCTTAAGCCAAGCAAGCAGTCTACAAAATTTAACTGACTTTATAGACTTAACAAAACTTGAGAAAGGACTCTCCGTAAGCATCCTGTCAAATAGAATTGTCTGGTGCCAAGAAGCTCTGTTGGATAATACTGAAAATGACCCTAAATTGAGGACTTGGCCTCAGCTGGGTAATCACAGAATGACAGGGAGAGAAACGTCTTTGAAAGGTCAAGATTGTCCCTAAACCTCTCCAGTCAGGCCAGAATCTTTTTCCCAATTTTTACAATATTCAGAGGGAAAAACGGCACAGTAATCTCTGAACAGGGACCTTTCAGATACTTAAAAGGCCTTTCCAAGTCCTGTCTCACCCTCCTTTGTCCCGGCTAAATAATCACAGTTCCTTTGACCATGCCTCATGGTTCTTATTTCCCTTTATCATGTTTCTGGGTCTTCTCTGATCCCTCTCCAGAAAAGAACACAGTATACCAGGTAGACTTCATCCACAGCTCAACAGAACGCAACGTTTATCTTTCTTAAAAGTTCTGTCCTGTTATTTCTGCAGCCCAATGCCATACTTGACTTTTAAGCAGAGCTACATGGCTGATTCGTGGCCAACTTCTTATCAACTGCAATTTCAAGAGCCTTTCTGATCAATTTGTACATTGAAGATTTCTGAGGATTTGCCTCATTGCTCTTCATTTGGTCTCAGGAACATAGATTTAAGGAAGGAAACTTGGCAGGCCATAGAAGCCTCATTGCACAGGTGGGAAAACTGAGGCCCCAAGAAATGAATTTATTTGATCTAGGTCAAGCAGGAAATAAGTTTCACCAGGCCTTGTACCAAGCACAGAGACTACAAAGTCAAAGCCAAGCACAGTCCTTGCCCTCAAGAACCTTTCATTCTAGGGAAGATAGCAGGTGGGAGAAGCAGCAGCATATACTAACCTATAAAATTACACAGTATAAATGCAGATTAACAGAGTAGAGAGGTGAAGAAGAAACACTAACAATCAAAGGATAAATTTTTTTCTTACAGTCTTTCCCATAACCTAAATAACCAGCAGGGGAGGCAGAAAACCCAAGATTAAAATCTACATTGTCCCATCCCAGTTATGTGACCTTAAACATAACCCTCATTCATAGAATCATAAGCTCATAGCTCCAGAGCTAGAAGGACTCTCAGAAACCATTCAGTCCAAGGTCTCCTTAGGGTCAATATTCCTTCTATTATATGCTGGTGACAGGCCTGCCCGCCCTGCCTCAGTGTCCTCACTAATGAAGTGGGGTTAACATCTGTACTGCCCACCTCACAAAGGTGGGCAGTACAGAATCAAATGAAATAATGGATTTCATGCTTTTTGCAAACAATGAAGGGCTAAATATAATTTATTACTAATTATTTATGGCTATCATTATTGTTCTTAATATTATTGTTAGCAGCAGCAGCTGTGAAAAAATCTTGGCCGGGCCTAAACCTGAATGGTGTGATCCTGAGAATGAGCACATTACCAAACTTCCTCCAGATTGTTTGACTTGTTACCTGGAAGACACCAGGTGACAAGGGTTACTCTGTCTACTGAATGGAGGCCTCATTTAAGCCCAGGGAAACAAAGAAGCAGGAATAAAATGACCACTATGTCATAAGTCATGTTTGTAGTCACGTCCAAGGCAAGAGAGAGAAAGAGACAGAAAGAAGAGAAAGGGGAGAAAGAGACAGACAGAAAGACAAAGAAAGACACAGAGAGCAAAAGAGATAGATAAAGAGACAGAAAGACAGAGAGAGGGGAAGGGAGATGGAGAAAGAGACAAGGGAGAAAGAGAGAAAGAGGGAGGAAGAGACAGAAAGAAGAGAAAGGGGAGAAAGAGACAGAGAGAAAGACACAGAGGGAAAAAGAGACAGATAAAGAGACAGAAAGACAGAGACAGGGGAAGAAAGATGGAGAAAGAGACAAGGGAGAAAGACAGGCAGAAAGACAGAGAGAGAGAAAGAGGGAGAAAAAGAGAGAGGGCAAAAGAGACAGAGAAAGAGACAGAGGGAGAAAGACAGGCAGAAAGAGACAGGGACAGACAGATCTACAGGGGCAGAGAGAATGGTTGAGAGCTGTCCTTGCATTCAGGATTCAGGTCAAATTTTCTCTACAGCAACCCAGATATGAACCTCAGTAGAAGCAATCTCTTCACTGACTCAGTTTCCATGCATGGTCCCTAACAGTTAACAATATTGTATATTCAACAATAAGCGCTGGTTGAATGCCTTCTCGAGCCCGGACCCCACAATGTTGTGCCTTCACGGGCAGCCTCTTGGATTGCATAAAGAGACTCCAGGGCACTAGACCAAGCACCATGAGCTCTCTCATCCCACTGGCTAGAAAAAGGGAGTCCTTGGGTCAGTAGTTAATATTTTGAACCATTCATGGATTGGCAAATTTTCAAGGATTTGTTATGGAATAAGATAAACCCAGGCTGAAAGAGGGACAACACAGAGATCGTAAGTTAATCATTAATAACTGATCATTTCATTCAGGAGGCGTTTCACCCACTTGCAGGCCCTCAGGATTATCATTCTGAGTATCAGTTTTCATTGTATCACAGAGGTGTGGAAGAGCAATTAAACAGTTTGTTCTAGCTAATCCAAGGCCAGAACAGAACATCTAGTACATATTATACTGCGTAAGCACCTTGGTGTGGTGGCCAAAGGGCCTGCTGTGAAGTAATTGGAAAAACTGGCTTCTCGTCCTGCCTCAGATGTGCACCAGCTCTGCCACCCCTGGGAAGAGCCTTAATCTCTCAGAGCCTGAAGGCAAATCTAAGATCTTACTCTAAACCACTGACAAAATTGTTGTCTGCATCATTGGAAGTACATCCCCACTGTAGATTAAGTCTTGGGGGCAGACTACACCGTGCACACAAAAGGTATCCAGGTGACCAGGGAAACAGACCCCTCTGACACATACTAACTATGAGACTAGAGGCAAGTGAGGGGCCCTCTTGGGGCGCTAGGGCAGCCCTAGGGGAATGGGGGGGGGGGAATGTTACAAGTTACAAAATAGCTATTGATCTCTATTGACAATGCGAGCTTCCCATACTAGTGAAGCACAGGTCTAGACCAAAAGTATGGAAGGAGAGGGATAACACACGGAGAAGGGGAAGGGAAACTGAGTGGGGAAGAGAAGAATGGGCTGGTGGGGAGAGATCTGTCACTACATCCAGGAAGGCATCTGCAATACATACTGGCACAGGGAGGTAGCTGGGGGGCTCAGTGGGTCGCGGCTTGTCATTTAGAACTTGTCGATGTCGTTCAGTGATTTTCAGTCCCGTCTGATTCTTCATGACCCCATTTAGGGTTTTCTTGGCAAAGACACTGGAGTGGTTTGCCATTTCCTTCTCCAACTCTCTTTACAGATGAGGAAACTGAGTCAAACAGGCCAAATGACTTGTCCAGAAGACAAGAGTTCAAATCCTGTATCAGTTAATTAGTAGCTATGTAATTCTGGGCAAGTCATTTAACCTCAGTCTTCCTCAGTTTCCTCACCTGTCAAATGGGAAAGATAGCACCTATCTCAAATAGTTGCTGTAAGAATTGAATGAGTCAACATGCAACTTTGCAAATCTTAAATGCAAGCTACTTGTCCTACTGCTATGGCTTATGTGACTCTATTCAAGTCATCTACCTCCTCAAGGCTCTAGGGAACTCTTTGGGACTCTCAGTTAAGGAGAAGATGTCTATCTGCATCGGTAGACAGAGTTCCCAAATCTGGGAGTTCTTTCTGCCAATGAAATCACAAGTTTTAGTCCCAATCTTAATAGAAATACATGTTGTCCCATTGGTCTTGGAGAAAAACTTAGTGAAAAAATTTCAAATCAGAAACTAATTTTGTAGAATGTACAGGGTGTCTCTGACTTTGGGGATGCCCTATATATTCTACAAAATTACCTCAGTGAGATTTCATACAAAATCAGAGCAAAACTCAAGTTTCTCAAAAAGCTAAAACAAAAAAGGGGGTGGGGGGGCAATAAGCAAAGGAATTCAAGCATTCCTTTTAAAAAGAAAAGTTCCCCTCAACATACATAGAGGAACTTGAAAACCTAATCCAAAGGGTAAGATAACATCTGGGTACAGCAGACCCCCCCCCAGACATCCCTGTGTTCATGAATTCAGAGGAGTCTCTTGAAAGTCCAAGGGGGAGGAGGAGGGGTTGCCCAGAGACCCCATGTAACGTCATCTCCCCAGAGAGGGAAGGCAGCCATAAAATGCCCTGTGTACTGGGTCTCAGCAGGCCCAGTCTGGCTCAAGCCTGTGAGCATTTCCACTGGAAACCACATTTTTCAGGGGTTTACAATTTGGATGTTTTTAAATCCTATTAGGTACAAGTTAAGCACACACATTCTTAGTCTAGATATGCGTGCTTTTCCTGAATCCCCTTCCTCTGCCTCCCTCTTCACATACCCCTCAATAAACGTAGCTACTTTTGTGATCCATAAACAAAATTCAGGTGCTTTTTTTTGGCTCACTTCCAGTATACAAGGGCCGAGTGTTACTGGGTTGATTTTATTTCCAATCATGTAAAAGGACTAATATTTTTTCCTATTGTAAGGTGAAGTAAGAAGCCCAGGATGGTAAACAAATTCTAGGGTTGGCTCCGTTTCATATTTCACACACACATACACACACACACACAGACACACACACACACACACATACCATTCTTCCTGTCCTGTTTCAATATGCTAGAACTAAGCCTTTAATACAAATAAACCATCATTCCCATCAATTTGGCATCCTGAGAGCTATTCGATGATGGCCAGCACTAGACTTTTTTTAAGTTGTTAGTGGTCAACATTCCATTCACCAGGAAAGCTGGGGCAAGGGGGGCAGGAGGGAGAGCCCACGGCCTTGGCCTAGAGAGCTGGGGCCAGGTGGAGGGGGTGGGGGAGCACCGCCTCTTAGGTATGGCCACAAATCCCCAATTCAAACCAACTTCAGGGAGTTTTTACAAGCCGGTGCCCTGAGCCAACCCCCAGCTTAAAATAACTCAGGGCAGAGCCCCAGAGGGAACTGAGCTGATGAATGGGTTGGGGCTTAAAGACCATTTCTTTCAAAAACCAAACAAAACATTTGGTGGTTCTGCCAAATCCAAGCCCAAGCTCTAGAGGAGTCCCTAACACCTTGAGGAATTTTAAAGGGTGTAATTAAAGAGGGGGGAGGGAAACAGAGCTGCCCAAGCAAGGTTTCATTTAGACAAGGCAAAAAAAAGTTGGCTTATGTGGGTCTCCAGGTCTTGTACAGGGCAAGACTGGATGGGATGCCTCTACATGCTGGAGTCCTGATACTAGACAAGATTTCAAAAAAGACCCAAAGACTGGCTTGAACTCCAGACTGAGTGGACATACATCTGCACTCGCTCTCCTAACTATCAGTCTCATAGGATCACCAGATTCAAAATCGTTGATCCCTAGGATGATAGATCTATGGCTGAAAGGGAATTTGGAGTCCACCTTCTGCATTTTCTAGGTGAAAAAATTGAAAGCAAGTAAGTTGGTTAAGTTAGTACTGAGTATATTAGGAAATTAGTTAATAGTAAGCAACTACGTTAGTAAGTTAGGTAAGTTACTAGTAAGTAACCAAGTTAATAAATTAGTAGTGAGAAATTGAATAACTTAGCTAAGTTAGTAGCAATAACTAAGTTAGTAAATTAGTTAAAGGACTTATCCAAGGTCACAAAGTTAGAAAGCAGCAAAAGTAGGGTTCAAACTCAGATCCTCCAGCATTCTTTTATTGTGCTATGATGACAGATATCAGCTAACGCCAATACATTTTTTCAAGTGAAAAAATATTAATATGTGTTATCTTCCCCTTTTGGAATATGAGCCCCTTGACGGCTGGAACTATCTTTTTTTTTCATATAATTGTATCCTAAGCACTTGGCACACTATCTGGCCCAAAGTAAGTACTTAATAAATATTTATTCATTCATTCATATTAGTCGTTGCTCAATTGAGTCCAACTCTTTGTGAGTCCATTTTGTGGTTTTCTTCACAAAGATACTGGAGTGGTTTGCCATTTCCTTCTCCAGTTCATTTTACACATGAGGAAACTGAGGCAAACAGGGTAAAGTGACTTGCCCAGGGTCATACAGTTTATAAGTGTCTTAGGTCAGATTTGGACTCATGAAGATGGGTCTTCCTGATTCCAAGCCCAGTGCTATATTCACTGTACCCCATTCATTCATATAGAATTGTTTCATTGATAAAGTCTTTTATGGCACCCTGTGAACTGAAATATTTATTAAATTCTATATTTAATATAGTATTAATGTAAATATTAAATTAGTATTGACTTATTCAATATCGAATTACGATTAAAGATGATTAGCTATAAATATTTACCTGTGAACCTCACAATACTGCTGTTAAACAGGTGCCACAGGCATCATTAACCCCATTTAACAGATGAGGAAACTTGAAAAATAAGTCAACTGACTTGTCAATGGTCACACAGCTACTAGATGGAAGCATTAGGATTTGAACTCAGGTCTTCTTGAGTCCAAGGACAACATTCAACGCATCATCTCAATTTAAGCTGGAGAAAAGTAATGCTGAAGTCAGGATCAGGAAGACCTGAGTTCAAATCCAACCTCAGACCCTCACTAGGTACCAGACCCTGAGCAAAGTCAAGGAATCTTCTCAGCCTGTTTCAGCACCTACAAAAATGGTGACAATATTACCACCTACTCCCCTGGGTTGTTGTGAGGATCTAATAAGCTAATATATGTAACACACTCTGCAAACCTTAAAACACTCCTTTATTGTTAGCAATTATTGTGTGATTTACCCAAGGTCACACAAAACAGCTCGTGAGTTTGGTAGAACCAAAATCTTAACTGAACCTCAAACTCCAAACTAGCCAATGAGGACAGGGAAACAAATATCTCAATAATGATAGCAGCTTCCATTTTGATAAAAACAATTCCACATAGGTAATAAGTAGTCCATGTGATCCTCAAGGCAACCCCAAAAGAGAGACAGCATAAGCAACGTTATCACTATTTTACAGAAAAGAAAAGTAAACCTCTTGGCGAAGATCATGCAGGATATTATATGAACTGATGCCAAGTAAGATTGGGAGAAAATTCTGTAACTCAAACTCTGGTAGAAATGAATAATGTAAACAAGAAAATAAATAAAGTAATTAATAATTTTAAAAAATTTGATGCCAAGTGAGGTGAGCAGAACCAGGAGACCGTTGTATCTGTGATGCCTGTCTTTGGCTTGGCTCTTCTCAGCAATGCAAAGCTCCAAAAGATTCGTGATGGAAAAGGCTATCCACGTCCAGAGAAAGAATTAAGGAGTCTGAATGCAGATTGAAGCAAACTACTTGCTCTTTCCCTTTTTTGTTTTGTTTTCTTTCTTCTTTCTCGTGGTTCATTCCATAGGTTATAAGTCTTTACAACATGACTGAAGTGAAAATATGTTTAATGTGAAGGTATATGTAAAACCTATATCAGATTACATGCCATCTTGGGGCAGGGGGAGGAAAAGGAAGGGGATAAAATTTGGAACTCGAAAGCTTGTGGAACTAAATATTGTAAAATAATAGTAAACAAATTTAAAAGAAAAAAAGATCATACAGAAAGGAAACAGGGAAAAGTCTTGTTAGCTGGAAAGGGTGAATACACAAAGGACTTATGGTTCCATCAGCAGGAAACTGGAAACATGAGCAGTCCTACCACCAACTCATAAGTCCCATCCACTCAGTAGATAAGTCCGTGGCTGTTGCTTAAAGATCAGGGGTTAAGTGACTTGCCCAGGGTCACACAGCTAGCTAGTGTCAGATCTTCTTGACTGCCAAGCTCCGCACTCACCCACACTGTCCCTGGTGGAAAGGGTGTTCAACCAAAATTCCTAAACCCTGAATTCTAATATTAGTTCCAACACTAACCAGCTATATGACCTTAAGAGAGTCCCAACTCCTCCAGGATTCAGTTTTCTTGTCTATTCTGTAAGAGATTAGCCTAATGTGTATACCAGACCTAACATTGTCCCTTGTCTTACCCAAAGCTTAGTATGGTATCTAGCACACAGTAGAAACTCAATAAAAGCTTGTTAACTGACATTTTAAAGTCTGAATCACAAGCAGAACATATTTTCTAAGTTTATGCTATAGAGAGGATGTTCCTAAAACACATACAGAACTTTGCAAACCATAAGTCAGCTGGCCTTCTGCACTCACGAATAAATTCAGAGAGTTCTCTAACATGAGGAGGTGAGGGAGGGGATGTTGGAAAGAGATGACCAGGACAACGGAAGGGCTTTCACTATTTTTTAAGCTATCTGATTTTTGATATTACTTGCTAGCTGAGGGCATAATAAATGTTTGTTGAATTTAACTAAATGATTATCTACTGGATAAAACACCGCATCTGAGATCATATGAGAATTCTCTGTCCCATCCAAGGGATACTGACTTCCTTGAACACAGGTGAAGAATCATACAGGCAGAACACCCAGTTTACAAAGGAATTATGCTTCAATGATTAAGTAAAATAACTTAATTTAACCTTAAAATTAAAAACAAAAAAATGTGTTGGTCTTGACTATACATGCAGGTAATAGAGGTTTGTTTTTCTTGCTTTCTCAATGAGGAGGAGGGAAAGAGGAAAAGAAGGTGGATCTTTGTGAAAATAAAATAAAATTTAATTTTAAAAATCAAAAATAATTTAAGTGTATTGTTTGAAAGTCAGAATATTTGGGCCCATAAAAATAATATTATAAATGGCAACCTAGTTCCCAGGCCAGCCCACAAAACTTTATTGAACCCATGGTATGTTTCAAATAGTATACACTTGTTTATATACATCTGTGGGGAAAACAAAACTTTATTGAGCCCATGGCATATTTCAAACACTGTACACTTGTTTATACACATCTGTGGGGAAAACTAGCTATGAACAATATTCTAACAGTTTATCAAAACAGAAAAAAACACCAATCCATTTCAATACAAAAGCCATCATCTTAAATAGTCATGTTAAAAGAAAAGTTAATTTCATTAAAAGATTGAAATATAGACGGAGGGTTTCAGGGAGATATTAAAGATTTGTAGTTCAAAGGAACACACATACTTGAAATGGCTCTCAGAGATGAGACAGTCCCAATCTTAACTACAAGAGAAGCTTGGTCCATGAGTTTGGACCAGGAGATGTCTGAGACTTCAGTGATTAACTGGAATCAGAGGGCAGAACCCAACTAAACCTGCATACAGATAAATACAGAGAAGTACAGAAATATTTATATAATCTGATGCAAAGTGAAGTAAACAGAACCAGAAAAATAATATAAGTGACTGTAGAAATAGACTAAAGTCTTCTAACTCACTCTCTCTTTTAGAAATATTGTGGAAAAAATCTAATAATCCTAATGTCAAGCCTTTGAGCTAATCAAAAAGAAGCCTTATTGGTCTTTTGCTATCAGTGTAGCGGTCCCTTCACCAGGATCCACCCAAGAAAGGACTCCTCACTGAAATAATGAGGGTGGTAACCTACAAAACCAAGAGAACCTTGATTCACCTCCTCCAACTGGAGTAGGGCAAGAAGAAGAGTAAGAGTACTGGCATTTATACAGGATATCCCCAAAGTCTTAGTGTCCTTTTAAGCTTTAGTAGCTATTATAATATCTTATATATTAATATAGTTGAATATCATTATTATTATTAATTATTATTAGCCTAATTAAAGCTACCTTCCAAAACGTAAAACTACACTAAAACTTTTGGGACACCTGATATACTGCTTTAAGGTTTTCTAGCTTTATAGACATTATTTCACTTGATCACCACTGCAAACCCTGTGAGATAAGTGCTGTTATCATCTTCACAATGAGTAAACCAAGGCAACTTGCCCAGGGTTTCACAGTACATGAATGTCTGAGGCAAAATTGGAACTCAGGTCTTTTGGTCTCTCAAACCAGGGCTTCTATTCACCATGACACCTAGTCATTCATAATTAGAGCGACAGAAGGAAGAAGTCTTTTTGGTTACTTTGGTTAATGGACATACCTCTTGAGTCCACCTTTGACATGGTGAAAAGGAAAAGTTCTTAATGGCAATGGGCAAGAAAGGTTGAAAATACTTCTCCAATCACAGGTGCTGGGAAACTTGAATAAGTATTGCTCTGTGAAATGTTCACTGCACTTGACCCTGAGGGTTCTGGTCACATTTAGTCTCATTGTGGCATTTTGCCTTGTCCTAGAATGCTACAATTGTAGTCCTGAAATGGCTTGCATTTGAGAGAGAATTTCAGATTCATGGAATGATTCTGTCCACCTCGGGTCCTCAGTAAAAACATATTTTCAACAAATTAAATAACTGAGCCAGGACTAGTGAAAGAATAAAAATGGAAAGCACTACATACATATTCAAATGAGGGGGGTGGTTATAAACATGTGTCATCCACTGTCCTCCTTACTCAACTGGCATAGCAAAGAAGACAGGAAAATTAGAAGAAAAGGTCCTTCCTGGGACTCATAAAAACCCTTCCAAGTAGGGAAGCTCTGTTTAAAAAAAACCCATTGGGGCAACTAGGTGGCTCAGTGAATAGAGCACCAGCCCTGGAGTCAGGAAGACCTGAGTTCAAATACAGCCTCAGACACTTAACATTTACTAACTGTGTGACCTTGGGCAAGTCACTTAACCCCAATTGCCCTGCATTCCCCCTTCCAAAAAGAAAAATATGGCCCAGGACAACTCAATTGCCAACCCTATGCAAGCCAGAGGTGGAGAGGAAAATGACCGATGTCTTGAGGTGTTTGTGTGTATTCTGGGTAGTGCATGGTCACTTGTCAGGTACTTTATTGTGAGGATTCCTTTGGTTTACAGGTTGGGCCAGTTGGCCACTGAAGTCCTCAAATGCGGTGACTCTTTATGATTTGTGACAAAGGGAGTCACAAATGCAAAAGGGCCAAGACCACAGAGGCACAGTATAGCCTAGCGGACTTGAAATCAGAAAAAAACCTGGCTTTAAATCTCACTTCAGGCACTAACTGTGTGACCCTGTGCATGTCACTTCACTTCTGTAAGCCTCAGTTTCCCCACCTGAAAAATGGGGAAAATAGAGCACTTACCTTGCAGGATTGATAGGAAGATGAAATGAAGTAACATGTAAAGAACCTGGCAAACTCTTTTAAGTTATCAAAGCTTCAAGCTGCCCTGTGACTTTGGGGATGCTCTTTATAAATGCCGGCTAGCAGCAACAGCATTATTCCTTCAGCTGGCTGGTCCCCTTGGTCTACCTCCCATAAGTAGAAAAGGCTCTTATTCTGGAACCAGACAGAAGTGAAAGAGTGTGATGGGACGAGTTTAGAAGAATGAAGGGGGAGGGCAAATAGAAGCACTCATAATCTTCCCGGGGAAGCAGGAAAGTGGCTTATCTCTGAAGTGTGAAATGATGTAGGGTGGTAGGGTGAGCTGAGAGAATAAAGATCTGATCATTTGAGTTAAATGATCTTTGTCATCATGAAAGAACTATACCACGTTCAAGTGATCTTTCAGTATCAGCTTTAAAACCTTCAATGAGGGAGCACTCATGTTCTCGCTATGAAATCCATTCCATTTCTGGACAGTTCTAATCATCAGGAAATTTTCCCTTATATCAAGCCTAAATTTGCCTCTGCACCCATTGCTCTGGGGCCAAGCAAAACAAGTTTTCCAAGTGGTAGCCCTTCACATACTTGTGAACAGCCATCATGCCCCTTCTGAGTCTTCTCTTCTCCAGCTTAAAACCCCTGTTCCTTCAACAGGCAATATGGCATCATCCTGCAGTCCTTCATTTGTCTCTGTTACCCTCTTTTGGACATTCTCCAATTTATAAATGTCCTTCCTAAATGACTATAGCTCCTAGAACTGAAACCAACACTTGGGATATGGTCAGACTAGGACGATGGATTGTCCTCTCCTTATTCCTAGAAACTAAGCCTCTATAAATGTAACCAAAGATCAATGTGGCTTTCCTGCTGGCCACATTACTGTTGACTCATATTGAACTGGACTAAATCATCAGATATTTTTCAAACTGCTACCGAAACTATACTTCCCAATTTTGTAGTCTTAAAGTTGCTTTTTTGAGCCCAAGTAAAAGATGTACACTTAGGGATAGAGAGAGGGATTAGAATTTTGAGTATTACTATTCATTAGTATAATCCCCTGATGAGGAAACTTGGCTTACCATTTTAGAGAGTTTCCTAGAGCAACAGTATCAAACTCACTTAGAAATAGGGGTCATTGAACCATACATAAAAATCCCTACAGACCACATATTCACTTAGAAAGCCACATATTAGCATTAACCATATTGTATTTACTTTTTTTTAATTTTGTTAAAATTTTGTTTTAAAAATTTCGTTCTTGAAGTAGACTTTTAGTCTAGTTTGGCAACACTCAGAAGTGTTGCTAGCATGTAGCCATGTTGGACACCTCCAACCTAGAACCCTTATATCTTAAATGACTTATCTCCAGTTAGTTCTGTGTCTACTCTGATAAGTTGTTTTGTATTTATCCTCACTAAATTCCATCTTACTCAGTTTGGCCCAAAGTTTTAGCTGGTGAAAGTCTTTCTGATTTCTGACTTTGTCTTCTAAGATGTCAGCTGTCCCTCCCACCTTTGTCAGGAGATGATAAGTCAAGTCACCCAGGAATTCCCTATATTAGGGAACTCAAAGCTCCAGTCCCTATCTCTATTCTAAATGTAAATTGTAAACAAAAAATTAACTTCAAGACCACGAAATGGGGAAGGTGTGATTAGGTAGCAGTTTGAAAAATATCTAATGATTTAGTCACCTATGAATATCAACAGCAATGTGGCCAACGGGAAAGCTAATATGCGTTTAGGTTGCGTCTACAGATGTTATTTTCTCAAAAAGGTCATCTATGTCTTTATTTAAATAAGATACTTATAAAGCACTTTGCAGTGTCTGGTGAATAGTAGGGGCCTAATAAAGCCTTATTCCCTTACACACACACCTTCCAAGTCATTTCTTAACATATTAAGCCATAAAGTTCCAAGCCTGGGGCATGGAACACAGATGCCTGGGGCCCTTCAGTGAAGATCTTCCAAATGAATGTCCTGTCAATAATTGCCTAGACTCATTAGGTCTGGCCAATCTACCAATTCCAAATCTACCTAACTTCATCATCATCTGCCCCCTAGTCCCCATCAAGAACAAGATAAGGAGTTGATAAGGGTAGTAGAAGGATGGTCAAAGCAATGATTAGGAGTCAGTTGAAGGGAAGCACTGGTGGGTTTCATGTATGTAGGCTTGTTATATATTACTCCCCTTCATAGATTCATCCACAAGAAGGAGCAGTGATAAAGTAAACCAAAGAGAATTAACCAGAAACCCCCATGACAGGCAGAACTTACACAAAAGACACACAGAAACTGCAGGAGTATAAGTGAGAGACAAGCAAGTCTTCCTGAGTCAATATTGAGGTTCCTGTGATCTGAAGATCTGGAAGGATGGCCTAATCTCCTGGACACATGGAAAGGTCTGTCATAAGACAAAAATCTGATTGTTTCCTCGGGTCAGTCCCAGGGCCCATAGCTACATCTATTAAAATAAAATTCAGTGACATCAGTATGAAGAACACCCCAGGCATCAGTGGTAATTACTTGTAGCTCACCCATTAGATGCATTTCGTACCAATATGAAGGCCTAGCAATTTCCTTCTAAGAGAACATTTTTGTGGCCAATGAGGTAAGCCTTTAATAAATACTCATTGACTGACAGGCAAGGTCAGCCCACTGCTCTGTAATGATACATCCCACAGCCCTAGTTAAGCCTTTCTGAGGTCCCTAGAAAAGCATTCACCAGAACTAGCCCTAAGGATCCATGCACATTCCCCTCCTGGACCTGTTTCTGGATTCTACACTTCATGACTCTGTCACTCTCTCATCCTGGAACTTCCCTCAGCATCTAGGGCCTCCTTCCCCGGGAACATTCAACCATCCCTGGGGTCTTCTCAACGTGGACTATCCCTCTGGAAGGTCTACCTCTTTCTCCCATTAGTGAGCCTCTTCTGGAGCCTCTATTTAGTGGAGGGGCCTAGGCTGGTCTTCATTCCCTTTATGGCCCTATTCCTGGCTTCAAAACCAAGTCCCCACAGTAGGTACCTTCATTTCTTCTCCCTCTTCCCCTCTTTTTCAATTCCCTTTTGGTGATGTTTTCTTCATCCTATTAGAATTAAGCCTCTTTAGGGTGAGAGATGTCTGTCTCTTTACTTCCTCAGCCCTTAATACAATGCCTAGCATATAGCTTAAAAATGCATATCTACTTCCTTCCTCACTGGGCCTCTCTGAGCTTCAGTCTCCTCATCTATAAAATGGAATTAATAATAACGCTGACCACAAAGAGTTGTCCTGAGGAAGAACAGGAATATATGTAAGTGCTTTGCAAACTTCAAAGTTCTATGTAAATGCTGGCCATCACCGTCATGGTATTGACTATTACCACGATTATTTTGTTGTTGCTGCCACCATCACCACCATCATCTCCACCCCACGTAGCCTGGGATAGTGCTACCCTCTTCATAAGAGGCTAGGGAGGAACTGGTAGGGACGGGTCTTCACATTCCCAAGGTGACAACAGTCTCCCTTCGGAACCATCTCTTCTCCACCAATAAATCAGCTAAACACATTTTCAAAGCATTCTATTTCATCAACACTCAGGGGAAAGGAGGCAAACTTCAAGTTAAAGAATACTGTCCTAGACATGTCCAGGGCTATCATGCCCTCCACCAGAGGTGTCAAATATGCTGCCAGAGGGTCACATGCTTCCTGCAAGATGCCCAAGGTTGGGAACCAGATTAAAATGCAATTGGAAAATATTTAACAACACACATAAAAATTTAATCAAGCATAGCTAACATTACATTTTAAAATGAAATCTATATGGATCCGTATATATGGATAGAGTTTGATATCACTACCCTAGATAACCCTATGGAATCTTACACAAAGGTACAATTGTCTACAGTGACATCTGCTGGTAGAATCCAAGCCAGCCAGTTGTAGATTACCCAAGGACTAAAGACAAGGGTTTTTGGCTGAAACCATCACCATAGGGGGAGTAGGTCTTTATTCTTATTTTCAACAGTGACTTAGGGGTTTTGGGGGTCCCTTTGCTAAACATCATTGGTGTCTAAAGTCCATAACTCAAACATAGCACTTTGTAAGCTTTTAGCCAAAATCTCCATAGCCCCTAATTTGCCCTTGCAAAGACCAATCCACCAAAAAGCATTTCTTAAGTGCCTACTAAGTTTCAGGCACTGTACTTAAGTACTGGGGATATAAAGAAATGCAGAAATAATTCCTGTCTTCAAGTCATTTACAATCTAGTAGCAAACAGCAAAAGAATGGAATTCTTAAGCAAAGACTAGAAGTAACTAGACAAAGAGTTCCAAGAAGCTATAATTCACACACTCACCACCACACACACACACATACACACGCACACACATTTTCACATGGCCGGGGGCTCTTCTAAATTTACATTGTTGTCATTAACTTCATATCAATGCATATACACACAGATTGATTGCCTGCACTTTAGAGACTACAATTAGAACTGAAAATGATTATACATTTTCAAAAGGTTCAATAAGGAATAAGTACAGAAATACACACTTAAGGATGATGAGCAGTCTGCACAAATACAAGGATCTGAATATAGGAGATTTCACGAATGATTGCTCAGTTGAATACCATCCAGATGGGAATATGGGTACAAGATTTTGAAAGCATACCCACATACACAATACTAGTCATGGGATTCTAGCTCTGGAAGGGACCTCAGGGTCCTGAGCAGGACCTGAAACTGCAAGCCCTTCTACAACATTCCCAACAAGTGGTTCACTAATCACTGTTTAAAGACCTCTAGTAAGAGGGAACTTACTTCTCCAGAGGCCATCCATTCCACTTGGGGACAGTTCTCATGTTGGGAGGTCCTGTATTACAAATAGTCTTTGAAATTACTAAAGTTTCTAAACCTTGTAAGAGCCCCAGGACATAATGAGTACAATTAAATAGTTATCCTCATTTTATTAAAAAAATTATAATAATAGCTAGCATTTCTAGATAACTTTAAAGTTTGAAAAACACTGAACATCTCTCATTTTTCTTCATTTGTTATTACCTTAGATCCTTGAAACAACCATGTCAAGTAGGTGTTATTTTAAAACTGAGAAAACTGAAGTAGACACAAGTTAAGTGACTTGGTTACACAGTTAGTAAATGTCTTAGGCTGAATTTAAACTTAACTTTAATCCACTCCAGGTCCAGCACTCTTACGCCCCACACACCCCATACCACTGAGCTGTCTAGCTTAGTAACAAAACCAAATGATAAAGCCTAGCTCAGAGATATGAAAGGATTTGATGAAGGTCATCAATCTAAGTGTCAAGGTCTCCTGATATCCAAGTGCCAGTGTTGTTTCTATTGCAACCAGAGAAGGAAGGGAGAGATAAGAAAAAGAAAAGAATTTCAGGTATTAGAGGACAATTAAGAAATGAACTGGATCTCATCTCATAGATGGCTAACAGAGCCATCTAATCATTGTAATGTATTCTAAAACTATATCCCTTTCTCTTAGAGGCTTACATTTCTTCAGTCCAATCCATTGAACACTTACTAATCACCTACTGCATGCAATGCACCATGCTAAGCACTGGGGATTCAATGACAAAAACAAAAATCAGTCTCTGCCCTGAAGAAACTTACCCTGTTGAGTGAGAAAATACATCCAAACAGACAGATATGTACAGCTCATTCTGTGGAGAAAGCAGAAAAAAACTAGCAAATGGGGTTGGGGGGGAACCAAGACAGACTTCCTGCAATAGATGGACAAAAGTTTTCTTAGCACAACCTTCAGAAGCCTCCTAATATGTAAGTACAACACTTTAAATACAGAATTAGTCTTCTGTTAGGGAGAATCACAACACAACATCCTTTTTCAGGTCCCTTAGATGGAGCATTTTGCAGTGGGAGAGGCCATTTATTTAATGATCTTCAGAAGCCTGAAAGAATAACACACTTTCCAAATGGTGAAGACATCAAATCTTTTCCCATTGGTTAGACCACATTTAAGAAACCAAAGAGGTCTCAAGAAACCAATGAATTGACAGCCTTCTAATCATCATTTTATTGGTGACTGTCAAGGCTACAACTAACACACACACACACACACACACACACACACACACACTCACTCACTCACTCACTCACTCACTTTCTTCACATATGACCTTTAAGGAGAAAACAAAGAGGAGCTCCAATTTATACTCATGTGTTCACCCAATGGTCCTCAATCCAATAAGTTTACACTCAGTAAAAACATACAAAATGCATACCATGTGCCCTTCTTCTTAAAAGTCAATGAGCAAGTGACAATACTGACTGATAAATTGTATAAAGGAAAGAATGTCAGACACTCCCCTGGGTGAAGGGGGGTGTGAGGGAAGGGAGGGAGGCAAAGGGAAGTTGTAAGGAATTGATTAAAATACCACTTTAAAAGCTGTTTGAAAGAATTTTTCCTCCCTTCTGTAAAAAAAATCTATTTTGGAGGGATTAACCATAAAGAGCTGTATTGATAAGAAAAAAGGGGGGCTCCTATGGAAAGACTTTGTGATTATTGAGTTGGCATGCTGGGCAAGCTACTAGGCTATCAAAAACAGCCCTGAGTCTGGCTTGGTAAAGTCCCATGAACTCATGTTCACATCTCTGCAAGATAACATCTCTGCTTCCTGCCAATCCTAAATTCCCAAACACCTGAATGCACCCGCCAAGCAGTAAATGCCTGGAAAAGCATTGAGATTTACTTAACACTTTCAAGAAAGGAAGGCTCTGCTTGGGATGGGTGGTTTGAGTTGAGTTTTCTCCTCTTCCTCTTCCTCCTCCTCTTCCTTGTCTTCCTCCTCCTCATCTTCCTCCTCCTCATCATCCTTCTCTTCCTCCTCCTCCTCCTCCACCTCCACCTCCACCTCCTCCTCCTTTCCCTAACCCAAATCAGGAACTCTGTGCTATAATCTACAGCTAGCTCTCTGGCAAATCTCCATTCTTTTCAACCTGACAGACTGTTTGTCAGTTAAAGTCCCCCTGTCATGTATCCCTACCACTGCCAACTCATGCACGGAGACCTTCATTTTTACGGCTACCACTTGTACCCCGTGCAACCTTTGTCATTGATCACTGATCCAATCCAGTGCCCACATGTTCTCCAAGTGCCTACACAAGTAATGAGGTGCTTGTGGTGTAAAATTAAACTGTCAACTGTCAGCGATTGATAACCACAGGGAGACTGACCTAGAACACCTGCACTAGTGGCCAAGACAGGTGTGACATGTTTGATCGCTGAGGCCTACCAGTCAGGCTGACCCAATGCTGTCCCTTCATGGATTCTGCTCATATTTAAGGCACCACAATGGGTGTCAGCAGGTTGGAAAAACCAAGATGCCGGCCAGTCCTGGTTCTCGGTCAGAGCCGCCCCAAAAGCAGTCGTGGGGCTCATCACCTATGTTTTGGTGGGGTTTTTTTAAAGGCATCAGCATTGTTGGAAGCCTACTGGGTTTTAGTTGTGTGTTTTTTTTTCCTACCCACATTCCCCAACTTCTCCTAAAAGATGATCTTAGTAGCAGGCTCCCTTCCCACCCCTGCCCTCTCCCCACCTTCATCAATTCTCCCTGGAATTTGTCTATATTCAGAAGAAAAGCTGCCCCTTTGGAAGCTGAGACAGCACAATCATTTCCAGTCTAATGGAAAAAATGGAGCTTTTCCCTCTGCAACTGAAACAACTGAGTTCTGCTTGTACTCATTGAAAGCTCACTGGCTCTCGTTCCTTTGAAAAGCCATAAACGCATGCTTTTCCTCCTTGTGTGTAATCAAATAACCAGCACAGAGGGAAAGTTGTGTTCTGCTCGATCTGGTTTTAATTGTTCTTAGTCAGAATTGCTCTACAGCATTTAACCTTATGTTTTTAACCAAATGTTTCATTATTTAAATTTGAGTAATTGATTCTCGCTTTTAGAGGGAAAAAACAGACCTAGGAAGGAAAGTTGGCTTTTTTTTCCCCTCCAGCCTGAAACATCTTAGAAAATAATGACAGGATTCTCTCTCCCTACCCCACCCCCACCCCACCCATCCTAGCCTCCACTAAACAGTTGCACTATATTAAGTTTGTGTGATGAACAGATAAAAATCTATTAACTTTCCGCTGACCTTATGGACACGAGAATCTCTGCAGACATTACAAAAGCCATATCTCTTCTGACTTTTACATGCAGACCCTCACACACCAGAGTCCCAAAACAAATGTAAAATCTTCGCGATGAGTGAAAGGCTGACACCAATTCAGATTCTAGTCTTGCTGGCTGGCAGGAGATGGAGGGTCCTAGGGGGCTGGAAACTGGCCTTTACTTTCAATTTGACTTGGGGGCGTTTTTTTGCCATATGCTACTGGGGGCTCTGAATCAAAACTGTTTCAGTCGGGCCATATGCTATGAGCAATGGATGATGGAAAGCAAGAGGCAGAAAACTCCGCCATATCACCCTGTGATGTATTGCAAACATAATTAAATCTGAGTAATGTTCAGTCTTGTTTCAGTTAATCATTCCTTTTTTCAATTTAAGCAGGTAAAACACAACCCACCAATTTTTAAATTATCTACCGAAGTCCATAGATGCTTTCAAAAAAAGAAAAAAGGACTGGGGGAGAAAGGGAAAGGGAGGAACTTACCATTATATGGAAGCTTCTAGAAAAAACTCCATCTCTTTGAGGTAAAGGAGATCAAATAATTAAAAATAAAAATGAGCCTTTTTAAAAGAAACCCACTCACTTTCTTTGCTCTTTTGAACCAGCAATGAAAACTACAAAATAAAGTCTAGTCCCCAAATTGCAAATAAGCTACATTCCCAGATACATTTGGAAGAGATAAGAGATAAGTCTGTGGCCAGAAGGCACTTCGAAGGTTATACCTTCACTTTACAGATGAGGAAACTGGAGCTCTGGAAAGGTATGTGCTTGCCCAAATTCACACATGCATCTATAATGGGATTTAAACCCAGATTCTCTGACTCCAGAGATGGGTTTCTTTCCATCATATCGGACTTTCAGGTGTCAGAATGCATAGAAACCCCATAGAAACAAAATGTGACCATTGGGTTCTCAAGAAAACACATAAAAGTCTTTTTAAGCCCATAATGAACTTGTCTGGTACGTCTTGGAATACAACAGTCTCCGAAGTAGTAAAGCAGAGGGTGACCCAAAGGAGCTACGGATAGGGACAACACATTACCAACCAAAAACTGCATGAGGAGATGTGTGAGCAGAAAAGAAGATAAGCCAGGCATGTCACCAATGGGCAACCTTGGAGATCCAATGGCATCCGTGCAATGTCAGACACCAAGCTATTGGGTGGATTCCCTCCCTATAGAGGATGCAAGAAGACCCAATCCACAGAATAAGCAAATATAGATGGATTGGTGGTCTGCTTTTTTGGTAGGGGATCAATGAGATCCCAGATCCATTAAAGTCCTGAAGGTATACCTGAAATTTAGGGCTCTACAAATAACATGAATTCAGCTGATCATTCTGTAGACCCAGACCAAGTACACATCTTCACACACAAACAGAGAGAGAGACAGACAGACAGACAGACAGAGACAGAGAGAGAGTGAGGGAGAGAGACAGAGACAGAGACAGAAACAGACAGACAGACAGACAGAGACAGAGAGAAGAGAGAGAGAGGGGAGAGACAGAGAGACAGAGAGAAAAAGAGAGAGAGAGAGAGAGAGAGAGAGAGAGAAATGGAGAGAGCAACATCTGAAGGATGGAGTGAAGGATCATAGTCCAAACTCTTTATTTTATAGATGAAAATACTGGAACAGAGGATGGTAAGTAACTTTCCCAAAGTCAAACTTGGTAAAAAGAGTTGGAATTTAAACCTTTGCTCTCTCTAATGCCAAGGGCAATGTTCTTTTCCATCATAGGACTGTCAAAGCTGATTATCAGCAACTTGCTAGTTTTATCTGTATAAGAAAAGGTACTTCTCCAGGCTAATCATTCCCTAGATATTCTGAATTAAAAAATAAAGAACCTTTACATTATTGGACAATTACAGAGCATCCTATCTTCATGCAATTTTCAGTCTTAAGTTCTAATTGTTTAGCCTAATGCTTAAAGCCTTATTTTTTCATATCTGGCTGCTACCTAACCAATTCACCTATCTGCTACAACTTCACCATTTTGTCTCATCTCACTTTATGCTTCACATAATTTGTACCCTAGCCAGAAAGTAGTAACCACCATCACAAATGACTGAAAAATATCTGAATGACAACAATCAAGACCTTTCCTCATTCTGGTCACCCTCCTCTGGATATTGTCCAGTTTAATCAACATCCTTCTGAAAATGTGGTGCCCAGACCTGAACACAGTCCCCTAGACATGTACTGGCCAGGAAAGAGGATAGACATACTATCCCATCATTCCTTCGGGACATTGCAGTTCTGTTAACACATGCTAAGATTGCTTTCTAAGTTTGGAAGAATTAAGGGGAGTTGCCATAACTCATTATTGACTCTCATTAAGCTTGAACTCCCCTAAAACACCTCATTTTTTCACACCTAGTGCTGTCTCACCATGCCTCCCTTATTTTGTATTTGTTAATACCCTTCCCTTTTAATGTCTGCCAAAAACCGTTTCCTTTGCTTCTACTTTCTGTCTGAAGAAAATAAACCCCCGAAGGAAATGAAAATGCAAAAAAATGATTAACAATATCTTAAATAACCATGCCGGTGATGAATGTTTGGGTCACGGGATGAATTGCCAAGGGATAGAAACAAGCAAAATGACAAGGAAGCCAAAATTTCTTTACAGTAATCAGATATCTTCTGTCCTTTTTACCACAGACACCTTACCTTCCAAGTAGCAGATTTACATTTTGAGGAGTCCTTCAGATACATCAACCTAGAAAGGCCGATTGATGACATGCATTCTCAAGCTACAGGGGAGGAGCCCTAACATCTCAACATTAAGAAGACTATTTAGTCCTCTTATATAATGGACCACCCCAAAAATATCAAAACCTTGTATGTTTGTGCCTGTTCATTCTCCTTCTCATCCAGCTTCCTCAATCAGGTCATACAGAGCCTCAGATCAGATAAGAACCCTTCCCTTCCTCCTCCTCTAAAATTCTTTCTTAGTTTATTATATTCCATTCTACAGATCACAGATCCTCTGCACCAACAATCTGTGAAAAGTGCCAACAGCAAGGGTGAGTCTCGTGGAAACCCTACAGAATCCTAGATTCAGAGCTAGAAAGGACCTTAGGAAGAAATATGGTCCAAACTATTCATTTTATAGATGAAGAACTGACACCCAAAGGGTAACTTCCCCAAGGTCAATCCATTCATTTTGCTTTTATGGATGAGAAAACTGAGACTCAGAGAAAGAAAATTACTTGCTCAAGGTCATTCTGGTAGTAGGTGGTAACCCTAGCAATCTGAGCTCCAAATCCAGAGCTCGTTCTGTCCTACAAGCAGAGCCTTCTTGCCTACCTTGGTGTTGCAGGTAGGGTTACTATGCATTGATACAGTCTACCTTCCAGTGACCTCAGAATGACTGTTTGCTAACATGACATTTAATAAGCATTTGCTGAATTAATGAGTATGCACTTAGTAGGTCCTGAACAAATGTTTGTTGAATTGACAGGTATGCACATAATCTGAAACCCCAATAATGTGTGGAAACTCCCTCAACCAACATAGGTGGAGATCCATCTCTGACCTCACAGATAAGCTCTTGGGAGTTGTCTGGAGCACAAAGAAGCTGTCAAGTGTTAGAAACGGGATTTAAACCTTAGTTTTTATGACTCCAAGAGCAACTCTCTGTCCACTCTACCAGGCTGACTCTGTATGTGTTTGATCAAAGCTTGCCGAGTTAAATTAACTGCTATCCGGGTATCTGTTTGCATTTCCCCACTATTTCTGAACAGTAATTTTACTTTTCATTTTTTTAAGCCAGGTCTGTTCTTATACTAAAACATAATCTATCACTGAAGCAGCCATAGCCTCAGGTAGAACAGAAAGAGACCTTAATCCTCCTCCTAATCACCAACATACTTCAATACTCAAACCCTTCAAGAAGCTGTAATTCCTTTGGTATTGATAAGTGCTCAGTCAATGAGGATTGTGCCCCATCTGTAACTTACTAAATGAACTTTGAGAGTTACAGTAGCCAAAACAATTTCTCCCACTCCAATTAAACTGGTGAAGAGCCACCTAGAACTTAACTATAGTGGTAGACATATGATCCATCAGCCAGGTCTCACTTGGAGATTTTCTAGCTTTGCAGTCTATACAAAAATGGCACAGCCTTCAAAAACCTATGCCCAAAGGGCTATAAAAAAGTGCATACCCTTTGCCCCAGCAATACCACTTCTAGGGCGGTGTTGCAAAGAGATCATACAAGTGGGAAAAGGACTAGTGTGTACAAAAATACTTATAGCAGCTCTTTTTGTGGTGGCAAAGAATTAGAAATCAAGGGGATGCCCATCAATTGGGGAATGGCTCAACAAAGTGTGGTATATGAATGTAATGGAATACTATTGCACTATAAGCAATGAGGAGCAGACGGACTTTATAATAACCTGAAGAGGCTTATACAAACTGACACTAAGTGAAAAGAGCAGAACTAGGAAAAATTTGTACACAATGACTGACGAATCGTATGTGTGACAACTAACACTTCATAAACTAGACTCCTCTCAACAATACAAGGTTAGAAGATAACTGTATATGGAAAGGGCTATCCACGTCCAGACAAAGACTTAGGTAGTCTAAATGCAGATTGAAGCAAACTACTTGCTCTCTCTCTCTTTTTTGTTTTGTTTTGTTTTGTTTCTTCTTTCTCATTGTTCACTCCATTGGTTATAACCCTTCTTTACAACTTGACTAATATTTAATGTGAAGGAATTTGTAGATCCTGTATTTGATTGCATGCTGCCTGGGGCGGGCGGAGAGGGAAGGAAAAGATGAGGGAGAAAATTTGAAACTCAAGGGATTATGGAACTGAATGCTGTAAACTAAAAGTAAATAAATAAATTTTAAAAAAATAAAACAAGAGTAACCTGTGCTCTGTCACAGGACAGTGAAGGAAGACTGATGGAGTCATCTTCAAAAAGCATGTTAAAAAGCAATCATACTTCAACACTTATAGCAAGCAATGGACTCTCCACCTGAAGTTGAGGTGACACAAGTTACCTCATAGGCAACACAGGTCAAAAATCAATCCAAAATTTAAAATTCACTCTCACCCCAAAGGAAAAGCTCACACTTGGAAATAACGGAATAATGAATCCATGCACAGCAAGTAGAAAGGACCAATCACCAAGCACTTAACACTTAGTATGCTTAAAACAATGTGCTAGACACCCGGGACATAAAGGCAAAGACAAAACAGTCCATGTCCTCATGAAACTTGCATTCCCCTGCAGGTATACAAGAAAAATAACTCACGTTTGCGTAAAGTAATAGCTAGAGTATACGTAGCATTTTAAGGTTTGCAAAGCACTTTATAGATATCGAATTTTATTCTGTCTACAATTCTGGGAGGTGGATCCAATAATTCCCATTTTTATAGATGAAGAAACTGACACAGACAGCAGTTAAGTGAATTGCCAGGGTTATACAGCTGGGAAGTACTAAAGACTGAATTCGAACTCAGGTCTTCCTGATTCTAGGTCTAGGGCTCTACTTGCTGTACCACCTAGCTGACTAGTACTATGCTATATACCTAGCATTTATAGAGATCTTTAAGATCTGCAAAGCCCTTTACCCATATTATCTCATTCTCACAACCCTCTGAGGTAGATATGATTACTTATCTCCATTTTATAGATGAGGAAAGTGAGATAAATGATTTTCCTGGGGAAAGATTAAGAGCCAGGGGGAAGATTCAAACTTAAGTCTTCTTGCCTCTGAATCCAGAGTTCCATTTACTGCTATTTATTGGGGTGGGGGGAGAGAAGAGAGGGAAGGAGAAGAAGAATTAGGTGCAGAAAGAGAAAGAAGTAGAGATCATTGCCTAGGTCCGTATAAGATACATACAATAAAACAGCAAATATATTGTCCATCCCCCGACTCTACATTCATTCAAAAAGTTGCTTTGACTACTAAAAATATGTATCCTTTGTACATGTGTGCATTTATTAACTACCTACTGTATGCCAGGCACTGTGTTAAGCACCTATATGTGTGTGCATACACACATGTATTATATAATGAATACAGTATAATCAAAGATACTGTTCACTCAAGGGGACCTTGAATGAAATAATGACCTTCAGTCTTTTAGGTGTGAAAACTGGTTTACACCAAGGTAAAAGCTAGAATCAAACTCAGCACAGCTGCAGCTTTTGCAAAAATGACTTTGACCTTTAGGCGCTCCATCTAAAACAGCTTGCTTTTGGCAAGCCCTTTTGCTGTATTTTGCCAGCCTCCCTGCCCTCGGAGTTTTGAACTCAAACACAGTTCAAGGGTAATTTTAATCTGTATTCTCCCAGTTGCTGTAATTTAAAAATCCTCAGAATGCCGTTGGAGAAACACACCTCCTAAGCTTTGAAGTTCCAGCAGCCTTCAGAGACTGCTTTAGATGCTTATTTTCTTTTGAACCAGGAAATTGTGTTTTGCCAAGAGCCAACGGAACCTGAGCCTCAAAAGAGCCAAGTTCCGCTCACAACATTGAACCTACCGATCCTCTCCAAGTTTGCAAAACTTGACATAATACAGTCCCTTACCTCCTCCCTGGCCAAGTCTCCCTTGGTTAGACTTTAAAGCAGAGTTCTGTAAAATCCTGGGATCATAAGAGTCTAGAACTACAGTTGGAAAGGGCCCTCAAAACTCAACGAGGCTAATCTGCTTTACAAGTGACGAAACTGAGACCGACCTAGGGAAATTCAAGTGACTGACCCAGAGTCACACAGGTACTGAATGTCACCTACCCTGAGAGAATGGAAGCAATATCTAAATCCCAAACAAATGACCCCATTCAACTCTTTCATGAACAATCCATGAGTTTCATAATCAAGACAGCACCCCCTCCCATGAAGGTTTGGAAGGGGGTGAGGAACATAAAGACAAAAGAAAAAAAATTCAATCCAATTAAGCAACATGCCTCCAGACAAGCCCCAGCAAGGCCAGTGAGAGAGGACATCAAAGTTAAGTTGTTTACATACGAGATGACCTGTCCATTTTTTCTCTAACCATTGATTTCCAAGGTACAAAAATATTATTTCAGTGGCAAGGATGTAAACCTTATTCATAACAGGATTTCACCCATATCCTGAGAACGAAGCATCTTTTCAGATAGCCGGCCTACATTTAGATGGGAGGCCTGCTGATTTCTCCTTGCCCGTGTTTGTTAAGGGGTCAGATATCAGGAAGCAGGAGATGGTTCATCAAAGCCTCTAGCCTCGCTTCCACCACTCATCAGCTAG
Source organism: Pseudocheirus occidentalis (assembly GCA_028646575.1). NCBI lineage: Eukaryota > Metazoa > Chordata > Mammalia > Diprotodontia > Pseudocheiridae > Pseudocheirus > Pseudocheirus occidentalis. The sequence goes on along the minus strand of CM053600.1, from coordinate 184,822,503 downwards.
ACAGTACCTTGTTTTTAAGATCAGGGTGGAAATGCATCTCCCCTGACCCATTGTTCAAAGCTTCCTTTTGTCTTTAAGTGTTAGGGAAGGAGCATTCAGGTCCCTTTTAACTTTTATTTTTCCTCCTCCAAAAGGTAATTGTCACTAATCAGTGTTCTGAATGGAAAAATGTGCCTCCCATGACCCAAGGTCATCTGCCCTGTTTGACTGGCCTTGCAGCAAGGGCAGTCTTATCTCCTGATGCTGCCCACTGAGGCTGCTCCTGGTCAGGCCTGAGTCTCTTGATCAGTAGGAACAAAGTAGTTTAGAGAGGTAACTGTCATTTGGTCCCTGCATCCACTCAGGCATAGGAAGAGGGTTGTTACCGTAGATCTTTATGCATAAACCATTTCTAAGCTTGAGTCTACTTTCCCTTAGACTCCTTGTGTATTTGTAGGAGGGTGTGTCTCAGATTTTGTACAAAACATTCTTATTTTTTTTATTGACTTGTTTATTTACTTTTAGTTTACAAGATTCTGTTTCACAATCACTTGAGTTTCAAATTTTCTCCCCTCCCTTCCCCCCCACCATGGTGGCATGCAATCATGCATAGGATCTGCAAGTGCCTTCACATTGTACAATAGTCTGGTTGTATAGAAGGGTTGTAACCAATGGAGTGAATAATGGGAAAAAAAGAAACAAAACCAAACATGGAAAAGAGCAATAGCATGTAGATTGCTTCAGTCTCCATTCTCTGGTCTTTCTAGATCTTTCTCTGAATGTAGATATCTCCTTCCTTCCTGAGACTTGTAGAGTTGTCTTTTAACTGTGTGTTGCTGAGAAGAGTCCAGTTTATGAAGGACCAAACATTCTTATTGTACCTCACCTTAGAAAATACCCCCTTTCTAAGAGCTACTTATGTCTGGCTGTCTAAATTGATTCTCAACTGATAATACTGGCTTGAAGCACATCAATGGGGGCTCAAACCTAGGACATGACAGAATTATTCTTCACCCTTCACAATACTCCCTCTCCAAAAACCCTGAAAAATGGATATATAACCAAACTCTGGGGACCCAACTCATCACTGGAAGTAAGAGAGGAGATATGGCTCACATGGGCTTTACATTTTACATATACATACACACATATATACACATATATACTTATGTATATATATGACTAATTTGCAAATCATTTTTATATTCATTCAATTCTCACAATAACTTTGTGAAATAGGTACTACAGATATTATTCATCCCATTTTACAGATGAGAAACCAGAAGCACAGAAAACATAAATGATTTTTCCAGAATTACCTGTCTATTAAGTGTTGCAGAGATTCCTTTTAGGAGTATAGGTGACTAGCAGAGTCGAGGGAAACTATCCTCTGTTTCTCTCATTAGTAAAAGCTGAAGAAAGAATCATAAATTGACTAGTGCATCTCATTAGTCTGGGAGAGAAGTGGTAAGCATCTCTTCTACACATATGCCTTATAAAAAGAAAAGGATAAATGACAAAAGGTTGGCAAATATGCCCATGTTTCAGGATGAATGAAGAGTGGTAAGAAAACAAGCCAGCTTCCCATCTGATTTCCTATGCCTTCATTTAGGAATGTCCTTTCCAGTATTGTATCTCCTATCACTCAGTCCTATGCCTATATTCTGTTTTTTTTTATCTTTAGCATGTTTCTCCCCTAAATTAGGGTTGTAAATTAGAGCTCAGTAGTGCTAGAGATTTAAGAACCAGAAATTAAGACCTATAAATAAGCACAGTAGAAGAAAGTCCAAATATAGGTGCTGAAGGTGGTGAGGGTAAGGGTGGAGGGGTCCTTGAATATGGAATGTTGCCTAACATGAGATTTTTCCCAGGTGGCAAGTAGCTTAGCTGAATTTTTTTCTCTTCCACTTAGAAAAAAAATGCATTGTCGTTGTTATAAGGGATGACTCCATGGAAGGGAAATGGAGAAAATTAGATGATGTTAAAATACAAGATAGTGATTTAAAAAAACAACAGGGATATTGAAAGACATTCTTTACTTTTGTAAAAAAAAAAAAAAAGGAGCTTGTAAAAACAATGTTTTCATTGGATTTCTTTAAATAGCTACCTCCTTTAGGACTTATTCAAATTAAGATTCATCAAAAATTTTATTCACACACAGCTTTTTAGAATCATATCAACTGTACCAAGCAAGGCGCCATCTTGTTTTGGAGAGAAACAGGAGAAATGAACTGATATTGCTCATTCCCTTTGATGGCCTTACACAACATCCTTGACCTATTCATATCTCTTCCTCTTTGATGACATACATTCCCTTACCCCTACAATGAGGTCCTGATTAGTGCCAGTAATGAATCCCTTGAAGGAGGTGCACATGTTTGAATTCACATTATTCAAAATTATAATTCTGTGAAATATGATTGATTCCAGCTCAATGGAATATGCAGAGCAAATTTGAATAATGTGCCTACTTCAGGGGAATTCATTGTTCCACTAAGCAGGACCTAACTAAATATGAGCACCAATGGAAGATAAAGTAGAGGTACTAGAGAGAATTATTCAATTGTTGCAAACTCTCAGCATACACTAATGTTCCTTAGACATTCACAGCCAGATGAAGTAAGAACCACTCTTACCGTGTTTACCACAGTGCAATTAGAGTACACAAATGAGAAAGGTAAAAAAAAAACTTCAGTTTATTAATATGATTGGGAAATTTAGGATCCATTCCAACAAACCAAAGTTAGACTTTTTTAATTCTGCCAAGAATATGAAAACCCCATAAATCATTCTTCCCTGATACTTGCCAACTAGTGACTGAATAAGCCAGCTCATGCGATAATATTCATAACCACAGAATTTCAAAGCTGGACAGGGACTTCAATGGCCAACTAGTCCAACCTATACCCAGAAAAGGAATCCCTATAATAACATACTCAACAAGTGAACATCCAGCTTTTGCCTCAATGCCTCCTATTAGGGGGAACCCACTATTTCTGGATACTGCCCATTCCACTTTGGGGTATTTCTCATTGTTAAGCAGTTTTTCCTCCCATGAAGCTGAAAAATCTGATTGCTTGAAGTTCTAACCATTGTCTCTGGTTCTACCTTCCAGCTCCAAACAGAAGATGTAGAATGTCTCCCCTGTCATATAAAGCCTTTCCATTATTTGTAAGTAGAAGAAAGTGTGGTACCGTGGAAAGAGCACTGGCTTTGGAGTCAGAGGACCTCAGTTCAAATCCTGCCTTTGATATTCCCTGTATGACACTGGGCAAGTCACTTATCTACCAGGGTCTTTGTTTCTCTGTCATTGTTTAATCACTTTCCGTCGTGTCCAACTCTTCATGAGCAGTTTTCTTTGCAAAAACACTGGAGTAGTTTACCATTCCCTTCTCTAGCTCATTTTACAGATGAGGAAATTGAGGCAAAAGGAGGTTAAGTTAATCGCTTAGAGTCATATAGTCAGGAAATATCTGAGGCCAGATTTGAACTCAGGAAGATGAGTCTTCCTGACTCCAGACCCGGTGCTCTGTGCACTATGCCACCACCTAGCGGTGCGAGATGAAGGGGCACACTAGATAGTCCCAGGGTCCCTCCCAAATTTAGACTGATGATTCGATGTTTCCCCAAATCTTCCCTTCTCCACACTAAACATCCCAGTTCTTCAACTAGTCTTCACTGATGTTGAGTCAAACCTTTCATGAGTCTGGTTAATTGTTGGTTCATCGTCCTGGTTGATTACTGTCTAGCTTAGCAATGTCCTTCTTACTCTATGTTGTTCAAAACTGATCACAGTATTTCAAACATGGTCTGACCAGGGTGTAGTAAGTAAGACCCTCATTCATTTATTCCTCGTAGTTATGACCCTCTTAATGCAAACCCCAAAATTTCATTAACTTTCTTGGCTGCCATAACATACTGTTGAATGATAGCAAATTTGAAGTTCACTAAAGACCTCAGATCTTCTCAGAAAATTTACCCTTTATGTATCTTGCTTGTTATCAAGTTATTTCCACGTTGTCTCTCCAACCTCAGACTATTTTTTGTCTTTTTCTGTATTCTCAATGCTTCTTAGCACAGTGCTTGGCACATAATAGGAATTGAATTAAAAGTTGTTGACCATTGTTTCTGTTATCCAGCATGGGGAAATGTTGTATGGTGGCTTGGTGTAGTGGAAATTACTATGACTGAGTACTGCTGTTCTGCAAGAAATGACAAAGGAGGAGGTTTCAGAGAAACCTGAGAAGATTTGAATGAACTGATAGTCAAGAGAGGAGCAGCAGGAAAACAATTTACACAGTAACAACACTGTGACAATGAATCGGTTTTTAAAAAATTAAGATCTCTGGTGCAATAACCAATCATGGTTCCAGAAGACTGATTATGAAACTTGCCACACACCTCTTGACAGAGAGAGAATGGAATCAAGATGCAGAATGAGACATCTTTAAATGGTCACTCTGATCTTTTTTTTTTTTTTGCTTCACTACACATTTGTTATGAGGTTTTTTTTTCTTTTTTTAAGTCAAGAGAGAGGTATAAAGGAGACAAGAAATGCTTGTTAATTTTTTTAATGCAATTTGATTTTAAAAAAAAAAACAAAAGCATATTTGATTTGGAACCAAAAGATTCCAGTCTGAATCTTGGCTCTGCCACTTAGTAACTGAGCAATGCTGATTGCTTTAAATTCTTCGGTCCTCAGTCTACTCTTTAAAATGAGGGGGTTGGACTGGTCTCAGGGGTCCCTTCCCACTTGAAATCCTATGACTATAATCCTCCTGATCGCAGGGGAGCTAATTGGGTAATGAGGAAGACATTCCACTGACATCTAAAAGCGTCTTTTAGACTTCGTCTCAAACTACAAATCCTCTAAAGTTGCTTGCATTCGCCAGATGTGAGGGCCAAGCTCACATTTGTTCTTTAAAAGTAATCCAAGCAATTCCTTTTTTGGACTAGATACCATCAACCCTAATTTTATTTTTCTCACCTAATGTTAATCTAGAGCTAAACAGATAATTTCCTTCTGTCACAAAGCAATTCCACTCTGGTGGAACAAACTGTTATCTTGGGTTTCACGGGACAATTGTTCGATAATTCCTGTTGGTGGCTCTTTTCCAGATCTCTGAGACCAGATCAGGCTGCCAACAGTCCAGGAAGGGGGGTGGAGGGGAGAAGCTAGTTGAAAAGTGCAGTTAGTCAGGAGCTCAGCTGGATGGCACACTCAGGGGGCCCCCACCACCACCACCACCTCCCCAAGACTGGCCCTGGTTTCCTGATGCCAACACACAGAAATATGCTGCTTAAAGACAATTACTGGGTAATGCTGAAAACCTGAGAGTGAGAGAAGGTGGGGCAATGGTAGGAGGGAGATGGGGGATTTTGAGGCTACAGGGAAGTTGATATTATGATGTTTCAGTGACTTAAGTGATTAGGGAACTAAGGAGAAACAAGAACAAGAGGGTAGCTTGTTGTGAAAATGGGGAGGGGGAGTATGAGGGCAGCATTACTCCAGTCCAAGATGCTTCTTTAAAAAAAAGGCCCCACATTAGGGATCTTCTTGGGTTCATAAAGTCTGCTTCTACAAAAAGAAAACTGTATGCCAACATACAAACCACTACACAAAAAAATCATCTGCAAAGCAATCTTTTAGAGCCAGTCCAAGAAATACATTCTAAAAATAGGCATTCTAAGGGGTGCGGGAAACCCCAGGACTGTATATATTCTCACTTTCTATCAGCTATTACGATTTCCAAACCACTCCTTCACACAGATAAAAATGATTCCTGGTAGGTTCTTGTTCTAGCAGATATAGAGGGTCCTGTGCCTTGTTGATATGTCAGTCAAAGGCAAGAATCAAGGCAGAAGACCTCGAAGTAGGAGAAACCACCCAATTCTTCAAGGTTTCTCAGGCTTTGAAGGCCCTCAGTCAAGGTGGGAAAGGAGAGGAGCATGATAGAAAGGGGAGAGTCTACTTTTAATCTCGGGTCTAGCACATAGTAGCGCTTCATTCTCACTCAGAATGGACCACAGAAAAGGTGTAAGGATTTTGGATTGGAGGACCAACTCCTATACCTCTCATCCTATACCTAGACATGGCAGGTTGTCGATTCAGGGAATAAATTCCAGATTGAAAGAGCAGTTACAGTGGAGAATCCCTCTCTCTTGAGAATGATCTGTGCACTCAGGCAGAAAAAGAAGAGATGAAAAGAGAAAAAAAATTATTTCTGCCTTAACCCCTACCCCCAACCCTTACCTCCATTTTTGGAGGGAAGGAAAGGTCAGAGATTGCGTCTCCTGCAATGTCTCGGTGAGAAGCAAGTGAACATAGCCATAGAATGACAGGATCATAGATTTCAATCCAGAAGGGGTCATCTGGTCTAACCGTGTCATTTTCCGGAGAATGAAACTGAGACCCAGAGAAGTAGCAGGACCTGTCCAAAGTTACACAGCTAATAAGCAACAAAAGCAAGATTTCAACCAGGCCTTCTGACTTGAATGCCAGAGTTCTTCTTACCACACTAAGCAAGGAGTGAACAGGTGGTAGCATTTCTCAAGTCTTTAACATAAAATATGTTGTTACATGTCTCTCCCGATCATTCAACTGCATGCCCCCTGAGGACAGGAACTGCCTTTCACCTTCCTTTGTATGCACACAATAACTGGTCTTTAATAAATGCTTCCTCCAGGAACATCTGATCGGAACAATAATTATGTTTCCTCCAGCTAGACCAGATTATTTACCGACATTTGTATAAACTTTCACATTTGTAAGTTGATTTCTTCAATTAGCGATGACCCCAGTGAGGGTTGTCGGCATATGAGTTTATTGTCTACCATTTTACAGATAAAGAAAGGAAGGCCAAGAATAAGTGACAAAACTCAGGGTCACACCATTGGTATCAGAAATCCAGTACTCTTATCTGGCTCATACTGGCTAATTGTCTTTCCAACACACCATACTTTACGTGACTCTCCAATAGCATTGTTACATAATTCCTTTAGATTTCTTGAGACTAGGAACCATTTATTATTTTTTTTGCCTTTCTTTGTATGTACAGTCCTTAGCACAGTAACTGGCACAAAGTAGACTCTTAGTAAATGTTTATCGACTGACTATATAATTATACACAGAGACACACACATATGTATATAAAGACATGTATTCATATACAAATGGATGTAGGTACATCTCTATAGTTTTGTGGTCTGGTCTGTGATTTTTGTCACTAAGGGGAACTCTTAATAAAGCAATTTCTACAACAAATGCAGAGCACCAATGTATTTGTAGGATAACACTCAGAGAGCTACCTGGGACAAACAATTAAAAGATTTGTCCATGAGCCTTGGCTCAGCCCAGGTCTCCCTGAATCCCAGCTCCTCTGCGAGCTCTCTTTAAGTAATTACCTTCAGCTTGATTATAAAAAAGGAAGGTCAATTTGCGGGTTCTAACCACTCTTACCTAAATCAGGGGAAGGGAAGGAGTAAGAGGCATATAACCACTTTCAGATTAGGGTTCAAAGGAACAGATGGAAACAGCAAAGTCCGACATGTATCCAACACCACCTCTAACCCCACCAAATGCTGTTGAATGTTCACAGTGAAGTTCGCTGCCGCCGGTTTCACCACGAGTTGCTGCTGATAAAAAGCCAATAGCTTGCCTAATCCAGCCCCTTCCCCCCCCCCTTTGGAGTTGTGTCCTGCAGCAGCCACAGTGGCACATCCCTAATCAGGTTGGATATTTAGTGGTGCTGTGCAGGAACAGCCACGGATACAGTCAGGGGAGAGATTATTGGCTCAGTGCTGGTCCATAAATCAAGCCAGAGCACTTCACCCATTTCCACATCCCACAAATAAGGCTGGCTTGGAAACCTGTCACCATTACACAAAAGAATGCATTTGGCTGTCCTAGCCTTGCACCTGCTTTATGGGCCCAAGACACTACCCCGCTGTACCACTACTGCAGCCAGCAACAAACTCATCTTCCTCTGCTTTCAATCCCCTCGTCCTGAGGCTGAGGCAGCACCAGGTCTCAGCCAGACTCAGACCAGAGGCAGGTGAGGTAGGTAGCTACCTAAGGCTCAGAAGGAAACACCAAGAAAGATGCAAGAAGAGACACGTTTTGATATTCCTTTTTTAATGCTCATTATTGCCAAGAAATTCCACTTTCTCTCAAATATGGATAGAGATATGTTTATGTACCTGTGGTTTTCCTAATTAGAATGTAGGTTCCCTGGGAGCAGCTAGGTGGCACAGTGAATAGAACAATGGCCCTGGAGTCAGGAGGACCTGAGTTCAATCGAGGCCTCAAACTTAACAGACTTAAGTCTTAAGTAGTCATATGACCTTGGGCAAGTCATTTATGCCCTGCCTTCCCCCTCCAAAAAAAAAAAAAAGAACCTAGGTTCCCTGAGGGCAGGTACTTTTTTTTTAATAGAAAGTAGAAGCATTTATGAAGCACTTCCATATGCCAAAAATTATGCTAAGACCTGGTCACATAAGTACAAGAAAGCATTCTCTAATGGTCCTACAATTGCTGATAGAGAGAACAACACATAAAAGGGCTGTGGAAAAAAGAGGAAAGGGTACCCATCGGGGCATGGGCAAGGCTAGGTGGAGAAAGCCAGAGAGTGAGTCCAGCACAGAGTGAAGGGCCCAAGGATTAGGACAGAACCCAGTATGTGCAAGCACTTGACATATGACTGTTGATTGAGTGACCTGTAATTTCATTAGGAGAGACAGCTCCCAGATGAGAAGGGTCATTCTACCAATGCAAATTGGCACCTTCCCCACAACTCGAAGTGTTGGAGAGTTGCCTGGTTCAGTAACTTGCCAGGTTCACACTGTGTCAGTGGTGGAACTGGAACCCAGGTCTTCCTGACTCAAGTGAAAACATAACACTGCCCCCTTTTCTATGCGCTTTACTCAAGGCTTTTGTTTGGGGACAGGGTTCTTTTTTTTCTTTCCACTTTGCTAAACCAATCCAGACCTGCAGAGGGTGCCAATCATAAGTGAATAGATAGGAGGAGTTCAGTGGGCAGGAATGAGGCCAGAGAGAAACAGTCAGTTCTGGCTTCCATCCATCCTCCCGGGGCTGCTCCAGGACAATCAGCAGTGAATTTCAAACAATAGGGGCTCCCGGTTTAAAATGGAACTGCACCTGTTCAAGGAACTCGACAACAAACACTTGCTGTGTTTTTCTGAGCCATCCAAGCCAAGGAGGCGAGGAGACTTCCTGAGCCAAAGCCTGGAAGCTTGCTTCTTAAAAGGGGGGCGGAGGGAGGGAGGTGAAGCGGCGAGTAGATCGTGCATTTGACTGCGGGGCTTGGGGTGATGGTCATCTTCCTTCCTGCTTTTGTACTCAGTAGTGTGCATCTCAGGCTGCTTTCAACAGGTTTCTTTCCATGGCCCTAACCCCGCACCTTCCAAGACGCCAAGTGCCCTTATTTGGCAAAGACACTCCACTGTTGTTTCCTATCGACCGCCTGGCATTTGGATTCGACTATTTCCAAACAGTTTTCAAAAGCTCCCTCCCTCCTCTATTGAGAGAAATGGAACAAAGCCGGGGCTGGGAAAATCCTTGCCAAGCATTTGTTCAATCGTGGCTAAATCATGTTGTCCTTTCACGAGGAGGCTAATTATAATGTCTGTTGCGAGTTTATTTATCTGCATTAGATGCCTGTTTATTGATTGCATTGGGACGCTTCTAAAGGGAGCTATTTTTTTGCTGGAATAAGGATCTGGCTTGTGATTTTAAAAGAGGTTGAACAGAGATGATTCCATGGGTTCCGAGAGCAAGGCAGGGTAAAACAGGGCCAGAACATGGAGATGGGTAACGGGTTACCAGTCATCAAATGGCATACAGGCACCATAGAGTAGCAAGCCAAATATAAAAACTTTTCAAGGTTAGCAATCCCAGCAGTCCTTGTGCCACTGATGGATGGTTCAGTAAAGAGCAACAGTAGCAATAACAAGATATATTTATATAGTGCTTTCAATTGGCAAAGCATTTTATATACATCATCTCATTTGGGTCTCGCTACAACGCCAACAAGTAGGCACGGCAGCTAGCACTTCCCCATTTTTCAGATGAGGTAAATGAGGGTCGAAAGCTTTACCCGAGATCACAGGGCCAGTAATTACCTGAGGTAAAATTTGAACACCAGTTTTTCTGGATCCCAGAACAACGCTCTATCCACGATACTACATTTCTTGGCCATGAATGACTCGTGCTTACACTCCACTGTGTCTCCATTTTCACTTCTACAGTATGGAAGCTATGCTTTGTAAAGAATGTAAGCCCCTTGAGAGCAAAGGCAAATTCTCCTCTTTTGTCTTTTATCTCCAGTGCCTACCACAATGCTCGATATACAAGAGGTATAATTAATGCAATTTCAATTTATTGAAGGGAAAATTTTCCAAGAAATTTAACAGAATTGAAAAATGCCTAACAATCATGATTCTATAGCACTTAGAAAATGACCAAGAGACATGAAGGTTAGTGTAGACAATGAGGAGGGCATATAAATCACTTGAGATAAGCACCTCAAAAATGACATGAAAATAATTCAGTTATATGGAAGGTGGGGTCGGTTACTCTAATGTCTTCTAGGCTGAAGTTCAGGTGTTCAGGTTTTTGTCATCCTTTGAACTTTGGTCCCCTGGAAAAGGTCTCAGTCACTGTACCTTAGGTATGGCTTCCATGCCAAATGCTCTGGGCTATGGTTTAAAGGCCAATGGCACTTTCTGAAGGTCCAACACTGCTGCCGTCATTCCCCCACCCCCACCACAGTAATGACTGCCTGGTATGTCAACAGGAAACATGCTAAATGTTTCAGGGCTATGAAAATCTTTTCCAGGCAGACTGAGCACAGGCTATCACCCATGGGAGTATACTTCGAAGGGCCCAATAAAATCCCCTGCCAACTTTATGCTTGAAATCTCCGACACACACCAACGTTACTCCTTAAAGCATTATAATCTAGAAAGGCAAAGCCAACCAACCCATTAGCAGCTATTCATTTATCTGATTACCTAGTCTCACCTCTGAGAAACAGAGCCCTAAAGGAATAAATGATGTAAGTCCAATTCAACAAATTTTTATGGAGCAACTTCTCTATGCTATCCTAGACTCTGGGAGATGAAGACAGTGGCAACCCTGATTTGGAGAGGCTCTTTCTCCTCTACTCAATTCAGTAAGTCAAAAAACATTTCTTAAGTGCCTTAGTTGCTGGGGATACAAGCTCCAAAAATAAATAACTAGCACCTGACCTCAAGGAGCTTATGTTCTTTTGGATTTTCAAGAGGCACTGGAAACATGTATGTCTTTTCTTTTTACTTATTGGCATACATGCCTTCCATGACAGTTATACACCAAAAGCATCACTGGTAATGTGCTGTAGCTTACCAATTTTTACCCACAATCATTCCTTCCATCACCATTTGGGTTTCCCACCACTTTAAGGAGTGAAAAGAACACCGAAGGAGAGGAGATAACTCAGCCATAATTTTGCACCAGCACCAGCTCCAGGTAAGGTGACCAAAGGAATAGTGAAGAACCATTGAATAAAGATTAACTTCTCCTCCTTGCCAATTTTCCCCAAAGATCAGTCCTCTTCCAGGACAGAGCACCCTCTATCCAGCCCATGACAAAAAAATTCATAATGAGTCTGTAGGAAATCATGAAGATTAGCAGATACCCTTCTAGTTACAATTCTAAGACTAAATTCCAGTGACTAAATGTGAAACTAAGATAATAAATGTTCGACAACTGACAATAAAATAGCTGCTATTTGGAGAATGACTTACAATTATAAACACTTTCACAAGCACAGTATCTCATCCTCACAATAACTCTATAGGGTGAACCAGAAGAGTATTCTCATTTAACAGATAGGACAACTGAGACTCAGAAATTGTAAATAATAATAATAGTCGTGGTGGCAGTAATAGTAAAATCCTTGAGAACTCAACCAATAAACTCTGCTTAATGTAACCCAACCATTATCATAGATCATCCCATTACCCACAATCTCGTAGACATGATTGCTCTCCAAAAAAAAGCTTAACAGTAACTCTAATAGTGGTTACCATCTTGAAACAAAAAGATTTCAAAATACAGAACCTTAGCAGAGATTTTTTTATCATGTGGTAACACAATGAAGTAATATCTATCACTCCTGTTGTCCCACTACTTTTAGGGTTGTACCAAGGATAGTTTCAATTAGTCTACAGCAGATGAACTTACATACTAATGCTTTATTCAGCTACAAAGAGCAGTTATTTTACTCACCTTTGCAGTAGTCTATGGAATATTAAATATAAAAGAGTAACAAAAGGATAGTGACTTATTCCAGGATCATTCTTATCTGAACCGAATGGAAAAAGACAAGAATGAAGTAATAATAACAACAAAGATCTGGTATTTTTTTTCAGAACTTTAAGGTTTATAAATCCCTTCATGCCCATACCCTATGACAGAAGGACTCCCAGCTACTCTTATATTATCAAATTATTCTCAATTTATAGATGAGGAAATTGATGTCCAAAGGAATTAACTGACTGGTTCATATTCATACAGCTAGTGGTAGTAGTGGTAGTAGTAGTAGTAGTAGTAGTAGTAGTAGTAGTAGTAGTAGTAGTAGTAGTAGTAGTAGTAGTAGTAGTAGTAGTAGTAGTAGTGGTGGTGGTGGTAGTGGTAGTGGTGGTGGTAGTGGTGGTTGTGGTGGTGGTGGTGGTGGTGGTGGTGGTGGTAGTAGTGGTAGTAACAGCTAGGATTTCTATAGCACCTTAAGGTTTGCAAAGAGCTTTACAAATATTATCTCATTATATTTTTACCACAACCCTGGGGATTGGGTGCTGTTGTCTTCATTTTACAGATTAGGAAACTGAGTCAGACAACTTAAGTGACTGATTCAGATTCACACAGTTAATAAGTTAATAAATATCTGAGTCTGACTCCAGGCTTGGAACTCTATCTGCTGTGCCACCTAGCTGCCCTTCCTGAATTTATCTAAATGTAAACAAGAACCACCATTTTTCTTACCTTTACCCTCATAGATTGTTTGGGAGGGGGGAGTAATTTCTTATGAATCACTTACATTCCTAAAGATGAAGATTATTGAAATAATGTGTATTAAAATTGGAAAACACAGAAGTTTCATGAAAACTGATCAATTATAGCTAGGTGCAAATTACTGGGAATAACAAATCTTGTGAAATTTGCATTATTCAAATTTACACTCTTCAAAGATAGACAGATAGATAGACACATAGATACATAGATAGATAGGTAAATTTCCAATGGAAATATGCTATGAAATTTGAAACATAGGACTCATTGTTCTTTGCCCTAATGGAGACATGGCAGATACAACAATGACAAGATTTCACATTTATTCAAATACTGAGTTAATCTGTCATCTCATCATCGTGGGTCTCACCCACATATGCCTACTCACCCTCGCTGGTGCCAGTCTAGGTCTTCCCCCAAGACCACCACAGAAGATCTACCAGACCATCTTGGGGTCCAAAGAATGACAGTGGGGTCCTGCTCTTGCCACAGAATTTTAGAAAGGATAGCTCCATTTTAAATTTTTATTAGACCTATTTGATGCATGAGATACAATGACAAGTAGTGGGAAGACTTAAGTTAAGGTCCTACACCACCTGAAATTCACCAAACAAGTCACTTAACCAACTATAACCTGTTGACACAAGCAGTTAATGAAGGGACTGACTCTGTATCAATGAAATCATAGATATGAATTAAAAGACATATATTCTTTACATATATACACATATATTCTCTTTTTTTAATAAGAGATGTAATAAGGGATCTTGGACTTTCCTGGAGATATGAAATGGAAATTTATGTGCTAGAAAACACCTAGAGTTCTAGAGTTTGCAATGGAAAATTCTCTTTGGCTAACAAATGGAAATCCTAGAAAATCCAATTAAATTGGAGGAGCAGCTAAGATACAAATCCTCCTTCTTTGAAACGGAACAACAAGGGTGTGGTTTGTTTTCTTAATTTCTGCTTTTTTTGTTATTGATGATCTCCCACAGATCATGCACCTTCCTGCTGATTAATATTTTGATAAATTGAACATTTTATGGAACAAAGTGATGATTGGACAGTTTGATTCTTCTCTGTTCATAAGAATTTCATTTCTTCCTCTTCTTACCCTTCCTTACCTTCTTATAGAATGAACTTTAAACTCCAAGCATTTACTTATTTGTGCTGTGATGGCCTGGTCATCCAGAAACACACACACACACACACACACACACACACACACACACACACTTTTTTCTATGTCCTCTCCATCTCAACTTGGGCCAATAGTACCTTTTAAGTCTCACTACTTTTATTAAATGAGACTACTTAATTACCAAGCATGAATACATCATACTATGTATTTCCACCTTCAATAATACATCTGAGCTCATCTGCTCAGGGTCTTTACTCATCCTCAAATCAAAGTTATCCTTTTCTGTTCAGTTGAGGCCATTGAGCCAAAAGGGACAGAGGCCTCACTTTCTCTGTTAACCTGTCCACTGCTCAATACCTTTCTCCAGTAGAATTTCACAGATGGGAAAATGCCAGGTTTCCGTCTAGCCTTGGGGGGGAGGGCAGGGAGAAAGAAAGAGAGAGGAGGAGACAACTACGAATTCCTTTTTCTACTGGAACCCAAAATAAATGAGGATACCAACATTCTGAATAGGCGTAGTTCTTACACAATGAGGGCCTCTCCACCATCAGGATACACTGCCCCTTTTGAGATGTTCAAGGAGGGAAGTTTGGGGGTGGGACGGGGTTCCAATGAGAACCCCCTTGAATGCATTGGGACACTTCAGCTCAGAGGAACGTCCTCTGAAGCCACCTTCATTAGGAACATTGAAAGACGAACTTCACCAAGGTAACAAGAAGTACATGGCTGCCTTCCAAGGAGGGAGCAGCAACACGAAGGGGGTGGGAGGAAGAGCTGTGACTGCTGTGCTACCCAGTGACAGGCATTTCTGGATGAGAGGTACTCCCACTCAAATGAAGCAGTCCTTTTAAAAGGTGCCTTTCTGAAACCATTTATGCCTGGTCATTGTTATTTATACAGAGTATTTCTCTGGGGATAAACACCCCAAGATTTTCCCAAACCAAACAGAGGACCACTGGGGCTGCAGCCAGACACACTGTCTGGGTTGGACAAACATTCCTACTCTGCCTAGATGGTTCAACCTGGCTATGTCTTGTCTCCACTTTCCTTTGCTATAGATAACCTATTTTTATTAGCCGTTCCCCCCCCCATTGTGAAAGTGAATCTAGAGAAGAGAAGCCTTTCCCTGACAAAGGACTCAAATTCAAGATTCAGATCACAGACCATTCCCAAATCAACCCCAAAAAGAGAGGCATAAGAATGGAAAATGTATTTGGTATTGTCGTTTCTTTGAAACATAATAGAAGAAAACCATACTCTGTCCCCAGGAGGGGATCAGAGAAACTCAAGATGTAACAGTTTAAGAATAAGGCCATTTTTCCCCTATCAGGAAAGCCAAACCATGAGCTGAATTTTGTTGTTGCTACTGCTGTGGTGGATGGCTCTATTTGCTCTCCCTCCTGTCCATCCCTTCACCTGTTTCTCAGCTTCTTTTCACACTGATTGGGACTGTCCATGTCCTTTTCAGCCCTTTCTTCTCTCCCACTCTGCTCCAGTAAAAGAGAAGACTTGAGGTAGGGGGAGGGGAATACTTACATCCCATTAGCACCTCGAATCTGACACTTTTCAAACTTTTTCATCCTTCTGCTAACACCTTTACTTGCCCTTAAATATCTCCTGAAAGATATTGTCTTCTCAACTGAAGCTGATTTTTAAGTGAAAATCTGAGTAGACAAAATGAGCTGATATATTAGTGGTGTTTAGCAAATGAAAGAAAAAGATTCACCTGAGGTTCTCCAGGAGGTTAGTTTCCCTTCCCTCCAGTAGGACCCATTTTATAGAAGGGTACCAAGAGGTTCCAAGGCAGAGATAATAAATGCAAATCACCAGCCTCCACTTGGCCTTGGGGGAGGGCAATTCAAAATTCTTTTCAAAGAAACAACCCAAGTCCACAAATGTTAAAGTCTGGTTGTTCTATAAAGGTAAAGTATTCCTGACAAGTAATAACACTGGTTCTCAGAATTTCTAATCTCCCCCTTATGCTCAAACTTACACATGCAAGTAATTGTCTGGAGGGAGCAGAGCGATCCCTAATGTTTTCCTGGGCTTTTCTCTGGGCTCTCATCCCCAAAGTGTCAGAGAAACACGTCAGGAGATTGACAGGGTTTCTGACATTAGCCAGCAGCAAAACCCTCCACATTCTTCAGTTTGTTGTGGATATTAACAAGCAGCTCCAGAAAGCAAAGACCTAAACTCCATCTCCAAGTGTATCTAAAACCCCAGCCTGCTACTGTGCAGACTTCTGCCTGACGTGAACCTGGGCTAGCCTAGCGGGGCAGGGTTGAGGCTCTGAGTAGTCTTAGCTTGGTTTTTCTTTCCTGCATTTAAAAGAATAAAATACAAAATAGTTCACCTGATGAATATCTCTGTTCTTTCCCCCTACTCCGGACCCCCTTCCCCAACCCATATCCATTATATCATTCTACAGTTCTGAGAAATTTCACATATTTTGACGCCTTCCCATATCTGGTCAGTCAGTTGTGACTGGCCAGTTTGCTTTGGGTCATTCATCTCATAGGGTCATAGATTTACAGCTGGGAAGGAGAGACAACATCCAGTCCAATCCCCTCATTTTATGGTCCCAGAGATATGTAATAAATTGTCCAAGATTCCACACGCAGTATGCACTAGAAACAGAATTCAACTTGGGTCTAGTAGAAGACTTCTACTACTCTTTCCATTCCACCATAGATTGCAAGGGGAACACTGATTTTGATGAGCATGAGGCTAAGGACAACATCTGTGATTTCTTTGGTGCAGAGAACTCCCAGAGAGGAGACTCTATTTACTAATTCAGTTTGGCATGTTCTCTGCAATTTATATAGCGAGTTAGATCACTGAGAAGTCCTGTGATGTCGCCAGGGTCACACAGCCAGTAGAAGCCAAGGTAGCAATTGAACTCAGGTCTTCCTGACTCTGAGGCTGGCTCACTGGCCCTTTGGATAATATGATGTCCTCAGAAACTCAGAAGGAGTTTTCCCCACATGAGAAGAATGCTATGATGATACACAAAAGTCACTAAAGTCTAAGGATTTTAAGCTCCAAGAAAGAGATGGTATATTCAGAGTTATACCATCTGTTATCTGAGGGGTAAGAGCAGATGATCTCTAAAGCCCCTAACAATCTATAAAACAATCAGTGTACAGGCATTTATTAAGTGCCTACTATGGGCTAAGAACTGTACTAGGACAAAAATGAAATAATTCCTACCACCAAGAAGTTTACACTCCACCTAGGCAAAATAAAATATAAAGAGATAATCAAATATATAAAAATAAATACAAGGTCATTTTAGAAGAGATTAAGGGAGGAGGGGCTGGTCAAGAAAGGGCACTTATAAATCGTAGTTCTGGAGTAAAACCTCCTAAGCAGTTAGGGATGCCCAGGGGCCAAGGTGAGCAGGGAGGACATTTCCCAGTTTGGGTGAGATGGAATAGTGTGTAAGGAAAATATGAAATAAGACAATGTGGTTGTAACACAGAATTTGTAAAGAGATTCATGTGAAATCTTTTTGGAAAGATTAGGTTGGAGACCACCTTTTAAATGGCAGTTAGGAAGTCAAGCCATAGTTTAAGTCAATAGTCAACAGTAGATGTCAATAGTAGAGAGCACCTTCCTCTCCCAAAGGAACAAAGATAATATGGTATTTCCTTGTACTAAGTAAAACACTGCAATGTAGTGTTCAGTGAAGCAGTGAACACTGAGTCAGGATGCTCGGTTCTAGTCCCCGGAAAACAGCTGTGTGACCTTTGGAAAGTTCTAAGATGAAGAGGCTGGTTTTTCATTTTTTTGTTGTTTTTTGTTGTGGTGGTTTTTGGTCCCTTCCAGCTCTAAAGTCTTCTGATATAAATAAAATTTAAAATGCACAGCTGAGAACAAAAGACAACCTAGAAGGAAGCACAGGAAAACTGGGTAGCTTTGAAACAATGTGTAGTATGTATTGCATAGGTTTTCTTGAAATGGAAATGTATTGTTTTATGTTGAATCCTCTCTTATGAATGTGGAAAGGTTTTTTTTCTTTTTCATTTCATATTTAAGTTTAAAATGAATTTTTAAAAGTAGTTTCCTAATTTTAGGCATTGTAATCTTTTCCCCCCAATGACTTAAAATTCCTTCAGTTTCTAGAAACAAGCCTTGACTTCTGCCAGTACCCTAGTGTTAATAGAGTCCGCACCTAATCATCTCTTTCCCTCATCTGATAAAAATACCAGGTGGATTCTAAAGTAACAGTCCCTGTCCAGCCTAAGGATGCTTGCCTGAGGGCAGTCTATTGAAGTAGATAACGTTGGTTTTCAGAAGACAAGAGCTCAAATCCTGATTCATATAGTACCAGTTATGTGACCTTGGGCAAGTCAGCATATCACTGAGCCAGGATTTCCTTCTCTGTAGACTGGGGATAATATTTTTTGTGGATGAGTCGTTTCCATTGTGTCCATGACCTCATTTAGGGTTTTCTTGGCAAAGATACTGAAGGGGTTTGCCATTTCCCTCTCCGGCTCATTTCACAGATGAAGAAAGAGGGTTAAGTGACTGACCCAGGGTGACACAGCTAGTAAGTGTCTGAGGTTGGTTTTGAACTTATGAAGACGAGTCTCCCATGTTCCAAGCCCAGCTCTCTATCCACAGCGCCACCTAGCAGCCCTGAGATGATAATAACAGCACCTCCTTCGTTGGGTTAGGGTGAGAATAGAGTGCTTAGCAAATGTTGATGCGCTCTACCAATAAAAGACGTTATATATTAGGCTGTATTTTCCTCTTAGAAAAGCATAATGATAACACTTTTTTAAAAAAACCATATCTTGCCTTTTTACAAGCGCACACAGAAACACCAACACACACAAACCCGTTGTCCCCTATCTGCATGAGAGATCTGTGAATATTTTCTCTGTCACTGGGGCCACCGTAGTCAGCCTGTTTATTAGATCACCAGAAAGAAGGGCCAAACAATTAACCCTTTTAAGTCCCTCTTACACTGAGTAAAGACAATCAAGAGATAAGCCAAGGACTCCCTTTAAACAGGGCTGATGCTTGTGGGCCAGAGGACCCACTGACAACTTTACGGGACCGATTCTAAGGATGACAGGTCAGTCCCCAAGTGACACTTTGCTGGGTAGGGTGTGGTGGAGGGGAAGGAAGTTCTGCAGTAGATTTACACGTCTTGCACTTGCTGACGGCCCCAACACCAAAGCCAGAGCAAAACTCCAGCTGCTCCCAAAGGAGCAAGACAGCAATTACGTTTTTCTGCCCCCTTCACGTTGTAATGCCTAAAACTGATCTGTGGCACGGTTCTCAACAATGTCAATTAAATACTTTACAACAACAGAATCAGGCTGGTGGCGAATATGTGAACTGAGGAAGGGGGGGGGGGACGGAGAAATGATTCCGTGAAAAGCACACTGTATGGCCTCTGCTTTATAGGGAGTCAATCAGCCAGTCAATAAGCATTTATTAAATGTTTGTGGTGCGGAAGGAACAATGCTACATACTCATGTTACAGAGATGAAATTAAAACAGTTCCACCTCTCAAAGAGCCTACATCTCATTGTAGAGTAATTGGTGAGTTAAAAGCTAAAAATGTAAATGTTCTCTTACAGCGGGGAATTAAAATATATCCTAGATATCCAACTCTACGGAGGGAAGAATATAGTAGCCGATAGGAGGTAGGATTCCGGCTTTGGAGCTGGAAAGGCACTGAGGTCAGCTAGCCCAACCCCCTCATTTTACAGATGAGTAAACTGAGCAACTAAAGCCCAGAGGCAGCCAGGTATTTAGAGAAGAAACGTGCTGAATTTAAAGTCAGCAAGATCTGAGTTCAAATTTTGCCTCAGACACTTATCAGCTGTGTGACCCTGGTAAGCCTCAGTTTCCTCACCTACAAAGTAGTGAGAATAATAATAATAGTAACTACTCTGCTGGATTGTTGTGAGGACCAGTTGAGATAATGTATGTAATGAGCTTTGTGAACTTTGAAGTCCTATATAAATACAGGTATAGTATGAGGCTTGACCAAAGTCACCTAGTTAAATGGCTGGAGTAAAATTTGAACTCATACCTTGGAACTCAAAATTCAGTATACTTTCCCTGTTCATACTGCATCCCCAGAAACAACCATTTAAATCAAGACCCTAAACACTTCTCCGCTTTCCTACTTTTTGATTTCCTAGATATCAGCGGTTGTCTCCTCTCAGATTAGATCTGGGCTGCCTAATGGCTTTCTACAAATATCTCATCCCTTAAAACACTTGTAAACAAGGGCCATTAGTGAATCAGGAGAAAGTGCAAGAATTAATTTACAGTTATATGAGGTGGTATTAAATAAAGCCAGGATTTACAATTCAGAGTCGGATCAGAGGTTAAGTAGCAGACCTCAACAACTGTGGAACACAATCAGGACCCTAATCAGGTGAGGCCTTGAGTGCAAAGAGTGCAAAGGTTAGTGTCTCTGGGGTAGAGAGAGTATTCCAGTATTCCATCAGCTCTCCACCAAGGAGCACTGGGCAAAACTTTCTGCCCTACATACCACTCTCTATTTCCCTCTGCATTTCCTCCAACCATTTGAGCCTGAGGGCGGTGGAAAGAACTGGTGGATTATGGTGTTAGAGGTTTCTATTTAATAGGAGGTTCCTTGGCTTACTTAGACTCATCTCAGAGCCCCCGACTCTCTTCATTTGTCAAACTGACAGGTTGGGGTAGATGACTTCTGAGGGTCCCTATGCCTCCTAACACAAGACCGCAGTATTTGCTTAGACAAGGTTAACAAATATCCTCAAACATCGTTAGAGCCATTTAAAAAGGAGCTTCATTCAAGGCATGTTTGGTGACTATTTTTAAACAACTTTAGGATATTCAGAAATGTTACCTAGATGGCATAGCGCTGGATCATAGTGCCACCTTGCTGCCCCTCATTCCCAGGTGGGAATACTTTGAAGATTGGTTTAAGGCATTGCCATTTTTTTTTCTCTTTCCCCCCCCCAAAAATACATGGGGACCTCCCCCCTCTGATAACTCCTCCTGCTGTTTTGGCATCTCAGGAATTTGCCAATTCTGCTTTTAAAAGATGATGAACTCTGCACCTCAGCCTCACCCTAACTCTCAGCCCTCCCTTCTGGCATCACTTACCCAGTTATTCATCTTATTTATTATCTTACTTAAGTAGGCACTAAGGAAATTCGTATTATTGATCCCTGTGAGATAGGGATAATACTTGGCCCTCCTCATTTCTTAAAAGAACAAGAATAGAAAGGTTAAGTAATATGTCCAAAATCCCAAAGGAAATGACACAGTTCAGGTTTGAGCCTCCGTCTCCTGACTCAAACTTCAGTGTTCCTTCCTCTAAACCAGTAAATCCGAAGCCTGACATTGTGGCACCCCCAGAACGTCTGAAATTATCTCCACAGTTGGAACAAAGTCCTCACATTTGCACCTACTGTCCCCTCTATGGAAACCCTTACCCTCTTCTTCTCTACCTTCTTCCTTCTCTGGTTCCCTTCATGTCTCCCATCTTCCTGAAAAAGCCATTTCTCTCTCTCTCTCTCTCTCTCTCTCTCTCTCTCTCTCTCTCTCTCTCTCTCTCTCTCTCTCTCTCTCTCTCACACACACACACACACACACACACACACACACCTTAATTAGAGCGCTTTCCTGGGTTATCTGTTACCTCCATTTATCCTGCATATATCTTTATTGTAAATGATCGTTTGCATGTTGTCTCCTCACTGAGTGTGAGTTCCTTGAAAGTTTCTCCCTTTCTTGGTGACTCCAGTTCCAAATACAGTGCCTAGTACATGGTAAGGGTCTAAGAAAGGCTATTGACTTGACTCATCTTGGGGTTCTCTTCCTCTTCTTCAAAATAAAGAGATCAGTCTAGGCGACCTCTGAGGTCCCTACCATATTCAATCTATGATCCTGGGGAGGAAATTCTCTTTACCAATGCAGATAAACACATTTATTTTAGAAAAAAATAAGAACAAAAAACATCCTTTTACAAGTGTATACATAAAAACCAACGCATACAAACCCATTGTCCCTGACCTACACGAAGGAGTTAATTGCCTAAAGTCAGAGACATTAAGTGTGGAGTCAGGGCTACCTAAAGCACAGAGACATCAGAGGATTTCCTCAGGGTGACACAATCATTATGGGTCAGATTAGCCCTTGAACTCAAGTTTTCCACACCCTAAGACTGACTCTACTATACCAAGCTGCCTCTTACCTTGCCTATAATAGGCACTTACTTGATGATTGTCCCCCAAACTTATCTGGCCTACAGCTCCCTTTTAAAAATTACTCAGCACCCCCCAAATCTACTTTATTTAATCCTTTAATGTTTTTTTTGAAATTTGTATCATTTCAAAACAATATAATTTGTAAATGATGCTTCTTAAACTTAATAATTTATTGTAAATTTGTGGGAGGGTTTCCTGCATTGAAATTTTGATGATGTGATATTGCATCACATAATCATACAGTATCGCAGTGTAGACAACTCATTACATGCACATATTCCTGCTGATACATGCTGGACTTCAGCACAATGCACGACTCCCTCACCTTCCAATACTTGCTTGTTAAGATCTATCAGAGGAGTTGACCACTGATCCATTATAATTTGCATTTCATGTGTTGATTTGGAAAATGATGTAATCATTATAACTTTAACTCTGTTATACAACAGATGAAACATGTAGGAATAGTTTTGCAAAATTTTCTTCTCTTCTTTCCTTATGCTCCCATTGCCCCCTTATTTTTATTCAACACTCCCCAATTGTATCTGAGACTACTACTACCCCCCCTCACCATTCCAGCATCCCCTGTGGGGCAGTATTTCCCACTTTGAGAACCTCTGATTGATGTATTCAATTCCAGTATTATAACAAACGCACAAGGTTGTAGTTGATTCTAAGTTTCCACTGAAACTCAGAATGTGTGTGTCTGAGGCTAGGGTGGGAAGGAGCATCTTTTACCCATCTCCTTTTAGGGTCCCTTAGTTAGGCATCCAGACATACATTCTGCCTCAGAAATAAGTGGATGGAGGAAGACAGACAGGCTTTTCAAGAGTTGGAATGCACTGCCGTTTCTGCACTCTTCAGGTTCTTGACAAAAATGGAATAGGAAATGGGGAAGGAAGATATGCTCATCACCTCAGCTACTGCTTAGGACAGCCCTGGCTACTAAATCAACATCCATCAGTCACCAGAGAACAAGAGAATTCCAGTGCACACCGCCTACCTCCTTCTTTAAGTGGACTTTCCTTTTGGGGCCCACCCAAGAAGAAGACTTTTCTTCTCCTTTATCACCTACCCATCTGAAAATGCACACCCCAAAAAAATTGGCAGGTGGAAGGGAAGTGCCTGAGGTCACCCAAAACACAATGAAGAAGGGAACATGCCCTCTCTCCCTGGGCATACAACCCTACAGGAGATCAGAGTCGGGAGCCAAGAAATGAAGCAGTGAGGGAGTCAATGACTTAACTGGCCTGCCCAGGCTGGTGAGGAAGGAAAAGGTGGGGACCAAAGGATATACTCAATGAGGCAGGCGAGATGGAGGGATTCTATGTTGGGGCGCCAAAAAGGAGTGGATTTTCCAAACAGTGTAAGTTCCCCTAGTGAGACAGAGTTGGCCAAACAGTGTCAAAATGAAAAGCTTGGTTTTCTTGGCTCTGTCCCAGGAAATGCCACAGAATGCCTTTTTTGTTCTAAAACTTCTTGTGACATAGCAATGTCATCTAGGCTCCCCAACCAAAGGACCTGGGTTTGAAACCCAGCTATACCACTTACTATTTATGTGAATCTGAGCAAGATGCTTAATTTCTCTCTGACTCAGTTTTATCATCTGTAAAAATGAAGAGGTAGGACCACCTGACCTCTTCCATTCCCACATCTGTAATCTGTGAAATGAAAATGAAAATGACTGACCACCCCTTTCAGCACTAACTTGATGGATATCTAGAAATGTTAGTGCTACGCTCTCATAGTTTTGTTTTGTCTTTTTTTTTAAGAAGGGGCCTTGGAACCCCAGTTTCCCAGTCTGTGACATGAGGGGATTGGCCTAGAATGGCCTCCCAAGTCCCTTTCCAGTTGTATATCTATGAGTCTAAACTCCTCTAGAAAGAATTTCTTAACCCTTTTTTTAAATCCTTTTAAGTGTCTGGTGAAGCCTCTTACCCAAATCAAGTTTTTAAAGGAATAAAATAAAACATGTTGGATTACGAAAGAAACCAATTACAAAGGAATAGTTACCAAAATATTTTTTTTAAGTTCATAGATCCCAGGTTAAGAACTTTTAACCAGTCCAAAGTGAAACTCAGAGAAAGCCACATCACTAATTAGCAGCTGAGTTGGGACTGGAGCCTGATCGGACTCCACAGCTAAAGGGTTGTTTTGACCATATCACATGGCTTCCCTCTGATGGAAACACACACACTCACACTCACACACACACTTTCACACACACACACACACACACACACTCCACTGCCCTTGGGTCATAGAATAATTGAAGTAGAGTTGGAAACAAACTAAACCAACTTCTCCTTTTACAGATGGAGACACTGAGGTTCAGAGAGGTTCTGACATCCAGGGTCTCACAGGTAGTAAGCAGAAGTGCTGGGATTTGCACTCAAGTCCATTGACCCTAAATCTAGTTCTCTTAGCACTATACCACTTCAATAACTAAGGCTAATTAATAATTACTCAAGTGGCCAATGTGTACAATTCATCAGAGAAGCCACACGCAGATGAATTAAACCCAGGTCACAACCTGTTTTTCCATCTGTTTTATTTGCATAAACCGGGGAGGGTCCTTTGGGGACTGGTTGAGAGGAGCAGCCACGGAGTGTAGCCAACTCCCTTCCCTCATCAAGGCTCTCACTGACACCATTGACCACCATGAATCTGCATCTGCCTTCCAAGCTCCATTGACTCAATGTCCTTAGCAGAAATGAGACAGAGAGAGAGACAGAGAGACAGAGACAGAGAGACAGATAAACAGAGACAGAGACAGAGAGACAATGAGAGACAGAGAGACAGAGACAGAGAGACAGATAAACAGAGACAGAGACAGAGAGACCATGAGAGACAGAGACAGACAGAAACAGAGAGAGAGAGAGAGAAAGAGAGAGAGAGAGAGAGAGAGAGAGAGAGAGAGAGAGAGAGAGAGTGTGTGTTCAGGTAAGTGGTTAACAAGTGGTTTTCTGGAACACATTTGCATTATTAACATTTTCTTCATCATTCTCTTAAGTCTAGACAACATCACAATAAAATAAATCAAGCCTGAAACTTTAACAATCTGCTTTCCTACCAGCTCTAGCACATTCTTGCCCCAGCCCAATGGCCAATCAGTTAGCACAGTTTGTTCCCTTTACCTCAGTGTCAGCAGTATCTTTCACACCTGTATCCCTTCTCACCACCTCAAAATACTCTCCTCTCCTCTCCTCTCCTCTCCTCTCACAGAAACTGTTTATTGCAATTGCTTCCCAGTTTGTCTCCCTGTTGTAGCCTCTGCCTTCTCCAATACACCCTGCCCACAGCTGGCAAAATAACCAACCAAAAGTCCAGCTCTGACCATGTCATTCTCCTGCTCAAGAATCTTCTATAACTTCCTATCACCTCTAGACTAAAATACAAATTCTCCACTTTACATTTAATGCCCTCCACGGTTGTGACCCAGTCTATCTTCCAAACTGTATCTTCTGTTATTTCCCTCCAAACATTCTCCATCCCGGTCAAACTGGTCTACTTGCTATTTCCCACACCTGGCTGTTCATCTCCCACCTATGTGCCTTTGCACAGGCTATTGAACGTCCTCCTCAGTTCCACCCCCTGAAATACTCTGCTTCCATCAAGGCTTGAGTCAGGCTCCTTTCCTTCTCGCTCTCCCCTGCTCCAATGATCTTGGACTTAACTCATCTGTGCACAAGAATTATTCCTCTTACCCCATCATCTACTGTAAGTTCCTTAAGGAGAGGGACTGTTTTGTGTGTGTTTATGTCCCCTGTTCCTAGCCTAGTGTCTTGCACCTAATAGGTGTTTAATAAAAAGGAATTGAATGGAAGAATTATTTAATTGACAGAATACATCCCTATACATAGTGTTATTCCAGGAAGAAATGGCTTCATTTTGCAGATTTCACAGATTGCATCTAAAATGTCCTAACCCATAAAGTGCCATTTGCATGGGAGTTATTATATTTTTTAAGGAGCTGGCCTCGCTCTTCTAGGATTGGATGCATTCTTTCTGCTCCCGTTTCCAGATCCCTCTTGAGCTACAGGTTCCCCAAACCTGTTGTCAGACCAGAAGCCTAGGGGCGGAGTCTTCACAGTCCCAGAGAAGTGGCTCCAAACTAGAAATCACCCTTAGTAAACTGTAAATTTCCAAAGACTTGACAGCAGTGGGTCAGTCTGAACACCCGTCTCCACCCCTTGGGAAATACATGGTATCTTTCAGGCAGAGCCATTTCAAAAGGCCATCAGCCAGCAGAAAAAACGTGCTTAGGAGGGCAAGAGGAGGCCAGAAGCTTAATTAAAAAGAAAGCATAGCATCCTTGTTTCTAATTGAAAATACTGATAATTGGCAACAACAGCCCCCAAGGCACCACCTCAGAGGGATTCAGAGTAAAGCAGAGAGGGAAGCTAAATTCTAACCCTGCTGTGGAGGACTAGGCTCACTCCTTGTAGGGGGACTGTTTCACGACCACTTCGACCTGCTGGGTGTCAGGGATCTCCCCAAGGTGGCCTGTGAAGAAGCCTACCCTGAGGAATATATGGACACAAACAGGATATATGTGTAAGTTATTCTATACATACTTCTGTTTATCAACTGGGGTAAACAGGGAGGGAAGAAAAAGAAGAAAAAAAATTATACGATAGTTTTGTTGTACATTTGAAAAGAATCACAAGTTGTACATCTGTGGTTTCATATGCAGGCACCTTTCTTATCATACAATGTTATGGAACTACTTCTTTTATTCCATAAATTTAATTTTTTAAAGGCACATGGGGAGCTGAAGATGACCTTAACAGTCCAAAGATTCCGAACCTGGGGTTCATGAACTTGTTAGGGTTTGAAAAAAATATTTTGCTAAGGGTAGCTAAGTGGTACGGTGGATAGAGCACTAGTCCTGGAGTCAGGAGGACCTGAGTTCAAATCTAACCTCAGATACTTACTAGCTTTGGGAGCCCGGTTAAGTCACCTAATTCCGATTGCCTCCCAAAATACACCAAACCTTTTTTTTTTTTGATAACTGGATTTTAGCATAATTTGTAATGTTTCCTTTGTAATATTCACCTCAGGCATTTAGTGTATCTTGGGTATATTTTATTTTGTGCATTTCAAAACACGACACTGGGAAGGGGTCCTTCAGCTTCAGCTGGCTACCTGAGGGGCTAAGGATGCAAACAAGATCAGGAAACCCTGGTCTAGCACAACTGCTCCATCTTACAGGTGGGGAAACTGAGCCATTAAATAACTTGCCTGAAGTCACACAGATCAGAGGCAGCAGGGACAGAATTCAGACCCAGGTCCTTGGGCTCCAAGCCCAGAGTTCTTTCTAATGTCCCAAGTACTAAAATTCAAAATAAACCAGTTTGAAAGTTTCTTCAAGCTCAAATATGGATGACTTATTTATGAAATTAATTATGGAGCTGAACCGGTTCTTCTCTGCCTATGAAGGGCTCTACTTCATCAACAATCTATTAACAGCCTCCAGTGAGAGGTCCCTTGTGAAAAAAAAATCCAGAGAATGAGTGTCAGAAGCAGAAGAGCACTTGGAGAGCTCTGCCACGACCAGGACAATGTAAGTCCCATGATGGCAGCGGCATTTTCTTCTTTGTCTTTGCTTAGAATCTCAGGACAGTGTACCTGATATATATTTAATTAATCCTTATTGAGGGATCTACTGTTTGATCTTTGTATCCCCAGAGCCTAGCGAAATGCCTAGCATACAGCAGACACTTAATAGATGCTTTTTGGTTGATTCTTTTATTTTGTCATTGTATTCTGAGTTCCTAGCATGCAGCAGGTGCATAACAAATGCATGTTGCATTAGAACCTACTCATTTTAAAGATGAGGAATCTGAAGGCAGGGGAAGTTGATGTGATTTGCCCACGGTCATCCAGGTGGGATCATAAATTCAGAACTCTAGAACTGAAAGGGATATCAAGCCATCTGATCCAATGGCCACATTTTACAGGTAAGGAAACTGAGGACCTGTGACTCCAAAGCCAATGTTTTTTCCAGTAAACCTCACTGCCTCCCTTTCAGCAGAACAGGCTTCTCAGGAAGTCAGCAAAGATAGAGTTCAAGTGTCTGTCCTACGTTCCTTTCTACCTGGGACCTGCCCATCTTTGGAGAGAGGGGTCTGTGTGTCTGTGTGTGTCTGTATCTGTGTGTTTGTGTGTCTGCGTGTGTGTTTGCACACAAAATGAACTGAATGCAGAAAGATGCCTGGAGTTTTACTTGTCATCGACACTTCCATCTCCAAACTGTCCAGCTTTAGCCATGGAAAGCAAAGAACCAAATGTGTTCCCTTTTTTTGGCCATCAGCAAGCCCTGAGCCATCTATGCCCTTCTCTGTTCTGGGCACTGTCATGAGACAGTTTGCTCCATGAAGTATTCACAAAATAAAGCTCAGGCAAGCTCACACATTCAAGGCCCAGTGGAGACCAACCACCAGAAAGATGTTCTTACAGATATTCCAGGAAACAGCATTTACCCTTGTCTCCTTGGACACCTTCAGCTGCTGAAAGTGGATCTCAGGGAGAGTAATCATGTTGCGAGTCAGCCAGTTGGAGGTGAGGATGGAGGAAAGGAAAGTGGAGGGAGGGGAAAGAGAAGAGAGAATTCTGCTGTATCTGTATCTGTGAATACTTTGTAACGCAGGAGAATCTGATCCCCATTGATTGGCTCCAGTCTGGAGATGCCCAACAGTCCCAGGTGAATCGCTGGAGTCATATTCCCCTGAGGGTTTCTATTTCTTCAAAATAGTTCTATTTCACTTGTCTCACAAATTACCCATATTTCCACCCCACATTTTCCAGTTACTTTGTATTTGGAACTAGTAAGCCTAACTCTCTTTTTTTCTTTTTTTCTTTTTGGAAGACAATTGGGGTTGTTACTTGCCCACTGTCACACAGCTAGTTTTTCTGTCATGTGTCTGTGTCTGGATTTGAACTCAGGTCCTCCTGACTCCAA
Source organism: Pseudocheirus occidentalis (assembly GCA_028646575.1). Taxonomy (NCBI): domain Eukaryota; kingdom Metazoa; phylum Chordata; class Mammalia; order Diprotodontia; family Pseudocheiridae; genus Pseudocheirus; species Pseudocheirus occidentalis. The sequence continues at coordinate 184,793,125 of CM053600.1, read as the reverse complement.
GACCAGTGCTCTATTCACTGTGCCACCTAGCCGTCCCTTTTTTCCATTTCTTTTTTTTAACTCTTTTTTTTCAGGAATGTTTACAGAAAAGACGAAAAAACTACTTCTATGCCTATTCAGTTCAGTGCTGCCATATTTAGAAGGTGCACTTGGTAAAGGGATAAGGAGGGAGGGGCCATGCCTTCACAAAGATGTTCTAAAGTAAGCCATATCTTCACAGTCACACAATTGACTGAACAGTATAGAAAAGACAAGATTACGGTGTGTTAACTACCTGTTGACTAATTTTTTTAAGTATTTGATTCTGTGGAGCATATCTTCGAGGCTCTCCTCCACTGAAGTGCTTCCAAATATATATGTCAAAATCATATGAGATTTCTTACAAGCTACATCAATAAGAATCTCCATGTTTGACTACCCTCTGATTATTACTTTCAAGAAAAGCACAAAGTAGGGAACCGGATGCTGGTCAAAGGGATTGAAGGTATGACTAGGGTAGAGGCTTTCCTACACAGAATCCACATTGAAAAGTTCCTTTAGATCCTGAGATCCTTTGATTCTCTTTCCTTTGGATTCTCTTTTTTGCCTAGTACCCCTGCACTGATGGCATTGAGACCTGACATGTTGCAGAGCCTCCAAAATTAGTTCCACGCTCCTTCAAAAGAGTCTGGTCTAACTATCAATTCAGGGAAAACCAACTGGATGAAAAGTGACTGTTGCCTCAACTGTGATATGCAATTGGATGGACAATCCATAGAGCTGATCAATCCTTTGGAACATATATCTTGGACAGACAATGAGGATGAATTGCCAGCCCCAGAAATGAATAGAAAGAGAAAACTGGTTGGATTGCCTGTGGGAAATTGCATAGGACTTTTAAATGACCCTGATCATCTTCCTGAAATGAAGGTGTATCTGGTGGTGAGGTGGTAAGCCATGGAATTCTAATATCTCTGAAGAATTAAATCTGAGGGTCACCCAAAAGACGATGAAATAACCCACAGTCATACAACTGGGTTGCAGCATTTTATCAAAGGCAAACTGAGCAGAAGATACAGTACAAAGGGTGTCATCAATTCAATTCCATTCAGCAAGCATTTATTAAACATTTGCTACATACCAGGCTCAGGCTACTGAAACTAGGATATAATAACAAAAATGAAAAAAAAACCCTGTGCTTAAGGAGCTTCTATGAGAGAGATACTTGACCAAAAAAAGAAGTAAGTAGGTCACCTATTAAGACCTAGAGATAACTGATGGAGAGCCCACATATTTCCCCAGCAGTCACAAAACATCAAAAGGCCCAGAAGGAAGGCACCTGTAATTCTGGGTAGAGCCTTTGGATTCATGGACGAAAGCCACACAGGATGACCAAGTGGGTATGGATATGATCTGTACTCTTGGAAAGAATGCCTGCATTCATGTAATCATAGATCCATTGACATACCTCAAAACAAAGCCTATGAAATGGTGGGATTTGTCTAGTATTGTGCTAGATGCCTACAAGGACCCACCAATTTTGGAAGGAGTCTCCTATTCTTTGTTCATTTCCAATTAAGCCCATTTCTAACGTTGGTATTTGGATAGAGGTTAATTGAAAAGAGTGCTGTTTACAAAGGCTTTGAGGTCTCAGAGTCAATAATAATACCACATGCACTGCTTCAGGAACTCAGACTCTCAAAAACATTTAAGTTAAACCCTCTAATTTACTGAAAATCTGATATCCAGGTAGTTGAGACATAGAATAAGTCCGTTTTTTAAAAGGAGGAGAAGAAAAACATCCCAACAATCTGCTTCCTTTTTCCCTCTTCCTAGATAGAAAAACCAAACAAGTTGCCCCTAATGATGATGATGATGATGATGATGATGATGATGATGATGAAGATGATGATGATGATGATAATAATAATAATAATAATATAATTAACACTTAAGGGGCAGCTAGGTGGTACAGTGGATAGAACACCAGGCCTAGAATCAGGCGGACCTGCGTTCAAATTTTACCTCAGACATTTACTAGCTGTAAGACCCTGGGCAAATCACTTAACCCTGATTGCCTCCAAAAAATAATAATGATAATACCTAACATTTATATAGCTGTGCTAAATACTTTACAATTGTCATCTCATTTGGTCCTCAAAACAACCCTGGGAGATTTTGTCCCCATTTGACAGAGAAAAAAAACTGAGGCAGACAGAAGTTAAGTGACTTGCCCAGAGTCTGAAGCTGTATTTGAACTCCAGTCCAGTCCTGGGCACTATCCACTGAATCACTAGCTGCAGCATGTATTGCAGGATGGCTAGAGAGCTGTTCATTTTAACTTTATTTTTCAACCTGACCCATAATTTCGCTGGGGATGGAGGGGGGATAGAGACTTCCTTCCACCAAAGCAGATGAATATTTGCCCTGCGATTTACAATCTTAGTTTGGAATTGAGGGAGAAATGATTTTCCCAAGGTCACAAAGCCAGTACGGGAGAGAGAGAGGACTTGAACCTGGCTCTCCTCAGCCTCAAGGCTGGCTCTAAAATAGCCGCCCTAAAATCCTCTCTCGTTTTAATTTGCAGACAGGTAAAGAGCACCCTGTTTAAGAGTCAGCTTGGCAGCTCCCAGGCCCAGAAATTTCACCTTCTACCACAAGGCAATGTGTTCATTTGGGAGCACTTAAGCTTAAATGACCCTCAAATCACTCATCTGTTCAGGACACACCCAGTTCTTGGCAAAAAGTCAAAAAGTGTCAGGATGCACTCTTTTAAGAGATGCCTTGGACCCAAACGGCTCAAATCTCCCAGGCGAAACTTAAAAGGATTCCAAAATCCCAAATGTAAATACAACCTTTCAATCACTTTTAAATCTTGCCTCTTCCTCTCTTCCAGACTGCAGACTCTCCTGCAGCTTTTCTATGCTTTTAAGCAGACCTCAGAAGAGAGGGACGGGGGTAGCTAGGTGGCGCAGTAAATAGACCATGGACCCTGGAGTCAGGAGGACGTGAGTTCAAATACGGCCTCAGACGCTTGACACAAAAACTAGCCGTGTGACTTTGGGCAAGTCACTTAACCCCAATTGCCCTCCAAGAAGCAAAAAAAAAAAAAAAAAAGAGAGGGACCGATCCAAAATGAAGCCCTAAATGGCCAACCATTGGAAGACCGAGATAATCAACAAGACTTCAGCAGAAGACTGACAGAGGGCTGGCAACTGGGAACCAGGAGACATGAATCCATCCTCACTCGCTGCAAGCTCTGGTTTCCTCTTCTCTGAAATGGGAATAATCAGACCTGTACTACAGAGATTCCACGGTGGGAACGGAAGCACTTTGCAAAATATATACATGCAAGTGATTGTCTTTGCTCCCCAAAGACTTCACAATTTATTTCAGGAGACGCGTATATAAGAACAACTAGAATACTGAAAGAGTAACCTAATGCTAAAATTATGTGATATCAAGTAGGGGTGAAAATGAAGGAATGAATGGATGAATGAATGAATGAACGAATAGATGGTTGGATGGATGGATGGATGGATGGATGGATAGATGGATGGATGGATGAGTGAGTGAGTGAGTGAGTGAATGAATGAAAAAACATTTACTAAGTTCTTGCTATGTACCTAAGAGCACTAAGCTCTTGATATACAAATGTAAACACTATGGAAATTGAGACAAAGGAGAGATTTGTGGAAGCTAGAATCAGAATCCCAGAGGACCATGATCTCAATCAAAACAGCGTCAAAGTTTTGACTGAGTCTGGGTACCTGCCCTGAAAAGCTAGACTGTATGAAATTTAAGTCTACTTTTGAAAACTGAAAGGTCTTGTTTTCATGAATTGGAGACTAATATCTTTACATCATAGCCAACATAATAACAACAGCTAGCATTTATATAGATAGCACTTTGAGGTTTGTAAAGTGCTTTATAAATATTCTTTCATTTGTTCTTCCCAACAACCCTGGGAGGGAGGTGCTATTAAGATTCCCATTTTAGAGATGGGGAAACTAAGGCAGGTAGCAATTAAGTGGCTCACCCAGACTTGAACTGGAGTGTTCCAAGCCCAGCACTTGCTCCATCCGGCCACCAGCTGCCTCCAGTTAGAGAGAGTGCTGGACTTTGAAGTCTGGGAACCTGAATAGGAATCCCACTTCAGATACCTACAGCTCTAGGTGGTCATGGTCAGTCAAATCACTGTGTATATCAGACCATCAGTTTCTTCATCTCTAAAATAAAAATAAGAACACTTGTACTACCTGATTTACAGGGTCATGGTAAGGAAAACACTTTGAAATCTCAGAGAGAATATTAATGTGAGTTATAATTACTGTTATTGAATTATGGCTAGATTTGCCATAAGCAGAGGAGATAAGAAACGGAATTCCCAGAAAAGTCATGAGATTATAGACTCAGTAAGAACTGGTCTTCCAGAAAACTCATCTCCTCTCAGACATTGCATCTACATGAAATGGAAAATTTTATTAGGATAAACATAGGACCCCTGTTCTCTTTACAGATCCAAGAAATATTATCTTGTAAGTTTCATAAAATCCAGGGAGACTATCTCAAGAAGTATAAGGAAGGGTGTGAAGTAAGCATGCAGTATGCTAATGATCTCAGCAAAATGGCAGCAGAAGTTTCACAAGCCTCAAAACCCTGAACACCGATCTTCCTAACTTCTGTTTTCATCCCTCTATACAAGCTAGTAGAAAAAAGAGTCAGGACACAGGATCATGGTTGGTTTGCTCAGAAACCCAGAGCCTGGAAAGAGAGTCTTCTAAGCTTAAAAGGAGTTAAGTAAAGGATCGTTGAAAATAGTCATAATAGCTCACATTTACAAAGCACCTTGTAACTTGGTTGATTTGATGCAAAAATAAGTCAGCAGAACCAGGAGAACACTATGAACAATAATTACAAGGATGTAAATTGGAAGAAAAAATTTGATGAACATTTTGTAATCAAAATTACCAAGCTCGATGCAGGGGGAGAAAAAAGGATGAGAAAAATATACAGAGGCAGGGGACTATGCCCGTGGCACATTTGGATATACTTTCAGACTCCATTGAGGAATTGTTTAGTTAATTAAACTACGTTTTCCCCCTATTTCTTTGTTTCAAAGGGTGGTTCTCTGAGTAGGAAAGCAAGAAGGAATAAATTATTAAAACTTACATTTTAAATTTAACTATTAAGCTGGGGGTGGGGAAGCACTAAGACTTTCAGGACAACCGTATCTATGTATAAAAAGATGATAAAAGAAGACAAAAAAGAATCATTTTTTAAATGTTCAAACACCTAGCTCCCTAGGTCTAAAATATACAATTTTTTTTCATTCACAGCAACCTTACAGAAAGTATATAGATTATGGTTACTATTTAATGAGTCATGAAACTAAGACCCCAAGAAAATTAACAAAGGTCACATCTCTAAAACCCAAATCTTATCATTCCAAGTTTAATAGTCTTCAGATTAACAAAAAATCCAAACCATCAATGTTCAATGAGAATTTATCATTGAGAATTTATCAATGAGAATTTATCAAGTACCAACTATGTGCTAGACACTGTGCTGCAGGCCAGAAATACAAAAAGCAGAAAGTTAATTCCTGCCCTTAAGGAGCTTACATTCTGGGGTGAGGAGGCAAAGAAAACAGG
>CM053600.1:184756853-184786992 GCA_028646575.1 Pseudocheirus occidentalis | reverse complement strand
GAAGGAAGGAAGGAAGGAAGGAAGGAAGGAAGGAAGGAAGGAAGGAAGGAAGGAAGGAAGGAAGGAAGGAAGGAAGGAAGGAAATTGTTACAAGAAGAAAAAACACTGACAACTGGGGGTGGGGCAGGGGAAATCCAAAAGGTTTCCAGAGGAGGTGGTGCTTGTTGTAGCCCAGTGATACTTAATTCTCCGGTGTTTGTTACAAGAAGTTTGTGAAAAATCTGCAAATTGGTCAATAGTTTGGTGAGTTAATAAGGAAGATGGAGAGAAAACTTGTCTATAAGCCTATGCTCATTCATCTTCATTAGCAGCAAGCAAATCAACTCCTGGGGTTTAAGCAGCTGCTTTGTAAAAATATGTGGAAACTAAGGGAGGGTGCACTGTCTAGCTTTGATTACCAGTCATAACTCCACACACAAAAGGAATGCCTCATACTACACATGTTCAGACCCAAATGCAACCTGGTCAAGGTGCTGTCACTACAATAAAGTAAATGAAAACAAATTTTAAAAGCTAGTGAAGTCAGACGAATTGCAACAAACAATTGTGGTTCTGGAGAAGAGAGAATGAAGTCCACATCTCTCCTCTTGGTCAACAGGTGGAGAGCTAGAGGTGCAGAATGTTGCATACAGCATCCAGTGTAGTTGCTTTATGGTTTTGTTTCCATAATTTTTTTCTTGGTTGCAAGAGCATTCAGTGTGGGACTTGAGGTTTACATCAGGAAGTTAGTAAGATGTAAAAACAAAAAGCATTAATTAAAAGGAGAGTAACATGCTTGTTGTACATGATGACTTTCTAGGAAGGAAAAGGGGAAGCATACATACAATCATACAAGCATACATACAAAACGCAGAAAACATCAATAATAACTTATTTTTAAAAAACTCATTTCGCTGTATCACAGTGAATAACTCTAAATATTCTTCAGTAGATAGAGCTTTGAGCCTGGAATCAGGAAGATTTATGTTCAAATCTGCCTCAGACAATTATTTTTTTACCAAGTTGCTTCACCGCCGCCTGCCTCGGTCTCCTCAGCTATAAAATGGGGATCCTCAAAGGAAAACTGTGAGGATCAATGAGAAAATATGTGGAAATCACTTAACAGAAGGCCTGATATGTAATAGTTGCTTAATAAATGCTCGTCCTGCTCTCTTTCCCTCTCCATTAGGATTTGATAAGAAAAACGGCCAACATCCTCAAAGCTCTTAAAGGTTTTCAAGAGATCTCCTTTAGCTCTTTCTGCTTGAAAGCCACGACATTGCCCTGTGATGTCATCGGTCCTCTTCAAAAAATAAAAATAAAAAGCCAAACAAGTACCGCAACAACCCTGTGAAGGAGGTGCCAGCATTACTACCATTTTTACAGATAAGGGAACCAACGCTAAATGAAATTAACTAAGGAAAACCCAGGGTGAAACAGTTGGGTCAGAAGAGGAATTTGAACCCGGGACCTTCTAACTCCAAATCCAACACTCTTTCTACTTCACCATGGCGCCTGCGTGTGGATTTGGGATCATGGGGCATCGATGCCGGGATCTTTCCCATCAAGACAGACTGTGTGGATCACCCAGACAAAGGCCAGGTGGATCATGTGGAAATAGAGTCTGGTACTGCAGAATTGAGAATTCCCCAAAAGATCCTCCAAGACATGACAGCGTGGAAACCAACTATTCATAACTATTATTAGCTATGTGACCTTGAGCAAGTTATTTAACCTGCTTGTTTCTGTTTCTTCAACTGTTGAATAGGGGTAATCATAGCATCTAGTTCACAGGGCTATTGTGAGAACCATTTTTAAAGTACTTAGCAAAGTGCCCGGCATACAGTAGGCACTCTATAAATGCTATTATTATTAATATAATAATTACAATATAATGTATAATAATATATCATAATATTATTATTATTATTATTTGATGGAAAGTACAGGCCTGAATGAGTGAGTACTTCTGGATAATTTTAAAGCCCATTTTTCCAGCTACTTCTAGAGAAGGCACTGGCGCATGATGTCTCTCACCTCCCTTACAAGTCAGTGCAACAAGGCAAGTAAGGGCTGGTGTTGGTGACTGAATTCCCTTCTCTCCTGAGAAGCCTCTCCTCATGAACACGTGGAAAGATGGAAATGCAGGGTGCATAGTTCACCCAGACCATACAAGAAGCTCAGCTCATTGAAATGTCACATGGTGGAATAGGTGAGCACAGGATTTAAATTTCAGGAATCTCAGTTTAAATCTTTGCTCAGACATCCACTGAGGGTCATCTTAAACAAATCACTTCCTCTCTCTAGGTTTAATTTCTTCACTAAATGAGCAGCTCCATCTAAATGGCCTCTAGAATCTCTTCTACCTTTAAATATTTGACTTCTTGGTACCAAGTCACCTCTCTGAGCCTCAGTTTCCCCATATATAAAATTAAGGGCTCAGACTAGATAACCTCTAAGTTCTTTTCCAACTTTAAATATATGGCACCATAAGACATTTCCTGTCTCTGAGCCTCAGTTTCCTTATCTGTAAAAATGAAGGTAGTAGTTAGATCAGGGATTCTTAATCTGAGGTCTGTGAACTTTTAAAAATATATATATTTTGTTAAAGAACTACTGGGAAAACTGGAAAATGGTATGACAGAAACTAGATATAGACCAACATCTTACACTGTTTACCAAGATAAAGTCAAAATGGGTACACATTGAGATATAAAGGCTGATACTACAAGCAAACTAGGAGAGCAAGGAATAGTTTGTCTGTCAGATCTATGGAGAAGGGAAAAAATTATGGAAAAAGAAGAAATAAAGAACATTACAAAATGCAAAATGGATGATTTTGATTACATTAAATCGAAAAGTTTTTGCACAAAAAAATAAGCCAATGAGACCAAGATTAGGAGGAAAGCAGAAAACTGGGAAAGAATTGATACAACCAGAGTCCTTGATAAAGGGCTCATTTCTAAAATATAGAGAACTGAGTCAAATTTATAAGAATACAAGTCATTCCCCAATCGATAAATGGTCAAAGAATATGAACAGGCAGTTTTCAGAGGAAGAAATTAAAGTTATCTATAGTCGTATGAAAAAATTCTCTAAGTCACAATTGGTTAGAGAAATGCAAATCAGAACAACTCTGAGGTGCCATATCACACCCATCAGATTGACTAACATGACAAAATAGGGAAAAATAAATGTTGGAGATGTGGGAAAATTGGAACACTAATGCATTGCTGGTGGACTTGTGAACTGATCCAACTATTCTGGAGAGCAATTTGGAACTATGTCCAAAGGGCTATAAAAATGTACATACCATACCCTTTGACCCAGCAATAGCACTTCTAGGGCTGTACCCCAAAGAGATCATGAAAATGGGAAAAGGACCCACATGTACAAAAAAATATTTATAGCAGCTCTTTTTGTGGTGGCAAAGAATCAGAAATTGAGCGGATGTGCATCAACTGAGGAATGACTAAGCAAGTTGTAGTATATGAATGTAATGGAATAGCATTGTGCTATAAAAAAAAATGATGAACAGGCAGACTTCAGAGAAACCTGGAAAGACTTATATGAACTGATGCTGAGTGAAGTGAGCAGAACCAAGAGAACATTGTACATAGTAATAGCCGCATTGTGCAATGACTAACTTTCATATACCTGGATCTTTTCAGCAATGCAAGTATTTAAGACAACTCCAAAAGACTCATGATGGAAAATGCTGTCCACCTCCAGAGAAAGAACTATGAAATATGAAAGCAGATTGAAGCATACTATTTTCTCTCTTCTTTCCTTTTGTTGTTTTGTTTCTTCTCTCATGATTGCTTTCATTGGTTCTAATACTTCTTTACAACATGATTAATGTGAAGGTTAATTAATATGATTGTATATGTGTAGGTTATATCAAATTACATGCTGTCTTGGGCATAGGGGAGGGAAGGAAAGGGAAGAAAGTTGAAAACTCAGAAGTTTTTGGAAATAAATGTTGAAAACTAAAAATTAACTAAGCATATATTTTGTTAATTGTGTTTTAATATAACTGTAATTTTAGGTATTTTATTTTATGCATTTAAAAACATGATTCTTAGAAGGAGTTCAAAAAATTTAAACCTCCTAACAAGATGATCTCTAAGGGCCCCTCCCCCAAAGCTCTAAAGCCCATGAGGATAAAAAAAAGCTTACATTAATATAAGGTCCTACAACAACCCTGTGAGATAAGTTATTATGATCCCATTTGTAGATGAGGAAACCAATGCTCAGAGGACACTTGACACTGTGAATGAATAATGACAATATATGTAGAAAGAGAGAGACAGACAGAAACCAACAGAGAGACAGAGACAGAGATGGAAAGAAAGAGAAACAAAAAGAGAAAGACAGAGAGAAAAAGAAACAAAAACAGACAAAGAGACAGAGACAGACAGAGAGAGGGGGGAGGAATGAGAGAGAGAGACAGAGACAGAGAGAGTGAGAGAGAGAGAGTGAGAGAGAAAGAGAGACAGAGAGAGACAGATAGAGACAGAGAGACAGAGACAGAGAGAGAGAGAGAAAGAGAAAGAGACAGAGAGAGAGAAAGAAAGACAGAGAGAGAGAGAAGAAAAACAGAGACACAGAAGAGACAGTGACAGAGAGTATATATATATATATATATATATATATATATATATAAATATATATATGTATAGTAACCTAGCTCTAGAACTGGAGGGAACCTGAGAGATCCTTTAATCCAACCCTCCCATTTTATAGATGAGGAAACTGAGGGCCAGGGAAGTTGTGACTTGCCAAAGGTCACACAGGTGATAAGCTTCAGAAGTGGAATTTGAACCCAAATCCTCTGACTCTTGAACTCATTCCACTATACCACCACATGACAATGTTCTGGGAAAAGAAAAGTCAGAGAGTAATGGAAAAGTGGGGGAAGTGGGCTAAAATAAGAAAGGACAAGAGTGGGAGCTGAAAAGAAAGTACTTAGAGAAATAAAAAGAAAAACCCCAGAATAACTATCAAATTCTCTCCAAGAGAAATGGAGGCAAATTGAAATTAAGCTTCCTTTTAATTATGCATTTCCCAGGGATCTGGCCTATACAGAGAACACTCATAATATATAAGTATCAATTTTCAGTAAATATGAATGGCAAATAAGGCATTTAATGAATTGCAAATGACAGCGTTACTAAAAGTTGTTATCAATCATGCCTAGTGTCTTCCCATATATTACTTGGGTCTCAACTCGCTGCAGAAGCTGACAGTGCATGTGGGAGAAGGGAGAAGGTCAGGATCGTGACAGTAAAGAGCAGGGAAGGAGAGAAACTGTAAAGTTCTTCCACCTTAGCCATTTTAGACATTGAGAGGAGTACTGTGTAGACAAGGAAGAAGAAAAATGTTTGCTAATGGCTTTGAAAAATTGATGGAGAACTGACGATGCCGCGGGAATGCTGGTTCAGCCTTCGACAGAAGAGATGGCTCTCAAGCCAAGTCATGAAAAATGGGGTGGAGGGGGAGCGATAAAGGATAGAGGCCAGAAGGAGGGGCAAGAAAGCAATCTAAGACGTTCACTAGGAATTGCCAGGGTTCCAGTAACAAGGCTGGTTGACATCCATGTAGTGCTTTGGACTATGCAAAGATGGTTACAAACATCACCCCATCAGAACTTCATAACAATCCTTTTGTGAGGAAGGGACTGTAGTTATGGTCATTCCCATTTTTATCAGCACCTGTAATTTCTTTTTTTTTTTTTTTTTTGCTTTTTGGAGGGCAGTTGGGGTTAAGTGACTTGCCCAAGGTCACACGGCTAGCACCTGTAATTTCATCAGAGTAGAGTGGTCCCCCTGTGGAAAGTCCCTTCATCAGCATATTCCAGGTGCTTAATAAATGCTTGTTGACCGGGCTTGGTACAGCTCAGTAACTTGGTTATAACTTAATTATCTTCTGTTACCAGTGGCCCTATAGGTCTATTATTCCATAGCTAATAATTGTTCCAGGCTGGATTTGAACCCTAAACTTCCTGCCTCCAACTCACCATAGTGCTTCTCATAACTCCATTTTATACATGAGGAAACTGAGACTAGTGCAGGTCAGTGATTTGCCTAAAATTTCCCAGCTAATAAGTATCAGATGTAGAATCTGAACCCAGCTCTTTCTGGCAGCAAGTCCATGGCTCTATCCATTATTCCACACTGCCTTAACATGCTTTAAGTTCTTTGGTAAGGTATAAAGATGAATCTATCAAGGATTTTCCCTGGGCAGCGTTCAAGACAAAACAAGAAAACATATACTTAAACAAAAAAAAAAACCAGTGGCAGTCCTCTTTGGTCAATTGAGTGATTTTAATATTGTCATAAACACTTAATAGTTCATTCTGGATGTGCTAGTAAAGCCAGGATACAAAGAATTTAAAGCAATGTTAAAAACTCTATGGGACCATAAACCTCCTAGTCTCTCCAACAACTCCTGAAAAAGGTATGCTCCAATAAAAAGAGCAGGAAAGAGAATCATTGTTTTGTTCTCAGCCAGAAAAAAATTAGTTAAAAAGAAAAGAAGAAATACCACCTCATCCCCACCCTGCAAACACACAGGCATTAGGTGTGGCCTCATTTGCATAAACACTTTTCTCTGGTGCTGGAGATGGGGGAAGGGAAGAAACTCCACCCCCCCCCCCAAAAAAAAGCTGTAGCAAAAGAAATTCCCATTATCTTCAGGGCACAAAAAGTCCTAGTTTCTTGGCCAAATCCCCTACTAATAAAGCTCATCCAGCGTCACTCAGTTATAACACATACCTTCATATTAGACAAGGGACTTTGCAAAATCTCCCTTCAAGATGTTAATATCTAACTCTGAATAATGAAGTACTTAATCTTCTCCTGGCATATGGCACTCCACAGCCCTGACCATCTTGAGAACACACTTCACCAGCCTTTACCTCCCACACTCACTATCTTGGCTGCTCTATTTACCTTCTCCTCTTTTGTACATTCCTATCATTACTTGTATTTCCATTTTTAAAAATGTAATTTATACCAACTACAATGGAAAAGAGTCCAAACAAACAAAAGCAAATTTTTATGCCCGACCTTTTCATCTATTCTGGCTAAAATTAGGAGCTCCACAAAAAAGCATGCAGAAATAATTGATGAAAATGAATGCTTTCAGAGAAGAACTTTATGAACTGATACAGAGAAAAGGAAACAGAACCTGGAGGAAAATTTATACAATAATAACAATATTATAAAGAAAAGTAATGTTGAAAGACTTAAGGTCTCTGATTAGTGAGTGGGATGACCAACCACAATTCCAGAGCCCTGATGATGAAGGGATGTTACTCAATACTGAAAGAAAAGTAAATGATTCAAGAAAAAGAATAAGACATACATTTTCAGATGCAGCCAATGTACAAATTTGTTGTACTTGACAAATGTGTGTGTGTTTTACCAGATATTCCTTTGTCTTTTTTTTTAATGGGAGTGGGGGAAGAAGGCTAGGAGAAATAGGGAGAGAATGGGGGAGGGGAAGAAAGAAAGGGTCGTTGAGAATTTTTTCATACAGAAAAGGGAGCAAATAGCAGAAGTCAGAAAGAACAGACAAGCTTGAGAGTTGAAAGCTAGAAGTTGATTATTAATTACTTTTAAAAAACTATAATAGAGATATGAAGTTTCATATACAATACTTTTTCTGTATTCTATTGATCTTGACAGAAATTGCTATTTTAAGTTCAGAGTAAAAATTTTGAAAGTAACAGAGTTGCTCTTGTGCAACGAATAATGATCAGTTGATGATTCTGACTTTGGGATCCTTAGAGCATGAGGGCAGCTATAGCAGGTACTAAACACAACAGTCATGTTTAATGAGAAGCTTCCTTACTTAATCTTTGTACTAAAGTCTCCTAATTGGCCTCCCTGCTTCCAATATCTCCCTTCCTAAGCCTTCCTCCTCACAGCTTCCAAATTAATATTCCTAAACCCTAACTTGTACCCTCCCCGCCCTCTCAGACTCAATCATTTAAAAATACAACTAAAAGTCAAAGTGATGGACATTTCAAGCATAAAAGACCACAAGTGTGGAGAGTAGAGTGAGGCAAGGACAGGCTGTGTGTGTAGGGATATGTATATCTCTTTGGAGGATAAAGGGGAAAGAAGAGGAGGTTCCTAGTTCATTTCGCCTCTCAGTAAAGCCCAGATTTTAGGGAGGGAGAGATCAGAAGGAAGGAGACCAATCAGGATGTTTCTGTGATGGTCTAGCCGTGAATTGATGAGGACCTCAAATTCTTTCCAGTATACACAGACTCCTACGATCCTAAAACTGCTTAATGTCTATCCCTCCCCCAGCTATCCACTCACAGCCAGCCCAGCTCCTTGTATGCACTGGGAACATCCTGCCAGTGTGCACTGGGGTACATCTGAAGGTACCTGGTCCCTCTAGCAACAGTGAGCTCGTTTATTGAATGGATTTTCGTGCTTATGGAAGTGAGAGACTGATAGCATTGATTAAAACCAGCCAGGCATGAGGGTTGCTGGCATTCAGTGTTCAGACTTCCCAAAACATGGCTCAGTCCTGTCCTGAAAACTCAACTCTTCAGACTTTAATATGTCTGGATACAGGCATCTGTGTCTTTGGCCTTTCCAGTTATTTATTTTAACTCCTTGAAAACCACCAGCGTCATTTTTGTGGGTGACATTTGCTTTCCTCTCTAGGCATACCTGTCATCCAGGAGGCTTATTAGGGTCATACAAGCTTGGGCCAGAACACAGGAGGGGATTACAAAATGAAAGCAGCTCCTGGAGACAGAGCTGTAACTAGCCTGAGGCCATATGGACTTTGCCACAGGGCTGGGAAAGTTAATCCAAAAATACAACACACTCCTTTAAGCAGAAGGAAATAAAGAGAGAAAGACCTCAGACACCTTAGAGGGGTAGCGGAAAGGAATTCTGAGTTCCCAGTATTTCAGTCTGCTATACTCTCACATTTACTCTGCCCTTTCCCTCTCTTACTCTGTCCAATGAAGTGCAATATACCTTGTATTGACTTTGCATATATTTACATATTTATTTACATATGTGTTGTCTCCTGTGATAGAACACAAATTCCCTAAGAACAGGTACTGCTTCCTTTGGGTGTTTGTTCACTGTCACTGTGCCTAGCACAGTGCCCAGTCCATAGCAGGAGTTTAATAAATGCCTATAGATTGGCTGATAAAGAAATCCCCAACATTCTCACTCCACTGCATCCATTCCTCTAAGCTTTCTCTTCCCTTTCTCTTTTCCAGCCTCTCTCCTGCCGCTCCTCCTACATAGGGTTAAATCATCTTGGTGCCAATTTTCGTCCCAGGCACTACAGGAGAGGTAGCTTTAGTGAGCTGTCTACATTGCAGTAGAAACAACATGGGACCCCAAATTCCATGGGTTGGGCTAAAGACCTTCCAACTCTGAGGCTCTAGCTCCTAAATCACTAGCGTGAGTAGCTAATGCTCTCTCCTGTTTAATTAATCAGTCAGTCAATAAGAATTTATTGAGCATTTACTACGTGTCAGACATATAGGAAAGATAAAAATGGAATCGTCCCTGTCCTCAAGGAGCTTACATTCCATTCTAGAGACAACATGTTCATATATAAGTAGATATCAAATATATTTCAAGTAACCACAGGATAATTCAGGGAATATACAGAATCACAAGTCGGGGAGAAGGAGCAGGAAAAGGCTCATCTTCAAGGTGACCTTGAGTTGCATTTTTGAAGGAAACTAGGCATTCTAAATTGTCTCAATTATTTATTGCAATAATTTCACATCACAAATTACAAGGTTGATTTTAAGATATGGTTCATGTTTGTGCTGCCTCTTCAAAAGCAATTGCCCAGCCTGGCAAAAGTGCTAGACCTAGTTCTAGTTTGAGGTAAGAGGAAGAAATCTCAAAAGTTATTTTACCATTAGGGATGGAAGTCACAACATGCCCGTCTTATCTCCACCTGGGCTTCTAACAGGACGTGAGATCACAGAGATCCTTTCACAGCTTTTTCATCATTAGAATTGCTCCTCTTCCATCAGCCAGAACAATCAGAAGCCCCAGCTCCCAAAGGATGACTTTGTAGACCTGGGTGTGGGGAAGATCCTAGAAGCTCACAGCTCTGTGCCTGGCTCCCCAGCACTCTATGGTAAAAGTTGAAAGGCTGCTCAAAGTCAAGGAAGTTACATGACTGATAATTGTAACCCTGAATACAACACCCCATGTCCTTGACTGTGGAACAAAACCATTTTCCCCCTTCCTAATTTTCCATATCCTGTACTAACACTGCTTTCTCTGCCCCTCGTTATTTGCACATGTTCTCACTTACAAGAAGGTGAGCTCCTTGAGGGTAGGGACAATCTGTTTTCCTTTTTTTGTGTCCTCATTATTCAGCACAACCCTTAGCATACAATAAGTGCATAAGAAATGTTTCTTTACTGGCTGGCTCTCTATTAATCAATAGTACACTGAACTTGACCATTCCTTTTGCTTTTCCCATTATTGTCCCTTCAAGATTCCTTGAAATTCTTCTTTGACTTTTCAGAATTTGTCCATCTCTTTTTTTATACTTCCCCACCCCTCCTACCTTGACCACTGCTCATTGTATAGGTGAGGAAACTGAAGTAAAGTTAAATGCTCTTCCCAGACTCATCTTTAAAGGGGGCAGCTAAGTGATACATTATATAGAACCCCAAGCCTGGAGTCAGATGACCCAAATTTACACCCCGCTCCAACACTTGCTATATGTGTAACCCTGGGCAAGTCACTTAAACTCTATTTCTTTCCATTTTCTTATCTAGAAAATGGGAATCATAGGAGCACCTGCCTCTCAGGATTGTCTTGAGGATCAAATGAGACAGTAACTGTAAAGTGCTTAGTATTTTGTAAGTGCTATGTCAATGTCGGTTATTATTCCTGCTATTCCTGTCAATGGATCCATTCTCAAAGCCCTTGGCACTTGATAGGAGCCTCTAGAGCTCTCACTCTAGGATAGCCTTTGAGGACTCAGGGTCACCTCCACACTGTGAAGAGACTTCAGAGGAGACTTTGGAGTTTCTTTAACACAGCTACCACAAAATGACATCATGGGATGGGATGGGGTACGGAAATGCCTGCTGTTATCTAGCCCCAATTGGAAATAGATCCCTTGCATGCAGTGGGTTTCATGGGACCCTAGATGGTGGAAGGGGGTTCTAAACTGTCAAATCTAACTCCTTCATCTTATGGTTGGGAAAACTGAAGCCTAAAATTACCTGTTCAGACTTACACAGGAAGTAGTTGTCAGAGGTGAGATTTGAACTCAGATCCTCTAATTTGAAGATTCCTTCCATTCTGCCACATCTGACTTCCTCCATACTGCCATATGTGCCTGCTTCAGGAATTTTTGCCTGTGGTTACGAATCAACTGGGGTGACTAGGGAATGTCATAGTGCATAGAGTGCTGGGTCTGGAGTCAAGAAGACTCATCTTCCTGAGTTCAAATTCAGTTTCACACACTTCTTAGCTATATGACCCTAAGCAAGTGACCTAACCCTGTTTGCCTCAGTTTCCCCACATGTAAAATGAGCTAGAGAAAGAAATGGCAAACCACTCAGGAATCTCTGTCAAGAAAATCCCAAAAGGGGTCACATAGTGTCAAACACAACTCAACAACAATGTATCAATCAGTGAATAAATAAGCATTATTAAGTCTCTACCCCATGCCAGGTATTAAATAAATAAACATTATTCAGCGTCCACCCCATACTAGACCCTGTGCTGGGCTCTGGAACTATTTCCTGTTCCAGAGCCTAGTTCTATTTCCACAATTCTAAGCATTTAGAGAATATATTCCAGCAAACCAAATATACATGTACATATATATTTTAAAACAAAAAAGTAATATCAATGAACTTCTAAAATATATTTTCATGACAGATTTATTTTATTTGAATGGTTCCTTTTAGCATCTGATCTCAGGGGCTCAGGATCTGTATAATAGGTTACATGGTGAGTAACAGGTAAGCAGAATAGATAGAGGATTGAGTCCCGGCATCAGGGGTTCTGGTTCTGCCTGTGAAACCCACTAAAAGTGTGCCCATGAGCAGATTACCTAGGCAACTCTTTAAAGTCAATCAATGTCAAAGAAGCTGTTGATCTGATAGGCATCAGTAGAGAGAGTTAATGCAACAGGTATTCCCTACCCTGATGAAATTCCAGGACCAGAAGAGAAATTTAAAAAAAATAAAATAAAAAATTACATCCCATAATGGAGAGGCACAGTTTGGGGTGTGTTTATAGAAAGAGCTGAACTTGGAAAAGAGAAGGTCTCAGACCAGGTCTCAGAGGCTGGTGCCGGTTCAAGTCTGCCCTGAGCGGTGTACTGCCCTATGACTTTGGGAGAGTCACCTCATCATTTCAGCACCTCCAGGGCACGCTGGAATATGAACAAATCATTACTTTGTGGTTGGAAGAACCGCAGACGTCATTTGGTTCAGTCTCCCATTTTATAGATGGGAAGACTAAGGCCAAAAGAGGAGTGATGCCTTGCCCAAAGTTACATAAGTAATAGGTAACAAAGCCGGAATTTGAACTCAGATCCCCTAACTCTAAGCCCTGTTGATTTTAGAGGCAGCTAGGTGGCACAGTGAGCAAGAACACTGCACTTGGAGTGAGGAAGACCTGAATTCAAATTATACCTCATACATCATTAACTGTGTGTCCCTGGAAAAGTCACTTATTCTCTCTCAACCTCAGTTTCCCCCACACACAGAGTGGTTGCAAGGATATAAAGAAATAATATGCATACTTTGCAAACCTCGAATGCTTATTATTATTATCATTATTATTAGCATTAGCATTAGCATTATTAAACTTTCCAGAAAAGCTGCAGGTGAATTGCTAGCTTGCTTTGGTGGAATGAATCTCTACAAACAGTTAAAACAAAGGTCCTAATTGAAAAAAAAGAAAAATAATTCAAAAAAGACAATGGAATGCTCAACCCTAAGAGAACAATGGGATGCTCTAACTAGTCCCAATCTTTCCCATCTGTCTAACCTGTGCAAAGAAATTGATTGGACTAGTTTTGTTCTGAAATCTTTAGATGAAATCGTCGATAGCTTTACCTGAGAAACCCCACTTTTCAGAAGTTGCTCTTTTCTGGTTTATAACTTATAATCAAAAACTGGAATTTATCATCACAAGAGTTCTGGGATGTAATATTATAGTGTCATATTTTTATGCTATACTTAAGGCTCAGAGGAAGTTTCCATTCTAAAATTTTTCTCAAAGTCTCAAAACCCAATGAAAAAACATGTCCAGGGGAAAATGATCTAACCATTTTGCAGATCAGAAGTTGTTGTGTTGTTTTTTCCTAAATAAAGCAACAACAAAAACATTTTTATTGGCTTCAGATGCCTTCCTCACTTTTCTAATCCAAACAACCAGCTTGAGGCAGGGGGGTGGAAACGACCAAATTTGTTTTTAAAAATTTTTGTTGTTGTTGTTCGTTTTTAAAACCAATTGGAACCTGAACCTTGAATCCTCGATTAATTACTTAGCCACCCCTTTCCACTGCTATTAAATGATTGTTTCATGACATATCCCATCCAGAGCAGCAGGGGAGAATTGGGTTTGGGACTTAGCCCACAGGGTCCCAGTAAGATTGAGATGTCTCATGCAGAATGCAATGAATCTCACCAGGATCAAATGGCATCCAGTTACTAGCAGATTATAGAGTAAGCCTACAATTTGCATGATGTATCTGAGCTCATGACTTAGCACCCCATGGGGTAAAAGACGTTTGGAAGTTTTCATCTGTCTTGACACAGTAAGACAACCCTTTATGTATTTCCCCAACTCCTGTTGAGAGACCAGGTCTCAGAGGCTGGTGCCGTTCATCCTTAACTATAAACTTCCTTTATTTGCAGTTTTCACTTTCACTTTCATTTACCAGGGGGGGAAGAATATACAACACACACAAATATATAGATACATGTTATGTGTACATATAAACATGTGTATAAATACATATGGGTAGCCATGCAAACATGTTAACACACATTTGCATATATAAGTCCTGTGATTTTATTGGTAATCTGGGAACTCCTAGAGAGGAAACATCCTCCACCAGTCCAGTTCTGAAACTGCTTTGCAATATATTGTCTTAAATCAGGGGGATTTAATCTATTTTGTGTCCCAGCAATCTGGTAAAGCTTATCAAGCCCTTTTCAGAATCTTGTTTTTAAATGCACAAAATAAAATACATGAGATTACAAAGGAAATAAGATACAGTGAAACTCGGTTATCTGTCTTAGAAAAATGCCTAGAGGCACCTAGAGTTTCAGCTGGTAGCACAGGCTTGCAGTCAGGAAAAACTGAATTTAAATTCGGACTCAAACACTTACTAACTGTGTGACTCTAGACAAGTCACTTAAATGCTGTTTGCCTCAGTTTCCTCAACTGTCAAATGGGGATAGTAACGGCATCTACATTGCAGGGCTGGTGTGAGGAGCCAATGAGATAACAATTGTAAAAAAAACAAACAAAAAAAAAAACTTCGTGCCTGGCACATAGTAGGCTATAAAATATTTATTTCCTCCCTTCCCTCTGTCAGAGCCAGTACATGTCCAAGAAGCCAGTTCTGCTCTCTATCTTCATCCATTCCATTCTAAAGTATAACACATTTCTGTAATGAACTGAAGCATTTCAGATCTTAATAAGGAAACTTTGGACTTCACCTTTCCCTCTATTCATAGCCTATGATTATTTCAACATGAATCCTTTTCCTCCTTTCCACTTCATTCCATAGCACCTCTCAATGTTAGGCTCCGTCCTCACCCCCGGTATGTAAAATGTGCATTCCTAGTCACTGATACACACAGGAGATTCCTAATAACTTTAATAGAAGCAGATCACAGATTTTAGAAATAGGAGTTTGAGGTCATCTATTTTAACTATCTTATTTTATTTTTTTTAAATATCTAACATTTTATTTTTCCCCAACTACATGTCAAAACAATTTTTAACATTTGGGTGACTTTTTTTAGGTTTTGAATTCCAAATTCTATTTCTCCCTCCCTCTTTCCCTTCCCCTTCCCCTTCCCCCATGGTAAATAATCAGATGTAAGTTGTACATGTGCAATCATGTAAAATATTTCCATATTAGCCATTTTGTACAAGAAGACTCAAAAAAGGAAAGTAAAACATAGCCCACTTCAGTCTGTATTTGGACAATATCAGTTCTTTGTCTGGAGGCAGATAGCAGGCTTCATCATGAGTCCCATGAGTCCTTTGCAATTGTCTTGGATCATTATAATGGGAATAGCTAAGTCATTCTCAATTCTTCATCAAACAAAATTGCTGTTACTGTGTATAACATTCTCCTGATTCTGCTCGCTTCACTTTGCATCAGCTCATGAAAGTCTTTCCAGCTTTTCCTGAAATCATCCTGCTTGTCATTTCTTGTAGCACAATAATATCCCATTACAATCATATACCACAGCTTGTTTAGCCATTCCCAAATTGATGTGCATCCTTTTAATTTCCAATTCTTAGCCTCCACAGAAAGAGCTGCTATAAATATTTTTGTGCAAATAGATAATTTTCTTTTTTAAGATGTATTTAGGATATAGACTTAGCAGTGGTATTGCTGGATCAAAGGGGATGCACAGTTTTATAGTCCTTTGGGCATAGTTCCAAATTGCTCTCCAAAATGATTGTATCAGTTCACAACTCCACCAACAGTTTATTAGTGTCCCAGTTTTCCCACATCCCCTCCAACACTTATCATTTTCCTTTTTACTTTATGAGCAAATAAGATAATACGTATAAAAAGCTTTGCAAACCTAAAACACTACAGAAATTATGGTTATTAACATTAGTATTTTAGTGTTGAAGAAACTGAGACTGAGAAGTTGATTTATCCAAGGTTACCCAGACAGAAAAGAACAGAGATAGGATCAATTTTGAACTGAAATCTTAGAGGCCATCCAACCCAGTCCTCTCATTTTACATATGAGGAATTTGAGGCCTAGGGAGGCTATCTGACATTCTGAGGTCACACAGGGAAGAAGTGGTCAAGGCAGCATTTGAACCCAAGTCCTCCAGCTTCCAAGCTAGGACTCTTACCACTGCTCCACACTGCCTCCCAACTTGAATGTCGATTTTCAAAATTCTATCACCTAGCCTCATAAGCCCATGTTCAGAATTCAAGCATGTCCTGAAAAATAAGGAAGGCATCTTGATCTGGAGCTGGAAGGACCCTCAGAGGTCATGTCATCCAACTCTTCCTTTTAAACAGAGGAGGAGAATTAGGCCCAGTGAAGTTAAGGGATGTTGTTCAAGGTCACAAAGATGGCAAGTTTCAGAGCTGGTATTTCACCAGAGGTCCTCTAACTTCAAGGCTAGTGTTCTCTCCATTGAATCATAGTGTTGGTCTAAGCAAAGACATTCCATCTCTTTCCTTATTATGTGGGTTTGGGAAACATGTGTGTGTGCGTGTGTGTGTGTGTGTGTGTGTGTGTGTGTGTGTGTGTGTAAGAGAGAGGGAGAAAGAGGCACAGCATCAAAGACCAAGAGCTGGGAGGTATTTCTAATCCATTTTATAGCCCCTCATTTTTATAGAAAAGGAAATTAAAGGAGGCAGCTGGGTGGTGCAGTGAATAGGTGCAGCCCTAAAGTCAGGAGGACCTGAGTTCAAATCCAACCTCACACACTTAACACCGGCTAGCTGTGTGACCTTAGGCAAGTCATTTAACCCCAAATGCCCTACTTTCCCCCCTCAAAAATAAAAAAGGAAAGGAAATTAAAGATCTAGGAGGACTGAGTGATTTGTTCAACATTAATAACAAAAAAAAGTATGTATAAAGTGTTTTAATATTTGGAAAGCACTTTGCATTATATTGCATTTTATAGACACATATAACAAGGTGCAGAGTTAGGACCAGAACCCAGAACCCAGATCCTGTGACTCTAAATATATTCATTGCTCTTTCACAGTCACTAATAGGGCCAAGTAACTGAGACTTGAAAACACCAAAAATTAGAGACATAAAAATTTGATAGATGCTCCTTCAGCAGTTGAGACATCCCTACAAAACCTAATCCACCAGCATGAGACTAATATTTATTGTATTATTTTCAAATCATTAATTAGAAAGTTAATTTGTGGCCCATTTTCTCATGCTGCTTGCCTGTACAACAAATTGTTTATAGCTTTCCCCTTGCCTTTGCAACATGTTGACTCTTAATGAAAAATGAAATTCAGGAGATCACAAATCTAGACCTGTAAGGAATCTTAAGCTAGCACTTCTTAAACTGTGGGTTGCTACCCTGTATGGAGTCATGAATAATTTTACAACAGTAAAAGGTTTCTGAACACACAACAACCAAAAATTAATTAAAAGTCAAACACATAATGAAACTGAGGTGTTTCTGGCAGGGTTGCCTGTGTTACATAGAGAAATTTCACTGCAGCCTTGGTTCTGAACACAAAGCATGCACACTTTGCACTGTCCATACCCTCAGTCCATGTCAGACCAATGAATGCTACAGAAGCAAGAAAAGGGTTTGTGAGTGAGAAAGGTTTGAAAAGTTAGGCTCCTGAGTCCAAAATCCTCATTTTACTGATGAGGGAACTAATACATGGAAATTAAGTTTCTTGCCATAGCATAGCAAGACATAGCATAGACTCTAAGGTGGGATTTTTTCCAATTAGTTAAATCTGATTTTATTTGTGTGAAACGTGTTTTGTAGTTGTGTTCATAAAGGTACTGGGTTTGTTTTGGCAGGGAGATTCCCAAATATTTTATAATGTCTATAGTAACTTTAAATGGGGTTTCTCTTGCTATTTCTTGCTGTTGGACTTCTTTGGAAATATATAGGAATGCTGAGGATTTGTGTGCATTTATTTTCTATCCTGCAACTTTGCTACATTTGTTTATTGTCTCAAGAAGTTTTTTACTTGATTCTCTAGGATTCTCCAAGTATATCATCATGTCATCTGCAAAGAGGGATAGCCTAGTCTCTTCTTTGCCTAATTGGATTCCTTTGCTCTGCTTATATCTTCTTGATCTCATGGATCAATGGAATAGATTGGGTATAAAAGACTCAGTAGCCAATGATTATAGTAATATGCTATTTGATAAGCCCAAAGACTCCAGTTTTTGTAATAAGAACTCACTATTTGACAAAAACTTCTAGGAAAATTGGAATATAGTATGGCAGAAATTGGGCATAGACCATCATCTAACACTGTACAACAAAGTCAAATCTTAATGGGTGCACGATCTAGGTATAAAGACTGATAATGTAAGTAATCAATCTGGGGAAGCAAGGAATAGTTTACCTGTCAGATATATGGAGCAGAGAAGTCTTTATGACCAAAGAAGAGTTGGAGAGCATTATAAAATTCAATATAGATAATCTCGATTACATTAAATTGAAAAGTTTCTGTACAAGCAAAACTATTGTAACCAAGATTAAGAGAGAAGTGGGAAATTGGGAAAGAATTTTTATAACCAGCTTATCTGATAAAGGCCTCATTTCTAAAATATACAGGAAATTAAGTAAAATCTATAAGAATACAAATCATTCCCCAATTGACAAATGGTCAAAGGATATGAACAGGCAATTTTCAGAGACAGAAATTAAAGATATCTAGAAGCATATAGAAAAAATGCTTTAAATCACTATTGATTCAAGAAATGCAAATCAAAACAACTTTGAGGTACCACACAAAACAGGAAAATGACAAATGCTGCAGAGGATGTAGAAAAACTGGAACACTAATGCATTGTTGGTGGAGCTGTGAACTGATACAAGCATCCTGGAGAGCAATCTGGAACTATGCCCAAAGGGCTATAAATAATTGCATACCCTTTTGACCCAGTAATACCACTTAAGTGGGAGGAAGACTCATATGTACAAAAATATTTATTGCAGCTCTCTTTGTGGTGGCAAAAAACTAGAAATTAAGGGGATACCCATCAATTGGGGAATGGCTAAACAATGAATGTAATGGAATACTATTGTGCTATAAGAAATGGGGAGGAGACAGTCTTCATATTCCCCTGGAAAGGCTTATACAAACTGATGCTAAGTGAGAAGAGCACAACCAGGAAAAATTTGTTCACAATCACAGACATATCATATGTGTGAGGACCAACTCTGAAAAACTAGACTCTTCTCAGCAACACATGGTTATAAGACAACTCTACAAGTCTCAGGATGGAAGGAGATATCTACATTTAGAGAAAGATCCAGAAAGAATAGAGTTTAAATGGAGACTGAAGCAATATACATGCTAGCATTCTTTTCCGTTTGATTTTTTTTCTTTTTTCCCATTGTTCACTCCATTGGTTACAACCCTTCTATACAACCAAACTAATGTCCAAAGTGAAAGTATTTGCAGATCCTGTACTTGTTGTATGCCTCCATGGGGGGAGGGGGAGCCAAGAAGAAGGGGAGGAAATTTGAAACTCAAGGGACTGTGGAACTGAATCTTGTAAATGAAAAGTAAATTAATTAAATGAGCTAAAAAAAAAAGAAGAAGAAGAAGATATAGGCAGAGAAACTCAGAAGTATATAACTTATTTAAGGTATTTATCAGTAATAGCTGCTAGGTCATGAGTATCTGGTGTGAGTACAATATTGCAGGATATGAAAAATGTTGCCCATCCTTCAAAAGCTTTAAGTTTAGGAGAGGAGATAAGATATGAGCAACATAAATATACGAAGCAGTGTATAGTGGGTGT
This sequence comes from Pseudocheirus occidentalis, assembly GCA_028646575.1. Lineage (NCBI taxonomy): Eukaryota > Metazoa > Chordata > Mammalia > Diprotodontia > Pseudocheiridae > Pseudocheirus > Pseudocheirus occidentalis. The sequence continues at coordinate 184,767,284 of CM053600.1, read as the reverse complement.
CAACCTCATGTCACTCAAGGCAGCTAGGTGGTGCCATAATGCATAGAGTGCTGGGTTTAAAGTCAGAAAGACTGAGTTCAAATCCAGCCTCAGGTATTTACAAGCTGAGTGATACTGGGCAAGTCATTTAATCTGTTTGTCTCAGTTCTCTTTGAGAAAATAATAACATCTACTTCACAGGGTTGGGAGACTCAATATTTGTAAAGTGCTTAGCACAGTTCAAGGCACAGATAAAATATTATATGAATGCTTATTCCTTATCTGACTTCCCTTCACACCTTCCCCTCCCTGACCCCAGTTCTGTCCCTCGCATTAAAGGAGTACAGAGGAGTAGGAAGAAGGTTGGACAGAGTCCAAGGACTGAGTTCAAATCCCTAGGTAAGTATCAGAATACAGTGAAAAGAGTCCCTGTTCAAATCCCAGCTAATCCTCTATCTCTTCAGAGTGACTGGGTTAATCAAGAAGGGCTTCTCAGCTGGGCTGGGAGTGGAGCTGAGCCCATTGGAAATTGTGGGGTTTCAGAAAGCAGAGACAAACGACATCCTAAGCCCAGAAGCAAGATAGTATGAGGCCTGAGGACCAATGTGGACTGAGCAGAGAGTTTGTTGAGTCAGATACATGACTGGAGAAGTAGTTTGGGGCCAGATTGTTGAGTACTAGAATGCCAGCTCGAGGGGTTGCTAGGTGGCCCAGTGGATAGAGCACCAGCCCTTGAGTTAGGAGGATCTGAGTTCAAATTTGGCCTCAGACACTTAACACTAGCTGTATGACCTTGGGCAAGTCACGTAACTCCAATTGCCCTGCCCTCCCCCCTCCAAAAAAGAAAAAAAATAACAAGAATGCCAGCCAAGACATCAATATCAAAGATATACCAAAAAAAAAAAAAAGAACCAGCTCAGCAGCTCAAAACCCACTATCATGACAACAGTGGAAAGAGAATTGGATTTGGACTCAAAATTCCAACTTGGTCATTCACTATTGGTGGGACATTAGGTAAGTCGCTTAATGTCCCTGGACCTTAGTTTTTGCAATTTTGCCTTTGGGTTCCCAGTACCTAGCACAGGGACTGGCACATAAATGCTTAATAAATGCTAGCAAATTAACTGATCCGTAAAATGAGGGGGGCAGCTAGGTGGCGCCATAGTGGATAGAGCCCTGAGCCTTGAGTCAAGAAGACTTCTTGAGTTCAAATCTGGCCTCAGACACTTATTCGTTGTGTGACCCTCAGTAAGTCACTTAACCCTGTTTGCCTCAGTTTCTTCATCTGTAAAGTGAGCTGGAAAAGGGAATGGCAAAGCACTCTAGTACCTTGCCAAGAAAACCCCAAATGGGGTCATGAAGAGCCAGATATAACTGAAACATCAACAACAAAAAATGATGGGGTGAGAATAAATTACTTCTAAGGATTCTTGCAGATCTAACTCTGTGTGTGTGTGTGTGTGTGTGTGTGTGTGTTTGCTGGATCACTCTTGGAAATGTGTTACCTTTCTCTTTTGTGTTATTTTATGCTTCATGTAAAATGGACAAAATACAAGATGTCATGATCAGGGTTGAGTCCCTTGTAGACTTTGCTTCAAATACCTAGTCTATCACATTTATAATGGGTGTCATATTGCTTGCCTTCTCAATGGATGGGAGAGGTGTTGGAAGGAGAGAAAGAATTTAGAACTCAAAATATGTTCAAATTAATCTTTAAAATCAATAAATCAATTGCTAAATAAATTAATAAACAAATAGGTAAATAAAGCAAATACCTAATCCGTTCAGTAATCCCTTAAAATAGATTTTTTTTTCTGCCCAGGAACCCTCTGATAGTCTGGGGAAGCCTACCATCATCTTCTCCAAATATTTTTAAATGCAAAAAATAAAATCTATTGGAAAAGAAATCAATTATATTGAAATACATAGTCATCCCCCCCTCCAAAAAAAAACAATTTTGAGTTCACAATTTTGAGTTCACAGGCCCCGAGTAAAGGAACCCTGCACTGAGATCTCTAGACATGCCTGGTGCTCAGAAACCACATCTCCTGCAAACAGACTTTGTAATGGTCATGTGAGTGAAGAAGTTTTAGGTTCAAATGACCCATAAGCTCATACAGCCTGCTTTCCTCTGAGCACACTGAATTAATTTATGCATTCATCCTTCATTCTCCAGAACATTAAAATCAGGGAATCTAAATTGTGGCTCTTGAATTAAAATAATAGGATCACAGATTTGAAGCTGTTATATGGTATTTTTAGATTCCTAATTATTTCAGGGCTGAATTCACACCTATGTATAAAAATGTAGGTTTTACAAATGAGGAAACTGAGACCCAGAGATAGTAAATGACTTGACCAGCATTACCCAAAGCCAGGGTTCAAACCTAGATTCTCTGGTTCCAAATCCAAAATTCCTTTCTCCATACTATTCTGCCCACCTAGTTTTCTATTTCCAGGTTGCAGAGCACAACATGGCATCCAGGAGGTGCCAGAGGAGATGGGAAAAGAACTGAGAAATCCTTCTCTCTCTTCCTCCACAGTAAGTAAATGAATACTCTCTCCTCTCCCCCAAAATTCTGCCTTTCAGGGAGGTGGAGGAGATGGGAACCCAATACAAGATCATCACGAAGTTAATAAGTGTCTTAAACGGGAGATTTCAACCCATACCCTCATGATGCTAAGTCCAGAACTGTATCTACTCTACCACACTTCTCCTAGGGAAATTTTTGTAAAAGTGGGTAACTATGTTAACCAAAAGCATGTTTCTTAATAAACAGGATGAGAGCAATCAAAATAATAAGTTATTCCAGAAATATAGCTTTTGAAAAATCTGGAAAATGACTAAAATTTTATTTTGCTTCTCATTCCTCCCCCCCCCACATACACACATAATGAAACAGTTCTTTACCCACAAAAAAGTTCTACCAATAATGCAAAGGGCTACAGCTCCAAGAAAAAATACTCCCCCATTTTAATCATGGCTATTATTTTTGTAAAAATGAAAATGGCTAAGATCATTGTAATCTATTTTAAGGTTTTTGTGGGTTGGTGGGATTATTTTTTCTTGGCTCAGAGCTCCTCACATTACCAGCCAAATGTTTATGGGTTTTGCTATGTGCCATTTCAAATCCTTAAAAAAAAAAAGTACTTTGTACACATACAGCAAATTCCACTTTCTTTTTCTAACAGCTCCAGATGAGGACCCACACTTTCAAGAGGTCTACTTGTTTTTAAAACCATGGATTTTCAAACAAATATATTTCTCCATAGAAGTTCCATACCTGCATGACTATGCACATGAAAACAACAACCTATATCCTCAAGATTATGTTTTGCCTGGGTACGTACATAATAACAATTGCTGACTTGCACATAGTGATTCAAAGTCCTTTCCATAACATTCCTTGAGCCTCACAACAATCCTTCAAGGTAGGCACAATTATCAAGCCCATTTTACAGGTGAAAAAAACTGGAGATCAAAAAGGTGATAGGACCAGAGTCTTGGAACTATCAGGTGTCAGAAGTGGTAGGAGAACTTGAGTCGTCTTGCCATATGGCATTCTATCCACTATTTCTCCTTCCCTCCCTTGATGATGTATAAGAAGGCCCCATAAGACCATAGATGCAAAAAACATACATCAGCCTAGAGACAGAACTCCCTATTTAAGATATCTGGGTGCACAGATACCCACAAGCTTACCTGTGTTGGGAAACAGGAGCAAAAGTAGCCATTTATAGCAACAACAAAAAACTTTCATTTGAGCGTAATTGTGGTCCTATGGCCAAGATGATTCAGGATCTTACAAGGGAATGCCCCAATTTGGACCTTCTTTTATAAATAATTAATATTTAACTGACTTTCTGTATTTAACTTTTCTCTTAACTATGATATGAGATGAGTTTGAACAGAGCCAGCCAAGAAAGGAGGGCTTCACTGCCCAAATATCCATAAGCCCATGCCCTTTCTCTGCACATATAGGAAAGAAAAGGCTGGCCAGGAAAATTGCCTTGAGTTCTGTTTGTGTTTATTTATAAAGAAAGGGGTAAAAAAAAAAAATCAGCCTCAGAGGCCAATGTAATAAGATGCTGTAGCTTTTATGAAAGAGGTGAAATAATTTTAAACACAGACACACAATGAGTTTATTTATTTAGAAACTTGTTAAATAGAGTCTGGGAATTCAAATATTCAATGTTGACATTGTACAGAACTGGCTGAAAGCCAGAAGCCCAGTCTCTAGAGGGACCCATTGGACAAGGAATCCAGGATTTTGTCTCCTCCCACTTGAGTCTAAATAGGTAAAAGTCATTAGTTATAACCACAGCAATATCTGAATCTCAGTCAAATTAGCAGGCCCAGCCAGGGAAACTTCAAAGGCAAGTAAGTGTGTTTAGCTTTTTAGTCCTGAAGCTGCGGCAATATGTCACACTTTTGAAAGAGTTTTGTAAACAGTTCCTTCCCTTTGTAGAAACATTTCTTAAGTTTCTTGTAGGCCCTGTAAGCAATGTTAATTAACAAGGATTACATTTTTCATTGGGGGAGGGGAAGTTTGCCAATCTGTGTTTGCAAACTATGGGGTGAGCTTGGAGGGAAGGGGGGGAGGGGAGTATTTCTCTCTGTTTTATTTGTTCCCTCCTCTCCCCCTCCCCACACCACACACACACACACACACACACACACACACACACACTTGTTCTCACTACACAGCCAAGTTCCTCTGGGAATTAACTGATGGAAGCAAGTAGAAGGCCAGAAGGGTAGGATAAGGGAAGACCTAATTGTAGCAATAGCATCCTTCTAAGCGATGGGGGAGGGGAAGATTTCTATTTAGTCCATCTCAAAGAGCATGCTCAAGTGGAAGCACTGAGAAAACTTGAGTGCCTGATGTGAGCACACACACACACACACACACACACATTCACACTCATACACACACATAAAATGTGGTGAACAGAAGCAAATTCCAGCTACTTGGAGTAGTTAAATGGTTAATCCTCTGCTCAGTGAAAATGTGCTTGGCATCTTCATAATAGGATTGTCCCATGGACCACCCTCACCACCACCCCCCACCTCTGAGTGCTAACTTCCTTCAGGGTCTGAGTTTCGAGGGAGGTGTTCAAGGGCCAATGAAAGGAAGGGCCTGTGTGCCCAGACGTAGGGGAATGGCACAGTGCAGACATATATCTCTGGGGAAGAGCTGTCCAGACACCATTGCACTTCTCAGAATGGAAGTGGACAGAATTGTTTTCTTTCTCAAGCTGGGGCCAAGGGCTTCCTGCCTGCAGGACCATATCAGGGGCTATGGAGCAGAAGGCCTGAATTACCACCAGTGTCCCCTCCTCCCTTTCCTCAGCCCCCAAAATTATCCCACACATCACCACCATACCACTACCATTCTTAAACTTGAGACCAACCTAAATCCCAGGAGAATTGAGAGATGGAATGGTGACAGCCTAGATGTATCCTGCATTCAAAGAAAGAAGCGGGGAAGAAAGGTCCCAATCCTTGGAAAGAAGTCATCAGAAAATCTGAAGCCTTGGGAAACTGAAATAAAAGTCTATGTGTGGGAAGAGACCCAAATCATCTCCCATGGTCCCCCTCAATACACTCAAATGGAGAAGACATGCAGTGGGAAGCTGGCCTGATCCAGGAGAGTAGCCGTCATTCCCCTCTCTGCTCACCCCCAAGAATGATGTCAGTGAGCCCTAAATACCCGCATCTCTGGGTCCTTCCATACTAGGCCTCCTTGTAACCTTGGCTAATCTGATACTGTCTTCTGGAAACCCTTTGCGGGGCAAGCTATTCAGAAAGAAAAGGCTTGTAAATCAGTCTCCTCAATCTTATAGAAAGTTTCCCCGAGGAAAAAAAATCTCTTTCTTTTATACATATATGTATATGTATGAGTATATATATGTGTGTGTGTGCATATATAAACACACATATATATAAACACACATAAACGCATGCTTATTGTGTATTGCCATTCATATGTGCAATAGGCTCCTTCACGGTGAATGTATTTTGGCTCTCAGTATCAAGTGTATTAAGGTGAAGAGAATGGGGAAAGCTAGCAAGCTCTGGAGAGTTTGCTTCCGATGAAAGCTAAAGAACAAACATTCCCCCCTCCCCCCGTCTCTCTCTATCTCTCTCTTTCTCTCTCTCTCTGTCTCTCTGTCTCTCTCTCTTTCTCGCACACGCGCGCGCGCGCGCGCACACACACACACACACACACACACACACACACACACACAGCTGTCCAGAGAAGGCTGAGAATTTATATCCCCAACAAATGAACATTAAAAAAAAAACCCAGGGCCTTCCTGCCTTTTCCCGTCCTGCTAATGAACCGTCTCTGCTTCTCTGTGCGTCTGGTGGGGGAAGAGGGGAGTGAAACGCTTTATTAACCTTTCCCTAAACTCAGAGACTTTTTTTTTGGCTAAATGCACACACACACACACACACACACACACAAATGTTGCAGGAGACTATTTACAGCAAGTGCCAAATGCAATAAAGAAACACTAAGCCCCGGGTAATGGTAAAGAAATGGCAAATAAACAGCGTTCCTAGAAGGGAGACTCTCCGCCTGGACAGGGCCAGCGCTCTCCTCTTTGAAAAACAAATTCCAGGACAGAGTCTTAAACAGGCAAATAAATTTGGCAGCTCTGTTTTTCAATCAGGGTCTTTTAAGGACTAGAGGTAGGCAAATTATAGGCTCAGGGAAAGAAAAAAAAAAACCCTGCCGAAACCTGGGCGCGTGTTATTTTATTATCTCAGATGTTGGGGATGGGAGGGGGAAACTTTAGAGAGTTCGGGACCTACCTTGAAGACTAGACTGCCTGTTTTTAAAAAAAAAAGCGATAAAGTGTAAAAGTAACAAGTGCCCCCCCCCAAGTGTGTCCTGCTAATCTGATCGCCTTCTGTCTCTTTACGAGGCTACTGGGTGGGGGGTGAGAGAGGGACGCCCTAAGAACTCCAAGTAGGTTACTCTACAGACTGTTCATTGCTGAGACTGAGATCCTGGGGAGTGTCACTGTCGGCAGACTGAGGAAGGCTTTTTTTTCTTAGGTATATAGGTGGAAGGAGTTCTAGAAGCCTCGGTCAGACCCGGCCCCAACCCCCTGCTTTTGCTTGGTTGAAAGAATAAACTCCCATTGGCATTTCTGACTGGCTACAGGTGCCCACCCCCTCCCCGAATTGTTTAGAAACTTGGGATCAGGCTGTCTTGCTCAGAGGCGCTAAAATGGGTCTCCGGTAGCTGCGGCATCCCTCCCTCATTTGATACTTCTTTTTTCTTCTCTCAAATGTTAGGGTAAAAGTGCCAAGTGTTTAGGCTGTGCCTTCAAGATAGTCAGGCGTCTTGGGATCTCCTTTATTTATTTTCAAACTAAGGTTTAAAATCCTCCTAAACAAATTCCTACGTGGCTTTGTTTAAGCTATTGTATTTCGGATAATCTTGTCTAAAAAAAAAAAAAATCAAGCCTTCCAGTTAGTACCTGAGTGGTTCTTTCTTTCTGAGAAAAAGGAAGATCACCGCGTTCTCGGAATTCTGTCCTTTGACTAACAAGAACTCGGCTGAGTCCCAGGAACTTCATATACAGGAGTAGTTAGGAAGTGTTCGACAACTAGTACATTTCACCCTTGCTGGGAGCAGTGCTGCCGTGGGCAAAATATTGTATTTCGACGTGATTTGTTTCCAGTGTAACTTTAAAAACAAACAAAAAAAGACCGGGAGGAGAGTTGGTTCTACTGGATAGAATAAATTGCCTTATTCTCTTTTTTTCTGAACGTAGCAAAAGAAAGTAAGGGGGTGGGGGGAACGCCTGAGCTGAAATAATAGCTCCAAAGTTTTCTTGTTAGAAGGATTGAATTACAGGGGTCTCTTACCATCTCCTCGGCTTAGCCATGAAGCTGACACACTATTGAAGGAAAAGGAAATAGTGTTTCAAAATACAAAAAATTCTAATTTTTAATATAATTTCCTTTATTACCCATATTGTAACTAAAGGATTATAGGATGCAGTGGCGCATCTGTCTGGGAAAGACGGCAGGAGGAAGCAGACACAAGGAAAGAGGAGACGTGAAACCCAGGAACAAAGTTTTTAAATGTTGGGATCCAGTTATCAAGAAATCAACAGCAGTACCTTTTGCCACAGTGAATAAAACAAATGCTCTCCCACCAGATGCAAAGTGATTATTATCAGATCAGAAAGAATTCTCTGTACATTTATTTATGTTTTATGGGTGCTAGGTTGTGTTTGGGAAAGAAAAACACTTAGCATTGACTTGGATCTTGTACATACAGTTAAATACAAATCGTTTTTAAAGTTTGGAAGAAAATTTAAGGAAATAAAAATAGGTTGGCGTTGCCTTCTCCCTTTCATTTCTGAGCAAACCGAGTAATAAGACAAGAAGTTAAGTTTCCTCTTTTATCCAGCTCAACGTAGAAAGCTTTCATCTGCCATTTTCCCCAATGCTTTCATTGTGGATTGAAGGCTGCACGCCTGAAAGTATTTGTGAATGTGGATCTGTATTTATATGCGTGTGGGTCTGTGTATGTGTCTAGATGTGTGTGTATATACTTATGTGTGTGTGTGTGTATTTCAGACGAAAATCAAGCCATCAACCACATTTGAGGGCAAATAAGAAAGGCAGGAAGAAGTGAATTTTGACACTGTCGCAGTTAAATGAAATGAACAGTATCCAAAGGAGAAACAGATGGACCGATTACCGAAATAACCCCAGTCTTTATGTCCGTCGCTAAGACCCAGGCGAAAAGAAATTTATGCGTGAGTTTGTGAGTCTGCCTGAGTGAGCAGGCTGCGTGTAGGAGCCAAACTGTACCAACTCCTGGAAAGGCGCCTGGAAATGACAACACTGAGACCGATTTGAGAGCGGGGTTCCCGAAGCGTGAGGAAGAGGAGGGTGAGAGCAAAGCCTGCCTCGGCGCTGGCTGGCTTGGGGACGCCGGACTCGTCTGGCTGGCTGGCTGGCTCCCTCCCTCACAGCAGCTCCTGAACCCCAAGAGACAAGAGAGGCGGACCGTAGTGTGACTTTGGGGAGGGAGGGTTAATGCTCCTAGTCTATGGAGGAATCAGGAGGTGCTGGGAGGAGGGGAGAGGAAAAGAACGAGGGAAGGAAAGATAGGGGACAGAAGAGTCTTATTAGGAAGCTCTGAAAACCATTTAGCATTTTCCTTATTACTGGAATTTTTTTTAATGTATAGATGTATGAAATTAAGCCCCATTACCAAAGGTGCTTAGAAAATTTTGTGTGTGTGTGTGCGTGTAAACAGTGTTGTGCGTACACTGAAAGTCTATGAATATATATGCATACCTTCCAAATGATACAAAATTAAGTTCCAAGGCACCATGGATTGGATTTAAGCAAAGATAAAAATGAAATCTCTTTTCAAAATACTATTTTCTGAATAGTAATTCTGGATTACGGGTCACATTGGCAGAGCAGAGTTTGTTCAGGCAATTTTCTGACCAGTTCACCCAACTCTTCTACTCCCCCCCTCCCCGGGGGTGGGGGTGTTGAATATTTTAGGAAGGAACCTCTGTATACCAAAGCTGATACATGTGGGTGAGCGTTCACATCCCCTTGGATAAGTAGCTCTCCGACAGCTCTGCTCCCTGCCCTCCCCCTAGCCCTGCCAACTTAATGGGGGGGGGGGGCAAGCGCTCGGCTTCGAATACCCCCACCGCTTCACATACACATACACCCCAGCCCTGTTCTGCGCTCCTTTCCCCCGCGCTGTGTCAATGCCTCGGCCGCCCGCGGGACTGAGCCAAGCCTTAGACATAGCCAGCCCGCCTTCATCCTTAGGACAGGCACCCCAGATGGCTAGACAGCTGCGGGCTCCCGGGCTCGGTGCGCTCCCCCTTCGGGTCTTGGGCCCACCGGGGGCTGGTTTTGCAAGCCGCCTCTTTCTCCCTTCCTACCTATCCCCTTCTCGCCTTATCTTCACTCTCCACCTCCACCCTGCCGCCTACTTTCCCACCTGCCCTCGGTTCAGAGGGATGCTCGGCAGAGTTACAGCCCTTCAGCCCCGACGGACGCGGCCTCCGCTGCCCTGCCTCCAGCCCGCCTGCCCGTCTGCCTGCCTCTCCTAAGCTCCGACTGCCGCCGCCGCCGCCGCCGCCTCCCTCCTTCGTTCCCTTCTCGCCCGGGAGCCTCTGAGAAGAGAGCCGACAGCGCCCACTATAGCAACCGCGGCTCCTCGCAACCTCCTCGGCCTCGGCTTAACTTCCAAAACCAGCCCTGGAACTTTTCTCAACTCGGGCTCCGAGGCCGCCGTCACCGGCCGCTACCTTCCTTAGTGGGGTGACTGTCTATCCAGACGTTCTGGCCTTCTGTCTTGTACCCCAAACCCCAGAAACAAACGCAGTCCTGACAAGTCTTGGTTCCACCTCGGCCTCCCCCACTGCCTGCCACCCCCCCCTCCC
>CM053600.1:184709143-184756353 GCA_028646575.1 Pseudocheirus occidentalis | reverse complement strand
CACCCCCCACTCCCCTCCTCCACACCCCCTCATCCCCAAGCTGATGCAGATGCCCTACTCAAAGGGATGAGGGCCGGCTGCGTTTGCTCCCTTGCCCACCCCAGTCATCAGAGAGACGCGGGGCAGAATAAGAGGCTGGGGCAGGTTGCTGCAGCTGCAGCTGGGAGTTCGGTCCCCCCACCCAGTCCCCAGTGTCTGGGGGCAGCTCCAGATACCCGGCACACTCGACATATGCAAGATGGCAGAGGAGGGTGAAAAGCCAATAGAAAAGCGATATTGCACCTACTTGTGGCCAGTTTCCTTGCCCTGCCTTTGGATCTCATGTTGTGCCCAGTCCTGCAGCCGCTGGTGTGGTTGGGGGGGTGCTTTTTTTCTTGGATCTTTCCTCCTTTTTCAATCTCTCTCTCTCTCTCTCTCTCTCTCTCTCTCTCTCTCTCTCTCTCTCTCTCTCACACACACACACACACTCTCTCTCTCTCTCTCTCTCTCTCTCTCTCTCTCTCTCTCTCTCTCTCTCTCTCGATGTCTCTTTCACTCTCTCTCTTTCCCTCTCCTTCTCTCTCTCTCTCTCCTTCTCTCCCTTTCTCTCAATCCACACTCGCTATCTCTCCAGCATTGTCAGTTTGGACAGACACCTTCGCACATGCGCGCTAGACGCCCCTCCAACATCTCAGCGCCGCCAAAAAAAGTTTGGAGCGATTTATCACTTTGATTTGGAGATCTTGTCAGATGGCAATCGGGGAGGAGGCGGAGAAAGGGGGACGCGGGGCGGGCGACCGGGGGGGGCGGGGGAGAGCCAGCCGGGGAGAGGGGAGCAGATACCTCGCCCAAAGGGGGGGCGAGGGAAGAGGGGGGAGTGGAGAGCCCTGGCTGCAGAGTTCAAGTTGGAAACCCCAAGGAGCTTCTGAGTTCTTGTTATTTTTGTTATTCCCATCCTTGTCCCTCCATCGCCTACGGAAAATGTTTCACACCGACCCGGGGGGAAGAGAGCAGGACAAGGAAAGGGTTTGGTTTTGTTTTTTCTTTCCCGAGCTGCCGAGCTGGGAGAGAGGATGGATACTCCAAGAAGGACCGGAGAGAAGCCGAGAATGCGTCCCCAGACCAAGAAATCAGCCGATTGCTGCTGCTGCCGCTGACGCTGCTGCTGCTGCTGCTGCGGCCGCCACTGCTGCTGCTGCTGCTGCTGCGGCCGCCGCTGCTGCTCCCGCTCCGAGTGGAGCACAGAATCAATGACTCCTTCCTTCTGGATTTTTAATCTAATATTAATGCCGTTGTCATCTGGGCCACATTTCCATAGTTCATCTCAGCACACACACTCTCAACCTGTCCCCCCCGGTCGCGATGCTTGGTTGCCTGGATCTGCATCTTCCTCGCTGGGAACAGGCTGCCTTCCCCAGTGCTTGACAGCTCGTGCCTGATTTGAGAGGTCCAGTTTCACCTTTCCTATCTCTCCCTTAACGCCTCCTCACCCCCAGCTTCCTCACTCCGGCCTTTCCGCTGGAGATCAGCCTGGCCTTGCCTGCCTTTTACACACACACACACACACACACGCACGCACGCACAGAAAACAGACACGCATGCATATGTGCGCCCCAAACACCCTCCTGCTCCATTCCTCCATCTGCTCCCACCCCCAAAAAATCCATAGTGGAGATCTGCTTTAATTACGGGGTTTGCCAATCAAAGCGGACACGCTGAAGTTGGGAACTCCTGAAGGGGCTGGCCCTGTTAGAGGTATGAATCAATCCCAGCTACATATAGATTTTTTCCTCCTGGTACAACCTCCTTGAATTAAACAGTTTTGTTCAATACCTTCCATGTGCTATTTATGTCTCCATTAATATCTGTTGCAAATCCTGCCAGACACTATAAAAGAAAATTACAATCTTCTCAGTCCCTGTGGTGCTCCAATACATCCATAGCGTTCACGTTTACAAAAATTAATCAAATCCTAACCATCACTTTTTGGGGGGAAGGGAGGGCAGCCCCTGAGAAGGAGAGTGATGAGGGGAAGCTGTGATGACTGGCTTTAGCCAGTCGTACCTGTTGCTATTTATTGTCAGAGCTTAGGCCAGACTGGGGTATGGGTAGAGAGAAACCCTCACACTTCTAAGGATCCTAACGGTTCATGTGCCTCTATTTTCAAAAATGTAGATGCATACTGCCCATTCTCTTTGCCTGGTGTAATGCCAAAGGTGTTCATCCTTTTCTCCAGCCAAGTTCCCCTGGGACTCCTCAGGTGCGGATCCCAAGGGGCACAAATTGAAAAGAAGTAATGGAAAGAAAAGGAACAGGAGGGGAGGAAAAGAAACTCATAGAAGAAACCCTCCCCCCCCCCAAAAAAAATGAAGGCTGACCTAACAATTTACTCGGAGTCAGAGACACGTTGTCCTCTCCCAACCTGTAAGGGTCACCTCAAACTTGTCAAATCCTGAATTCCTAGTTCCTCTCCCCCTATGATTGAGAAGTGCAGAATACTGATGGGTAAATGGGTAGATATTCCCACAGGTACTGTACCTTTCCAAGGAACCTTTGTATAAATATACATACAGTTTATGCTACGTTTGTCGCTGCAAGAATGGGATCAGACAAGTTACTTTTAGCCCTAGAATGTCTTCCTCAGATTCAGCAAAGGTCCTCAAAATAAAAGAAATAAAAGGAAGAGTAGAGTTGGGAGATTTCCTGGAATGTCTAAATAAAACCTTCCGGGACTGAAAAGCCGTAGCCACCGCACTGGATGGCCCCCAAGTGGAATTCCAGAGAAGTTGATTGCTGATCGATTTCATTGCTCCTTCTTTGTAACCTCTCTCTTCGCAGATCTCGGTTCTGCCCCTGAGTCCAATGGGTGGGGAAGGCTAGTGAGGACCAGGTAAATCCTTTACTTTATCACAGCTGATTGCTGCCTGATACAAGGCGAACAAGAATCAGAATCGGCCACCAATGTGCGTGTCCAGGGCCGCTGGGATCCCTCAGTATAGAGATCTTACTTGAATTCAAGAAAGTAAAAGCACCCAATGCTTTGGCTCCCAAACGGGTGGGGACTTTTTAGGAAAGAGTTGTGCCCCCATATCATTCTCTTCGCTCTCCTCTCCTTAGTGGTGTTTACAATGGGGGGGGGGTCCCTTTGAAAGAGGGATGGAGAGAGGAGAACCAAATAAGCAACTGAAAAGGGGTTTACCTCCTAAGGGCAGAGTGATTTGAAACATCTGAATAAATGGAAATCCGGGGAGTTAGGTTGGGGTTATTGTTTCTAGTAAATAAGCACCTGGCTGGGGTTCAGAATGTAGGTGCAAGGAGGAGAGAATAAAAAATACAGGTGAGAGAAGAAGGCAGAGAGAAAGGGATCAAAAAAGTGAGAAGTAAACCCCCCTCTTCCGTCCCCAAACTTTGGAAAGAGACAAGGAGGGGTAGGTTCTCACTTCTCATTTCTGAACGTCTAGATGAGTCTTGATCACTGGATGATTAGTGATCTCTAAGGATCACTGGTCTCTCTTGCTTTGTTGATTCACTTTCAGGTCAAAAAAAAAAATTTGCAACCTCCTTTCGAACTTAGTACCAAGCCAAGAAGGCTAGCCCTGACCAGTGAATACAGACGCATTAGAACTTAAACGCATAGGCAAAATAAATGTTGCCATGTCCCCAGCTAGGGCATTGGGAAAGAGGAGGCAATTCATTTCCCACTGAAATCCTAAGCATGAACAACTCCAAGTCTGAATGCCTTTGAACCTGAAATAGCTTCTTTCTTTTTGCCTTCCTTCCTTTTCCCCTCCTTCCTTTCTCTTTCTCTTTTTTCTTCCTTCTTCCCATCCCCCCCACTCCTTTGCATTTATTTTGCATACTGCTGCATTTACTTGTTTGTGCATATATTGTATTCCCCGAGTAGAAGGTCGGCTTCTTGAAGGCAGGGTTTACCTTACTTTTGTCTTTGTAACGTCAGACGTAGCAGAGAGTCGGGGGGGGGGGGGTAATTGTGTATAATAATCCCTTAGTTAAATGCTTGTTGATTGACTGTTGATTATCTGTCTTTTGTTTTGTTTTGTTTTTAAATTTGCACCCTATGCTGAATGTGTGTGTTTGTGTGTCAATAGCGGGGGTTAAAGTGCTCTGTGAGAATTTTACGAGATGAAATAAAGGTCCTGGAGCCTGAGAGCAATACCTCCTCCACGCAGTTAGAACTTTGGGCCCAAGCGCCCAGGGAACTGGGCCCCAGTGCCCTTCCAAGTTCCTGGGGGCCCCTTGTCAATTTCACCTGTCTGCAGTTCCCAGGGGTGGGAGCTGAAGCAGGTGTTCCTGTCTTCCTGGGAACTACAACCATCCACTTCTCTGGTGATTCCCTACCCCCTCCGCCCGGGAAAAAAAAAAAGAAAGAAAGGCTTCCACAAGTGTGCCGACTTACCACCTCTTCTCCCCACCACTTTCCGACTAAAGGACCCCCCTCCCACTTCAGAACGCCCCGAATTCGTTCAGTCTGAGGGACTTATGCGTTTCAGGCCGTGTCACGAGAATCTTCTTACGCAAATAGACCTTCTGAGAGTCCAATTTCGTTACAGCCTGTAGGCTTACTATAATGGGTTGTTCCTTTTTAAAATAATAATAATTATAATTTAAAATGATTGTTTTTATTTCCCCCAGTAGAACCAGAACATTGGAGAGGTGGAAGAGGAACTTTTAAGAAGGTGAGAACAGAGAAGGTGAAAAGTCAGACTTTTTTCCCCCACCCAACTATTTTTAAAAGATTAATAACGGAAATGCAAGGAGCCGGGTTTCCATGCATTTCGTAGCACAGGGCATTTTTCCTTCCTCCCAGGAGGATGGGACCAGGAGCTGCGCAGTCTTTGGGAGAGGGAAGCGGGAATTCAGTACCGAGGTATGTGTCGCGCTATTGTCTCTGTGCCGTGAACTTCACCTTGTGTTAGTCAACCTCCACAGGCATTCTCTGGGCCTCGGGTCCGATTCATTTCTTCATTGTGGCTGCGGTGATTAACGCTGTTTACCCGACGCTGGCTTTCAGGTTGGCTGTTAAGAAATTAAGCTCTCTCTGAGTGACCAGAGCCAAGCAGGGGTTTTTTCGCGTTGAAATGAAACAGTTTCTCTTCATTTAGTCTGCCCGCTCCTCCAGCTTTCGGCCCCCCGCTCAATTAGCCCAAATGGACACAATTTCCATTCATTGCCATAACTCACTCACTGCTCTTGGAGATCGCTTGCAAAATGCACACTTTATTATTATAGGCTGACCTCAGTGGCGAAAAGTGGCGATGCTCGAAAGAGGCCGGTAGATCTATCTAGCCCCCTTGGGCTATAATTATTAGAAATTAATTGGGTTCAGGACCCTGGGTAGCACGGGTAAATTAATAGCTTGTCTGGTGTTTTAAATCCGAATTTTCAGTCCATAGGAGAAAAAGGGGGTGGGGGATGGGGGGAGAGTAACAGACATGAAAGGCAGACCCAAGGGACTACGGAGTTTACTTGCAAGACACTCGTCTATTAAGCAGTGTCCGGAATACATTTGAGAAGGGGAGGTGAGGCGAGGCGGGAGAAGGAGCCGAGGAGGGAGAGGAGGGGGGAAGGGGGCCAGAGAACTGGCCGAGAGGAGGGCTGAGTTTATTTTATCCGATTTTTCTCGCCTGCATTGTTTTCGGGGGAGGGGGATTGCATTTAGGGGTTAAAATAAAAATAAAGATCCTGTGTACTTGGAGCTGTCGGGCTGGAGTAAAAGTGAAAAGGGAGCCTGAGGCAAAAGGAAATTACTGCAAGCCCGCGTGACCTTTCCGAGAGGTAATCAATCAAGTGATCAACAGGGATATTTATCATTGCTCTATAGGCTACTCCGCTCGTGCACAGAGAGGGGGAGGGGCGCTCACGCGCGCGCGCACACACAAACACACATATACACACGTACACAAGTTTGGTAATCCCATAAACCTAAAAACTGATCCAGAAACTTTAATAAATGTTAGGATTGTCTGTTTTGTCTAAGATTGAAACAGAAGGAAAGGGAGAAGGGGGAAGAGGAAGAAAAAAGAGGAGGAAAGGGAAAGGAAGGAGAGGAGAGGAGAGGAGAGGAGAGGAGAGGAGAGGAGAGGAGAGGAGAGGAGAGGAGAGGAGAGGAGAGGAGAGGAGAGGAGAGGAGAGGGACTTAGCAGGAATGCCTATTTCTCAGCAGAAATGCCTCCTACTTTAGGTGTTCAATGTACGCTGTCCGCTTCTCTTTGCGATGTGAGAAAAGCTCACAATGAAAGACGTGCTCTAAAAATCCAAATTTGAAATGAACTACGGCACAGATTGTGCCAAGAAGTGGAAAGATGGGGAAGAACCGGGCAACTGTGAGCCACATGGTGGTGTGGGGGGGTCGTCTCTCTGCCTGTATGTATTACACCCCCCCTGGAATGGGGGACCCCTAAGGCGAGGGGGAGAGAATGCCTCCTTCTCTTCTAAAAAATCCTGCAGCAGCTGCGGGAGGGAGCCCTACTCTCTGATGCTTGCTCAGAGCTACTGGAATCCAGGCGAGAGGAGGGATAGAATCAGGAACAGCGCAAACCCATTTTCTGCCTAGTTTCATTCTACCTCGTAAAACATTTCTCTTTTTAAGCCCCAAGTCCTGGATTTTCTTCATGGCGGGGACCGTATTTCGTAGCAAATCATGATGCTTTCTTTTCAAGCCTACTCCCTTCTTCCTCTCCGTTCTACGCCTACCTCCACGCCCAGCCCCCCTCTTCTTATTAATCTGGTGTGGTTTAAATGGGGAGAGTGGTGAGGGGTAGAACAAGCTAGCTCCTAACTCCTACAGCAGTCGGCTTAAGACCAAAGCAACCTAAGGTCTTCCTTCTGCCTGGTTATTAGTCACCAGCGCATCTTCGGAGACCACTTGGAGCTGATCTCCGAGCGCAGCCCCAGAGACCCCAGAAGCGTGCGGGTTAGTGGTGCAGGAACCACTTCTGGGTGGATTTCTGCAGTTTACGGGAGGGTGGCGAGAGTCGCCTCCCAGCTAGCGAGACGGCTCTCCTACGGTGTGGGAACGTGGGACTGTGCCAGGGCGCTCAGGGCTGCTCCAGATGCGTATCCCCCGGGCCTGCCGGGGGTCCCCAGCCTGCCTTTTCCCAGCCCCGCCCGCGCCTAACTGCCCGGGGTTCGGCTCTGAGTCGGACGGGTTAGTCTGCGCCGCCCCCTGCTGGCTATGAGGGGCGATTGCAGGATCAGGCTCTCTAGCGGCGCACGGCTCCAGCTGTGAACAGTAGCTGAGAGTCAGGGGGGAAACAGCTGGAGGGCCCCGGGGGAAATTCAGGCGGCGTCGGTCGAGGCAGGGAGAGGAAAGGAAGATAGAATACAAGGAAAACAGTATTTGGAGCTGCAAGGTCTATAGGATCTCAAGCTACTGCGTCCCTCGACCCAGAAAAATGCGAGAAAAAAGCGAGCGTTTCTCTCTCCGCACCCTCCCTCCCCGCTGCCTAGGGATCTCTGGACACATTTCTCCTCCTCCCTGTATGACCTTGGCCTCCCTTGACCAGACCAGTTTTTTGCCAGAGGACCTGGCCAGTTTGATCAAAGCCTTCTCTCTTGCGATCAAGGCTGAGTAGGTAACAGCTGGTCTACCCTTCGTCACCACTGTGGTCTCAAGGGGGAATGAAGCTGGAATGGAGGGACCTGAATTCTGATCCCACCCCTAGCATTTACAATCTGCCTGAGTCAGAGAAATAACCTCTCTGGGACTGTTTCCTCATCTGTAAAACAAGAGGGACGGACCACATTGTTTCCAAGGTTTCTTTCAACTCTAAATCTATCATCCAATCTTCTGAGTCTTGTCTTTCCATCCTCAGTCAACCCCAGTTCTGATGGTGTGAAGAGGACGTGGTAGGAGTCAGTGATACCCGGCACCCCTGCCCTCTTCCTTATTTCTAATGAGTACTAGGACAAGTCACCGCCCCTTTATGGTCCCGGGTTTGTTCCTTTGCAAAATTGAAAGGACTGGGCTAGGGGATCTCTTCATCCTTCCGAATCTTTCACTGTCTGAATTCTTTAAGTCTGTGCAATGAGGATCTCAGCCCCCTCCTTCCCGATGGGAGTCAGACGTTCTAAGGGTCAGTCCATGGGGCATTTCCTTTAGCTTGTCTACATTTTCTGCACATTTTAAAGAGGTTGGAGACTATAAGCAGAGTTTACCTTTATTGAGAGTTGTATCGTTTACAGATCACTTTCCTCTGTGAGATAAGACAAGAAGGTAAGAGTGGAAGTGACCTGCCCCCAAGCCACCCTACTAGTTAAGTGGCAAAACCCAGCAATGGAATACAGGTCTTCTGCACTTTTCAGTCATCCATGCATTCATTGACCACCTACTATGTGCTAGGAGAGGGGTGGGGGATGGGAAAACAAAGGCATAAAAGAAGCAGCTCCTGCACTTTGGGAACTTATATTCTACGATATGCATAGAGATAAGTAAATATGAAAAACATGCAAAGTAATTGGAGAGCACCAACAACTAAAGGGGTTTTTCTGAAGTACTGATGCCAAGTCACTGAATTCTAAGGAAGACAAGAGATATCTTTTTTCATCTTTCTAAAAATCTCTTCCTTTCCTGGCACTAGGCTTTTCTATCCTTCATAGACTATCTTCCTTCTGCCTTAATTACAGGAATAAACCAGAAATTCAAGTTTCTGTTTCAAGTATTAGCTGAAATTCAGTTTCAAGTATTAGCCAGTGGTTTGAATTGAATTGCCTCTGTCTGTCTGTCTCTGTCTCTGTCTCTGTCTCTGTCTCTGTCTCTGTCTCTGTCTCTCTCTCTCTCTCTCTCTCTCTCTCTCTCTCTGTCTCTCTCTCTCAGATATTTATTTCACAAAGCAAACATAGAAGCTCAAAAATACAATAGCTCAAAAAAAAGAAGTTCTTCTCAATCCCTGGGGTCACACTCTTCCCTATACTCCTTCTGGGCCCTAGAGAAAGTAGATTCAAACTTATCACAATTTCTGCATAGTATCCACCACACCAGTGTCACTTCCAAATGCAGCATGGTGGCATAGTCAATGCATAGATAAGTCTGCATCTCTGCTACTGCCAAACTAGACCCGCTGGTCACTTTGGACTTCTCTACTTACTGTCTGATTTCTGGCAAATCTCAACATGAACTTCACTCCAAAATTTCTGGTACCTTGCTTTCTTCACCACTGGAAGCTCACAAGGTCATAACCATCACCAATGTCTTTCATACTAAAACAGGAAAGAATCAGTGCAGAAGCAAAGAGGAGAGACCATCAGATGAGAAGGCCCCAGATCTCTAATCTTACAGCATTGTCTCATTCATTGAAATTCAGGAAGATGGGGAAAAGATGAACTAAGAGCCAGCCAGACTCTTTCTCTTTTTTTTTCAAATATTTAAAACATTTTTATTTAAAGTTTCAAGTTACGAATTCTATCCAAACCCCCTCCCACCTTCCCCTTCCCCTTCCCTGAGATGGTAAACAATCAGATATGTGTTATGCATTTGCAATTATGTAAGACTTTCCATATTTGTTATTTTGTACAAGAAGACTCGAATAAAAGAAAAAATGTAAGAAAGAAAGAAAAATAGCATGCTTCAGTCAGTATTCAATCAATATCAGTTCTTCCTCTGGAGGCAGATAGTTTGCTTCACCATTAACCCTTTGGGGTTGTATTGGATCATTGTATTGTTGAAAATAGTTGTCAGTCACAGTTTTTCATCAAACAATATTGCTCTTTCTGTGTACAACATTCTCCTGGTTCTGTTCACTTCCCTGTGCATCAGTTCATGTAAGTCCAGGTTTTTCTTAAATCATCCTGCTTTTAATTCTTACAGCACAATAATATTCCATTGCAATCATATACCACAGCTTGTTTAGCCATTGCCCAACTGATGGGCAGCGTCCCTTTGATTTCCAATTCTTAGCCACCACAAAAAGAACTGCCATAAATATTTTAGTACAAATAGGTCCTTTTCCCTTTTTTTCTGTCTTTGGAATACATACGTATCAGTAGTAATTCTGGATCAAAGGGTATGCACAGTTTTATAGCCCTTTGGACATAGTTCCAAATTGCTCTCCAGAATGGTTGGATCACTTCACAACTCCACCAACAGTGCATTAGTGTCCCAGTTTTCCCACATCTGCTCCAACATCCAACATTATCCCTTTTTATTTGGTCATATTAGCCACTCTGATAGGTGTGAGATGGTACCTCAGAGTAATTTTAATTTACCTTTCTCTAATCAATAGTGATTTAGAGCAATTTTTCACATTTTCACATTTCTTTGTCAGAAAACTGCCTGTTCATATCCTTTGACCATTTATCAATTAGGGAATGACTTGTATTTTTTTTTTATAAACTTGACTCACTTCTCTATATATTTGAGAAATGAGGCCTTTATTAGAGGCCTCTGTTGAAAAAATTTTCCATTTTCTGCTTTCCTTATAATTTTGGTTGCATTGGCTTTGTTTCTGCAACATATCTATTTTACATTTTATAATATTTTCAGTATCTTCTTTGGTTCTAAATTCTTTCCTTATCCATAAATCTGACAGATAAATTATTCCATGCCCTCTTAATTTGCTTATGGTAACATCATGTATGTGTTACAGCATGTACCAATTTTGACCTTATCTTGGTTGGTGTGATATGTTGACCTATACCTAGTTTCTGTCATACTGTTTTCTGTTTTTCCCGGCAGTTTGTGTCTAATAATGAGTTTTTGTTCCAAAAGCTCAGATCTTTGGATTTATCATATACTGGATTAATATGGTCATTTACTATAATGTAATTTGTACCTAATCTATTCCACTGATCCACCACTCTCTTTCTTATCCAGTACCAGATTGTTTTAATAATTACCACTTTTATTAAAAAGTTTAAGATCTGGTGCATCTGGACCATCTTTCACTTTTTTTATTCCCTTGATATCCTTGAGCTTTCGTTCTTCAGATGGATTTTATTATTATTTTTCCAGCTCTATAAAATAATTTTTGATAGTTTGATTACTGTGGCACTGAATAAATAGATTTAGGTAGAATTGTCATTTTTATTCTATTGAGCCAGACCTTTTCACTAATCTTTCAAAGCTTATGTCAAATGGAAGAAGTCATGTGGGACATTAAAAAAAGCAAATGCTGTCTCAAATTTCAAATAAAATACATCAATAATGACCAAGGACCTCACCAAGCCTTGGAAGGGGTTTCCACAAAAGAATGAGATGGACCAATGAATGCAGAAGGCTAGCACCAGTTCTTTTACCCAGTCTTTTTTCACAGAATGGTTTAATTCACTTGAGAGGATGTTCAGGTTCTAAAACAGGTACCTGGTGGGGAACAGGTATAATGAGGGCAGGCTAGAATCAGGGGGCTGCAAGGAACCTAGATGTGATGCTCTTCAAGTTACAGCCAGAGAACAAAGAGGTGCTGTCATTGTAACTTCAGAGAGGGCCTTCATATTATCCTTGTGAACAAGGTGAAGAAATATCAGCTACACCGTCACCTTTCTCCCATTGTCAGGGTCTTCCCTTAGCCTCCATTTTGGACAAGGGCTCAGGTAAGCTGTTTTTCTTTCTCCAGCCTTCAGAGCCCTCTTTTCAATTCCTTGCTTGTGTATTATCTTCCATTACTAGAGTAAGCTCCTTGGAAACAAGCACTTTCTTTTTGTTTGTATTGTATCTTTATCACTTAGCAAAGAGCAGGGCATACAGTAAGCACTTCATAGATGCTTGTTGAATGGCTAAGGTGGAAAAAATATTTTGCATGACTTCATGTGTATAATCTATATCCAATTGCTTGCCTTCTAGAGGGGGGAAATGAGGGAGAGAGAATTTTAGAACTCAAAATTTTAAAAACAAATGTTAAAACAAATTACATGTAATTGAGAAAAAGAAAAGAAAGAAAAAAGAAAACAGGGGTTCAAGGTGCTAAAATAGTTTTTAAAACAAACCAAAAAAGAGTTTGTTAACTGACTGATCCCAACATTGTCTACCTAATATATATGTCCATGCATGGATAGACACAAAAAATAGCCAATGTTGGGTCAAAAAGGCAAATTTTAGTTTCAATTTGAGAAAAATCTCCTTAACATTTGAAGTAGGAGTTCTTGATCTTTTTGTGTTGTTGACCTCTCTGAGAGTCTGATGAAGTCTATAGAATGCTTCTCTAAATCATATTTTTAAAGGCATAAAATACCAAGGAAACTAATCCTATTTAAATATTGCTGTCAAGTTTTGTTATTTTGCTTTGTTTTTTGAAAGGGGGAAGGCAGAGCAATTGGGGTTAAAAGAGTTGCCCAAGGTCACATAGCTAGTAAGTGTTAAGTGTCTGAGGCCAGATTTGAGCTCAGCTCCTCCTGACTCCAGGGCTGGTGCTCTATTCATTTCACCACCTAGCCTACCCTGATGTCAAGTTTAAAAAAAATAAGTTCCTGCATTGATACTTGCCTCCCAGAGTCGTGCATTTCCCTAAGCAAGTGAGTCTCCCCGCTCATATACCTCTTGGTGGAGTTTTTGTAAGTCTGTGCTCACTTTCCCCAACCGGAACTATGCCTTGGTGGGAAGATGTGGCCCCTGTTTATCCGTTGGCTGCTACATTACGATCGTTTCTGCTCCTGCTTTTATTGAGTAAACATCAATTATCTCGATTTCTGTTGAGTAAATGTTATGTTTTTGCATGCTTTTGCCTTCTACTGAATAAATTTCCTGGTTATTCTTGCAAACAACTAAAAATGAGTTAATGGACCCCACATGAAGATCCTTAGTGTCCCAAAATGGGATGGGCTGCTGGAGATTCCCCCTCCCTGGACATCTTCAAGTCAGCTTGTTAGAGATATTGCTGATGGGATGTTAATGCAGGTGTGTGGGTTGGCCCTTCCAATGTTCAGATTCCTTGTGCATTTGTGGAAGCAGTGTTCCCTATTAGAATGTTAGCTTCTGGAGGGCAAAAACTTTTTCGCCTTTGTTTTTGTAACCTCAGCACCTAGCACATGGTAGCCATTTAATAAATGCACGTTGGTTGATTGATGCATTTATTCATTGAAGAGTTGCAATCTGTGCTGATGGAGGGACTATTTCACCAATGATATCATTTGAGCTCTTCATTGATTTAACTCCCTTGGACTGGATTAGTTAGATCTGCCTCAGATCAAATTTTCCTCTAGACTGAACTGTCATAACAAGGTTCCAATCTATTACAGGTATGCCCTGGTTTAAGAAAACCCACAGTAAGGGATTATTTGTACCACAGGGTTTTATTAAATAGTGAGACTCCCCTGGGGCATTGAAAATATGATCTGGCTTTACCCAATTCAATTGTTACCACAAGTTTTTCAGGAATCCATCCATTGATGGACTACTCACTTTTGGATAAATGTCCCATAGCAACCTGTTTATCATCAGGTGATTTCTAGGACCTGGGGGAAGAAAGAAGCAGAGTATTAAGCCTAGTACAGAGAAATGGTTCAAGCAAGAGACTGACCTGGGGGAAGAGGCTTGTTTTCTTTTGTAAAAAGAAAGAACTAAAAGGAAAAAAAATCTACCTACTTTGTGAATTCTTTCAGATATAATAGAGAAGCCCAACATATGGCAAGCCTGGGACTTTAATGAACTCAATAAATAAACAGTTTGTTTGATTTTAATATTAAATTATCTCAATCAACTAATTAACTTTTTAAAAACATTGTTCAGGGCCAGAAAGGAAGACAGACAGCTCCAATGTATGTATTCACTTAAAGATGAAGTACCAGAGTCCCACATATAATGATAAAATGCATATTGATATTTTTACTCACCTTTGTTCCAGAGGCATAAGTAAGATGAGACAACTGAAGCTCTGACCCAGGGTGCCAAAATGAGGAGGGCACCAACAACACTCATGCTCTTCCAGGAGGCAGAAATAACTGAACATAGCACTTCATCTGCAAGAATAATTAGTTATAATAGGAAGCTACTAAATGATGATTCCTCCCTCCCCTTCCTCCCTTTCTCTAACTCCTCCAGAAACTATCACCATTGCCCATGGATAAGAGACTCAAGGGAGCTCCTCCTGACTCAGTCATGACTGGTTCCTTTCTCCAAAGGAGGCCTCCTTAGGTCCAGTAGGGTCCTAGTCCAGGGTCAGTCTCCTCTCCACTAGGATGGATCTTTCTCATTCTTAACTGCTTGCCCCAGGCAGGATCATCAATAACAACTGAATTTTGTTCAGTAAAACCAAGATACTGTGATACAATGGAAAGAGTATTAGGTCTGGAGTCAGAGTCTGGGCTCCAATCCTGTCTCTGATACTACTTGTGTGACCTTGGATAGGTCTTTTCAGTCAATCAATATTTGTTAAGTAACTATTATGTTCTAGACATTCTGTGAAGTGCCAGGCATAGAAATTACCCTCAAGGAGGGCACCATCACCATCCCCTAATTGGTTCTTAGTTTCCTCATCTATAAAATGAACAGAAATGGACCACATGGCTTCTTGATCTTACTGGCTATGCTACCTCAGTCAAGTCACTTAATCTCTCTAGGATTAAGTTTTCTCATCTGAAGAATGAAGGGGTTGGGCTACATGACCTCTACAGTCCCATCCAGCTTTCTATCTATGAATCTATGAGTCCAAGTAGTGATTTGCATTCAGTAGGGTTTGTTTCAATGGAAACCAAAAAGCGAATATAGATTTCTTTGGATGGCTAAAGGGCTTTGACACCGTTTGTTGAACCAACTTGCCATTATATGTCTTTCTTACAAGTCCTGGGAGACCACTTCAGATGTGACTCCACTTCAAGGCAGAGAGATCAAATCATTTATTGGTGTAACTAGTATAAGTGTGTTAGCATTTACCACAAGCTTTCCCCAAGTTTCATGTCCAAAATGTTCATAATGTAATAAACCACTCATCTTCCTGCTGTCATCATAGGTGGGCAGTCAAATGCCTCTTGTATCCCTCAGAGTGATGGCATGAAGACTCCTTGTGCACAAAACCTGTCATCACCTTAGTTTTATTTTTAACATTTTTGTTTAAAGTTTTGAGTTCTAAATTCTATTACGCATTCACTCCCTTCCTTCCGTATTCCCTGAGAAGGTATTCAATCAGACATAGGTTATATATGTGCAATTATGTAAAATATTTCTATTTGTCATTTTATACAAGAAAACTAGAATAAAAGAAAAAAAGATGAAAGAAAATAGAAAAATAACATGCTTCAGTCCATATTCAATCATTATCCGTTCTTTCTCTGGAGGCACATAGTATACTCCATCATTAGTCCTCTGACATTGTCTCAGATCCTTGTATTGCTGAGAACAGATAGATTATTCACAGTTCTTCACAGAACAATATTACTGTTACTGTGTACAGCATTCTCCTTGTTCTACTCACTTCACTATTCATCAGTTCATGTAAGTCTTCCTGGGTTTTTCTGAAACCTTCCTGTTTGTAATTCTTATAGCACAATAATAATCCATCACAATCATATACTGTAGTTTGTTGACTTATTCCCTAATTGATGGACATCCCTTCAATTTCCAATTCTTAGGCACCACAAAAGGAACTGCTGTAAACATTTTTGTACAAATAGTTCCTTTTCCATTTTTTTATATCCTTGGGATGTAGACCTAGCAGTGGAATTGTTAGATCAAAGGGCATAAACAGTTTTATAGCACTTTGGGCATAGTTCCCAAATTGCTCTCCAGAATGGTTGGGTAAGCTCACAATTCTACCAACAGTGCATTAATGTCCCAGTTTTTCCACACCCCCAGGCACTGAATTGATTAATTTAGGTAGGATTGTCACTTATATCTCATTAGCTTAGCCTACCAATGAGCAATTAATATTTTCCCATTTGTTTAGATCTGACTTTATTTGTGTGAAAAGTCTTTTATAGTTACGTTCATATAGGTCCTGGATTTGTTTTGGCAGGTAGACTCCCAAGTATTTTATACCATCTACAATTATTTTAAATGGAATTTCTCTTTTTATCTTTTTCTACTAGACTTTATTGGCAATATATATACATATATATGTACATGTATATATATATATATATATATATATATATATATGTTGGTGATTTATGTGGGTTCTTTTTGTATCCTGCAACCTTGCTAAAGTTGTTAATAATTTCAAGTCATTTTTAGTTGATTCTCTAGAATTTTCTAAGTATAACATCATATCATCTGCAAAGAATGATAGTTTTATTTCCCCATTACCTATTCTAATTCCTTTAATTTCTTTTTCTTATCTTATTGCTAAAGCTAACATTTCTAGTACAATATTAAATAATAGAGATGATAAAGGGCATCCTTGCTTGTACTGTATTGGGCAGGCTTCTAGTTCATCTCCATTACAGATAATGCTTGCTGATGGTTTTAGAGAAATAATGTTTATCATTTTAAGATAAGCTCCATTTATTCCTATGCTTTCTCACATTTTTAATAGGGATAAATACTATATTTTGTCAAATGCTTTATCTGCATCCATTGAGATAATCATATGATTTCAGTTGGTTTTGTTACTGATATGGTTAATTACACTTGTGAGGCCAGCTGCTGCTGCTACCCTTGGACTTTACTCCCCTCCCACCCCAGTGAGACAGACCTTTCCTGCCAAGCTGGTAAGCTGCTTCCCTGCTCCTAGAACAATTCTGAGGCAGTTTTCTGGTTGTTTGGAAGGGAATTTGGGAGGGCTTCAGAGGATTCCTTCCTCATTCTGCCATCTTGGCACCAGAAATCTATCACCTTAGTTGCTAATAGCTAACATCTCTAGCTTTCTAGTTCACAAAGCATCATGTATACCCTCCTCTCTGATCCTCACAACCCTGTGAAGTAGGGGCTCTTATTATAGCCATTTTCCAGAGGAATAAATCAAAGGCAACAGAAGCTAAATGATTTACCCTGGGGTCAAAATATAATTTGATCATAGAATCAAAACAGAAACCAAAGGAAATATTTAAATACACCAACAGGTCTATGGGGGAGGCATGGTGTCCAGGGGAAAAAAGGAATTGGTTTTTTAACAAGGTAGAGAAGGAAAAGATGTTCACTAGCCCTCACATTAGATATGAAAGTGACCTTAAAGTACCTTGAGTACAACTTCATTTTACAGATGAAGCAACTGAGGCTAAAAGAAGTTAAATTATAGATGAGGAAACTTGATGTAACTTGTAATCATGTCACTGGTAAGTAACTAAGGCAGACTTTAAACTGAGCTCTTGAAGATTTCAAGTCTGGCACTTTAGCCCCTCTGCTACCTAGCTGTCCCTTATCTCCTTAGAAAGCGACCTATCAATAATAATTCATCAGGTTATTTTCATTCTGGTTACAGCATAGTCCTACCTCCAAAATAAGTTTTATACATCCCCATGGACACTATTGGTGTCCACAGGAATAAGGTCTGCCATTTCATTAGATAATGTACCTGGCAATTTTCCTGCACTCTCCTGCTATGCTATAAATGGGGGGTAATGAGGATCAAGCCTCGTTCTCATCAGTTCTACTAGGGATGTATCACAAAATCTGAAATTTTCAGAGTTGCAAAGGACAACAGATGCCATCAAGTCCAATCTGTAGATGAAAAAAAAATCCCCTATGCAAGATTTTGTTTTGTTTAGTCATTTTCAGTCATGTCCAGCTCTTTGTGACCCCATGGATTATACTGTCCATGGAGTTTTCTTGTCAAGAATATAGGAGTGGTGTACAATTTCCTTCCCCAGTTCTTTTTATAGATGAGGAAACTGAGGCAAACAGGGTTAAGTGACTTGCCCAGGGTCACACAGCTAGTCGGTTTCTAAGGTTGGATTTGAACTCAGGTCTTCCTGACTCCAGGTCCAGTACTCTACCCACTGTGCCACCTAGCTTCCTACATTCTACAAGATAGAGGCCAAATTTGTAGCCATTCAACTTATGCCTGAAGACATCAATTGAGAGAGAACTGTCTCCTTCCAAAGGTAGTCCTTTCTGCGTTTGAACTGCTCTTATATTTAAGAAGTTTTTCCTAACACTGAGTTTAACTCTGTCTCTTTGCATCTTCCACCTCTTGCCCCTGATTCTGCCCTGTCTAAAACCACGCAGAACATCTAATCCCTCTCCTATATGACAATCTTTAAAATATTTGAAGACAGTTGCATTTCCCTTGAATCTTCTCCTTACCATCCCCAATGCCTTCAGCTTGATTCTAATTTACTCAAAATTTACTGTATTTACTCAAAGTCCTTCACCATTCTGGTAGAAAACTACTCCTATTCTTGGAGAAGAAACTTGGGAAAGTAAAGGGAGAATTATTATTATTATTATTATTATTATTATTACTGTGTCTGAACATAGGATTTGAACTCAGGTCTTCCTAACCCTAAGTCTACTGCTCTATTCATTATCCCCACCTGGCTGTCTCATCTCCAGAGACATATCACGATCTACATTACTTAAAAGGATTTAATAAACTTAATGTAACTTTTTGAAGTGCAACAAAAAATAAGTAAATAAAAAATGATTGAGCTTCATGCTGATGCCCCAAGGTCTCTGTCTCTGCTTACCAGGTACAGGATGTCCCTTACACTCAACTGATGACATTCTTCCCTGAGGCATGATTTACAACATGTATCCAGGTACAAAAATGCTTAGTACAGAATGAAGAATGAAGTGGGGAGGCATTTGAGTCACTTTCTGAGCTCTCCCTGGGCAGGTGCTGAAATACCAACACATCAACCACTTTCCCTTCTTTCAATCTATTGGTTACAGTCTGAAGAATTTGGCTGGGAACCTCAGGCAAATCTGAGCCAACCTCAGCCCCATTGTAGCCTGTTGGAAATGTGGCATCACTCGAATCCCTGACCTCTTGTTAACACATGTGTCTTTTCTTAGTCCCAGGAATTATCAGCTGTGCATACAAGCAAACAGATTTGGATTTTACTGAGATTGATGACAGTGGTAATAAAAGTAGCCTTCTCAAAGGCAAACACTGCCAGCAAAGTAACAGTTAAAAGGAGATTTTTAAGGGGCAACTAATACATTAGATCTTGTCAATGAGATTCCTTTTGGCAGTAATAAATTCTGGAGATTAACTTAAACCAAATGTTTGTTACAATGGAAACAGACTCATGTTAACAGTTAGGATTATCATTGCATTTAACCCTTATTGTCATCACATTCAAATGTAACCTTCTGGGCCTCCCTTGATCATTTTCTTCTTTTGATAAATTCCATTTGAAATGAAAACCAACAAAGGGCCTCCCTTAATATTGTTTTAAGAACGATGTCACTGCTTAATTCCGTTTTTAAAAGCTGTGTGGGTCTGGGTTTTCATTTCGTTTTGTGTTGGGGAGTGAGAGAGGGGATGGTTTCTCATAGTTGTGGGTCCAAGCAGTGGAAAAGAGAAAAAGCAGAACAAGCTTCCGTGGATTCTTTGATCACAATTGACCTCACCTGGAGGTGGTTCCAGATTTGAGGCCCAGCCTTCAAAAAGTGCTTAGGTTGTGGTTTTCCTTGATTTGACTAAGACTTTTATTCCTTATAGTAGTTGCCCAGGTGAGAAACTCATTTGACTGCTTAGCATGGTGGGCTGAACCTATAATCCCTGCAACTAAAGCTGATAGATCCCTTGAGTTCAGGGGTTCTGAGCTGCAGTCTGGATAAAGCCAACCAGGTGTCAACACTAAGTCTGGCATCAATATGGTTATCTCAACCCCAAACCCAAACCCAGAGAGCAAGGTTCCAACAGCTGGCCTAAGGAGGGAAGAATCACTAACCCTGTTGGATGCAGCAGTAGGTTCTGGGCTGTCAGTAGCCTTTGCACTTCAAGCCTGTGTGTGTTAGGTAGACAAAGATGAAGAAGAAGGAAGGAAGAGGGAGAGGAGGAGGAAGAAAAGAAAGAGGAGAAGGAGGAGAGACAGAGGAGGAAAAGGAGGAGATGGAGGAAGAGAAGGAGAAAGAATAGGAGGAGGAGAGAGACAGAGGAGGAAAAGGAGATGGAGGAAGAGGAGGAAGAAGAAGAGAAGGAGAAGGAGGAGAGAGAGACAGAGGAGGAAAAGGAGATGGAGGAAGAGGAGGAAGAAGAAGAGAAGGAGAAGGAGGAGAGAGAGACAGAGGAGGAAAAGAAAGAGATGGAGGAAGAGGAGGAGAAGGAGAAAGAATAGGAGGAGAGAGAGACAAGGGAGGAAAAGGAGAAGAGGGAGGAAAAGGAAGAAGAGAAGAAGGAGAAAGAATAGGAGGAGGAGGAGGAGAGAGAGACAGAGGAGGAAAAGGAGGAGATGGGGAAGAAGAGAAGAAGAAATAGGAGGAGGAGGAGGAAGAGGAGAAGATGGAGATGATGAAGAAGAATTAATCTTATTTAATCTCTTAGAGGAGGATGAATAGACTATATGACCTTAAGTGAATAAGATCTAAAGTGAACTTGGTATCTTCCACTTGTAGGATTCTGGGAAGCTAAAAACTGACAACCAATGTTTGTGTCATTTCATGAACTGTTTTTTAAATGCAGTTTATTATTTGGATAACAACTTTCAGAAATCATCCTGATAGATTACATTACTGTTTGATAAGCATTTATTTCACTCTTTGCATCTAGTTTAATATAAGAAAGGTAGGATTGCGAGGTGTGCTGTATTGGGAGTTAGGTATGGGCTTTAGATCTGGCTTGACCACTGACCACTTGGGTGGCTCTCAGGAAGCTGTTTAACCTGCCTGTACCTCAGTTTGTCCATCTGTAAAATGAAGGGAAATAAGGAGTACCTTAAATTTGTTTCTGTTTGTGTCCTGCAAGTTTTCTTTAACTCCTATAAATCAATCCAAGTCAACAAGCTTTTACTGAGCACCTATATGCCAGATAGAAGCAATGTGTGGTTGTGGTTTTCCTTGATTTGTAGATAGATAGAGACCTGACCTCAGAACCAGAAAGATCTGGAAAGTCTTGCCTTTAACCCACATTGGATTGTGACCCTGGGCAAGTCACTTAACTTCTAAGTGAACTAGGAAAATCTCTAAGACCATAAATTGCAGAGAATATATTGGCCTGCATTGATAGAGGAAGTGTCCTCATTCAGGAGTTTCTTTTACCAAAGAAAACATTAATTCAGTCTCTATCCTTTATCCAACTATATGCCAAGCTACGGGAATTCAAAGACAAAAATGAAGTAGTCCTTAACCTCAAGAAACTATTTTCATCTAGTTAATTAATTTTGTGCATATTATAAAGTTAATTAATGTTCTGGTATATGTCAGTGCAATATATATGCAAGTTAATACAGAATTTTAAAATCCAAGAGGTAGAGAACACTAACACAGCTTGGAGGTGAGAAATGGAAGAGCAGGGAAGGTCTGTTGGAGGAGGTGTCACCTAACCTGAATTTTGAAAGAAGAGAAGGTTTCTAAGAAGTAAATGGAAAAGAGAGACATGAAATGTTATGCTGCTGGGTATAACCTTGGATACTGCTTTAGAAACATTCCCAATTGGAGGAGGGAATGCTGACTCCATGCTGTATTAATTCATGAGAAGGGGATTTGGTGCAAAAGCTTGGGAGAGAGGAGAGACATTCTCCATTTCTGCTTTGAGAGAGGATAGGAACAGTGTCCAGACATTCTTCAGCACTGATCCCAGGGAAAAAAACTTTGGAAACTTCAAAGATACAGGGGAATCTGGTGCATCAACCTGTCCCTAAAGACTGAAGGGAATTACCCCCTTGGTGATCTCTCTCTCTCTGTGTCTCTGTCTCTCTGTCTGTCTCTCTCTCTCTCTCTCTCTGTCTCTCTCTCCTTTTACTCTCATCTAAATATTTTATTGACTTTATGTACTTCCTGATAAATTGTAAACCATCTAACTTCTCAAATTCCCATCTGCTTGAATAAATGGGCTTCTTCACTATACATTGTTTATTATGATCTTTTCCCTTTTTTACTTAATATATTTTTTTCAATTACATGTAAAGATGGTTTTCAACATTCATTTGTGTAAGATTTTGAGTTCCCAATTCTTCTCCCTACCTCCCTTCCCTTCCTCTTCCCCAAAACAGCAAGCAATTTGATACAAGTTATACGTGTACAATTATATTAAACATTTCCACATTAGTCATGTTGTGAAAGAATAATCAGAACAAAAGGGAAAACCATGATAAAAAAACACCAAAAGAGTGAAAACAGTATGCTTCAGTCTACATTCACACTCTTTAGTTTTTTTTCTCGATATGGATAGCATTTTCCATTTCCTGATCTTTTTCATAACTAGCAATTGGTGGGAATAAGGGAAGTCTGTGAGTTTAAGCTAGGGTTACCCCTTCCCCTTTAAAGAATAGCAACCAGGAGAATATCTTGAATATAAAAATTGTGCCCCTGGACCAGCAATCTTTTGGGAGACAACTATAGATATAGTTCTAGTCTGGGATCCCCTGTATTCTAGCAGAACAGAGGAGCTAGCCTTGTGGTCCCTTCTCTAGCTTTCATCCGAGCAGGAATCAATCTCCTTCGGGGAGGACAGGGTAAGATTCTAGGGACATATATCAATGCCTTCCCCTGAGCTGCATTTAGACAACTCATGGACACATCCATATCTTATGTGTACAACACACACACATCATACTTGGGGACAGAGACTGGACCTGTGATTTCACTGATAAAAGAAACTGCCTGGAAAAAGAAAAGCTCTCTACCCTTACTTTAGGTCAGCTACTTCCCTGTACTTTATCATCTTAGAGAGCTGCTTAGCACACCAAAGAGTTAAGTGGCTTATCTAGCCAGTATACATCCAAGGTAGCCCTTGAACCTTTTTTTGTGTATTTGTCTTTATATTTGTATTTATTCTAACATTTTTGTGTGTATTCTATTTGTATTGATTATTGTATTATTATTATTATTTATTTGTATTATATTTTGAATTCTTGGGACTGAATTAATATGAGAAATGGATCATGTAGGAATGGAAATATGAATAGACATGGGTCCTTCTGAAGAAATATCCAGTTGTAGTAAAAAGAGCAGGGGGAGAGAAGTCTTCCCAGCCATCTGTCTAGCTAGCTGTTTAATTACAGGAGGAGGCCACTTCTTGAAAGAGATGTGATAAACTCAGAGTATAGATTTAGACTTTGGGAAGAGGGGACATTTACTCAGAAAACTCCAGAAAATCAACCAAAAATAATTAAGACAATAGCTTCAATAACATAGCAGGACATAAAATGAATCCATAGATTAAAGGGCAGCTTCTGCTAGCATCATACACTTTCTCAAAAAAGAAAGAATCTCTTTAATGCATTTGTCCACATGGAAAGAAGTACAAAACTCACATTGTCCTAAATCTATCCATCCCAGGTTCCTACTTTTTCTACTCCATCCAATTCCTTCAGTACTTTCTAAGCAGACTAAAGAGTCAAGAAAGACATTGTCATCACATTCTTTTGGTCACAGAATGAATTCCCATGTTTAAAGTTAAACAACCATCTGAGAAGTCTAGAGAATATGAAATTCTACAATATTAATTGCTGGTTTTAAGCATTTAACTCAGTAGAGCAAAGTGTAACTCAGGGGGAGGGTATGCATATATTTATAGTTATAGAGAAACATATCTAAACTTTATTGTGGCCTTCTTGGGGGAGGGAGAGTGTTGCAGGGATGGGGGGAAAAGAACAAAGTAAAAAAGTGCACAGTAGACAACAAAAGAAAATTCACATGGAAGCAAAGAAAAGATGGACAATCCTTAACATAACATGTATTATTTATCACATAGGCTTTCTTGAAATGAAAACTTACTGCTACATATTTTCAATCCTTTCTTATGCCTTTTTTCTTTCTAACTTTGTATTTAAATTCTAATATTTAAGTTTATGATACATTTTTGTTTCCTTTCTCTGCTCTCTATTTGTGTCCTAGTGATCAAGTCTAAAATAAAATTTTGAAAAAAAAATGTAACTCTGAAGGCTCTTCTCAGCTGACTCCTACCCATGCATCAAAATAGCACAGGTTCTGGACAAATATGATTGCAGGAATAACTGAAAACCCAGTGTTATAGAAGATATACCATCTAAGGTGCAAAGAACAACAACAAAAATTGCCTCCTTACTGAGAGTAAGTTTCTCCATATGATCTTACTCACAGTTGCTAGTGTAGTGAGAAGCAACATGGTGGAATGGATGTGCAATCAGAGAAACCTGGATTCCAATCCCACCTCTGACACTTACTGAGTGAGTCATCCTATGAGTCTTTGTTTGCTTTTTCTATAAAATAGAGATAATAACACCTGTTGTACCTACCTTATAATGTCAATTTGAAATTTATATAAGATGATG
The DNA here is from genome assembly GCA_028646575.1 of Pseudocheirus occidentalis. Taxonomy (NCBI): domain Eukaryota; kingdom Metazoa; phylum Chordata; class Mammalia; order Diprotodontia; family Pseudocheiridae; genus Pseudocheirus; species Pseudocheirus occidentalis. The sequence continues at coordinate 184,732,131 of CM053600.1, read as the reverse complement.
TATATAAAGCTCTATATCAATGAAATCTATTATTATTACTAACTTCTCAGTGAAATCCACAGTACCATGAAAAATAATAATATAACCATTCACAAAAGACAAATAAAGTGGATGAAAATGCAAATTATGAAAATTCTAGATGAATAATAAGCTGGAACTGAACAAGAATGGCAGAATACATAAGAAAATAATACCCAATAATTTATAGCATACATGAAACATCTCATAATAAAGGCATATGCAGGATGAAAATGAGAGACTAAAACAAAACTTACTCTGAAGTTGGTGATTTCAAAGAAGTTGAAGTTGAAATTATGTTATCAAGATAAAAAATCAAAATGTCAAGAGAGATCAACCAGGAAATTACATTATAGCACCATAGAAATGATATAACATCATTATTTAAATATAAATATAAATATACTAAATGATATAACATCAGAATGCATAAAAGGAAAGTTGGTTAAATTGTAAGATAGAAAGGAGGGAGGGAAGGAAGGAAGGAAGAGAGAGAAGATGGAAGGGGGGAAGGAAAGAAGGAAAGAGAGGAAGGAAGGAAGGAAGGAAAGAGAGGAAGGAAGGAAGGAAGGAAGGAAGGAAGGAAGGAAGGAAGGAAGGAAGGAAGGAAGGAAGGAAGGAAGGGAGGGAGGAAAGAAGGAAGGAAGGAAGAAAGGAAGGAAGGAATGAAGGAAGGAATGGAGGGAAGGAAGGAATGAAGGAAAGAAGAAAGAGAGAGAGGGAGGAAAGAAGGAGGGAAGGAAGGAAGGAAAAAACACATGGAATAAAAGACATATATTTATCCATGTGGTTTGAAACAGGAGTTTATAAACAATGCTCCTGAACCCAAATTTCCTGTGTAGAGGAAGAGATATATTGATTTTCCTAGGCAGTGTGATCTTAGCATCTAGACATCTAGCCAGAGAAAGATTTCTTGGGCAGCATAGCCTATGGAAGCTACTCTGAATACTTCACAATATAGATAAATAACTATAAATACATATCTACTTATGAACTCTCATAAAGACTACTTCAGAGGTGTCAAACTCACACTACCTATGGCACACCAGATAAAAATGTAACTGGGAAACAAAATAAATAAAAATACAATGGTGTTATGGGAATCTGAAGATCTTCCCTGCCCCAAGGTCCTTTGATTGGCTTAAGTGGCTCTGAGAACCTTCCTTGATTTGAAAATATACTCTGCCCCAATAGACTGAATGTGGTCACATGGAGCCTGTGGCAGGAGGCTTGTTCTTTGGGAATGTCTGTGCTTCATTACTTTGTGATTGGTCAGTGAGTCAAGAGGGCTGTGACAGTCTCTGACTCAGGAGAAGGCTATATATGCCCTGATGTGAGGTTTTGCTTTGGGGGCTCACTTTGGAAAGAGTTGTATGATTTGGCCAGATGAGATTCTGGGAAGCCTTTGAGACCCCCAGCTTTGAAAAACCCAGATGTTGGTGCTTCCCTCTCTGGTAACTGAATAGGTATGGATGTGATGGTCAGACGGCTGGAAGCCCATCTGCTGATCTGTTACTTTGTCTGCTTGTAACTTCTGTTTGTATTCTATTTGTATTTTGTGAAGTTCAGGGTGCTGACTTTTTCCCCCAAACTAGATAAATGATATATGTTTGATTGATTAAAGTCAGATGGTTAACCCATGTGAGTTGCTTTCCTTTAGAAAAGCAGATCTAAGAACCTGTGCTAGGAGCCACCCTGGGTATGCTAGGGCGCTTGCTGATACACATAGAATATAGATAATGTTAATATATGGTTTTGTAAGTCCATATGTGGCCCACAGGGATCCTTTTGTATGGTTTATTGGGCCTGTTCCTATTTAAGTTTGACACCACTACTCTGTCTTATACACCTGTTACCTTGAGTGCTTGTACAGAGTTGGAGACCCTGTCAAGTACATTTGTGAAAACCTAGACATGAGCGTCTTTGGAGTTTCCCAGATTAAACTCCAGTTAGGGGCATATAAACTGAAGAGAATATTATCCTTTGGAGATCAACTCTCAAAATCTGACCTGGTCTATGTGAGTTCAGAATCTGGAGGCCACAATAGGACTTAAGAATGTTTTGTTTACTTGTATCTCCATCCCAGCTCTTAACACAAAGTCTGACACATAAAAAGCACAAAATACTCTATGCATCCAAATAACTTTCAATTTGACTCTCTTTTTATAATATCATGCTTTCTTCTCTGTCATGTGATAGATGCATGTTTGTAGATTTGTTTTCAAGTGCTGAGAAAAGGCTAGAGTGCCCCTTAATCCAAAGAAAAGAATTCTAAATTCTACAAGTTATGAAAGTAGTCTATGGCCTAACCTCAAGGGCTAACTCCATCCACTAATAACCCTTCTATAAAAATTATCTAAATAATTATAATATGCCCAGCCCCAGGATCTCTCATAAATCATCCATCAAAGTGTAATGATACTGGGATTTGAAGATCTTCCATGCCCCTTGAACTTGCTGATGTAGCATGAAGGGGTAGGGCAAGAGAAAGCCAGAACCAAGTTAGCGTCCCCTTCATGCCATGGTGATTGGAGGCAACTTCGTAACTACTCAATTGGTTTTGACTTTCTGGTTTTGGGACTCAGTTTTCTGGTATTTAAATAAATGTTCTAGCTATATTTCTCATGTAGAGAGCTTATTATATTTTGTGATTAAAAACCATATCAGCATACTTATAGTTACTGTAGGCATTGTGAATACTGTATTGCTGATACACCAAGACATCATCTAATTGGGATTATCATCAAGCAAAAGAAAAAAAAGATGAGGATTAGATCTGTGATTTCAATGGCATAGGAAATTCTGTACCAATGCAAATTAATACCTTCTCTGCCTCTCATAAGATTTAATAACAGCATTGAATTACCTATAATCCATGTAAAATCCACCTGAACTCTCCAGCTTTAGGACAAATACCAAAGAAGTCCAGGGGTGGATAGATAAAGTGTTCATTTCATGATCCTAAACCTCTCTGTGTTTGACAAGACATGGTTTCTTATCTGAAGTGAATGTTTCTGAGTAGAGATGTCCCTACCAAAGGTGTGGCTGGCCAAATTTGCCCTCCTTGGTCTCCTTGAGAAGGGATAGGAAACTAGATCTGTCCATTTCTTCCTTGTAGCTTTCTTATGATTTTTGCCAGCAAACAAAATTCCCACTTCAAATAGTACTCAAATATTGTTTCCAGATCTCTCCCTTGCTCACATAGTTACTCATCTGGTATTATAACATTTATTTATGTACACATCATATATTTTTCCTATTCTAATTCAGTAGAATGTAAACCTCTTGAAGGCAGGAACTAAATTGTTTAATTTATGTACAGATTTTTTTTTCTCAAATTTCTATTCAGGTATGGTAAAAACTCTAGAGAGTATAGGCACTGGAATGGATATTTTTCAAAATGACAAAAATCACATACTTGAAAATAAAAACTAGCAACGTCTGCAACAGAGCAACAAGTCATATCAACAAGTCAACAAACATTTAAGTTTTTCTTATGGTCAGACACTGTGCTAAGTACTGGGTACAAAGACAAACAGAAAGATAGTACCTGACCTCAAGGAGCTTATAGTCTAATTGAAGAAGACAACACACAAAAACGAAGCTGGGAAGAAAGAGAGATTAGGAGAAGAGTAAAAATGAATATACTGGCATTGGGGGATATAGAAGTCTGGGAGGAGTGTCAGGAGTGCAGCCTGAAAAGGAAGGAAGATACAGGTATTCTGGGCATCCCTGAAAAATAAATAGATAGGTAAAACAAAGATGTCCCTCTCTCCACTCTTTCCATTGTTTAGCACAAGTCCTGGCACATAATAGGTGTTTCACAAATGCTTGTTAGCATTATTTGTTTCATTTTTATGTTTGTACCCACATATGCACAGAGACTTACATTCAGTTGATGCTTAATAAATGGCAACTGAGTTGAATAACCTAGGGATCCTCCAACACATCTTTAAGTGTATTGGTACAGTATAAAGAATACTGGGGGCAGCTAGGTGGCACAGTGAATAGAGCACCGGCCCTGAAGTCAGGAGGACCTGAGTTCAAATCCAGCCTCAGAAACTTAACACAAAAACTAGCCATGTGACCTTGGGCAAGTCACTTAACCCTAATTGCTCCTCCCAAAAAAGGCAAAAAAAAATGAAAGAATCCTTTAAATAAAAAAAAAGAATATTGAACTGGGAGTCGTGGGACCTGAGTTCAAAAATCCTGGTTCAACCACTTATTGACTGTGTGACCTCAGGCAAGTCACCAGACCTCTCTGGGGCTTAGTTTCTAAATCCATAAAATGAGAGAGTTGGGCTAGATGGCCTCCGAGATCCCTTCCCACTCCAAACCAACAGTTCTGTGAAGTACCCTTCTTCTTGATACAGATGCAACATAGGTCTTCTTTTCAGTGTTTTTAAGATCTACAAGTTGCAGGGTGTAGTGGTTAGGGAGCTTGCCTTGGAGCCATGGAGATCTGGGTTCAAATCCTACTGTTGATATATGCAGGCTGTGTGATCCCAAGCAAGTCACTTAACCTTTTAATGCTCCAGGCAGTTCTCTAAGATGCCAAGTCGCAGAGAAGGCACTAATGATGACAAATAACAATAATGGTCAGCATTTGTAGGGTGCTTTAAGGTTTGCAAAGTGCTTTGCCTGTGTTAACTCATTCAGTACAATAATCTCATGAGACAGGTGCTATTATTATCCCCATTTTGTGGATGAGGAAACTGAGGTAGACTTACAGTAACACAACCAGAATCTGAGGGTGGATTTGAACTCAGGTTTCCTGACTCCAGCTCTTATGTTCTGTCCATTGCATTGGCCGGGTGATCTGTACGGATAGAGAAAGTTCCCCTCTGTGAGATTCCCATGGCTATGGTCCCCCCAAGGCCTTTTCCCCTTCCTCATCTCTCTTTCTTGAACCATATTTCCCAACATTTTCACCATCCTCCTATATTCCCATTTATCACTGACATCACCAAATATGAAAAGATATGCTGATACAATTTGGAGGCTATTGCTAAGTTCTTCAGAAAATGTTTCTACCTCTGTCTTGGGCGGCAGATATTAACACAGAAGCTTCCAGTAGCTTCATGGTGGTCTTTTGGCAAATGCTTCTCCAAGAGCACAGCAAAATGAGATGCTAAGGTGTCCCATGAAATTATTTTTCCTATTGCCATTGGGTATAAGATAAAACCAATTTACTTTAAATATCCACACTGGAAGAACTGAAAGGATGAATAATGTTCCTTATCCATGCCTATGACACATAGTTGGATAGAAAACCCAAAAACTGTTCCATCAATATACAGCTTAGCCATTTCAAATGGACAAGTAAGTAGACTCAGAGTGGGAGCAGTAGGATGGGAATGAGCCCTATTTCCTTTGGCAAATGACAGAATGCTTTTAATGACTTCTAAATATCTCCCTGCTACAAAGGTTCACATTTTTACCAATGTTCTTCTGACGGTCCTATAGGACTACAAGTCTTGAAACAGTATAGTCTCTGAAGTTGAGTATAGACTTAGTATATATATATATATATATATAGATAGATAGATAGATAGATATAGATATATATAGATATATATAGATATATACAGTATAAACAGTATAGACTCAGAAGTCTCCGAGTCACTCCAAGGGCAACAGAGAAGTGCATGATGGGTATGAGAAAAATATTACCTAAAAGAATTCCAGAAGAAAAACAGAGTCAAAGATGTCATCAGAGAAATGCACAAATGGAAAAAAGGGCTGATAATATCAAGATTGAAGAATGACTGACCACCCATATATTCCAATACCATCTACTCAATGTCAAGAGATGGAGAGGAAAGCCTCCAATACATTGAGTGGAGCCTATGGGAGATCTATAGGAGAATATGGGTAAGAAGAATACAGGAAAAGGTGTGGATCAGTTAGAGACAGTTCTTCCATTACTGAGATCACACAGTTCAGAACACGTATAATATTAAAATTTTCTAGGAATAAAGATAAGAAGAGGGACTGGACCTGTTATTTCATTGATACTGGACATTCCCAAATGAGACATTTTTCTCTGTCGATACCCACTGTTATTTTCTCTGTAAATTGTAATCTCAGAGAGCTGCCTAAAGCAATGAGAAGTTCAATAACTTTTCCAGAGTCATACAGCTAGTAGGTATTAGAAGCAGCACTTGAACCTTTTTTAATAATACTTTATTTTTCCCAATTACATTTTAAAACAATTTTTACCATTCATTCTTTTTTTTTTGCTTTTTTGGAGGGCAATTGGGGTTAAGTGACTTGCCCAAGATCACACAGCTAGTTTTTGTGTTAAGTGTCTGAGGCCAGATTTGAACTCAGATCCTCCTGACTCCAGGGCGGGTGCTCTATTCACTGAGCCACCTAGCTGCCCCTTTGCCATTCATTCTTAAAAAATTTAGACTTCCAAATTCTCTCCCTTCCCTTCCCTCCTCCCTCCCTGATATAGTAAGCAATTTGATATAGGTTATGTATGTGCAATCATGTAAAACATATTTCCATATTAGTCATATTGTTAAAGACAATGCAACCAAAAATATGAAAAAAATGAAATGTAGCATGCTTTGTTCTACATTGGGAGTTCATCAGTTCTTTCTCTGGATGTTTTTTCATCATTAGTCCTTTGGAATTGTCTTGGATCATTGCATTGATCAGAATAGCTAAGTCATTCACAATTGATCATCATACAACATTGCTACTACTGTGTAGTGTTCTCCTGGTTTGGCTCAATTCACTAGCCATCAGTTCATGTCTTTCCAGGTTTTTCTGAAATTATTCTGCTTTTCATTTCTTACAGTGCAATAGTATTCTTTCCCAATCATAAATCATGACTTGTTCATTTATTCTCTAGTTGAGTGTCCCCTTAATTTTCAATTCTTTGTCACCACAAAAAAAATCTGCTATATTTTGTACATAAAGGTCCTTTTACTTTTTTTTTTAATCTCTTTGAGATACAAACCTAGTAGTGGGATTGTTGGGTCAAAGAGTATGCACAGTTTTTACCTTTGGGCATAGTTTCAAATTGTTCTCCAGAATGATTGGATCAGTCCACATCTTCACCAATAAAGCTTTACTGTCCCGATTTTCCCACATCCCCTCCAACATTTATCATTTTTCTTTTCTGTCATATTAGCCAATCTGATAGGTGTGATGTGGTATTTCAGAGTTGTTTTAATTTGCATTTCTCTAATTGATAGTGATTTAGAGCATTTTTTCCATGACTACAGATAGCTATGATTTCTTCATTTGAAAACTGCCCATTCGTATCCTTTGCCCATTTATCAATAGGGGAATGGTTCTTATTTCCATAAATTTTACTCAGTTCTCTCTATATATGAGAAATTATACCTTTTCCAGAGAAATTTGCTGTAAAAATTTTTCCACAGTTATGATTACTTTGTATTCTCCTCCATCCCATTTTCCCCCTGCTACTCCTATTTCCTCTCTCCTTTCACCCTGTGCCTCCTCAAAAGTACTTTGCTTCTGACTACTGCCTCCCTCAAACCACCCTCCCTTCTATCAGCCCTGCCCCACCTTCTCTTATTCCCTTCCCTTCCTTCTTCCCTGTTAAGCATTGATATATGTGGTTTCTCATGCCTAGATGAACTCTCTTAACATCTCTGCCTCTCAATGTCCTTCTCTTCCTTCAACATTTAATTCAAAATCACAGATTCAGAGAACACTGGAGAGGTAAGGGACCTCAGTAACCATGAAGCCCAACCATATCTGACCAAGGACCACCCCCCCCTTACAATGCCACCAATCAGTGGTCACTGAGCCTTTGCTTAAAGACTTCCAGTGAAAGGGAAATCAGTCCCTCCTTAGTCAGTCCATTCTACTTGGGATAGCTATATGTCAAACTCCCCTCTTTGGTGGATACCACTAATGACTCCTCTTTGCAAAGTCCACCTATTGCTCAGAGTTCTATGCTCTGAACTCAAACAGAACAGACTTCATCTACCTTCAAATACCAAAGCACAATAAATATGCCCAAAATTGTCATCTCAGAGCTAAACATCCCTGGGAGTCCTTCAACCACTCTTCATATGATAGAGGCATTGCTATCCTGGTTGCACCTCTCTGAACTCTTCCCAGTTGGTCCTTCCTAAAATGTTCCCTGAACCACACTTAGATGTCACCTCCTCCATGAAACCATCCCTGATAACCACAATTAGTGCTTCCTTCTCATCAGTTTTCCTCATTTTCTACTTATTTGTGTACATGTTTATTTTCCCAGTAGAAAGTAAGCTTCCTAAAGGCAGAAACTCTTTCTCCTATCTGTCTTATATCCCCAGTACCTAGTACAGTGCCTTTAATACCTTCTCATTGAATTAAGTATGTGCACAACACACCACAAAATGTCACTCCTGCCGAAGCCTGAGCCAAAGAGCTTTGTTTGTACTTAAGTTAATCCCAACACACACAGACATTTTCTTCCTTCATCTTGTATTTTCTGCCTCGAAGGTTACATTACAAGCTTGCCTGACACTCATTACCTTTACATGGCAGGTATCATATCAACGGTTGATTTAGCAGGATGACTTTTTTGCAATCAGATTGCCTTTTATAAAAGCATATAATTAATCGCATTTCCTTTCGAGCACTAATGTCACTTTTGCTCTCATATTTGCAGTGCTAATGTGTGCATGCACAATTTGAGGTCTGTTCTACTGATGAATGAGAAATATACGTGGCTAATTCGCCATTACTGCTAATGGGAGTTAAGCATACACATTTCCTGTGGAATCACTTCATTTCCCCTAGGATGCTAATGGCTCTTTTTGGCCGTGGAAATTCTGGAATCCATTTCCAGCCATCAATAGGATCATAGGACTTAGACTCAGAGACTGAAGGAATTGCAAATGCTTAACATCTGTGAAACCTTGGGCAAGTCATGCAATTTCCTTGAGTCTCAGTTTCCCTTGTCTGTAAAATTAAGGTAATTAAAATTAAGGCTTCTGAGGTCTTTCACACCAAGGTCTGGGTTAAAGCCAGCTCCAACTGGCTCAAAGAAACTGATTGTTCACTTTTTAAATGTAAGCATCCACACCTCAGAAATCAACACTATCAATCAGGATTTGATCATTTTTTTTGTCTAGTTTTAAGAAAGTGATGAAGAAAATGTTAATAAAATAGATTAAACCTTTACAGAGAAAACATTAGCACACCCCTGCTCACATCCCTGCCTCTATGATCCCATGATCCTAAGTTCACCAGTCCAGCCCAAAGAAGGAAACCAAGAGTCATGACAAGTGAGTTACCCAAAGTCACATGGCTTATAAGCAGAGTTGAGAACCAAACAAACTTACTCCTGCTACCAATTTTCCTTTAGATTTTCTTAGTTCAAATTCATAATTCTTTTTCCTTTTTTTCTCTTTTGGTGGAAATTGGGGTTGTGACTTGCCCAGGGTCATACAGCTAGTACGTCTTCAAGGCCAGATTTGAACTCAGGTCCTCCTCAGTCTAGGGTTGGTGCTTTATCCAAGGCACCATCTAACTGCCCCTAAATCCAGCTTCTTTTCTACCACATTATGCCTCATAATCTTTTCATAGAGTAAGACAAACTGTTAAATATGCCATTTGTACGGGCTCAAGTCTTTTGGGATGTCCACTTCCTTATAGCAGGCTTGATATCAGGAATGACTTCCCAACAATTCCAGCTATACAAAAGTGGACTTGGCTGGCCCCCTTCCTCAGAGGTCATATGCTGGACAGCTCCTTGCAGGGCTATGTTGTGGTAGGGAGTCTTCGTTGATGGGTTGGAAGATAGGATCACTGAGAACCCTTCCAACTCTCAAACACTGTGATTCTTACCTCACCTCATACCTTCTATTCCTTCCACCCTTCAGAGCTATTTTTAACACCATGGCACTATTTTTAACATCAGGCATGCCTCCTGCCTCACGCTATTGAATGATAACCACTTTTTCATAGTGTATGACCTTCTTCTTGCTTCTGCCCTTGCCCCCAACATTATACTATTATTGTGAAAAACAATGCCATCCAGATCAGGCTCCACCAGCAACATTGCAAGCTGCACCACAGAGGGCTTTCAGCCAATGGGCTGTCCTAGGCTCTACTCCTGGATGGGGCCCAGAGGTACAAGACACCCAGACAGAAGACGTGGATCAGGGAGCCAAAGTGCCACAAAGAGGAAACCAGTCCTACGTGCAAACTCCACAGAACGCCACTCTGCCCAAAGTAATCCAATCCCTGAGTCAGTCTACTAGCATGAGATGAGCTAGGAGGCTAGATATTGTAACAAGGATAAATAGAGGCTATGAAAAGGTGCTACTAAGTGATGGGCCATGATACATGATGACCATTCAGACAGGCCAAGCTAAGCTACAGAACATTCCTATATTGCCAGTCTGCTAGTATTTCTCAATCACCACCATCCACCACCGCTTCCCACTCCCCTCAAGACAAGTATAATTAAACAAATGAACCCACACATTAGCCAAATCTGAAAATACTTGTTTTATTCTGTCCCTGTAGTTCAATACATTCTAGCCAAGAGGCAGGAAGCCAACTTCACCATCAGGGCTCCAAAGTCACAAGTGGTCACTGGATCGATCTCAGTTCTGAAGTTTTTAAATACTGCTCTCCTTTATGTCACTGTGATCATCATGTGGATTACTCTCATGGTTCCGCTCACTTTGATCTCCATCCGTTCCTATGCCTTTTCTCAATATTCTGATTTTTGGTTTTCATTTTTATTAAATTTTAAAATTATTAAACATATCTATTTTCCCCCTCCTGGGAGAGGGGGAAAAAACAAAATCATTATAACAAACATGAATTATCAAGCAACATAAATTCCCATCTTGGCCGTCATCCCTCTGTCAGAAGGTGAGTAGCTTTCATCAGCCCTCTAGAATCATGGCCGATCATTGCTTTGATCAGGGTTCTTAAACCTCTCAAAATTGTTCATTTTTACAATGTTGGTGTTTATAGGGGAAATGTTTCTATTAGAAACTGTTCTCCTGGTTCTACTCACTTTACTCTGTATCAGTTGACTTCTTCCGATTTATCGCTTTCAATGGTATAACACTATTCCCTTATATTCGTATATCAGTTTGTTCAGCCGTTGCCCATTGTGACTACCGACTCTCTATCCAGGTCTTTGCTACTGCAGAAAGTACAGCTATTTTCTTTTTATATATGGGTGGGGCCGAGGAAAGCATGGTATTAACTGAACCTCCTGCCAAAGACATATGCTTTGCCTATACACATTCCAAGAATCTCATGAATTTAGTATGTCTGGACCTTGGCAAATAGCTTCTTGCTAGATTATATCCAACAGCTCACACAGGTATTTCCCTGAAAATAGGGGAGTAAATTTATTGAGCATACAGAATTAAAATATATGTTAATTACCATGGGGACATTTTCTCTCCAAGACAAATATACAAACTATTATTCATCAAAAATGGCAGTGGGAGGGGGGCAGGATTGAACTTATTCAGAGAAATATTTTGCATGCAAACTTACCTCTAATAAATCTTCACCCCTATTCGCAGAGCATAGTCATATAGAAAAAGTATGAATGCAAAAGAAGGACATACTGCACTCTGATAGGAACATGATGGGCCCAGGCACACAAAGAAAAAGCAGGAGGGAAGAGGGAGCTTTAGCTTCTCAGGGAAAGCACTGTTGGGAAGCTAGCACAGGGCAATAAAGATACACTTCCTGAGATCTCAATGGATAAATCTTGGGAAATAATAACTTGGAGTGTACTGAAACTCCTGGTTATAGAGAAATCAATAAAGAGTAATCAATAAATCAACTGATCAAGTGTTTTAAATGCCTAACATGAGTTAGGAACTTTAACACACAATGAAAATACAAAGTAGGAAGACAAAAATGAAAAAGTATCTGCCCTCACAGAGCTTACATTCTTTCATTTTTCAACACACACACACACACACACACATATAATATAACACAGTATATACAAAGTAACTTGGGAAGAAGGAGGTACAAGCAGGGGAAGGGAGGGGAGATGGTCCTTGAGATGAGCTTTGAAGGAGACTAGAAATTATAAGAGGTGGAGGTGAGGAGAAAGTGAATGCCAAGATTTGGGGACAGCCTGTACAAAGGTAGAAGAAGGTACACTGTTCATGAAGAAGAGCAAATTGCACGGCAGGAAGCATCAGAAAACATTCTCTCCATAAAAGCCCCAGCATGTGGAATTTTTTAACTCAAGAGCACTTAAATTTGGAGTTAGCCACGAGGCAGACTTTCTCTGTCCCAAAGTTAGATTCTGCCATTTAGGGAATTCAGCATCTCCTTTCCTCGACATACAAGGGTGAGTTTTTAGAAGCAATATTCTTCAATTCCCTTCTCTGGCTTCCTGCTAATAGATGTGCCTGAGGTCATTTACTTGTTTCACGGCAACAGAGCTGATGGGAGGTGGAAAAGAAGAAAGAGAAATCTTCCCCCACCCCTTATGCTCTGCAAGAGAGTGAGTCCTCAGCAGCTCAAGAGTTCAGACCTCTGGAGCTGACATCAGACTGGAACCAGTTTGTTTTTTAAAGGCTACCAGGGGCTGGCTGATCCTCCATCTGCCAATCATTAGACTGTGTCCCATTAGCTGCCTTTCTCTAATGTTCTATTATGTTATCATGTTGTGTAGGAAACAGCATGAACACCTTGTTATTAGATTATTTAGGAAAACTAACATGATCAAGGAGTGCCCTCTTGCCTTCTTTACACAAGTACAAATGAAATCCGTTGAACACCAAGGATGGTGCTGAAATTCATTTCAATAATAATTCAATTCAACTTGAAAAGCATTTATTGAGTACTTATATGTGTCAGGAACTGGGATCCAAAGACAGAAGTGAGAGCAGTCCCCACAATCAAGAAATTTAGAATCTTCTGGGGGAAAAGAACCCACAAAAAGACTGCTGGAAAGATGAGGAGAGGAAGACAGCCATTTTGTCCTCCTGATGGTAGGAGAGGGTGGTTTATGGGCCATGTAAAGTGGTGCCCTGCGCCGAGTCAATGCTAAATAGTCATTTCATGATGAGGAAGGGGAGTACAAAGTTTCAGACTTTTCTGGCTGTATTTGGATGTGAAAGCTCACAAACTTGGCTAGGCAAATAGCGAAGATGACGTCCTTAGCCCCCACCTTTGTCTTTATGTGTTCTCCTGCCCACTTATCTATGTGACCAGAGTGGAAATGGGCAGAAATTTTAAAACCTTGGGAACCCTGAACTCCATACTTGCTTGGCAGCTATTAGGAAAGTAGCCTTTACCTGAACAGTAACCAGGTATAGGGAAGGCATGGGAAATGCTCAACTTAAACTAGAGTGAGCTGATCCAAGGAGCCCTAAGCCCAGTTCAGTTCAAAGTAAAGATTAAGCCTAAAGTCATTAGCTGAGAGAGGACTCAGCTTTGTGTTTTAGAGCTTAGTAGGGAAGACTCCTGCTAGTAATATTTTAAAAGGGGGATGGGGGGACCTGGCAGCAAAAAGTAGAAAAGAACAGAAAGACTATTCAATTAGTCTTTATTAAGTTGTATGTTCCAGGTACAGTATGAAGATAAAAAAGAAACAAAAGCTATTAAAAAGGATACATTCTATTATACACATAATAGAGAGAGGCAGAGAAAGGGAGAGGGAGAGAATCAGAAAAAGCTTCATGTAGAGTGATGCTTAAGCTGAGCTGTAAAAAAAAACAAATCTATTTTAAAAAGTGCAAAAGAGGAAGGAGGGCATTCCAAGCATAAGGACAGGTTTTGCAAAAACATAAAAAAAATGTGAAGTAGAAGTATTCACTTTTTTTTCCCAAAGTCTTATAACATAGCAAGGGCAGAAGCTTTTCTAAAAGAGCTATTAAAAACCCTTCTAGCTTTGAACTAAAAGAGCATGGAAGAGCTCACTCTTCTCATAAGGACGAGATAACCCTATAGCCCTGGACTTCAATGAGAGATAATCTCTATAACTACCACCCAATGGAGTTCTTTCCAGCTGTTGTTGGCTGAGACTACATGTGCAATAGAGAAGATGGAGAAGATGGAGACTAGAAACAATGGAGAAGCATCCCATAGAGCATCTGCATCTGGAAGATATCCAACAGAACAGTGTCCAGCACAATGGTATCTGGTACCTTCTTGGGGCAGCATTTGTCAGATACTATTCATTTGGTATTGGGTGCATTGCAATAGAGTCACTAGAAGACAACAGTGGCCTGAAAAGGCAGAGGTGTGAATTACCCCTCTACACCTGTGCCCCAGCTCCACATCTTCCTTCTGTGTGTGCCTCTCTATGCATATCTACATGTGTCCACTCTTCCAAACTGGAACATAAGCTCCTCTACGGCAGAGACTGTTCCATTTTTCTTCTGTATTTTCCTCTGGGTAAAGATTTATTGGAGGTAAGTTGCCATGCAAAATACTTCTCTGAATTGCTTCCTCCAGCCCAATATCTGGCACATAAGAAGCACTGAATGCTTATTGACCGATTTGTTGACTGACAACAATCTTAGAAATATGTTCATTTTCCTTTCTCCTGGGGAACTCACCATTTTACCCTACTTTTAACAACAGAAAGGAATGCCTCCTCGACTTGAGATGGTAGCCTGTACTGGTATGCTCCAACATTTCAATCCCATGGCCAAGATCTGGATAGGAGATGAATGGGCAGCCATGCTACCGAAGTCTGGGCATAGACCCAACCTTCCTCCTCCATCTTGCATCTTCCTAAGCTCAAATCTCCACTCAGCACGCCCCTTTCAGGTTTAAAACTGCCACCACCTTCTCTAGAATTTAAGTGTCCCATTGCCATCTGGTCTCCTGGCTCCCTGAAACCAGGCGGAGACCCTTCCCAGGCTTTTGCTTTAAAAGGGTTTACCCTCAAGAACTTCAGAAAAATACAGTCACAACCAAAGGACAATTTAAAGAGTGTCAGTGGCCCATCAGGAAATCCTGGTGTGACTTAGAAATATGCCTGGCTGTCTCAGCTGGTGCCTCTCAGGTTGGATTCTCCGCTCTTCACGTCCCTCCCAAGTCTCTGGAGTATTATGCTCCTTTGCTCCCAGGCTGAACACCTCCTATAAATGGGTTGCAATGCCTAGTGGATAGCTCACTGGCTCTGTGATCAAGACGATATTGATTCGAATCCTCCCTCTGGATTTTATTAGCTACAGTACCCTGGGCAAGTCACTTAACCCCTATCAGCCTCAGTTTCCTTACATGTAAATTGTATATAATAATAGCACCTACTTCACAAGGGTTTTGAGAAGATCAAACCCGATTTTGTGTGTAAAGTGCTTTATAAACCTTAAAATTCCAAAGTGTCAGGGAAAGGAATGAGCATTTATGAAGCACCTACTAGGTACTTAATAATGCTATTAGCACCATGCTAAGAGCTTTTATGAACACCATCTCATTTGATCCTCACAACAACTCTGGAAGGTAGGAGATATTATTGTTATTATTAATTATTATTATTACCATTATTATTACCATTTTACAGATGGGGAAACTGAGGCAGGCAGAAGACAAGTGATTTACTCAGGGTCATATGGCTAAGAAGTGACCAGGGCTGGATTTGAATTCAGGCCTTCTGCACCACCAGCTGCCCCTGTAAAATAATGGAATACTAACTGCTGCACAAACTTCAAAGCCCTGTATTCCTCTTACTACCTTTCTCCTCTTTCCTCAGAGCGGCAGAAAGCAGGATCCTGGATCCAAGGCTGGAAGGTTCCTCTGAGTTCATCTCATCCAAGCCCCCATTTTACAGATGAGGAAACTGAGATTCTACAGGGGATAAGGCTCAGCTACGGTCCCACAGAACCTAAACCCAGTTCTCCTTGGGCTGAGCCATGCCAGAGGCCTTGTTCTAACCTGCCCATCAGGCCCAGCCACACCCCTGGATGGGACAGTGAGGACACTTAGACTCATCCCAGGCCAGGAGTTCAGATGGCTGTGGCTCTTCCAGATTGGGAGCATCCTCCTGCCTCTGGAGAAGAGAGAAAAGTCATGGGGCTGAGGATGGGTAGCAGAGGCAGAGGTGGGGTAGGGGTAGTAATTAGAAGCCACTTCTGAAGTCAGAATCTCCCAAAGAAACCTTTAAATTAGAGTTAGCTCTACTTAAGAATTTCATAAAATCACACGGAATGTCAGTGCTGCGTCTGATTTTATAGATGGAGAAACCAAGGCCCAGAGTTGGGGCAGTGACTTGCCCAAAGTCACCCAGGGCCAGGCCTTTGTCCTCTCCATTAGAGAATGCTGTTTCCCCTGCATTTTCCCAGAATGCATTTCTTTTCTTTTCTGGCATGGTGGCCGAGGGGAGTAGGTGGTGGGGAGGCAGGGAATTAACAGCAAAGAGCTAAGCAAGTCCCCATGGTTGTTTGCTGTGTGCTCATTTCCAGTCAGTGCAGCTGGAGAGCCTGGCATGGACTTTGCTTTTCTTGGCTACCAGTGGGGCAGTGCCTGTAGCCAAAGACATAGGGCTTCAAGAGCCCCTGTTGGAGACAGCCGTGGGGTTGCTGGGATAGCTTCACAGGTCTCACTTGCTGGAGAGGGAAGGACCATTTGGAATTTGGCAAGTGCCAAGGCCTCAGCTCTATGTCCACACACACACACACACACACACACACACACACACACACACACACACAGAGTCCTCTCCACTCCTGCGACACAGGATAGAGCATGTAGTCTCCCCCTCAACGCACTCCAGGTGTTCCACTCCCCTCCACCCCCGGAATTCCCTTGATCTCCTTGGGGAGACAACTCACTGGACACAAACAGGATTACAAATTGTTGGCAAGCTAGCAGCCCATTAACAAAGGGCCTGCTGATGAGGAGTGGAAAGAAAACTTTCCATTTGTCACTGGCAGCCCCTCAAGGAATGTGACAGAGCAAAGTGGCCCAGGCACATTTCTCCCATTCAGGATGCCAGGGTCCCAGCCACTCTAACTATCACAGGTTCATGGGCCCCAAAGAAAACCAGCCTGATTTTCAACAGAAGTCAGGCAGGAGAAACAAGAATGTATCTCTTTATAAATTGGAAATATTCTTCACATCTTGGAACAGCCACAGCTGAAATGCACGTTGGGGATCATCTAATGCCACCCCTTTATTTTTCAAAAGAGGAAACCCAGGAGAATGGACACAGTGACTTGTCTAAGGTCACACAGTAAGTACCTAACAGGGCTGGGACTCTGCCCCCAATCTCCTGACTCCTCATCTAATGCCCATAAGCTTATTCAGGGATCTTTATAATATTATTGGGGTGTCAATTCAATAGAACCAATGGAATGCTTATAGGGTGAAAGGACTTTTGAACCTAGCTTCAAGCTTCATTAAATTATAGCTCATGAAGAAAAAACTGCTGAGCCAACTCTGGATGACCTTTCACAAATCATTCAACCTTTCTCAGCTTCTGTCTCTTCTCTAGTAAGAGAGAAACTTGAGGTTTCTTTCTGGCTCAGGGTTCTCAATCTAGGGTCTATAGAACCCCACGGGTTCCATAATAGATTTCAGGGACTTAATGAACTTGGATGGAGGAAAAATACATCTTTATTTTCACTAACCTCTGTCTGAATTGGAACGTTTCCTTCCATTATGAATTTTTTTAAACCTTATTCTGAAAAGGGTTCACTAAACTGCCAAAGGAGTCTGTGGCATAAAAAAAGCTATGCAGCCCAGCTCTAAACCTATGGTCTGATGATAAGGACATGGGATGCTTCCAGATCAAAGAGGAAAAGCAGAGGAATTCTAAATATAGAGCTGTAATTCTATTGCAGAAATCTCCAAATATTTCCTTTTAGTAAATTATGGTGAACAGCATGGAAACATCAACTTCATTAAAAAAAACCATAAGAGCCACAAGTACTAAACAGAATTTTTAAAGAGTTTTGATAATATTAATTCCAACCAGAGCAAAAGTTAAAAACAAAGAAATTTTTTTCCCTATAAGGAATATCTTCAGGATGATCTGGTTGCATCATGCACATACATGATTTTTGTTTTGTTTTGTTTTATTTAAGAAAGTTTCTTTTGAAAAGAAGATAAAAGTTAGTAAAAGTATATTTTTTCAAAAAACTTGAAAAGTAGACTAGTCACCAGGAGGGAAGACCTGTATCTATAGTCCTTGCAAAAGGGGAGGCTGGTGCTGATGGCTCACTTGAGCTCAGGAATTCTGAGCTGCCCGTAAGTCTAAAGGCATCAGCTGTCTGCAGAAAGTCCCAGGACCAAAATGGTAAACCCATGGAGGGAGGAAGGGAAAGCCAGCTCATAAAGGAGGGCCAGCCCAGGTTAGAAAAAAAGCATATGAAAGCTTCTGTGTGAATGAGGAGTGGGATCAGGCCTATAAACTGCACTAGGAGTACACTTCCAGCCCGAGAAGGAGACCCAGTCTCAAAATAATAACAAGCAAAAAAAAAAAAGAGGTGGAGGGGCCTAATGTCGTCTTGTTATTTAGATTTGATTTTAGATTATAAGCTCATTGATTGGAAAATAAGCTCTTTAAGACAGACTCTTTGCTTTGCCTTTCTTTATATCCCTAACAGTGCCTAGTATAAGCACAGGAATAATAAATGTTTAAAGTAAGAGTAAACTAAATGCTAAAGTTGTATTTTTTTAAATTCAATTTTATTTTATTTTCAGTTCTGAATTCTCTCTCTCCCACTACCACCCCCAATACACACACACACTTAATCATCCCTACTGAAGAAGCAAAAAACAAACAAACAAACAAAAAATTACAAAGTCAAACAAAATAAATTCCCCAACTGGTCATGTCCAAAAAGAAGAACAAAAACATAGCCTCAATCTGCACTCTAAATCTCTCACCTCTCCATTTGGAGTTGGGTAGAGTATTTCATCATGAGTCTTCCAGAGAATTGTGGTGGGTCATTACATTGATCAGAGCTCCTAAGTTTTTCAGAGTTGTTTGTCTTTACAATATTGTTGGTACTATAGAAAGTGCTCTCCTGGTTTTGCTCACTTTACTTTGCATCTGTTCATACAGGTCTTCTCAGATTTCTTTGAAACTACTCCTTTCATCGGTTCTTAGAACACAACAGTACTCTATCACCTTCATACACCAAAACATCTGTTATGCTGCACCACTAATTTGTAACCATTCTTGGAATTTGTTATTATGAAATCCTGTCATAAAGATCAAATCCCACTCTAGAGTTGTTGCATTTCCAATGTTTGACTTTAAATAAAAATATAAGATGCTAAGTGATCATCAACAGTAAACCAAGTTGAGAAGCTGTTACCTATTAGATCAATTTGGCTAGATATTAATAATGCCAATATTTGCTAGAAGTATACATTTCACTTTGAGAGACATATGTATCTTGCCACCATCGTATTTTAAGTTTTGGCCCACTCATCCCAGTGTCCTGTATTCCTAAATGTATTTATGGGAAACTGTGGAAAATGTTTAGCACCAACTGTTCTTACTAAACCACCTCAATAAATACTCTTGACTAAAAAGTTAATTGATATCTACTGGCTCATTGAAATGAGAAACACACTGGTGAGATCTTATGATTGACAGTACTAGAAACTCTAGCCCCTAAGGGTTACCTCTGGAACTCTAAGAAGATTAATAATAGAAGCTGTCTTTGGGGACCTGGTCCACCAACAAAAATCAGAGTTGGGGGAGAAGCTAGATAAGAGTGGGGGACTACAATACAAAGCAAAATAAATGAAAATGAATTAAAGAAATCTACTTAGAAGTCAGAGAAAGTCACATTTTATACCTAAGAATTCATTTCAATGTAGTCACTAAAACAAGTTGAATAATTTATTCACTGTTTCTAATAAACACTTGATCCTAAAACTTTTCTGAAAAATCATAAAAATCTCAGGGCTTTTTAAATAGCCTCAGAAAGGCCAGTTAACCTATCTCTTTCTGCCTTCAGAAATATCCTTCCACCAACCCAGAAGGCAATGCTCTCCTCTGAAATTCATGGTCACTGGCATTCTGGCTTTTCCCATGTTGATGTGCTGTCATATCTCACTGTGCAAGTTATAAGGTTCCATCCAGCATCCTAAATAAACTGACACTGCCGAAAGCGTGTTGCCCACCAAGCACTTCAGAAGCAATGTCACTCAAAGAAAGAGTCTTCTAAAAACAATTGCATTTACAATTTTCTGTCCTTTCTTTCTGGATGACTTTGTGAGGCTAGGCTGGAGATGGGGCATGGGAGACTTCTTCCTGAGAAGATGGAGAAGACATTTCCTCTGTGACATAGTTCCTATCCCTTCTCTGTCCTCTGCCCCAGATTCCTCAGCAGGAACTCTCAGATCTCATCTTTGTACTCTCTGTTTCTCCCTTCAGCAGCCAGGACATCCTGTTCTTTGTGAAGGAGGTTGTTGTTTGCTGCTCACACAGCCCAGAGTCTGATAGTGTTCCATTTTTTTTTCATTTAATATGTATTTATTTTTTAACATTCTTTTCTTTTTAAATCTTAAGTTCCAAATTCTCTTCTTCCTTCCCACCCTCTCCCACCCACTGACAAGGCAAGCAATATATCAATTATACATGTGAAATCATGCAAAACATATTTCTATATTAGCCATATTTTCAAAAAGAGAAAGAAAAATGAAGGGAAAAATGATGCTTCAGTTTGCACTCAGAGTTCTCTCCCTGGAGGTGGATGGCATTTTTTCATCATGAGTCCTCTGCAATTGTCTTGAATCATTGTATTGATCAGAGTAGCCAAGTCTTTCATAGTTGATCATCATTACAACATTGCTGTTTCTGGGCACAATGATGTCCTGGTTCTTCTCACTTTGCTTTGCATCAGTTCATATGGGTCTTCCCACATTTTAATGAAACCACTCTCCCTCATAATTTCCCACAGCACAATAGTACTCCATCACCATTACATACCACAACTTATTCAGCTTTTTCCCAATTGATAAGCATCCCTTCAATTTCCAGTATCAATGATATTTTATTACCCATTGGGTCCCAGAGATCATAGGTGATGAGAGTGAGGCGAGGGGGTGTGGAATGTACTTTCCCAGGAGCAGCTGCTACTCCTTCAACTATTTCTCTTGAGTGGACAGCTTATCAGAAGCAGTTAAAGCAAATGCAGAACAGAACTTGAAAAAAAAGAAAGGGCAAAGAAATAAAAGAAAAATGTATTCAGAAGCTTAGTTATAGAGTCCATGAGACAACATAATGAGACACCTCCTGGGAAGACAGGGTCTTACTATGCATCCAGTCAGATACTTTGACTGAGAAAAGCTGGTCTTAGCCTATTTATTTCTGGGATGGGTGAATGATTGATGAATGAACGATTAAGCATTTATTAAGTGCTCATCATGTGACAAGAGCTGGAGAAACAAACAGACAAGCAAAAGTCCCTGCTCTCAAGGAGCTTATGTTCTGATACTCTGGGAGACATGACATATAGGACATCCAACTATAGGGTAGATGGAAAGGCCCAGTGGTCCTTAGGATGATCATTTTTATTGTCAGCAAAGCTGGAGAATCTTCCCAAGAAGACTTGGTACAGGAGAAAAAGCATCGGCTCTACAGTCAGAAGAGTTGAAATGAATTCCCACATCTGACACATGGCCAGTACAACCAAGTCATTTAAGTCTCAGTTCCCTCATCTGTAAAATGTAGGGAACAAGCTCTGGTAGAGCAGTTTGTGGAGGTTCTGAGGTCCATAGATCTAGACTAAAAGGAACTTGATTCTAAACTTGAAAGACTATTGATAGACTTCATGGGAGACTCACATGGATACTATTGTAGGGTTCCCCATTAGAGTTCTGAAACTCAAACATCTGAGACAGTCATTTTGGAAACTTCTGGGAGAAAGGAGCCAGAAAGGGTGCATTTGATAAGTTGTTCTCCTTCTTCGAGCCATGTGGGCAGGTCAGAATTAAACAGAACACCAGGCATCTGAGTACATGCTTTCCTTCTGAGACTTAAACTGACTACAGATAACACTGTCCTGATGTTCCCATGGCTGTGCTGAACAGATGAACAGACAGAGAAGGGCCTGAGAGACTGACAAGAGCCAACAGTGAAGGTCAATACTACAGTGCAAGTGCCTCTATGTAATACTGGCCTCTTTGTGCCAAGGAAGGGAGCGATTCTCCTTAGCTGACCAACTCCTTCAAGAGTGGCCTCTCCGTCCATGTGGCCAGGAGGAGGATGCTAAAAGCAGGAGAGCCCATTTCTGTACTATATTTAGCAGCCCAAGAGCTAGCTGCTTCCTGTTCAAAGGAATGAATGAATGGTCCTTTTCCCTTTCACTCACTGATCTTTCCTTACCACAATTATATTTGTCTTTACAAATGAATCATATGAAAATGAACAGTCCCCAAATTCATCAGATGATTGTCAATAGTGTAAGGAATTTTGTCTTCCTTGACACTTCAGATGATTTGTTGCAATCCTAGCTACAGAACTGATTTTATGCTTTTTTTGTTAATTGAACAGCATTATATTAAACAATAAACACCAGGAAAATACATGAAATATATTGAGTATATGCTCCTTGAGGTATTTATGGAAAGTCATGTGCTCAATTTAGTGGCACATGCATGTATTCCCTGCTTTTGAGGAGGCTGAGACTGGAGGACTTCTTGAGCTCAAGAAATCTTTTTTTTTTTGGAGGGCAGTTGGGGTTAAGTGACTTGCCCAAGGTCACACGGCTAGTTTTTTTTGTGTTAAGTGTCTGAGGCCGGATTTGAACTCAGGTACTCCTGACTCCAGGGCCGGTGCTCTACTCACTGCGCCACCTAGCCACCCCGAGCTCAAGAATTCTGAGCTGCAGTAGGCCTAAAGATTATTGGGTGTCTACATAAAGTCTGGTATCAATTTTGTGAGCCCCAGGAAGCAGAAGCCACCAAGTTGTCCAAAGACGGGCAAACCAGACTGCATAAGAAATAGAGTAGGTCAAGTCTTCTGTGCCTATCAGTAATGGAATTGGGCCTATGACTAGTCATGGCACTTCAGATCTGGG
>CM053600.1:184705015-184708643 GCA_028646575.1 Pseudocheirus occidentalis | reverse complement strand
AGGGAGGGAGGAAGGGAGGGAGGAAGGGAGGGAGGAAGGGAGGAAAGGAGGAAGGGTGGGAGGGAGAGAAAAAAAGAAAAAGAGAGAGAAAGAGAAAGAAAGAAGAAAAAGGAAAGAAAGAAAAAATATATATACATTCTAAAGGAAGAAAAGGCACTTCAAAACTTTGTGTATTCAACCAAGTATAAATATTAACTGAATAGCTGAAAGGTCCTCTCAAGGACATTGCCCTTCCAACAAGCACCACGAATGTTGACTTTAATGTTCTGAGCCCAACAGTCACCTCCAATTCTTTTCTTGACCACCCTCACCAAATGCCTTTGCCAGGAGTTCCCTGAAGTTTTCCAGGGACTTTCCTTTTCTTTTTTTATTAAAATTTTTTAGGGATTTTCATTTTCGAAGAGCCCACAGATTTACAGCAAATGATCACAATGACAAATGTGTCCATGTTGTTTCCATCAGTCTTCCATCATTCTGAGGGAGCCTAGCAGCAGAAATCACAGCTGGAAGGGATCTCAGATGTCACCCCTTATTTTTCAGGTGAGGAAATCGAGGCTAAAAGGGATTAAGAGACCTATGCCCACGTCTGCCATACCCCCTTCTCTGTGACTCCAGCACTTGGTGTCATTCCTGACATCCAGGAAGCTTTTAATAAATGCCTCTTGACTTATACAAAGTCAGACCAGTTAGTAAGCAACAGAGCCAGGATTCAAACCCAGGTACTCAGATTCCAAAGTCAACCAGTCAGTCACTCATTCAATAAACATCTATTAAGCTCAGCACCAGGGATACAGATAGAGCTAAAAGATGGTCAAAATCCAGTGTTCTTTCCATTGCTCCAGGACACTTTTTTGGTAACCACAGAAAATAGTGGCGCTCCCTGAATCTGGTATTTTAGGATTACTGAAAACGATGAATTTAAACAAAGTAATGGAATATTACTGTACCACAAGAAATGGATGTGAAGAATTTAGAAAAGCATAGGAAGATTTTGTGAACATTAGGAACAAATTATTTTAAAATAAATAATGAACAAATTATAAAGAAATAAATTATGAATAAACATGTAGTGAATCAAGCAGAACCAGGAACACAGTATATACAAATGAGGACCACAATGCAAAGGGAAAGAATGATAAAACCAAAATTAAACACCGTTAGATGAGGATGACCAAGCTTGACCCCAGAGGCAAGTTGAGAAAATGTACCTCTTTCTGATCATTGGACAGCTGGGGGGAGGGGCCCAGGGCAATGGATATGGAACATTACATTTACTGTTAGACAGGATTGACCAAAGGATCATAGCTTGAGAACTGGAAGGGACTTTAGGGTCATTTACAGATGAAGAACAGACATGTTCTAGAGCCAGTTCAAACCAACTTGGAAAAGCCAATTGCTAAATTGACAATGTCAAGCATTTACCCCTCAGAAACTGGGGTTTGATTTATTGCTTTGTTGACTATGGCATTGAGAGAATATTAATAGATTGGATTAAACTTTAAAATATTTTGTGGATTCATTTTTGGAGAGCTGGTTGTTAAACATTTACCAACCACATATCCCTGGAGAAGACTAAGGCATATAGAGGCTAACTGCCTTGATCACAGTCACAGAAATCATGTACATACCAGACGTGAAATCTAAGTTCTAAACCCAGTTCTCTTTTCACTGCATTACACTGCAAATTTTATAGCTAAAGAAATAGAAACCCGAGGGGTTACGACCTTTGCCTGCGGCCTCAGAGCTAGTGAGTGTTAGAGATATAGTACCAACTCAGTGTTTTCTAATTTAGCGTGTTTACTCTGCTATGCCACTCGTCTTTCTAAGGCAAACAAGCTGTTGAGTTACACTGTCTTTTTAAAATCTTTTTTTGTTAAGGTAACACATGGGGAGTGAGAAGGGATGAGCTCAGAAATCAGTGTGATGTAACAACGTGTGGCATCAATAGAAATTTTTTAAATTGAAAAAAAGAAAGGAAAAACAAAATTTTAATATAAAAAAATCATCAGTCAATGGAATTTATGTTTTGAGGATTCCTATAGGAAAGAAGCAAAGTCTCGTTGGGTTGTTACTGCTAAATTTGAATGGAACCTACACGTTCAATTATAGACAGGTATGGTGGTGAGAGGGCTGGGTCCTGGAGACAGAAAGATCTACATTCAAATCCTGCCCCTCACAGCTATGGGCTGAATGACCTTGTACAAGTCACTTTCCTCCATTGCCCCTGGCAACATTCTAAGTTACCAAAGAGTTTCTACAATAAGAGATCCTCCTCACCACTGGCTTCCCCTGCTTCTTTTGAATCCCAGCTAAAATTCTGCCTTATAAAGGAAATTTTGCCTTGTAAAGCAAAACTTCCCCAAACCCAGCACTAATGCTAGTGCCGGAACTCTGTTATTTTCAAGTTGTCTTGTCTATATATATTTTGTTTGTCAATACAGTCAATCTTCAACATTTGTTTAACTGTCAACAGTTGAGGCATTCCTGTGATTATCTGTTATTATTGAGGAGGAGGAGGAGGAGGAGGAGGATGTTCAGTTGTATCCAACTTTTCATGGCCCCTTTGGGATTTTCTTGGCACAGACACTGGCATGCTTTGTCATTTCCTTCTCCAGCTCATTTTACAGGTGAGGCAGAGTTAAGTGACTTGCCCAGGGTCATACAGCTAGTAAGTAATAATAATTTTATTAGTAACCTCATTTTAACTTTCGAATTGGTAACTAAGAACATTCGTGGCTATGAGCAGTAGAGAAAAAAAATTAGATACGGCAAGTTTGTGAAGTGGCTAGCATCCTACTAGGCACTTCACTGGTCTTGTTCACCCTTCCATTGTAAAAATATCCCTGTGGATTCACTGCATATTTCCCTTTTTTGCCTTTAAAACTCAAGTTTCACACTGTGATTATGCCCTCTAAAGCGTAGTACAAATGCTTTAAGCTCCAAACCCAAGTGCCAGATTCAGTGATGCAGTTTAGTGAGAAAATAAAAGTATTAGATCAACTTCGTGCTGCAATGTCCTGAGCTGCCAGTTTGGTGTCAACAAATCCACTGCAGGTGAATGTGCTCCAGGAAGTGTTAACATAATCTTTCAAGTGCATGATAAGAGAATTGAAAAAAAAATGGAAAAGCAGCTAAGTTTAGGGGTAAATGATATGGTGGTCATGCCTATCATCTTGTCATAGCTGGAGCACTGTCCTGGGTGCCCAGGCTGCTGTGCTTACAAGTTTCACGTAGCCCACCCCCAAGCAGCCCTCTGGGTCTGGGGCTGAGGCCCCGCTGGTCGGAGTTCTAGCACCCCAAGACAAGAGCTTCTCATAAGGGAACAGTTCAACCACAAAGCCAAGGGGAGATAAGAGATGGCAAGTGTTACCCCTTTCCCTTTTTACCTCTGGGTTCTTCTCACCTCAGTGCCCCAGCCCCTCCCAGTCCACCTGGAGCTATCCCTCCTCTCCTCTGCATTTTGTGGGTCATTTCATGATTATTGTGTTAGAAAAAATGCATATTATCAGAGTTAATGTTTTGTTATAAAGAACTGTATGCAGAAAAGTGTGCTTTCAGAGATCTCTAGCAAGAAACTACCATTTTTAGTGTCCCAGGAACCTAACCCCTTATTTCCTATAGGTTCAAT
>CM053600.1:184687515-184702515 GCA_028646575.1 Pseudocheirus occidentalis | reverse complement strand
AGAGGCATGCAAAGAAGAGTTTATACATGAAGGAGGAAATGGGAAGGGAGATAGGGGAAGACGGGGCTATACTTGAATCTCACTTTCATCTGAACTGGTTCAAGGAGGAAAGAATATTTATACATACACATGGTGGAGTATAGAAATTCATCTTACCCAATGGGGGAGGATAAAGAAGAGAACAGATTGGGGGAGGGGGTATTCAGTGGGATTGCTGTTTTGGGGTGGGGGTAGGGGAAAGACAGGGAGAAAATTTGTAACTCAAAATCTTGTGGAAATGAATTTTGTAAACTAAAAATAAATATTTTTTTTAAAAAAAGAAACTCATCTTACCCAACAAGGAGAGAAGGGGACTAAGGGGGATGGGAGTGATGATAAGATAAGTAACTTAAGGGAGGCAGCGATCAAAAGCAAAACAGACTCTCAAGGAGGAACGGGGCAAAAAAGACAAGTATAAACATGAGAGAATAGAGTGGAGGGAAATGCACAGTCAGCAGTCCTAACTGTAAATGTGAATGAGATGAACTCACCCATAAAATGGTAGACAGCAGAATGGATTAGAAACCAGAATCCAACAATATATTGTTTATAAGAGACGCTCTTGAAACAGAAAGATACACATAACATTCAGATAAAGGCTGAAACAGAATCTATTATGCTTCAGCTGAAGTGAAAATAAAATGCAGGAGCAGCAATCATGATCTCAGAAAAAAAACAACAGCATAAATAGATCTAATTAAAAGAAATAATCAGGGAAACTACATTTTGCTAAAAGATATCGTAGACAATGAATTAATATCAATACCGAACATATATGCTCCAAATGGCATAGCATTCAAACTTCTGAAGGATGTTAAATGAGATACAGGGGAAAACAGAAAGTAAAACTATACAAGTCCCCTCAATTTCACCTAGATAATCGAATCACAAAATAACCAAGAAAAAGTTAAGGATATGAATAAAATTTTAGAAAATGTAAGATATGCTAGACCTCTGGAAAAAAACTGAATGGAAACAGACATATACTTACTTTCCATCATGCACGGCACCTTCACAAAAACTGACCATGTATTAGGGCATAAAAACTTGACAAACAAATGCAGAAAGGTAAAATATTAAATGAATCTAGTTTAGGCCATAATGCAATAAAAAATACATTTGGTAAAGGGCCTTGGAAGCATAGAATAAAATTATTTGGAAACTAAATAATCTAATCCTAAAAAATGAGTAGATCAAAGAACAAATCATAGCAACAATCAATAATTTCATCAAAAATAATGAGAAAACATACCAAAATATGTGGGATGCAACCAAAGGAATACTAATGGAAAATTTTATATTTCTTAACACTTATATCAATAAAGCAGATCAACAAATTGGGCATGTAACTAAAAAAAAAAACTAGAAAAACAACACATTTAAAATCCTCAATTAAACACCAAAATAGAAATTCTAAAAATCAAAGGAAAGGTTAATAAAATTAGAAGTAAAAAAAACTATTGAATTAATCAATAAAAATAGGAGCTGGTTTTATGAAAAAATTTGATTTTTAGAAAAGAAACAAGAAAACCAAATTATCAGTATTAAAAATGGAACGGGTAAATGTACTACCAGTGAATATGAAATTAAAGCAATTATTAGAAGCTATTTTGCCCAACTATATGCCAATAAAACTAGCAATCTAAATGAAGTGGATGGATATTTACAAAAATATAAACTGCCCAGAAGAGGAAATAGAATACTTAAGTAACCCTATCTTAGAAAAACAAATTGAACAAGCCATAAATGAGCTCCCTAAGGGGAGGGGGGGAGGAACCAGGACCATATGGATTTATAAAAGAATTCTACCAAACATTTAAAGAACAATTAATTCCAATACTACATAAACTGTCTGAAAAATAAGCAAAGGAATCCTACTAAATTTCTCCCACAACACAAATATGGTTTTGATAATTAGGGGAAGCAAAATCAGAAAAAGAAAACTATAGGCCAATTTCCCTATTGAATATTGATGTATAGATTTTAAACAAAATACTAGTAAGAAGATGACAACAATATATCACAACAACAAAACGCTACAACCAGGTTGGATTTATACAGGATACAATTTATACAGAAATTTATACATTTATACAATTTATATATTTATATAGGAAAACAGGACTGGTTCAATATTAGAAAAACTGTAAGCATAATTTGTCACATCTATAATAAAAAGAACAATTTAGGATTATATTAACAGATACAGAAAAAGTTTCTGACAAAATACAATATCCGATCTTATTTCAAAAAAAAACACGAGAAAGCATAGGAATAAAGTGGAATTTTTCTTTAAGTGATAAGTAGTATCTATCTAAAATCAAGAGCAAAAATCATCTGAAATGGAAATAAAACTAGAAGTTTTTCCATCAAGATCAAAGGTGAAGCAAGGATATCCATTATCACCATTATTGTTCAATATTGTACTAGAAAGGCTAGCAATAGCAATAAGACAAGAAGGAGAAATCAAAGGAATAAGCATAATCAATGAGGAAACAAGTTGATCACTTTTTGCAGATAATACTTAGAGAACCCTAGACAGTCAACTAAAAAGTAGTTGAAACAACTTACAACACTGGCAAAGCTGAAGGATATAAAATAAACCCTACATAAATCATCAGCATTTCTATGTATTATCCATGTATTATTTCTATGTAACAAAACCCAGCAGGAAGAGATAAGAGAAAATTCATTTAAAATAATTGCACAGAGTACAAAATACTTGGAACTTTACCTGAAAAGACCCACACAGTT
Source organism: Pseudocheirus occidentalis (assembly GCA_028646575.1). NCBI lineage: Eukaryota > Metazoa > Chordata > Mammalia > Diprotodontia > Pseudocheiridae > Pseudocheirus > Pseudocheirus occidentalis. Next base: position 184,699,722 of record CM053600.1, on the reverse strand, counting down.
AACTATATGAACACAATATCCAGAATACTCTTCATATAAATAAACAGACCTATAGGATTGGAGAAATATTAGCGGCTTGTGAGCAGGTCAAGCCAATATAATGAAAATGACAATACTACCTAAAGTCACTTATTTATTCAGTGCCATACCAATCAAACTACCAAAAAATCGCTTTGTAGAGCTAGAAAAAAAGATAAGAAAATTCATCTGGAGGGAGGAAAGGTCAGAATTATCATGAGAATCAAAGAAAAAAATGTGAAGGAAAGAAGCCTAGAAAACATCTCAAAGTATACTAAAAAGAGTAAACATCAAGACAATCTGGTTCTAGATAAGAAACAGAGTGGTTGATCCACGGAATAAATTAGGCACACAATATGCAAAAGCAAATGAGCACAGTAACATAGTGCTTGATAAACACAAAGATCCCACCTTCTGGGGTGAGAACTCACTTAGTTGGAAAAAATGTTGGAAACTGAAAAGTCGTGGCGTAGATCAACATTTCATATCATAAACCAAGATAAGCTCAAAATGGGTATATGATTTTTGAGGGTATATGATTTAAACATGTTATCACAAATTAGGGGAGCACAGCAAAAAATTACCTGTCAGATCTATGGTTAGGGGAAGAGTTTATAACCAAAGAAGAAATAGATTCACAAAAGGTAAAATGGGTAATTTTTGATTACATTAAACTAAAAAGGTTTTTTTAAAAACAAAACCAATACAGTCAAAGTTAGTAGAAAAGCAGCAAAATTGGGTGGGGGGGATTTTATAGTAAGTTTCTTTGATAAAGGTCTCATTTCTCAGATATAGGGAACTGAGCCATATTTATTTTTTTTTAAAGAGCAATTTTTTCAGAGGAAGAAATCGAAACCATCAATAGTTATAGAAAATGCTCCAAATCACTAATAATTAGAGAATTGCAAATTAAAGCAACTCTGAGGTACTACCTCACACCCATTAGATTAGCTCTGAGATGACAGAAAAAAGAAAAAATGCTGGAGGGGATAGGTATATTAAGGAAGGGAAAACAGGCATATTAATGAACTGTTGGTGATAATTTACATATTTATACAGGAAAACAGGACCATTGATATGTTTCATGGCAATTTATCATTTCTCTTTAGGTCTCAAACTACTTTATACACACATGTAAGAAAGCAGAAATTCTGATGAGCGGGGTTAAACAGTTTCTACAAAGTTGTGAACTAGTCCAGGAATTCTAGAGAATAATTTGGAACTAGGCCCAAAGGGCTATAAAAGTGCACATGCCCTTTGACCCAGCAATACTGCTATTAGGCCCATACCACAAAGAGATCAAAGAAAGAGGAAAAGGACTCATATGTACAAATATGTTTATAGTGGCTCTTTCTGTGGTACCAAAGAATTGGAAATATCCATTAATTAAGGAATGGCTTAAAAAGTTAGGACAAATGAATGTGATGGAATACTATTGTGCTATAAGAAATGATGAAGGGGATGATTTCAGAAAAAAACATGGAAAGACATATAAACTGATGCAAAATGAAGAAGAACCAAGCGAACAATGTACATAGTAACAGTAATATTGTAACTGTGAAAGATTTAGTAACTAATCCATACAATATAAACTGTGACAGTTCCAGAAAAATTCATGACAGAAAAATACTATCCATCTCCAGATAGAAAACTGATGGATTAAGAGTACATATTGAAGTATATTTTTTTACTCTTCCTTAATTTTTCTTTTTTTTCTAGAACATAGCTAATTGTAAATGTGTTTTGCATGACTTCAAATGTATGATGGGTATTGTATTTCTTGCTTCTCAATGGGTGGGAAGGAGCTGGAGGGAGGGAAAGAATTTAAAACTGACAATTTAAATCAAATTTAAAATAAAAAATATCAAAAAAAATTCAAGTTTAGGATTCCCATTATAAAATAATTTTTCAGCCTCGAGGACAAGCAAAGCCTAAGTTTTCAACAAGATTAGCTCTTCATTCAGTACTACCATCATATACCCATCAAAGTATCAAATGACAGGCTGCCTTTGTTGAAAACAGAATTTTAGTCTTGAAAGTACAAGTTAGTGGCATTTTCTTTTCACCAGTTCAGTCTCGCCTGGGGCCCTCTCCAATGAAAGAAAAATATCCCTGTTGGGTGGAAGCTGCAGATTGTCTCTGCTATCCATCCACAATCTCCAATCCTTATTCAGAGGTATGACTCTACCAGAAAGACTGGGAACACTGAAACTTATGGTGAAGATGGAAGCTAAGATTAGAACTGGGGATTTCCTTTTCTACAGGTGAACAGAGGTTGCCATCTACTGCTGAAAAATAATATGAGGGTTCTGTTGAAACTCACCAATGTTACTAGAGGTCCTGATGGAACATTTGTTTAAAATAAAATGACAACTTTGCAGAAACTGTTTCACCCCGCTCATCAGAGTTTCCACTTTCCTACACGTGTGTATAAAGTAGTTTGAGATCTAAAGAGAAATGATAAATTGCCATGAAACATATCACCAGGATGTTTTCTGTCCCTTAAAATTCACACTTATCAACTGCAACTGACCGACTTTATATTAAAGACCATAACAATGTTGTAACATGTCTGGCTTCCCTTTTGCCTCTAATAACACAAAGGGAACAGGAGGAGACAGGCAAATTATTTGGCATGCCCCGCTTCATGATTTTACTTATCTTCACTTCATTTCCAAACATAACTTAAAACAGAGATCAAAATCTCTGCTTCTGGGAAAAAACACCAGAAGTACATGAAAACTCAATCATTTTTCAATTAAATTCATTTTAGCTAAAAATCAATTTTCTTGCAGAAAAAATATTTAGGTTTCCACTTATTCTTTTCTTCGTCTCTAATAACACATGCTTAAGTTACAAATTTATGAAAAATCATGTTAGAACAAAGAGCAACCCCATACGCAATAAATCTGAGATGGAGAATGTAGAAATGTTCAAACACAAACACTGGTAATGGAAGGCAGAACTTTCTGCCTCCAGATCTATGGCCATGAAGAATGGCCTGCCTTTATTCGGGAAGTGGCTGCTAGTGAGCTGGTGGTCTCAAGTCAGTTCCTTTTCCATATAAAAAAGTATTTTTCCACCTTCAGGAATAGTTTATTTACACTCATCAGCGGTCATATACTGTGCTGTTGCCTGACTGGACGTGGGATATCTTACAAGATGTGGGGATGGTACAAAGCAAGGCCTCATCTACACATAGCTTTGATTGAAATAATCCTTTTATTCTCTCCTAGGAGGCAATGTGAGAGAGAAGGAGTCAGGATCTGGATTCAAATCTTTCCCGTGATGTTTCTTGCTACCTGTGGGAAATTAAGCAAATCTTTTAACCTCCATGGACCTCAGTTCCTTTTTCTGAAAAACTGGGGGGTTAGGCTAAAGAGCTTCTGAAATCCTTTCTTTTTTAGATCTATGGCTCTATATTGCTCCCAAATATATAGATATAGTGTAGGATACAATTTCTGCTTTGACTGGGTCCCTTTAACTGCTTTGCTACAAGGGAAGGCTCTCGATGTGTGGGTGATAGATAAGTGTATTCAGAAATGAGGATATAAAAACAAAAGTTAAGAATAAATAAATAAAAAGTTGCCATAGTCTAAGACATCTTGTTCCTCTTCTTCATATCAGACTCTTCTTTCCAGGATGTCCCCCAGAGTAATCTTCCCATTTATCTCATTTTAGCTACTGGTCAATAGATTAATTACCTTGTCCCCTGTGCTCTAGAACTAGGAGCTAGGTGCCTAAGCTAAGGCTGCAGAATTTTCTAGACTCAAATGGTTCTCATGCATCATGAAGAGGATAGGCAGTAAGAAGATGCACAGGAGGGGAAAAGGTAAGGTCCAGTGATGCATATACCCATTTCACAGGATGATAGACACAAAATTGCAAAGGATTTTCAAAGTCATCTAGTCTCAGAAAGCACAGAAGTTTTAAGTAAAATTATAGAATTTGATATACTTTTTTTAAAAGAGAAAACAGTATGGGGCGGCTAGGTGGCACAATGAATAGAGCACCAGCCTGGAGCCTGGAGGACCTGAGTTCAAATCCTACCTCAGATACTTAACACTTACTAGCCGTGGGACCTTGGGCAAGTCACTTAACCCCAATTGCCCTGCCCTTCCCCCCTCCAAAAAGGAAAAAGTGAACAGTAGTGGGCAGCTAGGTGATACAATGGATAGAATCCTGGCCCTGAACTCAGGAGGATAAGAGTTTAAATCTGACTTCAGGCACTTCCTAGCTGTATGACCCTAGGCAATCACTTTACCCTGTTTGCCTCAGTTTCCTCATCTGTAAAATGAGCTAGAAAAGAAAGCGGCGAACCCCTCTAGCATTTTTGCCAAGAAAACCCTAAGTGGGGTCATAAACAATTAGACACAACTAATCGGCCAAACGACAAATGGAGATTTGCAGTCTTCCATCTTTCTTGTGTTCTGTTCTCTGCATGAAAATGCTTTTTATGTTTAAGTTAAAAATAAAATATTTTAAAGAAAGATTGTCTAGTCTAAATGCTTTAATACACAGATAAGGAAACTGAGACCTTGTGTGATTAAGTGCCTTGCCCGCCATCACACTGGCGGTAACTAAGATCCAGCCTCCAGATACGAGGCTCCTTCTGCTTCACTTCCCGGGAGAGGTTTAGGGAGAGGTATGAACATTCTATTCCGCCTCCCCACATGTGCCTAAAATCTCTCTGTTCTCACCACTCTGGTGATCCGGAACAATAGGACTGCCATGCTCGATAAACCAGAAAAATTCAACTCTAGGAAGTTTTCTATCACAAGGCCAATGTCATGGGTTACTAGGGATCATGGGATCATAGGTTTAGAATTGGAAAGGATGTCGGAGGACAACTGGCCCAACCCCTTTATTTTACAGATGAGGACACTGAGGCCCAGAGATGAAGTGACGTGCCCAAGATCACAGAACTGGTAAGAATTAAAGATGGGATTTGAACCAGCATCCCCGTACTTTCCACTACACCACAGGTAACAAGTCAGAATAATTCTTCCTCATTAACAAATCTTGACATAACATGTAAAATCAGTTGGCTGGGATAAATCTGTGCGGCACAGACCAGCCTTAAAGTAGCCAGCACACCAGCTTGTACTTCATTGGGTCCTGCCAGCAACTAGTGATTCTCAAGCCTGATTCCAAAGTTCTCCTTTCTGTGGCAGACTTTGAATAAATGGGTAAAGAAGCAATCAATCCATCAATAAGCGTTTATTAGGGGCCTGCTAGAAGTCAGGCACTGTTCTGGGAGTTAAATAAAAAATGAAACAGCTTCTGTCTCCAGGGAGGACGCTGTACTGGAGGAGAGAATAATACATCTGTGACATAAACGGAATAAGCACAAGACAACTTCTGGAGAGAGGGCTGGGAGAACACAAGGCAAATGCAACACGAAATGTTGTATTTGTGGGGCAAGTACAATATTTGACAACTTTCAAATACAATAGAAATTCAGCACAACCTTAGGAGTTTGGAGAAAGGCAATGGATCAAGAAATACTTTATATAGAAAATGGCATTTCAGCTAAATCTTAAAGGATTCCACCAAAGGGCAAAGGTGAGGAGAGAGCATATTCTAGCACCTAGACATGGGGCTGGAAGATGGTGCATCATGGATGAGGAACACCAAGAAAGCACCATTCATTATTGGTCTAGGGGTGGGTGTTTTATTTGGGGGCTAGAAGAAAAGCAGTATACAATAGAGTGGCTGACACTGGGAAGGCAACGCCTTAAATAAAATATTACATTTTTAAAATGATGTAAGAAAATAAAGTTTTCACTTTAAAAAGGCAAATTTTTAAAAATTTAAATGTAAAAAAGGAAAAATTTTAAAGTACCCAAATTCTCTCAATGGTGAGGAGGCAGAAACCACAGGAAAGCTTTCTGCCAGCCCACTGGAGGTGGTACAAGGGACTCTTTAAATGAAAGTGTCAGCAGAACAGCTTACAAATTTTTTTGTGTAGGATCCAACAAGCTGTCAGGCTACCCTTCAGGTCACACTGTACATAAAGAAAAAAGAAAGGACAGGCAGCAAAGCAGAGAAATACTGGTGTGCTTGGTGCCAGAGATCTTTAAAAGATTATCCTTTTATCTCTTTCTTTTCTGTTTGACTTTCCATCGTTGCATTCAAATTAGGAGACCTAGGTTTGTGGGTTCTTATTACTTTTATTGCTGTTGTGGCTGTGGTTAGCATCATCCCCATCCCCACGCCCATCATCATCATCATCACCATCACCATCATCATCATCATCATCATCATTGCTGGGTGTACAGCCACTGACCTTGCTTACCTCCCAGGGTTTCAATATCCCTATTTGCAAACCCAAGATACTGTCAGCTCCCTCATCTCACAGGGATGGCAGGAAACTGAAGTCAGATAAAGTGCTTTGCACTCTTTGGAGAAAGGTTCTAGAAAGCAAATGTTATTAGTTATGATGATAAATATCCCCAACTTCAAAGATCCGTTTTAATTGACCCCAAAGCTTTTGAACTGGCTAAGCCCTGAAATGGCACCAGAGTGAAGTGTTTATATAAATTTCTGGCCAGCTTTCACCTCCTGTTAAAGCAGTAAATGGTCTTTGAATAAATACAGTCTTTGGTCTTTGATGACTGGCTCCTTGTTAGGACACTGGAAAGATGATTATTGTCTGACACATGAGGGCAAGCTGAACTTGGTGCTCTTACAAGTTCAGTTGTAACTCTAATTGGGGTTTCCTTACAAGGTGGAATAAATTCTGCTCGATCCACTTTAGCATGCTGAAAAAAATAAAGGAAAATTTACTCTGGAAACATGAATATACCACCTTACTACCCACCCCCCAAAAAAGGATATCCTGAGGGGTGCTATATTTTAGCTGTTACTTCCCTCCCATAAACTTCTTAAATAAGCAATAGATGTTTTTAAAAGTCCGCATAAAGGGATGTGCTTCCTGAGGGAGAAGAGTCCGCAGAGTCCACATGTGACTTTTTGAATAGATGATGAACCTCTACCAAAGACCAGCCTCTTTGTAGGGTAGGGGTGACCCTTGAATCTTGGAGGTCACCATAGTGGAAAGCAAATCCTATGAGTCAATCAACAAGAATTCATGGAGCACCTACTATGTAAAAAGCATTGCACTAGGTCCTGGGAATACAAAGATCAATAGGGAAGAATCCCTGCACTCAATGCCATTACATTCTAATAAATCTGTTCAAAATATATGCCCCAAAAACATACAAGGTTATGGAGAGGGAAGAGGGCAAACTAAGAAGGTTTTATAGTACAGTCCTGGTTATGGATTATATGTCAATTATGCAAGACCAACCAACCAAGCTAGCTCATTGCCAGACTGGCAAATTTGAGAAAGCCATCTATCAAGCTAAGGGATTAGGATTTAAATGCCCGAGTGTTATGAGGATCCTCCTATTGATGAAATCACAGCTCTGAAGTGAGTACAGTGGCAAGAATGTTTTTACCTAACATTTCCCATATTTCCAGCGAGTTTGGTAACCAGCAGCCTCTTCATTTCCCACCAGGTGGGATTCCTCTGTACTTTCCTATCATGGTCCAGAAAATTCTTCATCCTGGAAGATGGATACAGCCTTGGAACTCACACACCTCGGAAGTATCCTCTGCCGTTGGAACCCTTTGATCTCATTGGGGAGTGGTGGTCTTCTCCCAGAAACTTCATTTAAGGGGGAGGGCGCCAAAGCTACTCTCCTCTTAATTTCCCACCAGACTACAGTCCTCTTAACTCCATCATATTTTTACCTGTATCATACTCTCAAGCATGGTACCATCTTTCCCCTACCTCCCCTTTTCAGGTTTCTTTTATGTGTAGGCTTCTCTATTAGAAGGTAATCTATCTGAATGATGAAACATTCTTTCTTTTCACTTATTTTTGTATTCCAGTACTTAGGACAGTGCCTGGAACATAAAAAGAGCTCAATAAATGCTTGTGAACTTGCTGACTAAAATGAAAATAGTCATGCACTCAAAGTGAGGACAGTCAAGACACATCATAAACAGTCTATAACTATGTGACAAGTCCCTTCTGTTACTTCAAGGTATTTATATCAATAGGCAGAGTAACATCTACTTAAATTAATACTCTGAGCCCCCAGTCAATACAATCCAATTCAAGAAACATTTGTCAAACATTAATTATGTGCAAGGCATTTTGCTTGGCACTAGGGGGTAAAAAAACCAAGATGAAATATTCTACTACAACACATTCTTCACTCTTTGTGTTATGGACTCTGCAAAGGGATGTTCTTAAAAGCATAAAATAAAATCCATAGATTTACCAAAAAAAAGCAATTACATTGAAATTATCAAAAAAAATTTAAGTGCACAGATCACAGGTTAAGAACCCCTGTACTAAAGGGACACAACATCTAGGCACTTAATGATTTTTTTAGGAGAAAGAAATAAGGTCTAAGCAAAAGGGCATCAGCTTCCCATCATTTGGGGAATGGCTGAACAAGTTGTGGTATATGATTGTGATGGAATACCATTGTGGTATAAGAAATGACAAGCTGGAGGTTTTCAGAAAAACCTGGAAGACTCCTATTAACTGATGCAAAGTGAAGTGAGAAGAACCAGAAGGACACTGTATACAGTAACAGTAATATTATACGATGATCAATTGTAAAGGACATAGTTATTCTCAGCAATACAATGATCCAAGACAATTCTGAAGGACTTATGAAAAAATATGCTATCCGTCTCCAAAGAAAGAACTGGTTAAGTCAATAGATTTAAAAAAAACTATTTTTTACTTTCTTGGGTTGGGTTTTGTTTGGGTTTGAGGTTTTTTTTGGTGTCTTCTTTCACAAAAAATGTTTTGCATGATTGCACATGTATAACCTATATCAAATTGCTTATCATCTCAGAGAGAGGGGAAAGGGAAAGAGGAAAGAGGGAAGGAAAGAACTTGGAACTCAAAATTTTTTTAAATGAATGCTAAAAATTATTTTTACATGTAACTGGGAAAAAATTAAAACATTATTCAAAAAATATTACTTCTATTAACTAAAGCAAAGTGAACAGTGGGCCTTCTCCCTTTGGTTCTAATTCTTCTTTACTACATGGATAGCCAATATCAAGTCTTAAACCAATACTGTCTTAAGAAGGGGGGAGCAAAAAGGGAGAAAATTTTGAATTCAAAATCTTATAGAAATGAATATTGAAAACTAAAAATAAACAAAATTTTTAAAAAGAGAGGAAAAAAAGCAAAGTGAGCAGAACCAGAACACAGTAACAGTAATATTATACAACAATCAACTGTGAAGTGCTCAGCTCTTCTCAGCAATAGAATGATCCAAGATAATTCTGAAGGACTTATGATGAAAAATGCTATCCACATCCAGAGAAAGAACTCACGCAGTCTGAAAGCAGACTGACGCATACTTTTTCTTATTCTATTATTCTTGAGTTGGGTGGGGAGAGGTTAAGGAGTCTGTATTCTTTTGCAACATGACTAATATGGAAATATGTTTTGCATGATGTACATGTATAGTCTATAACAAATTGCTTGCCTTCTCAAGGAGAGGTAAATGGAGGGAGGGAGAAAGTTAGGGACTCAATATTTTTTTTAAAAAATATGATAAAAGTTTTTACATGTAATTGGAAAAAAATAAAATTTTAAATGTTTTTTAAAAACAAAAATAAAAAGCAGTATTCAGTAAAAGAAATAGCACATCAGAAAGGATGCTGTCTCTGAGCTAATTCTTAAAAGAGATCTAAGGGTTCTAAAAGATAAAGGTGAGGAGAGAGAGCATTCCAGGCACAGAGAACAGTACGTGAAAGAAATAGAAGTAGGAAAACTGTTAAATTTGGGGAACAGAAAGTAGAATAGTTTGGCTTAAACATAAGAGTTTGTGAAAGGGAATAATGCACAATAAACCTAGAAAGATAGATTGCATACTTTTTTTTGAAAGGGGGGAAGGCAAGGCAATTGGGGTTAAGTGACTTGCCCAAGGTCACACCGCTAGTTAAGTGTCTGTGGCTGGATTTGAACTCAGGTCTTCCTGACTTCAGGGTTGCTGCTCTATTCACCATACTCTTTTTAAGGTACCCTCAACAGAAATAAGGAAGTTTAGAGATGGGGAATGACTTAGTTTAAATTATAGGGGACTTTGGGAAAGAGAGGAGGTAATCTGACTCTTCATTTTCCTAACTATCCAATCTCCTCCAAATTGGTGATTTTGTGATAAGCCACTGCCCAGAGAAACAAAAAGCAGCCCCCAAATACAAAACTTATTTGATCTCATAAGATTCATTGAATGATATTTTTTTACAGAAATAGATCAAAAGCTGTAAACATGGACACTTCTGGTTTTATTTCAGGATATTCTAGGGAAAACATGTAATTTCAGGTCTGTAGGTCAGGTCCATTAGCTTAAGTAATACAGTAGCACAAAGACGTTTTCCTAATGTCTACTTTATTGAGAGGAAAAGCCAAATTTCTGATGCATTTCCTCTTCATTCTAGTTTTCCTTTGCTTCCAGGGATTATATGGCAATGACCAGCAGGCAAGCGAGATGATGCTATTCATTCCTTCCACTCCTGAATCTGGGCTTTGGGATCTTGGAGCATAGTAACTGTTTTAGAGGGGCAAAAGGGGATTGATGGGGAAAGAGATAAGATAATCTGACACCGCTTGACTGACTCTAAATGTATTATCAACAAAGGATAGGGGCACCAAACCTGGAGCACATACACCCCCAGGAGATAGGAACTTCTTAAGCCGTATTATCAATTTGAATTAATTTCCAATCAAAAAATTTAATGTAAATGCAAAGAATTATAAGCCATTCTTTTCTTTTGTTACAGAACATTAATCTCTTTATATTATTTCTTAAGTGCATATGTATGGTAAACTATAGAATTTATTTTCTTTCACATTAAACAGGGGCTACAGGAAAGTTTACTGGAAGACACAGTTCAAGGATCTAAAAAAATTGGAGAACTCATGACCTAGAGATAGCAGCTCACTCTTGTGGACTTGGCCAGATCTATAAAATGTATTCCCAGAGCCAAGGGGCTCACTCCTCCACACAGAAGGCTATTATTCATTTAGCCAGAGTTCATCATGTGTTGGGACAGCCAGTCTCCTACACGTTTATGGACTCCATGTTTGTTATAACACTCTAGAGCAGTGGTTTCAAACTCCACTGGGAAACCACTAAGTCACACATAAGAACCCCTACACTGCATTTTTACTTTAAAAAAAGGTTAACATTATCTATGTTCTATGGAATGTTTGTTTATTTTTTTAGATATCTCCCAATTATATTTTAATCTGGGTCAGGGAGAACTCTGGAGTGTTGGGCCCTGTTGCATGTTTAATCCCTGAGTTATAGAGTCAATCTGAAATGATAGAATATGCTAAGTCCATCACACATTCACTCAGGACTTTTGTTAAGGTCTCAGCATGTCAAATATCTGTAAGAATGATCATCAGGTATGTATTAGAAGCTAAAATAGGCTTCTATAACAGAGGTGTCAAACATGCTGGTCACAACATTCACCAGTGCCCTGGAACCAGATTAAAGTGTAATTGGGAAATATTTAACAAAATAAGTACAAATGCAATAAAATAGAAAATACTAAGTTAAAATGTAGCCCACAGGGATCCTTATTATGGATGGGTGACCCCTTCTCTATTTAAGTTTGAGACCACTGCTCTAGAACACATGGGTTTAGAGAGAAAGATAATTAATTCTATTATCTCCATGAAGTCAGGTAGGTGGTAGAATAGATATGTCTTAAATCCTGAGTTCAAAGGCTGCCTCAAAAGCTATGTGGCCCTAGATGAATCACCTCAGTTCTGTTTCCTCATTTATAAGGTGGAGAGAATACCACATCCCCCAAGATGGTTACAAGAATGGATTAAGAGGGGGCAGAGCCAAGATATAGAAGCAGCAAAGTTCTGCAGCTCCCACAAAGCCATTCTAAATACCCATAAAATACGACTCTAAACAAACTCTAGGGCTCCCAAACTCACAAAAATACAGAAAGCATATCTCTCGCTGAAGGCAGCTCAGCAGGAAGGGCTCATCGTGGCAGGCCAGGAGCCAAAGCCAGCCCAGCCCGAAACTGAAACCACAGCCATGCCCCAGGGTGGTTGGGAGGAGCTGAGTCTCCCAAGCTGCAGCATGAGTCTACCCTGGGGAGCATATCTACAGCACCTGGAGC
>CM053600.1:184632189-184687015 GCA_028646575.1 Pseudocheirus occidentalis | reverse complement strand
GGGCCCGGCCCCGGCCCGAACCCCCTGGACACGCCTCCCGCGGGGCCTGCGCTCGCCCGCGGAGCCCCTGCTGCCCAGGAGCAGAGGCGGCGGCCGTCTCGGGGCCCCTGCGTGCGGGGGCGCCCACTGCGGCCGCCAAGAGTTGGGCTCTGTCAGCCTCGGGGTGCTCGTGGAGCCGTGGGCGAGCCCCAAGGCCGTGCGGGGGGCGGGGGCTACAGGGAGAGCAACCGTGAGCGGCGCCCAGACTTTCGGGCGTTCCCTCGAGCTATGGGAGCTGCCCCCGGGCACGGCTCAGACACCCCCAGATGAGGGAGTAACGCCGCAGTGACCTTTCTCCCGGCCTTTGCAAGGAAGTGGGGTGAAGAGGTGTGGTGTTGGGAACTTTGGGGGTATGGATGGGGCCCAGTGCAGATCTGGAGGTTTGGAACGCGGCCGTGCAAGATGTACACACCTTATTTTTTCTTTGCCGACATGGGGGTCTTAGGAGATCCGGAGGGTCTTGGGGAGTGGAGTGGGAGAACATGTTTGTGTGTCTGCGGATCGTAGTGGAAAATTGAGGGTCCAGGACGTTGGGAGGTTGGCCTATTTTCCGGGAGAAGCATCTGTTGTTAAACCCAATGCTTATTTAGAGCATCGCGTGTGCCAGCCACTGGTAGGACCTAGAGATACTTGGCTAAAAAAGACTTAGACTTGCCTTCTAGGAGGACGCCTTTATATGGGTTTTTTTGGTGGGGGAACTGGGAACGAGTTGGAATGGGAAGGAAAGAGCCCTTGATAGGCCATTTCCTTAGAAAGATACTCCAGTGAAGTAAGTGACATGTGAGCAGGGCTTGAATTAGGACTTTAAATAAAACTGGTGTTAGTGAATAGGAAAGTGAGGGATAGAGGGGAAGGGGGCTGGCTGTTTTGCTTCCCCAGCTATTTGCAAGTCTTTGGTTCTCTTGGATTTGGGAGGCTGAGGAATGAAGCAAAGGTTTGAGTTTGGGAGCCTGGGCTCCTTGAAGCCTGGTGGTGGGAGGTGGGTTAAGCGGGGCACGGGAGACTAAATGGCTTTTCTAGTTTTAGAGCGTGGCAGGCCTAGACCCAGATGCTTAGGAAATCACACCAGCTTGTGTAGGTGTAGAAAGGGAGATGGAGAGGAGAGATGGTGCTTCTTGAGCTGGAAGGTTAGGAAAACTATCTTAAGGTGGTAGGTATGTGGGTGGCCAGGACACAGGGAGAACTGGGCAGGTCTTAGATTGTGAGATGCTGACTGGGAGGCACTGGGCTACTTCTGGGCCTGGAGGGTTTGAGGTTAGGGGTCAAGGGTGGGGGAAAAGGACAATGTTCCCAAAAGCCAGATGGTTGGAAAAGAATTTCTTGAGATCTAGGTGATGGTGCCTTGTAGGCCTTGATGCTCCAGCTTCTCATCTGGTTGGTTATCAGGCTGCATTTAACTCCCTTCAGGCAAACATACTACCATTCCTGATGTCATTCACTGCTTAATGAGGACAGGGTGTCCTAGAAGGAATAGGAATCTGGTCTTCTTTTTGTTTTAATGGGGCCTGTGTTCAAGATCAGTGAAACTTTCTAAAATGGAAAAAGGCTGCAAAAAAAAAAAAAGGCAAAAAATAAAATGGAAAAAGGCAAAAATGAGGCTTGGCTTCTCCCAAAATGGTTTTACTGTGTTTATCCTGGATGAGAGAAGGCAGCAGAAGAAACAGGCCAGGGACAAGGGAAGGAGGCAAGCTGTATGAAATCAGGACTACCGAACAAAAAGCAACAGTTAATCAGCATTTATTATGGGTCAGGTACCAGCGGCATGCTAATCTGTAGGCAGAGCAGACATGTAACAGTCCTCTTCCTCAAGGAACCACTGTTTCCTTAGGGTAGATAATGTGCATATACGTAATAACAGCCAGCATTTGTAAAATGCTTTCAGATCTACACAGTGCTTTACAAATATTATATCCTGTAACAACCATGGGAGCTGAGTGCTATTAGTAAATTAAATACCCCTAGTTCAGAGAGAAGGAAACGAGGCAGAGGTTAAGTGACTTAAATAGGGTCACACAGCTAGTTAATGTTAGATGCTAAATTTGAACTGAGATTTTCCTGATTCTAGGCCCAGCCTGGCTCTCACTGCATTATAAGCAACATCAGTATTTAACTTTACTTACATTCTGCAGCTTTATGTATAAGATAATGGGGAGGGGGCCTTGGTCCCTGGGGCTTTTACATGTTGCGTAGAGCATCGAAGGATCCCTGAAAAGTCTAGATGGGGAAGAAAGGGGGGGGGACGGCAGATAGGAAGAATTATCCATCGGGAAGCTGTTCTTAAGCGCTTTGCCACTGTGGAGGTGATAATTAAACCCATGTGACCCGATTAGGTTGCCTATTGAGAGAAGAAAATAGGGTCTGGAGGTAGCCCCTCAACCTTCCTAATGTGGCAACCCCTTAATACTTGTATGTGGGCATATCTGCATGGGATAGAGGAGTGGTGTCTTGGTTCCTAAGACCATTGGAAATATGTGTTTTCCGATGGTCTTAGGCAACCCCTGTGAAAGGGTCGTTTGACCCCCAAAGGGGTTGGGAACCACAGGTTGAGAACAGCTGCTATACTGAGAGAAGGTACAGGGGCCTATGGAGGTTAGGGAAGGATGCTAATCTGGGAAGTTACAGGGACAGAGATCTTTGAAAGCTGTAGACTGAATAAATACCAGGATATGGCTAGTAGGCTTTTCCTGTGAGTGACCAGGAAGGAGAGAGAGAGAGGGAAGGAAAGATAGTTGAGGGTTTCTTGAAATAGTGTCCTGGAAAGAGTCTTTCACAAAGCAGCGTGGATTTTTACCCATCAGCAGGTCTATAAGACACTGAGTGACCGTTTAATTAGGGAGGCAGCTAGAAGGCACAGTGGATAGAGTGTTGTGCCCCCAGTCTGAAGACTCCAGCTCCAACTGGGCCTCATACACATGACCCTGGGCAAGACACAACCTCTGCCTCAGTCTCCTCACCTGTAAAGTAGGGATAATAATACGAACTTCCAGGGCTGTTATGAGGATCACATGAGGTCATTATAAAATGCTGGCACATGTTGCTATACAAATATTAGCTATTGCTATTATTAGCGGGATCTGCGGTAGAAAGAAGTCCAATCCTAGAGGCACTCATACTTAAATAGAATTCCTAAAAATGGCTACTCAATCTCTCATCAGTATGGGTTGGACTCTTAATTAAGGTCGGTTGTTCGCTGGAGGAGATGCAACCCACAGTTTAAGAGATGATCAGGCGTTGGGAGTGGAAAAAGTGTAAGAAGCTCAGCACTAAAGACCCTTCACCTCTGGATCTCTGATTCTAAGATATTTCTGGGAAAGAGTGAACCAAAGCCTTCACAGGCAGATGTATTAAACATTCCAAGCAAAGAACTGTCTTTAAGCCTCAGTCAGGCAGCATTAAACACCAGGAATTCTTAAGTACCAGATCCAGAGAAGGGTTAAGAAATGGGCCCTGCTCGAGTACATGGTTCCTTGGGGGAGTCAAAATGTGTTCGTCTCTGATAAAGATACAGAGATATGTCAGATACTCCTTTCACCTCGAGGAGTCTGAGTGGTGTGGGACTGGAAGAACAAGATGGAGTCAAGAAAATAGTACAAGGCAATTATCCAGTAATTGAACCTAGAATTGTAACTGTGTAAGCTCTGAGAAGCCTTAGCAGAACTTCCACTGACCAATCGAATCAGAGAGAAAGGTTCTGGGGTGTCTTTCTCTAATGCTATAGGCTGTAGTTCCTCATTCCAGAGTGGTCTTCCCACTATCTGGCAGCAGTGATTAGCATTTTAATATCATTTAACTTTTTTTAATGAATTTTATTAAAAGAAATACATACGTTTCCCCAACTGTCAGACCAACTACTAAAGTCGGCTTTGAAGGGGAGCCTTCCATAAGTACAATGGGGAGAATCTGGCTAGTGTTTGCTGCTAGGCTAGGACCAAGCACAGTCCAGGGGCAAGAACCCTTCTGCCATGTTGAGAAGTAACCTTGGTCAGGAGAACACAGACTCTTCCCTAGACTGCTTCCATCCTTGGGAAGGGGAGGTACAAATTTAAAGCACTTTTTTTCTTTTTAAACCTGTAGTATCTCTCTGAGAGTAGCTTAAAGCATTTTCCCCACTAAGTTTGCTGGAAAGTTGTGGAAGCTGACAGTTCCCTCTTTTTCAGATTGGACTTTTACTTTACGAGCTGGGTCAGACAGTCCAGGGCTTGAGAAGTTTAGGTTGGATGTGGAAACAAAGAGCTTGGCCAGTCATTTCAGCAGTTAATAAAAGGAGGATTACTTAGCCACTGCAGGAAGGCATTCAGCTGGAGTAGCCAATGAGGACCCCTCACGTTGATCTGCCTGGGCCCGAGCTAACCCTAGTCTGCTTTACCCCTTTTGTTCCACCAGTCAGACCTCTGCACCCCACCCCCCACATCCACTTGCTACCCTCCTCCAAGAGGGAGGGATTTCAACAATCCGAGTCTTTTGTCCCCTCATCCCACTAAGACTTGGGCAGTATCTTATTGTCTTTTAAGGAAAAAACTCCTAAAAGGTATGGGTAGGATGGTTAAGGTACTACTACTACCACCGCTGACCAGGTAGCAACGGTCTTTTCTGCTCCCTCCCCTAAATGCAGGAATAAATAAATCTAAAGCAAAGGACAGAGGCCTGTCCAGGTGTTGCCTTCTGATCTGGAGGGCTCAGTCTTTCCTCATTCCCAGGTCTCCAATGCAGCCAGGAAGAAAACCCAGATATTTGGGGGGGTGGGGAGTTGGGGGCCACTTACAGATCCAGTCACTACCCACTGGCTCAGCAGCTGTTGATCTGGGCCCCTCTGCTCTGAGGGCAGCCCGTTCTACCATTTATTTGGCAGGAGATAGTCAGTGGGCATCACCTCCAGTCTTCTGGATGTGCAGATGTTTCTGGATAAGTTTCTCTGCCTTGATCAGAGTTCTTGTGACTGTCAAGGTTGTTTTTCCAATATAATGTTAGTGTCTAAATTGTTCTTAGTTTTGCTCACTTATTTCGAAGGTTTTTCCAGTTTTCCTTTGAACTGTACGCTTTGTTATTTCTTTTGGCAGAGTATTTCATTATATTCACCTGAAGTTTGTGTAACCATTCCCCAATAGCACGGTGCTCCCTTAATTTCCAATTTGGGCCTCTACAAAAATAGCGATTATGCATCAGGACTCATGGACCTCCTTAGAATGGGCTTAATAGTGGAATTGCTCCATCAAAGGCTATGTACACAGAATTACAGAACTTTGGGGCTTTAAAAATCTGCTGTCCAGAAATGGTGAGCTAGACTGTTTCCCAGCTCTAACCACCCCTTAACTTCCTGGTTTTTCTCACAGCCCTTCTGATGTTTACAAATCACTTTCTTCTATAATAGTCTGATGGGTGGAAGTAAAGCCTCTATGTTGCTTTAATTTGCTTTTCTCTAATTCTTAGTGATTTCGAGCACTTAGAGGCTCATCATTTCTGTGCCCTGCATCTGAGTACCAAGGTGCTGTTGTTCCAGCTTTAGAACTTGGCATATGTGGCTCACAGCTCCCCAGCACAGCCTGAACCAGACTGAAATGGAATTGGGAAATGTTTAACAAAATCAAGAATACAATAGAACATGTACGGAGGTGGTTTTCTCTGACAATATGCAGCCCAGAGGTATCGTTCACAGAGAGTTAGTGGTCCAATTTCTATGTGAGTTTGACCACACAGCTTTAGAGTATTCATACAAGCGCCAAGGTAAGGAAGACAAAAGAATGACTCAAGGTTTTACTGAGGTGGGAGCCCCATGTTTAAGAAAGGGATAGGGGAGACCCAAGTCCTAGTAGTTCTTGAGGATGCAGTCCTTGGAATGCAGCTCTTAAGGACAGCTATCAAAGTAGTCGCCTAGCAGGAGTTGGCTACATTGAGTCCAAAGATGCCCGGGCCCCCAGAAGCCCACCCAGACAAGCAGAATAAGGGTATACATTGAAAGGGCTCATTCAAGGAATTCTCAGACATCCTGTTCTTTTCTATTAGCTTTTCAGGAGTTGCCTTTTTCCCTCCAGCCCTTTCCATCTGCAGCCTCGCCTCCTTACTGAGTACAATTACACCCTAGACTCCTGCCCACTCTCCACATTTCTTGCCCACACACAGCTTGGGATGATTGACAGTTCTAAGAGCAGCTCAAACAAACACCCTCCAGCTCTCACACAAAGAAACCCTGAGGGGTTTCTAAACCCCCAAGCCCTAGAACAACCCTGCTTCAATCTCCAGCCCAGCCCCTACACCTGGAGACAATTCTGGATGTGAGAGTCTGCTCCCCCCATGACAAACTAAAATTCTCACTCCTTTGCTCCCAATCCAACTATATATAGACTTCCCCTATGACCACTGCACAGAACATATCTATCATTACCAACTTTGGGAGTTAAGTGCTACTATCCCCATTTTGCAGTGGAGAAAACTGAAGCAAAGTTTAAGTGACTTGCCCAGGGTCATACTGCTAGCAAGTGCTTACAGTCAAATTCAAATTATAGCCAGGCTGTGTGCAATTTAAGGGTACCACCTAGCTATCTCATCTTTTCCAAGGTGAGTACTTAGAGTTTTGGGGGAAAGCATTTCCCCCCTTTCCTAGAGACTAACAAAAAATTCAGAGACAGAACTATCTGGTTGTATAAATAGAGACTTCTTACTGGCAACATCAAGATGAACTTGACAATTATTTGGTGGGTGGGTGGGTGCAATCAGAGTTAAGTGACTTACCCAAGGTCACACACAACTAGAGTCTGAGACCACGTTTGAACTCAAGTCCTCCTGATTCCAGGGCCTGTGACCTAGTTGTTCCATGACCATTCTATCTTGACTCAGTTTTTTTTTGAGGGGGGAAGGCAGGGCAATTGGGGTTAAGTGACTTGCCCAAAGTCACACAGCTAGTAAATGTTAAGTGTGTGAGGTCCTTTCACCTCTGGTCCTCCTGACTCCAGGGCCCGTACTCTATTCACTGCACCACCTAGCCACCCAACCATTTTATCTGGAAAGAGGTCTCCACCATTTTAGAGATTTATCACCAACACAGGATATTCTGATAAAACTATCAGCGGAGAGGAATTTTTCCCACAGGAAAAAACCTGACTTTTAGCAACTCTTCTGCCAATGATCCACTGTGTAACTCTTTAAGATCATGAAAAACTATAAAGGGACCCAAATTTGTGCCCCAAGAAGATGAACCCACCAACCCCAGCGATTTTCCTTTGGGTGCTAATAAATGTTCCCCATTCTATCTGTCCACTCTTAACAGTCTTACAGACTTGATGGTGGGTGAGCCCAGCCTAGGAAAGGTGCACATCAGTTGCTTCAGAAGCCGGCTCTGAAATCAGGTTCTCAGATTCCCAAGCCTGTACAAGACAGGCTTGTTTCGCCCTGGAGGCCCTTGGAGAAGCAAGTCACTTTCCACTTACTTTACAGGATTGTTACATGTGTCACATTAACCTTCAGTATATTTCTCTCCCCAACCCCTTAAAATATTTTCCTTTTCACCGCGGACTCTCCTAGAGGTTCTCGGTTTTCCTTCGATGCTCAATTCCAAATTCCATCTTTTACAAATAGTCTTTACTGCTCGCCACAGCGCCTGGGGGAGCCTCCTTTCCTCTTCTCCCCAAATAACTACCCTATGTTGCTGGATATGCTGAGATACCTTCTACCCCAAAGAACGAACGTAAGCTCCAGAAGGACAGAAGCATTTTTTCCCCGTAAGTAATTTGGCATTCCAGAATCCATACCTAACAGTGATGCCTCCCACACAAAATGGGGATTCTCGTGACATTTATCCCTCTCAGCAAACACCCCGGAGCCCTCCAACTCCAGTCTACACTTGACACACCCTCCGTGGACTTCCTAGGCCTTCCAGAGCTCGATCTAATGCCCCAGCTGTCCAAGGATTCCCCAAGCCAGCTAGCCCAACCATCCCACATACACCTGGGCGGAGGTGATTTCCTAGTTCTTCGGCTTTGGGAAATGGAGCCCACGAGGACCTGCAGAAAGTCAAGCACCCTTCCTGACCTCTCCACCAAAAGAGACGTGAAAGGTTCCGGGGACGTTGCGCATTTGTTCGCCCCTAGTGAGGGGCGCTCTAGGGGCAGCTGTCACTGCTTGAGGGAGTGCCCCGCCGTCTGAGTGCACCTTAAAAAAAAACAACTACCACCAACAAATAGGCTAGGCTGTCTACACTGAGTTTTATTGAAAGTTGTGCAGTGCAACAATCAAATAACAAGTTGGTAAGGCAGTGAAAATTCAGGTTTCACTCTGAGTTCCATGTCAGTTTGTAGAAACTGATGTAAAGTCGAATAGGCTAAAGCAGGAGAAACAATGATGTACCCAATGACTCCCATGTAATTGGGGGGAAAAAAGACAATTGGAAATTAATGCTGTTAATTTACAATAATAAATTAATGATTAACTAATACTAATAGCATTTCCATAGCTCTTTCAGATTTGCTCAGTTCCCTTGTTATCTCTTTGATCTTGGGCACCAGCCTCTTGAGGTAGGGGCTATTATTCCCAGTTTTTCCCACAGACTGACATGCCCTTCCCAGGTCACTCCGCTAATTAAGGGGGTGAGGTAGGATCTGAATACAGACCTTGTGGACTTGAAATCCAGGGCTCTATTCACTAGACCACCTAGCTACCTATGGATGTGGAACAACACGTTATATTGTCACTTTACTGATTTTAATTGTACTTTTAACCATTTTTTTTTCTCCTTTTACTTTTGTTCTTATGAATCTACTGGAAATGAAAGTGACATCAGAAAAAAAGGAGCAATAATTGGTTTTTTGGCTTTTTTTTTTTTAATGAGCATTTCTCAGAAGTTGGAAGATTGCCTCTGGAGGCAGTGTGGTTCCCCCACCCCCCCTTTCATTTGGAGGTAATCAGGAAGTGGCTAGAAGGCGGCTGTGTCAGGGACGTGTATAACCTATATCAGATTGTTTGCCTTCTCAAGGGTGGGGAGGGAGGATAAAAAGTTGACACTTAGTCTTTATCTATCTATACCAACCAACAAGTCCTGGGCTCTTTTTTTCTGTGCTTTTTGTAAGAGCAGTTGGGGTTAAGCAACTTGCCCAATGTCACACAGCCAGCAAGTGTTAAGTGTCTGAGGGCAAATTTGAACCCAGGTCCTCCTGACTCCAGGGCTGGTGCTCTATTTACTGTGCTACCTAGCCACCCCTGAAATTATCTGCTCTTACCCAGACACCATGACACCTTCACACTGGGGCCCCTAGCTGGCAGTGAGGTCAAGTCTAGGGAGGTCTCCCCAGGGGGTTCAGGCCATGTTTTTTGCTCACTTCTGAGGCTCCTCTGAAAGTCAGCTGGCAGAACCTGAAGGAGCTGAAACCTTGGCCAGGGGTAGGACTCTAAGTCGAGAGGCAGAAGCTGGCTTTGAAGCCCATCCTACTTTCTTCCAGGAAACCTACAATGGCCCCCTCAGACCTTTTAGAACCATTACAGGGTCATACACCTTCATTAAGCGTTTGAGGCAATAGTCAAACTAGGTTTTCCTGACTCCAGGTCTATGCCATATTGTGTCCCTCTATCCCCAAGGTCCCTTCTGACTCTGGTATTCTGTATTATATACTTGTGATATATTTGTTACTGTTAAATATTTTTAACTGCCTATGTCTTGTTCTTTAAGCCCCCTGCTACTCTGTAAACTCCTGTTAAGTAAGAAAGGTAAGTAGATTTTTGCATTACATTCAGAGAAGGTTATGATATGACATAGGTCTCTTTCCTCCCTGGTGGAGATTAATGCTTTATATTTGTGGGAGCACCAGTTGTGTAGACTGGGAGATGAGAGGCTCACTCTCTTTCAGCTCAAGTGTCTTTTCAGGATTCTTCAGGCACTGCTGATGTTTTGCTTCAAGAGAGAAAATAGATGATGCCAAGCCCACTTCAGTTTGCTGGGGAGAAGCCAATACAAGAAGGTGCCAGTACTCTCCCTCATGCCCATATCCCTAACCTAGGCACTAGGAATTCTGCTTGAGTGAGATCTAAGACTCTTTTTGTTGAGCTCAAATTACTTTGTTCCTAATGGTGGAAAACTCCTTCATTCTGTATTATATGGTGTATGTTTTCCCATGTACACCTTCTCAGATTTTTGTTTTGTTACAATTTGGATAAATGAGTTTCTTGGCTAAAAAAAAAGTAACTTGGGGGATATTCCCCCAAACTGTACATCCATGTAAACCCAAAGCTTGGAGTGCTGGGCTGTCAATTACATGTTCAACTCATTTTTGAGAGTAGGTACCCAATAACTATTTGATAATTAACAATTCAATAAATAATCATTATTTTTCTTTAGCATTTTATTATAGAATTGGAGCAAAGGCATAGCTAAAATGTCTTCTGTTCTACCAGAAAAAAATTTGGTAAAATGTCTTCAAATCCTCTCTCTCTCTCTGTCTCTCTCTCTGTCTCTCTCTCTCTCTCTCTCTCTCTCTGTCTCTCTCTGTCTCTGTCTCTGTCTCTCTCATATTCTTTCTTTCATGAACACACATTTTTTTCCCTTAGCATCTTATCAGTAACGGATTTTCAGAAGCATCGTTGATGTACTATGTTGGCTCCAACCTCTTTAAATTCTGCAGTGGTGATCCACATATCCTGAAAGGCAGAGAGGGAGGCGAGGATGGAGCCTCCCATCCACACAGATATTTTTCTGTCTGGGGGGGCAGAAACCCTCACAGAAGTGTTGGCAGGTACCATGAGGGCCAGCTCTTTTACTAGCCTCTTGTCTAAACCAGGGAAACAAGTTGATCCCCCTGCAAGGAAAATATTGGAGAAGAAAGTGTTCCTTAAATCTATATCACACTTCATTATACCATTAAAGCAGAGCTTATCAATGCCAGGAGCCTCCAAATTCAGGTGCCCTGGAAGAAAAAGGCTCTCTGGGCATCGGAACATCTCATCATGGAGTTTGATGGTCTTCCCATCAGGCAGCTTGTAAGTTTTCTCCAATATGGACGGATTCTTAGTAAGTTCCTCTTCAAAGTTGGCAGCGACGTAGCAGTAGTTCTCTTTGATGTGATTGACAATCTTTTTGTCTGACAAGCTGAGCAGCAAGATTTTGTGGTCTTGGAGAAGTTTAATAAGGTATTCGGTGAGATCTCGTCCAGCCAAGTCCAGCCTAAGGACGCCATGGGGTAGGCAGTAACCTTCAAAGATGGGCACACACTGGGATACACCAGCACCTGAATCCAGCACGTAGCCCGTTGTATAGCCCGAGGCAAAGAGGGCCAGGACAGCCTGGATAGAGACATAAAGCGCCGGCACCTCAAGATTCTCAAAGAATAACTCGGTCATCTTTTCCCTGTTAGCCAGAGGGTTGAGTGCTGGCTCTGTGAGCATCACCGGGCTCTCATAGGCCTTGATTTTCAAGTTATGTTCATAAACATTCTTCCACATGGCCTCCATGTCTGCCCAGGAGGTGACAACGCCCCGTTCCACCGGATAGCTGCGGAGAGTACAATAGGGTAAGGGGTGGCCCTTGGGTTTTTCTTTCCTTTTCTTCCCCTCCCCTGATGAAGATTCCACC
Organism: Pseudocheirus occidentalis; assembly: GCA_028646575.1. NCBI lineage: Eukaryota > Metazoa > Chordata > Mammalia > Diprotodontia > Pseudocheiridae > Pseudocheirus > Pseudocheirus occidentalis. Next base: position 184,675,428 of record CM053600.1, on the reverse strand, counting down.
TTTGCCCAGGAACACAAACCCAACTTGAAGGCACTAGGATCCCATGTAGGGACCACTGGGGACCTCTGTTACCCCGATGTCTGTTCTCTGTCTTTGGCCCTTACCATCGTCCTTCTTATTTTTCCCCAGCTTCTGGGTTTTCTTTCCTCCCTTTGAGAGGGGTAGTAGTGAGGTGGAAAGAGTGTTACATCACCTGGATATGAGTCTACCACTCAATATCATCTGTGTGACCTTAGGCAAGGAGAAGAAGGAATCATTTATAATAATAACAATGAGAGCTAACGCTGACATAATGCCTACCGTGTGTGCTAAGTCCTTTACAATGAATATCTCATTTGCTAGAACATTTGTGGTAGTACTCATAGTAGCTAGGATTTATATAACACTTTACAAATATTTGGTTCTCACAACAACCCTGGGGGATAGGTACTCTCCCATTTTACAGATGAGGAAACTGAGACAAACAGAGGTTAAATGACTTGCCAGGGGTCACCCAGCTACTAAGTGTCTGGGGCTGGATTTGAACTCCAGTCTTCTTGACTCCCAGGTTTATCATCTAGCTGCCCCCAAAGATTTGTAGAACACTTCTTGCTCCCCCCCTCCCAAATCCCACTGACCCTATACAAGACAGTGCAGGAAGCTCCTTGTAAGGCAGCCACTGTTTTGCCTTTTGTGTGTGTGTGTGTGTGTGTGTGTGTGTTTCCAGTGCCTAGCCCAATGCCCAGCATGGAGTAAGCACTTAGTAATAAATGCTCATACTTGTCCAAAATCACTGGGAATCAATTCAGTGCCTATTATATCCAAGACCCAACAACAGAACCTGGGGAATAGAAAGAGAAAAATTAAGGGGACCACAAGCTTGGCAGAGGATGGGAGGTTAAAAACAGAACCTTCAGAAGAAAGTAGACGTTCACACGCATTCTAGCATCTGAGGTCAGCTTGTTCAAATGTTTCAAAGAGACGCCAGGTGTAATGCCAAGCTCTGGGACCAGCGGTGGTCCTTCCAATGTGCCTGGAAGATGGTGGAGTGATGTAAAATGAGGGAGTGTGGGCTGAAGAAGGGACATCAGTTAGAATGCTATTACAATAGACTAGATAGGGAGGTCCTAAATTAGGGAGAAAGCCACGTGGTTTGAGAGAGTATAGATGCTACATCATCTATAGAGTATGGATGATACAGGGCAGTTAGATGGCTCAGTAGATAAGAGCACTGGGACTGGAGTCATGAAGGCCCGAGTTCAAATCTGGCCTCAGACACTAGCTGTGTGACCCTAAGCAATTAACCCTGTTTGCATCTCATCTGTAAAACAAGCTGAAGAAAGAGGAAATGGCAAATTACTCCAGTATCTCTGCCAAGAAAGAAGAGTTTGATGTGACTGAAATCAACTCAACAACAACAAATTCTAGTGATATCAAGGCAAAATCCACAGTGCTTGGTATGCAATATGATTGGGGCAGAGAAGACCCCAGGACTCCAAGGTAATGAATCTGGGTGGCACATGGAATCTGAGACGCCATCAGGGTAATCCAGGAGGAATTCTCCAGCAAGCAGTCAATGAGGTGGACCCGGAGGTCAGGAAAAGCGGAATATAAAACTTTGAGAAACATCCGTATGGTAGAAATGATCATTTGAATCCATGAAAGTTGAGATGACCAAGGGAAAGTGTATAGAGTGAGAAAGGACAAGGAAAGAAGACTGGGGAATACCTACTGTAAGGGGGCAAGAGATGGACAAATGGATGAGCCAACAAAGGTAACCAAAGAAGGATCTGTTACACATGTAAGGGGAGAACCGGGAGCTGTGGATAGGCCAAGGAAGGAAAAGTAGCCAGAAGCTGGAGGGTCAGTCCTCTGAGTCTACAGCTTCAGAGACTGAAGCCTCATTCAACATTATAGGCCATAAGCAAGTCTAGAAATAGAAAAATGGACTTCAACAAAGGTATGCTTTATCTACAATCTGGTAAGTGTGGTTTTGTGATGAAGAACTAAGGAATATGTGTCAGAGAGGACAAGTAGAGTGAAGACTAAGGAAAGGCCGTAGGATTTAGGGATGAAAAGATCCTTTTAAATTTTGAGTTCCAAATTCTCTCTCTCCCCACGCCTTCCCCTACCCAAAGAGAAAGCAAGCAGTATGGTGTCCATTATACATGTGAAGTCAACCTGGTGAGCTCTGAGAGAGCACTTTCTGTGGGCGGTGAAGTCTGAAGTCAGGCTGCAACGTGTTGAGGAGGGACAGTTAAATACACAGATCTCCCTTCTTCAGCCCACACTCCCTCATTTCACATCACTCCAGCACATGCATTCCATCTTCCAGGCACATTGGAAGGACCACCACTGGTCCCACATTGCACCTGGCATCTCTTTGAAGCATTTGAACAAGCTGACCTCAGATGCTGGAATGTGTGTGAACGTCTACTTTCTTCTGAAGGTTCTGTTTTTAACCTCCCCTCCTCTGCCAAACTTCTGTGATCCCCTTAAGCAGGCAGTAGAAGATTGAAGGCATATGAGGCACTTGGGGGACTTGGACCCAGATGTCCTCATTCTGGGCCCAACAAGCACTCTGCACACAGCTTTATCATCCATAAAGTGAATCTTGGATGAGGAGTGAAGAGGGAACTTAAAAGCCACTGAGTCTAATACCGCTGTTTCACTGATGAGGAAGTGGAGGCTAGGAGAAGTTAGATAATTTGCCCAGCGTCACACAGCCAGTAAATATCTGAGGCACAATTTGAACTCAGGTCTTTCTGATTCTAAGTAAAGTGTTTTATCCGCTGCCCCACCAAGTTGTCTAATCTTTGGTGTGCCTACTCTCATCAACAAATGAGATGTGTTAAGGGTTTTATGAGTTTTTATTTCATGCCCATGGTATAGTGGTTGCCGCTGTGTGACCCTGGGCAAGTCACTTGACCTTGTTTACCTCAGTTTCCTCATCTGTAAAATGAACTGGACAAAGAAATGGCAAACCACTCCCGTAGCTTTGCCAAGAAAATCCAAAATGGAGTTACAAAGAGTTGAACATAACTGAACAACAATTTCACATCCGTCAGATTATCAAAGATTATGATGAAAGAGCTACAGGAAAAGGGATGTGCTAATGCTACGTTGGTGGAGCTGTGAATTATCTAGCTATTTCTAGAAAGTGATTCAGAACTATGCCCAAAAAGCTAAGCATACCCTTCGGTCCGGTAATACCCCGACTAGGTCTATACTCAAAAGGGACCAAAGAAAGAGGGAAAGGACCCATACATGCAGCAGTTTTTATGTTGGTAAAGAATCAGCGACTAAGGAGTGCCCATGAACCAGGGAATGCCTGAACAAATTGTAATATATAATGTCGTGTCGTAATAAAGGGACAGATTAAGAGAAACCGAGGATGACTTGTGTGAATTGATGCAGACTACAGGGAGCCAACGTATGAGAACCATTTTTTGAGTAAAAAAACAACTTTGAAAGACTTAAGAATTCTGATGAACACAATGGCCAACCTCTCTGCATCTGATGATGAAGTATGCTGCCCACCTCCCGACCAAGAGGCCATGATGCAATCAGGGTATAGGATGAGACACAGGTTTTTGGGCAAGTCCAATGCAGGAATTTATTTAACTTAACTATGCATATTTGTTACAAGGGTTTTATTTTTTCCCCCTTTTTTCCCTTTTCAATAAGAAGAGGAAATAGGAAAGAGAGAAAATTGTTAATTAAAAATAAAATTAATTGTAAAAAGAAAATGCTTTATAAAAAGTAAATGCTCTATTAATGCTGTTTTTTGGTTTATTTGTTCATTTCCTTACTCTTTTATTTTGCTTAACTCCATTACCTTTACCCCCCTCAAAAAAAGTAAGTTACTACCATTTCTGATTTTCCTCCTGATGGTTTCTTCCTCCAATTCTAAATCCCCTTTACAATTTACAATTTCATAGGCTTATAGGATTTAGAGGTAGCCCTTAGAGATCATGTAGAGCCTGAATGTTGGGCCTGAAGTCAGGAAGACTCATCTTCCTAAGTCCAAATCTGTCCTTGGATACTTACTAGCTGTGTGACCCTGGCTGAGTCACTTTAACCCTGTTTACCTCAGTTTCTCATCTGTAAAATGAGCTGGAGAAGGAAATAGCAAACCACTCCAGTATCTTTGCCAGAAGGAGTCCAACACCACTGAACAGCCACAACAGTTCAGGGCAGTTCCTTTTATGGCTAAGTAGACTGAGGTCCAGAGAGGCTGGCCAGGTTAAAGTCACACTGGGTAGTAATGGCAAGGGTGAGATTTGAACTCAGGTCACATGCTGAGATTTGGACCTAAGTACACAAGCTTGAAATATACTTTGGTTCTATCCTTTCCCTTCTATATCCAGTCACCTTTTCTTTTTAAGTCCTGTCCCCCTCCCCTTGAGATAGGAAAAGGAGTTTACCTTATGGAGAGGGAACTTCTCCTGGCCTGGGCTTCCTCACCCACAAACAGGTCCCTCTGTGAACTTTCCGAGGCCCCGGCTTTGCCTTTGGCCCGGCCGGTTATGTTGGCATAAATGAACTGGGGCTCCCTGTTCCCGGCCAAGCCTGCCTTCAGCACCGCAGATCCATTGTCTATGACCACAGCTGTGGAGTAATTGTTCATCGTCTTGGTGCCTACACCTTCTTCCTGGTTAATGATGGGGCCACTAGCATGCTCCCTAGACCCGCCAGCTTCTCTTTGGCACCAGTCAAGCCTCCCCACACTTCCCTGTCCCCTTTAAGATTTCCCCAGTAGGCCAAGGCCCTCTGAAGTGTGTGTAACAATGCAGGCACTATGAAGTCACCTGAAGTGTCTGGTTTAAAGCCCCTCCACCCTTCCTGTGAATGTTGCCTGAACACTGAATGCAAATACACTGGGACAAAGTAAAACAATTCACATTTGTTACTCATAAGAAACCTTACGGCTTCTCCTATCTTTAAAAAAATCTATATGCATTCTAATATTTCACCAGCCTTATTTGTTTTAGCGTGATTTGGCTTTGAATTCCCCAAACTTTGACACCCGTTGCTCAGTTCTTCATCATGAAAACACAGACGTCATACGTTACTTGTACCTTTGTTGGACAGTCTGTTTTTCTAGCCCGGATTATAGCCTGTAGGTTTTCAGTGGGGTTTAAATCAGGCAGGTTGCCATATCTTTAGCTCTTATCACCTTTTATAATGTGGTACAAGGTTGGAATACACTACTCCATTTCCACTTGGGGATTCTGGAATGATTCTGTTTCTCAGTACATTAATATAGGGATCAGAGTTCACCTCCCTCCATGGGGACATGACTTCTAGGCCTACTAGCAATAAAAATTCTTAAAACATTTTTGGGGTGAAATCTTACATATCATGAAGAAGCCCAGATTTTACTGACTCACCTAAATTTTTGACAATATTTCTGGTAGAGCCTTGAACAAAAAAGTGAGTTTTATCAGTGAGAATCTCCTTTTCCAGAGTTCAGTGCTCTAGTTTTTACATTGTCTTGACCATGAAAAACATTTTTCTTAATAGCAACAAATTTTAAAAACTTTTTTTCTTTTTTATATATTTTTTCCAGTTACATGTAAAATTTTTTTAACATTCATTTTTTTTAAATTTTGAGTTCTAAATTCTCTTCCTCCTTCCCTCTACCTTCATATCAGTCTGATATAGGTTACATGCATGTGTACTCATGCAGAACATTTCCATATTAATTATGTTATGCAAGAAAACAGATTAAAAAACAAGAAAAAGAATAAAGTAAAGAGAAGTCTGCTTCAATCTGCAGTCAGATTCCATCGGTTCTTTCTCTGCAGGTAGGACAGCATTTTTCTTTGCTTTTTTTTATTTAGTATTTTATTTTCTCCCAATTACATGTCAAAACAATTTTTAACATCCATTTTGAAAACTTTGAATATCAAATTCTCTCCCTTCCGCCTCCTCCAACCTCCTCTCCCATTGAGAAGGCAAAGAATTTGATACAGGTTATATGCATTGTAGTCATGCAAAATATTTCCATATTACTAATTCTCCCAACTAGGTATAGGCTCAATAAACTTCCTTTGTTACCCACATTTTGCCATCAGTTGTGTTTGTTTTCTAACACATATTCTTTGAGCATTATTATCAATTGGATATAAAGCTATTTTAAAAAATAAATACATTAGAATAGAGGGAAGATCAGAAAAATATTACAGACAATCAGGAAGGCTCTGAAAATTGTTGAATTTAACATATGTTTGTCATTTTTATATAACATTTATATATTTAATAGGTATTTAACACTATATATTACAGTATTATAGTATAATTACATGTTGTGTATAATACATAATATAGAAAAAGATTAGCATGCACTTGCCATTTTAATGTAACATTTATATATTTAGTGTGTCTTTAACACTATACTTATATATTTTATATATAATTACACATAATATAGAAATAGATTATGCTTAACATCTGTAGAAAATATTTCTATATTTTTCTATACTTTACATATATTTATATTTAATAATAAGTCAAGCTGTATAGAATTGAGACTCAGTTTCCTGTGTAATCTTTTCCCGGTCTACTGTGTGTTGTATAAACAACCTTTGTTAAGTTCCTAATTTCAACAAAAAATAGCTGATGCCCCCCTTGGGATGACTATATTACTATTAGCCACTGCGCCTCTGGTGACTCCCTCAGCTGCTCTCTCCTAGGCAATTTCATCTCCAGATATTCATTTCTCTAGGGTTACTAAAGAACAAATACATAAGCAGCAAGTGTCACATCCTCATAGAGGATTGACAGCCTGTGGGGGGACTGGTGTGGGAGTGGAGGAATTTGGTCAGCATCCCCTCACCCACCAGGCAGCTCAAAGCAGTCTTTCCTCTCTGTTTGCCTGGGAGGAAAGAGAGCTAGGAACGTGCAGGGGATGGAAATGGCTTTTTAATATATACTCTCTGTTCTATTCAGTAACCAGACCATGAATCATCATAACCAGAAATAGCCTCACCCTAAAATTTGTGTGTGGTCATTTGCGACTGGATCCAGGCAGAGCATATTTGTATGTTTCAAGGATTGGTCTCCATAGGTCAGGGCACTCCTATTACATTCCCTTGATTCTTATTGGAACTCTTTCTTTTAAAAATTTGATAAGTATTGGGTGTAGCAAATATCAGAGGTCACAAAGAATGAAATTCACTCCATTTTAACAGCTAGTCCAAGATTTGATAGGACTTATCCTCAGTCCTTGTGGGTACACAGACTGCTGACTTGTAAGAGTTAAGATCAGAATTTATAATAAACACAAATGAATGGTAATGAGAAAAAAGAATGCATAAAGTTAAGAATTTAACTCTGAGTCGTTAAAGTAAATTATTGAAAATAAAAACAAGAAATAGATAGGAGACACTGTATCAGTGCTGACTACAATAATTTCAATGGGGAAGTTAAATGTAAATTAATTGCTACAACAGATTTTTTTTAAAGCCCCAAATGATTTTAATTAGCAAACATGTAAATTAATTGTCAAATGGGAGCGGTAGCCTTCAAAATAATCCCGAGTTAGAATGTAAACTTGCTTGAAAATCTTTCAAAGGACGATAGATCATTATAAGAAAACTCCTGGTCACCTAAGCAACAAGATAGAGGACTGGATATTTTCTCTGATCCCCAGGAACTCTCAAACCTTTCCAAAATGAAAATTATGCACCAAATTTAAAGCTACTTAAGCTGTCTCTATGGTCTAGGATACCCAGAATCCAAAAGAAGGTTTAAAAAAATACTAAAACAAAACCCCTCAAAACAAAAATCTAGGAACTGACTTTCACTGACCCTGTGCTTGCTTACTACTTCCTCACCTCTGCTATGCCTGCGCCTCAAGACTCTAAGAGCAAACCCAAGGACCTGACATACAGGTATGCCACAAAACCCAATCCAATCCCATCCATCCGCGGCCCCCTCCCCACTTTTCTAGTCCAGTGGAGCCTCCAACTCCAGGCTGTGGAAGTTTGGACAGCCGGCCAGTGGGGCAGACGTTAGTACTTCAGGAGGAAAAGCATGCTGGGAGCCACAACCCTGTAGCAGCAACGTCATACAGCTCTGAACTGCAAATGTCAGCCCAGAGAACTGAGTAGCAGTGGGAGTGGGACAGGACACAAGGACAACACACCTTCTTGGGGAGAGGTTGGTGCTGTGACAGCACCGGTTGTGATCAGCCAAAAGTCCCTTGAGGCAGAGATCGAGGCTACTGAACCATAGTTTTAATCAGTGAGAGAGTAGACGGAGATGTTTTAAGATCCATTTCCCAAGTAAACCACCATCAGAGCCATTAATACATCAGCAGAGGGATTGTCTCCATCTGGGAATTCCTTATTTCAGTGAAATCATAGGTCCAGTTCCCACATCACTCTGTTAGGCACTTTGTGACAAAAAGATAAAACTGGCATGTCCCACAAAAAAAACCCCAGGAATAACTAAGAAAAGGGGCTTATGGGGAAACTATCTGGACTTTTAAAATTCCTGTTGGTTGTAGGAAAGGAGAGATGCAAAAATAAATGAAATTGATGCTAGCTAGTTGCAGTGTAGCTTATTAGATGGGGAGGAGTGGGTTTGGAGCCACAAAGAGCTGAGTTCAAGTTTTACCTTTTACACCCCTGGCTGTGACCTGAAAGTGCTGAAACTTATCCGGAAAGTTCCTTTATAGGAAGGAAAACACAGAAGAATCCATCCCCCTTCTGCAGACATTATTCACTTTGATTTTGCTGTCCCTTTTACATTACAGATAAGATGCTGGCCAGGGAAGCAGCTTGCCCAAGGTCACCCAGGGAGTAGTGGTCGTATTTGTGACAGAATTGCATGGTGACTTGTGACAGAATTTCAGCCACGGTGGCTGAAAGTGAAAAGAAGTGGCCTCAGTTGTTAGTTTAAATGTCCCAACATACTGTGCATCTTTGCAAAGGGCAGGTTATCACCTCCCCCGCGCCCCACACCTCCCCATGTAGGCAGGCTGACACTCTGCCCCTTCTGTGGTCTGCTAGCTTGGATGTAGCCCAAGCTAGCCTGAATCCCTAGTGGGTTTCCCATCCACAGGTCAGCAGAGATGGCATGGACTGTATTGGAGGCCATCGAGAGGGGAAAGGGGGGAGGGGAGGAAAAAGAACAGAGGGAGGAGGGGAAAGAGGGGATGGAGAAGAAAGGGACCAGATGGAGGAGGAAGAGGAGAAGGAAGAGTGGGGGAAGGAGGAGAGGGGAAAGGGATGAAGAGTGGGGGAGGGGCAGAGGCCTGGGGAGGAGAAGAAAGAGACTTGGGGACCGGAAAGAAGAAGAGAGGAGGAGGCTCCAAGGTCTCCACTCCTTTATCTTTGCATCAGCTGGACTCAGATTTAGCCTTTTAATTTTAAAAATTATTTTTCTTTTTAAAAAATTATTAATTTACTTTTAGTTTTCATCATTCACTTCCATAAGATTTTGAGTTCCAAATTTTCTCCCCATTCCTCCCCTCTCCCCCACCCCAAGTCGGCGTGCAGTCTGATACAGGTCTACATAGATATTCATATTAAAATTTTTAAAATTATTTTTTAAAAATTAACATTTATTTTCTCTTCCTCCTCCAGCTTTCTCTCTCAGTCGGAAAAAGACAAAGAAACGCGAAGCCCTGGTAACAAACATGCTTAGTTTAAAAAAATAAAAAAAATTCCTTCTTTGGCCGTGTCCAAAAGTATGCCTTATTCTGCATCCTTTGGACAGAGTCGTGATCCCTTCCCATCTCCCTATAACCCGTCCCGGCTTTTCGCTCTCTCCCTGACAGAAGCCGGGAAGGATAGATTAGTTTCATTTCTATTGGCTTTCTCGGAGGAGGGAAGAGCCTAGATCCTCCATGAAGAAAGCTTTGCGACATCATTATCAAGGCCTTTCCCAAAAGTTGCGGCAGGCAAGTTTCCGTAGTGTAGTGGTTATCACGTTCGCCTAACACGCGAAAGGTCCCCGGTTCGAAACCGGGCGGAAACAGCTTTTTTTTTTTTTTCTTTCCCCCAATCCCCTCCCTCCCCTTCCTAAATTTCTTCTATAACGGTTTCTCAAAATTCGCTGTTTATTCCTGCATCACAGAAAAGGGTCATTCACGCATGCACATATTTTACAAGTTTTTTGAAAAACATCTTCACCCTCTTTCAGTGAGTGTATTTTTGCCTTTGGGTTCATTCAGTAGATGCTCAAGGCAGTTTTAAAATTAACTCTTAAAAAGTTCTCAATAGGTTTAGAAAGTCCGTCGGGTAATATCGAGTGTCTTTGGCTTCCCAACCCAATAGTCGGATGCCAGCGATACTGCTCTAAAACACGGGCCGATGATGTCTCTGGTACCTCCTTTGCTCACCTAGGGAGCTCAGTATGGAAGGTGAGGCAGGGGAACCAGCCCAGGATGACGATACTGGAGTCAGAAGAGGGCCGAAGAAAGAGGCAAGGGAGAGCCTCAAAACCTGCCTTTCCGTACCAGAAAACAATGTATACACTAACAGTAACATTGTACAGACATTGACATTGACGGGGTCAATTACTTTGAGAGCCTTGGAGCCTCAGATTAATGCAATGGACCTGCCGGCGCACTGAGGAGGGATGCTACCTCCCCCCCCCCCCCCCCCCCCCCACACACACACTTCCTGATAGAGAAACGAGGGACTCCGGAGGCAGAAGGAAATGTGTGTGTTTCGACAAGGCCAGCGTGGGAATCTGTTTTGTATCTACACATCCGCCACAAAGATTTTGTTGTTATTGTTTTCAATGGCTGAGGGGGAGTGTGGGAGGAAGAGAAAATAAATGCTTGGTTATTTAAAAAAAGTTTTTATTTCTAATGTCTCCTAAAGGAGAGTGAAAATAAAATCAATCTACGGCTCTTTTTTTAGCACACAAATATTAGTTGAGACAAGGAAGAAAGAAGGGAAGGAAGCGACCCAAGAAAGAAAATTTTTTCTTTACTTTGCACTGTACTTGTCAATTGATTGATGTGCCCTGGTGAAGGCCAGTTGGGGAAATCTATTTAACCTCTCTCAACTTGTTTCTTCATCTTTATAATGGTGTGATTGCACTAGCCTTCCAGATTTTTGTGATCAGATGAGATACTTTCCAAAGCTTAAAGTGCTAAATAAATATTGGATGCTACAAATGTCACAACAAAAAATCAAGTGCTCGGTCAAGAAAGATTGATTAAGCAATTACTAAGAGTAAGGCATTATGCAAAGCTCTGGGGATACAAAAACAGGCAAAAGACAGCATCAAATGGGGGAGGAAGTAAGCAAAAAAATATGTACAAACTACATACCAGATAAATAGAAAATAATTAACAGAGGGAAAGGCACTGGAATTCAGACAGGCTGGGAAAGTTTTTTTGGAGATGGTATTTGAGTTGGGACTTAAAGGAAACCCGGAAAGCAGTAGGCAGTAATGAGAAGGGAGGGTATTCCAGGCATGGGGCATAGACACAGGAAACACACCGAGCTAAAAGAAGGTGAATATGGTTCATGGAATAGCCAGGAGGCTAGTGTCACTGGTTCAAAGAATAGGGGTTGGGGAGTAGGGTGAAAGAAAACTGGAGAGACAGGAAAGGGCTAAGTTACCACCGGCGTTAAACGCAAACAAAAGCATTTTGTACTTCTTCCTGGAGGCAATAGGGAGCCATTGGAGTTTATTGAGTTCCAGGGTTTGGGGGGGGTGAGTTGGTAGGTGGATATATGTATGTGTGACTTGGTCATACCTGAGTTTTAGGAAAATCACTTGGGTGGCTGAATGGAGGGTGAATTGGAAGGGAGGGGTTAAGGGGGAGACGGGGCAGGCGGATCCACCAGCTGGCTCTTCTAATTGTATTCTAACGACAGGGGAGGGTTAGGGGAAAAGATAAGTTCACTCTGGGACTCATTGGATTTTCTCCTTACTTTTAAATTTCTTTTTTTCACCTTTTAAATAGTTTTTCCCAATTATTGTAAAAACAATTTTTAACATTCATTTTTAAAAATAAAACTTAACCAAATTTTCTCCCTCCTTCCCTACTATCCCTTTTCCCTATGACAGTAAGCAATTTGATATAGGTTATATAGGGCAATCATGTAAAATATCTCCATACTCATCATGTTGTGAAAGAAGAAACAGAATAGAAAGGGGTAAAAACACAAGCGCTAAAGTGGAAATGGCCTGCTTTGATCTGCATTCAGACTCAGTCGGCTCTTTCTCTGCTGTGGACAGCATTTTCCATGATGAGTCTTTTGGAGTTGTTTTGAATCATCATATTGCTGAGATAAAGCTAAGTTAATCATAGCTGATCATGGCACTGAGTATAATGTTTTCCTGGTTCTGTTCACGTTACTTTGCATCGGTTCAGGTAAGTCTTTCCAAGTTTTTCTGAAATCCGCCTGCTCATCATTTCTTATAGCACAATAGCGTTCCATTACTTTCATATATTATAACTTGTTTAGTCATTCTCCAATTGATGAGCATCCCTTCAATTTTCAGTTCTTTGCTACCACAAAAAGAGCTGCTATAGGGGCGGCTAGGTGGCACAGTGAATAGAGCACCGGCCCTGGAGTCAGGAGTACCTGAGTTCTAATATGGCCTCAGACACTTAACACAAAAAAACTAGCCGTGTGACCTTGGGCAAGTCACTTAACCCCAACTGCCCTCCAAAAAGCAAAAAAAAAGGCTGCTATAAATATTTTTGTACATATAGGGCCTTTTTCCTTTTTTATCCTAGTAGTGATATTGCTGGATCAAATGGTGTACACAATTTGATTATTTCCAAATTGCTTTCCAGAATGGTTGGGTCAGTTCACAATTCCACCAACGGTGCATTAGTGGGGCATGTTCAGTTTGAGATGTCTGAAAGAGAGTTGGAAGCACGAGACTGGAAGTCAGCAGAGAGGTTGGGACCCGATGGGGAAATCTGAGAATCACCAATATAGATATTCATTTGTGAGAGCTGAAGTAGCAGAGGGGAAGAAGAGAAGAGGGTCCAGGACAGAACTCTGAGGGACATCTACAGTTAAGGGGCATGATCTGGAAGAGGATCAGACAAATGAAGGAAGGAGCTGTCAGACAGGTAGGAGAAGAACCAGGAGAGAGAGAAATCCAGAAAACCTAGAAAGAAGACAGTATAGAGGAGGAGAGAATGACTGGTAGTGTCAAAGGCAGTAGAGAGATTGAAGAGAATGAGGATTAAAAAAAATCCATTGGATTTGGCAGTTGGATCTCTGATAACTTTAAAGACAGCAGTTTCACTGGAATGATGAGGTTGGAAACTAGACTGTTAGAGGTTAATAGGAGAGTGAGGCAAGAGAATGTGGAGGCACCTATTATAGATGGGCCTTTTCAAGGAGTCTAGCTACCAAAAAAAAATTTTTTTTTAAGGGTGAGGCAGGCATAGGCATGTTAGTAGGCAGTAGGGAAGGTACAAGTAGACAGGGAGAGATTGAAGATAAGTGAAAGAGCCGGGATGACAGAGGGGGCAATCTTTTGGAGGAGATGAGGTGGGGGGAAAAGGAGGGGGACATACCCAATGACCTCCATTTTTTTTTTTTTTTTGGTAAAGTATAAGGCAAGAATCTCAGCTGGTGGAAGGGCTGGGGGAAGCAGCCCTGGGGTGGGAGGTTGAGGTTGGGGCTCAGTGGACGGCGAATCAGATGTGGAGTCAAGATAAGACCCAAGTTCAAATTTAGCCTCAGGTACATATTAGCTGTGTGTGCACAGGCAAGTTGCTGAAACTCTTTGCCTTAGTTTCCTCATTTCTAAATTAGAGATAATGCCACCTACCTCCCAGGGCTGTTGCAAGGTTCGAATTAGGTATTTGCATGTAAGTATCATTATAAATAAAAGATAGAGGGTGTCGTAAGAGTAATTTATCTATCCATTCATCTGTGCATGTCTATATATAGGACACCTTCTATATACGAAACAGTGAGATTTTTTTTCTCTTTATTGTTTCCGAAAACGGATTGCTGCCAGGGACCGTGAACCCCCCCCAATATCACTTTGTATCTGCTTGCATCCATAGCGGTACAAGTGGTCTCCTCCCTGGTAGAATGTGTGGACTACAAATCCCAGCATACACTGCTCTACCCGAGGACTCTGACCTTCCGGCCCCCTCAGTGCCGTGCCCTCAGCTTCGGTCGAGGGAACCAAGTTTGCGTCCGGGGCCCTCAGGCCCGGAAAGGAGGCGCGTGCCCTGGAGCGAGAGACGCCGGGCTGAACCCAACACCGGCAGCGGCCGGACTACAATTCCCAGGGGACAGAGCGGCCACGGGGAGCGCAGGGCCGCCGGTCGCAGGGCATGCTGGGATTCGTAGTCTCGCAGGCTGGCGGACGAGCTCGGCCGGCTCCAAGGCCCCGCGGCCTGGGCCAGGCCAGGGCCCGGACCGCTGGGGGCCCGGGGCGTTGCTAAGGAACGCCCGCAGACCGGAAGTGAGAGCGGCGGGCGCGGAAGCCGGGGCCGGGGCGCCGAAGCGCAGCGGGCGCCGTGACGTCCCCTGACATGGCGTCGATCTAGTGAAGAAAGTGCCTCCCGGGTGGGTGCCGCCAGGTGAGCGAGTGTCCGCGCGACCCGCCCCACGCCCCGCTTCCTGCCTGCCCGCGGGGAGGGCCGGGGCGGGGCCCGCGGGGCGGGGCGGACCTCAGTTTCTCCCTTGGCTGAAGCCCCTCTGCGGGCCGGCCCTTTAAAGCCGGCCCTTTGGCGAGTGTAGACGCGTCCTTTGGCCTGTTGAGACCCGAAGTGTTTCTCCCTTAGAGCTCTGGGAGTGAGGGAGGCGGCCGCGAGGACTCTTCCTGTCCCGGGCCAGCCCCCGGAGCCCCTCGGGACGCGTCCTAGGGGTCTGTCCTCGTGCCCCGCTTCCTCCCCCCGGGGCCCCGGCTCGCAGAGCCCTCCCCAACCCCGTGCACCTGTGTAAGCCCCGGGAGCCTCTCGGGCCCCGTCCCCTCGGTCTGACCCCTTCCGTCCCCCAGACGGCCCGGCTCGCCCCCGAGCCCCTCGGCCCAGTCCCATGAGCCTGCCCCCCTATCCCCGGACCCTCGGCTGGAAGACCCCGTCCCCCCACCCCTTCTCGGCCCTCTCCCCTGGGTCTGACTCCTTCCTTACCCCAGGCGGCTCGGCTCGCAGACCCCTGTTGCCCCTGCACCTGTGCCCGTCCCCGGAGCCCGTCGGCCGGTCCCCCGGGTCTGACTCTCTGCCCCCAGGGCGGTCCCGCTCCCAGACCGCCGCCCCCTCCCACCTTTGTACGCCTCGGGCGCCTCTCGGCCACCTCCCCCTCCCCCGTCCCCCGGGTCTGACCCCCCTCCCCCCAGGCGTCCCGCTCCCAGACCGCCGCCTCCTCCCACCTGTGTCGGCCACCTTCCCCGGGTCTGACCCCCTGCCCCCCGCAGGCGGCCCTGCTCGCAGACCCCTGCCCAGCCCCAGGATGCGGTCGCACCACTGCGGGCACCTCCTGGAGCGGCTGAACGCGCAGCGCGAGGCGGGCTTCTTGTGCGACTGCACCGTGGTCATCGGTGAGCAGCAGTTCCGAGCGCACCGCAACGTGCTGGCCTCGTTCAGCGAGTACTTCGGCGCCGTGTACCGCGACTCCCCGCACAGCGACGTCTTCCTGGACCAGAGCCAGGTGAAGGCGGACGGCTTCCAGAAGCTCCTCGAGTTCATCTACACCGGCACGCTGCACCTGGACAGGTAGGGGCGGGGGGCGCAGGCCCCAGGACCTCCCCAGCTTCCTTCCAGGCTCCTTTTCCCTCATGTGGAGCTGAAATCTGCCTCTGACCATTGCCCGAGGTTTCTCTCTGGGGCCGGGTTGTCTTCCCCAGACCTCCCTTCTCTAGGCTTAACGTCCAGCCTCTCTCCATCCTGCCCCGACCCCACCCCCACAGAGGGGGTTCTCTAAGATTGCATTAGGCTTCAGAGCTGATGTGACTTTCGAAGTCCATTAAGGCACAGGTCTCTGCCCTGTGCCCTGCTGTCTAACTGGGTCCCTCATCCTGTACTTGTACACCAAAGGGGCTCTCTGCACTTGGCACTGTTACATTTCTTCATATTCGATTTGGCCTGTTTTTCCAACTTTTTGAAGTCTTTTTTTCATCCCCTTTGTATTTCCAGATTCTTGTCATCTGGAGATTTGATAAGCCTGACTCCCATAAGGTGGAGCAGAGAGGGAGTTCAGCACCATGCTGGTCCAAAGGAATGTAAAGACAGCATCTCCCACAAGTCCAGACTGCAGAGATTTAGCCCTGGAATTAACATTTGTCCTCTTAACAAAAATGAGCCAAAATAAATTTTAATATAAATAATGGTAGAGCAGAGACAAGTCCAGCTGAGCCCCAGGCTTCTCTCTTCCCTTCCTCCCATTGGAACATAGTTGGTCAGTGCTGGTGTATGACTCTCTGGTCTTCCTGGCTCTGTGCTGCAGGGAAATGCTTTCTCTCCTTGGTGTTCTGAAGGTTAGCACAGGCTGGCCCTCCTGCCACCCTGGTGTTCACTGACAAGTGTTATGTGTCAGAAGCAAGTGAAACGGTCCCCACCCAAAATTAGCTAATGCTCTTTTAGGGGAGATGAGCCTTGTAATGGTGAGGTTAACGTGTGTACTTGTATTCAGGAGCACACACAGCAGTTACATGCAAAGTAGTCTGGGATAGTTAGGCAACTGAAGTTGTGATTAGGAAAGGTTTCCATCAGAACATGGGCTTCGAGTAGCCTCTCCAAGGAGGAGACAGCTGGTGGGTCGTGTTGTGGAGTGGGGCCTCAGAGGCCAGTTTGGCTGCAGGGCAGCTGGAAGGAGTGGCCAGATCTTGTAGGCTTTAAGAGCTAAATAGAAATTTGAATTTTGTGTGGCACTAAGGAGCCCCTGGAGTTGGTTGCACAGCTTCAGATCTTCATTTCAAGAAAGGTATGTAGGATGGACTGGAGAGGAAGGAGGCAGACGGGAGACAGGGGGCCCTTTAGGAGGCTGTTGGAATAATCTTGGTAAGAGTACTGTAGGAAAGGCCTGAACCAGTACGGCACCTGAGTGAGTGGAGGAAGTGCTGTGAAGGTAGAAATGGGGAGACTGGAGAGTCAGGGGTGATGATGAAAGTACAGCCCTGAGGCACAAGGAAGATGGGGAGTCCTTTGGCTAGAAGAGGGGAGGGTGTTTGAAATGAGACCGGGCTAGTTGTGTGGATCTGAGAGTCTGCATAGAAATGACTGTCAAACGCATGGGAACTGAGAGAGAGAGGAAGTGGGTGACTTTGGGCCTAGTTCAGAGCCCAGGGGAGCACCCACAGGTGGGCCATGTTCCGTGGAGTCCAAGGAGGAGCTGTCAGCCAGGCAGGAGAAGGGGAACCAGTGTCAGTGACTGATGTAGGAGGATTAGGACAAAGATTTTGGCAATTCAGGGGCCACAGAGGTGCAGTGTGTTGACTCCTTCTTCAAGGGGTTTGAGAAGGGCTAAGGGACATAGCTTGAGGGGTGGTAGGGTCTAGTAAAAGATGGCTGGGGAGACTGGGCTGTGTGTGATGCAGGAGATTTGAGAAAGAGGGCCCGCGATTGAGGATGGATCTGTCGGAGCAGATGGGAGGGATAGCCAGCCAGGGGCAGAGGAGGGGTGTTGGCCAGAAGGGCCTCCTCTTTGTCAGAACCTGCGGGAAAAGTGAGTGGAAGATGATGTTCAGGGGCTTGGAGGAGAAGAGTCTTGTGCCGCTTCATCTCCATTTCTTCTGTAGACAGGATCCCAATGTGGGGAGTTTTAGGGAAGAATAAAAGGTTTGCGGTGGTTTCTTGGGTGAGATTGGGAATAAACCTGGGACGAATAAAAAGACTGCGTGGCTACAGGGAAGCCCCCAGTGGGGTTGGATAATTTGAATTTATCCTGTGCTCGGGCAGCATGATTGGGGGATCTTCAGCTTTGTTAGCAGCTGCTTGTAAGGAGGGGGACTCAGGGATTGAGGACAGTGCAGAGTTGAACTGTCTAATTGTGGGTTTGAGGACAGAGCAGGAATAATGAGGTACTGAGGGTGGAAGGCATGGGAATGTTGATGGTGGGGAGCGGCAGGTATGAGAAGGGGTAGCACAGAAAAAGGAGGGTTAGGAAAAGGGCCCAGTGTGGGGCTGAGTGGGGATAAGACTTGGGGCTTAAGGACGTTGGGGAGGCAAGAGGTTAGGGAGCTGAAGGGAGATGTCTGTGAACATGCCCCCAGTACAAGGGCAGGACTTGGGGAGGAGAAGGGAGGGAGGTCAGCATCCTACAGCCGCCCTCATCCTGTGTGAGTGGACTTTGAAAGAGGAAGGGTTATTGAGTGAAGGAGGGAAGGGACAAAGGCTGGAGGAGTGTTCTGACTCCCCCTCTGAGACTGGTGGGGGTGGGAGAGGTCATGTGTGAAAAAAGGTACTGCCCGGGCTGGGCTGGGCTGGGGAGCCTGGGGTGTCTGGGTTCCCAGGTTCGGGCAGGCACAGCTGCCACCTGTTGGAAGGAAGCGGATGCTCTGTGGTATCTGCTGCTTTACAGACCCGAAGGATGTGCAGAATAATTCCACGTTTCTGCTGCTGTCCCTTTCTCCTGTTGCTACCTCCAGGGTAATTGAAGGAAAGAACAGAGTTTCAGGGATTTTTCCCCTTCCTTTACCATCCCTGAAACAAACCTTTGGAAATTTTCTAAAGTATTCTTTTTTTGTTGTTGTTAAAATAATGTGTTAAAAAGGTTTCCCTACTGACTGTCTCGATGACACTTTAACCCTGTAGGGAAAGTTGTATTTATGTGCTCAAATAGAGTCTTTGGATAGAGAGAGAAACAAAGAGGAGAGTAAATACCTTCTTTTTTCTTGTGAAAAGCAAGGCTGCTGTTCTGGGCATTTCCTCGCTGTAGGGACTGGCTGTGTTGGAAGGAAAGCCTTTTGTAAAGTAAGTCTTCATTCTCATAAACAGGCTTTATCTGATTCGGTTTGTAGACAGGAGTGACAGCGAGGACGATAACCAAGTGACGGAAAATAAAAGCGAATTTCTATCTGGATTTAGAAAGTATTTCATATAGAGTTTTTGATATTAAATGTGCCCCTGAAGCTTTAAACAAGGTTCTTAGCTAACTTTTGTATAGCATTTTAAGGTTTACAACTTGCTTTTCATTACATATGATTTCATTTGAATCTCACAACAGCCTTGTGTGGGGTTATAAATATTTATAGCTGAGGAAAGTTTGCTCCAATCAGGGAAGATGGTGTGATTTAGTGAATAGACGGATAGCCTCTGAGTTAGGATGATCTGGGTTCAAGTTCTGCCTCAGACACAGGGCTTTTCTGGCATGATCTTCAATCTCATACTTTTTCCAGCAGACCACCCTGCTGAGTAATAAAGAGCATTGAAGGCCTAGCTGTCCTTTACCCGCCCACTCCCAGATTCGCTCTCCAATCTTGTAGTAAATGTCAGGATTGTAGTTTGTTCCAAAAAAGGGAAGCCATCCCTCAGAACCTAAAACAGTAATGCAGAGAGATGGGCCTTCTTCTGGCTTAGCATTTTTGCCTTTCCAGGGTCACAGAGTAAGCTATTTATTTTGGGTCAGCAGGAGCTGTGAAAAAAGTTTTTTGTTTTTTTTTTTAAATCATGGTCCTTTCTGTGTGGTTAGACAGGGTGGGTAACCATCCAGAACGGTAACAAGATTGTCTGGCAGAGAGATTAATTACACTAATACCTATGAGAGTAGGAGATCCATCATGGTGGTGTGGGTGAATTAGGTGAACTTTTGTTTTTGAGAGTCAGAAAGTCTGGGCGGCCGCTTAGTGAAGCTCCTGGGTGGATTCCCATCTCCATTCTTCACTTGAGAGGGATGGTGGCATTTCACAGCGCTCATCCAGGCTAATTGGATCAAATGAACTATTCTGTGATTCATTTGGTAGAACCTGCAGAGTTATAATTTGGGGTTTTAAGGGCAGATTTTGTTTGGCATAGAAAATCTGACAAGTAGCTCATTTCACAATTCAGTCCTGTCCCTGGCTTACTGCTTCTCAAGAGGAACCCCTCATTCTTTCGTTGGTGAAATATGACAATGTGTGAGAGTGAGGATGGTTTGTTTGTGAATCTGAGTATTACTTAACAAAGGGCTGCGTAAGTGTTGAGATATTTTATGTGAAAAGTACACAGTTTGAAAATTTTCTTTGGCATCCATATCATTGTAAAGTTTAGAATTAAACTTTACGTTACGGTGATTTCTCATTTTTTAAGTTCCACGGTCCCTAAAGAGAAATGAGTTGCCTTCTGCACTGTCTCTCTGCTTAGACAGACAATCCCCAATTTACCAGAAATATATTGGAATGTTAGAGTGTCCTGGCCATAGACCTGGAGGTATTTTAGAGGCCACTGAGCCCAGGCTGGAGAAAATGCAGCAGAGAGGCCTGAAGGGACTTGCCCAGGGTCTGCAGCTAGTAAGTATCTGAGACACCAGGAGCCCCCCGCCTTGACTGCAGAGGCGACGCTCTCTTTTGTGTGGGCGCCCTTTGTTTGGAAGTTAGGATGCAGTAAGGTTTTCCAGCTGGCCCGTGCAAGATTTAACCTGTGTTAAGGTGGAAATATAATATATTTATAATGAAAAATCTTAGAAAGCACTGATTAAACAAAAAGGACACATTTAATGACAGTTTATTTTGGTAACTGATACTTAGAGTCCGAGGAAGATGTGGAAGGCAGTGATGTCAAATACTTTAGTATTGACACTATTTAAAAAATAAATTTAGAAATTTATTTTTATATAATGCAGTTGTATCACTAATATTGTTTTAGTTTATCCATCATTAAGATTTTTTCCTGCTTATAGATAGAGAAACAAAGAGGGAGAGATTTTCCTGAGAGGAGAAGGGACCTCAGAAAACTCTAGGAAATGTTTGTGGGAAAGGGATTATCCGAGCTTAGAGCTTGTCTGGTTCAACCCATTTACTTTACACTGAGGAAGGTTGAATGACCGGCTCAACCACCTTCATAGAAGGAGTTAATTGAAGTAGGGACGACAAGGTTCTAAGCTTGCGATAAGGTTGTGGTGAGCGTGCCTCAGACCTCCTGGAAATGCTTCACACACGGTGCTGTTGAGGAAGTAATTGGTGAACTGAGCCCCAGAGGCTGCTCCTTCCCCTCACAAGCACTTACAGGGAAAAGAGAAGCCCACAGTAGGTTCCTTTTATACCCGTTCCCTTCCCCTTCCTCCCAGAGGGGAAGATTCCGTGCTGGGAAGACCCCCCAGGCCGGATCCCTTGCCGTGTGGCTGCTAGCATCTGATTGCAGTCCATGGGCCGTGGTGTAAGCCTGAGAAGGGTGAGCCTGTGATTCAGAGGGAACTTTCTCTACATGACCCCAGAGAATAGAAGCAAGGGATTGAGATGGGTACAAGCTGGCCCATCCTGATATAGGACCGGCTCCTCAGGAAGTAGTGTTTCTTCTTGGCAGAGGCTGGGTGGCTTTGTCAGGCATGGCATTTGCTATGACCCTTTCTCCCTCGGTGACTCTGGGGCCAGCACTCTTTTCTGTATAAACAGGATAATGAGAGGTTATCGGTTTGTGACCTAAAGGGCCTGTATGTGTCCCCTTTATAAAAGTGTCTAGTAAAATGCTAATATTTACAATATTTGTGTTGTGAGCAATGCCTGACCTTGCCTATATATTGATTTCTGTTTTCATTGCCTATAAGATGAAGGTTATAAATTTGTATTCGTACCTCGTTCTAAACTAATTTACTGATGTGTTTCTTGGTCTCTGTGTGTTTTTTCTGTGTCCCTATAAATGACCTGGCCTATTATCCACACTAAGAGGTTTTCTTTGACCAGAACATAGTCATTTAAGCCTTGTTTCCTTGCAGTTGGAATGTTAAAGAGATTCACCAGGCCGCAGACTATCTCAAAGTGGAGGAGGTGGTCACTAAGTGTAAAATAAAGATGGAAGATTTTGCTTTTATTGCTAATCCCTCTTCTACAGAGATATCTAGTATTACCGGCAACATTGAGTTGAACCAACAGACTTGCCTACTCACTCTTCGAGATTTTAACCGGGAGAAATCAGAAACTTCTATTGATTTGGTTCAGCCACATGCTAAGAAGGTGACTTTAGAAAAGAAGTCTCCTCAAACCAAAAAGAAGAAGAAGACTTTCCATTCCCAGAAAAATGTGCAGAATAAGCCAGTGCAATATACCAATGACATTTTAGAGACTTCACCTGTTGACATATTCCTAGATATCAATAAATTGCCTTCACCAGTAACAGAGCAAGTTGCGCAAGGAAATGATACCTCGGAACTCCAGCTGACTTCAGTTGTGGGAAATGACAGTTTTACAACACAGGAGATCATTTTGCAGACGGTAGCAGTGAAGCAGAAGCGAGGAAAATCCCAACCCAACTGTGCTCTGAAAGAGCACTGCGTGTCTAACATTTCCAGCGTCCCAAACACTTACCAGCTGGAAGCCTCTGGAGAAGACCTCGACCCGAGGTACTCGAAGGCCAAGCCCATGTGCAACACGTGCGGGAAAGTGTTCTCAGAAGCCAGCAGCCTACGACGGCACATGAGGATACACAAGGGGGTCAAGCCTTATGTCTGCCAGCTGTGTGGAAAAGCATTCACCCAGTGTAACCAGCTGAAGACGCATGTCAGAACTCACACAGGTGAGGGGGATTTTTAAGATAACATTTCTCTCGGGTGCTGATTATTTGCTGTTTGAAATCTGCTGTATGAAATACACAGAAAAAAATTGAAAATATGCAATTGTTGAAATATTGTTAAATGTGCATTTCACGGTGTTCATGGTTTATTACCAATACCCAGAAGACACACATGATGCACTGATTCTATAATTTCTAAGAATTAAAAGTGAGCTGTTTAATTCGGTGCTTAGCCTGCTAGTCATTAAAAGAAGAGCAAAAATCTGGAAGCTGTTCAATGCCTTCTGGGAGTCTCCCTGTCGTGTTTCATTTGCCGAAGCCCCTTTGTCCACTTCTCTCTTTGGCTTTTCAACCTCTAGGTCTTTGCCACTGTTTTCCTTGTAGTAACCAGTGTTTGCCTTCCCTTTCTTCAGGTGCCTTTATCCCGCAGTGACTTGCTCTAATGAATATTTGTGCTGCTATTTTCACCCATATTGAGCTCAGTAATTTTGAGAAGCAGACTTGGTCTTGTCCCACCAGTCTGCTCACTTAATGAATTTGGAGAGAGGTCTCCTGGACAGCTACTGTGGTTGCTTTGTAGGCATGCCCTTTCTACTGATAACTAGAAAAATAACCAACTTGTTTACCATTTTGTATTAAGCAAGTACAGTACAAAATGTCCTTTTAACTCTGAGTGCTTTCCTTTGGATTTTTTAGGGGAGAAGCCATATAGATGTGAGCTCTGTGACAAAGGTTTTGCTCAGAAGTGCCAGCTAGTTTTTCATAGTCGCATGCATCACGGTGAAGAGAAGCCGTATAAGTGTGATGTGTGCAATTTGCAATTTGCAACTTCTAGCAATCTCAAGATTCATGCTAGGTAAGCAAAATGGGCACGGGATGTTTATCTGTGGCTGTCAGTCAGTTATGGACCTAGTACTGTATGGGGGGGGGGGTGTTTTCTCCAGTGTCTGCCTTTCTGCACAGGGTCAGATGCCTGATATCCCTGCACAAGGGCTTTGTGAAGACACATGAAATAACGTTTTAAGAACAGGTAAATTCAGGGTGTTCTTGTTAGAGAGATTCAAGGGGTGCTTTCAGACATTACATTTTTTATGGACCATTCAGACTGAGTCTTTTATTTATCCCGTTTTTCCTTTCTTCCTTTATTCTAGTATATAGCGCAGGGCCTGGAACAAGTAGATGCTTATTAAATGTCTTTTTAGGGGCAGCTAGGTGATTGATGTAGTGAATAGAGCATTGGTCTTGGAGTCAGGAGAACATGGGTTCAAATCCAAGTTCAGATGCTTGACACTTACTAGCTGTGTGACCTTGGGCAAGTCACTTAACTCCTATTGCCCTGCCTTCCCTCCTCAAACAAAAGAAAATTTTTTAATGTCTTTTGACTGACAGTGACAGAGGAGAGCTTCTGAGTAAGAGTGTGACTATTTCCTAGCCATTTTATAGTAAGGCTTCCACAAAAAGAGTTTTTTTGGAAAGGAGTATAATGGTCTCCACTTTCTGCTGCCGTTAATCTTGATCCGCTAGTAGGCCTTGACAGGTAAAGTGGCCCATGAGTCAAATTGTCCCCATGCCTGAGTTGGTCACTAGGCAGCCTTTCCAGGTCCTGTTGGGTGAAACAATTGAAAGTACTGCTCTGAAGATAAAATTGTATCAAGAATTAATTGCTAGGGGTGGCTATGTGGCGCAGTGAATAGAGCACCGGCCCTGGAATCAGGAGGACCCAAGTTCAAATTTGGCCTCAGATGCTTGACATTTACTAGCTGTGTGACCTTGGGAAAGTCACTTAACCCCCATTTCCCTGCCCTCTTCCCTCCAAAAAAATATAAATTCCTAAACGAGAGGGGACATTTTGATATTTGTTAGTAGCTGATAGGACATACATTTTATATATTTTTAAAAATTAGTTTTCTTACACACACACACACACACACACACACACACACACACACACACACACACACACACACTGTAGTGGCCTTGGAGCTTGGAAGGCCAGGGCTGAAGTCCTGCCTCTGACCCCCACTGTCTCCATGACTCTGGGACATCATATCCCATTGTCCTAGGCTGCTCTTGGAATGTACAAGTTGCAGAGAAGGTGCCAGTCTTCATTAATACAGTTGTTTTCTCACCTGGGAGTTTCCTATTGTAATGGAGCCCCTGGTCTAGAGCTCCCCATATACCCACATGTACACAGGCATGTCATGTGTACATCCGTAGACATGGAAAGCAATGAAGGCTGTGGGTTTCTCTATCAAGTAGAATGCCTGCGGAAGAGCCTGCTGTCCTGACTGTGTGTGGGCTGTGGGCCTGTGCCCCATGGGCTGCTGGCCTGATTCCGTGTGTGGGCTGTGGGCCTGTGCCCCGTGGGCTGCGGGCCTGTGCCCCATGGGCTGCTGGCCTGACTCCGTGTTCGGGCTGTGGGCCTGTGCTCTGTGGGCTGTGGGCCTGTGCCCTGAGGAGCCGCTCGAGGGCTGTGAGTTTCTGGTAAGAGGACATTTCAGCCATCATGAAAACGTTGGGCAGAGTTGTCATCTCTTCTCCCAACTCCTACCAACACAACTGGAACATTGGCTTCTATGTAGAAATGCTGACGAGTCTAATGAAGGCCAATTTTGGAAGCCCACTGCTGGCCTTTGAAGCCACTCTGAAAGCTGCACCAGGCCGTGGGGCCGGTGTCCAAGGGGTGGCGTGGGCCCCACGCTGCTCTCTAACTGTACGCTTCTCTGTTGCCAGGAAGCATAGTGGAGAAAAGCCATATGTGTGTGACAGGTGTGGACAGAGGTTTGCTCAGGCCAGCACGCTGACTTACCACGTTCGTCGGCACACCGGAGAAAAGCCTTATGTGTGTGATACGTGTGGGAAAGCATTTGCAGTGTCTAGTTCCCTCATAACTCACTCTCGAAAACATACAGGTGAGAACTGGATGTGAAAAGGTGATCCTTGAAGGAGAGGGAGCCATGAACCAGAAGGGGGAGAAGAGAGATCAGGGGAGTGGCTGTGGACAGAGGCAGAGACTGGTCCTGTACAAGAGGGCGCAGGGGGTAGATGTCCAAAGGGCATTCATTCAAGTGGATGGTTAAATATAAAAACCAGATTCTTCTTTAGGTTCGTTATTTTGATGGCTATATGCCATTTAATCTAGCAACTAGAAAAAATCTGTAATGATGACTTTTGTTTTTTACTCAATTTAGAATTTCAAATCTTACAAAGCAGGGCCTTCAGAATCATCGTATCTAATTTGAAACATTGTTTTTTAGGCCTGCTTTCTGTAGGACTGCTTGTGATAGTCTTAATTATGTACTCTAATTCTCTTCTGTTAATATACTAGTTACCTTATTTTCAGGGCTGTTGCTTTTAATGGTGGATAAATGTAAATACACTTTTAAAGTTACATAAAAGAAATTAAAGCAAACTTAGGAAAAACTTGTTTCTACCAAAGAGATATTTATAGAAATGAGACCTTATCTGAAAATAATCAGCTTCTATGAAAAGTACAAAATACTAGTTACTAAGAGTCATGAAGTTGGATCACTAAGAATAAATACTAGCGCACCTCTAAAATCTTTGATGAGATTAGAGGTTTTCATTGCAATGTGATTTTTAGAATAGTTTATTTGAGGTAATCTGTAATTGATAAAACATTTTCCTGGTACAGTACACCACCTCGCTATCTTTTATTTTTCATCTAGGTGAAAAACCATACATATGTGGTATTTGTGGGAAAAGTTTTATTTCCTCAGGAGAGCTCAACAAACACTTTCGATCCCATACAGGTCTGTGTTTAGGGACAATGGATTGTTCTTTGTTCTCTCTTTCTATAATTTCTTTTCATGTAAGCCTTAACCCAACTTTCGGTACAAAGAGTTGTAAAAATGAATTTTAAACAGACATACTCTTATCATAAGCAGCTAAAAGTAAATTAAAGTGAAGAAAATGTTTACTGCTGTAAAGGGTGAAAACAGTAAACCAAGGAAAACAACACTGATGCTTGCTGGCTTTTTCCCCTTAGAGTGGCTCCTTCCTCAGTGCTAAGTCTAGGAAGTGCCTAATCATATTCTCCATTTGCTTATTTGTGTGACTTTTAACATTAAGCCTACCCCCAATACCCTTCCTTGATTTAAGTAGAACTTATGTACAATATTGGCAAGGAAGGAATATTACTAACTAGTGAAAAAAATTATCACCTTGTAGCATCATTATTTTATTGAATCAAAATTTATGGAAGGAAAACAGAAATTTTGTGGTACTTCAGAAGATTAGTTAAGTCATTTTCCTTTTTAGAAAAAAGTTCCTATATCTTTTAAAATCAGACTTTATGGAACTTTTTTGTTTTAAAATTGGACATAAAATTTATAATTATAATAAAGAACAGTATAATGTTTAACCATACTAGGTTCATATACATATTGATACATATATTTTTGCATCAGCTGCCAGCCTATAGAAATGTTGATTTTTAAACTAAACTTTTTTTTTTCCACCCCAGGGGAAAGACCATTTATCTGTGAATTATGTGGAAATTCCTACACCGACATAAAAAATCTAAAGAAGCACAAAACTAAAGTCCATTCTGGTAAGTGCTGACGGCCATATTGGCATGTTTATGTCTAAAGATTGCATTGTTCTCTAGGTTTGCTCCTACCTTGGTGGCTTGAGATTTATGACGTGATAATCAGTGGAGTTGAGATTTAATGTAGAGAAGTCAGTGCACCTTCGTTTGGAATTGGGAGAATCGGTGGATGTGGCATCCCTGTTGTAGCACTTCCTCGTGGGGGGAGGCTGGCCTGGAGTTCTCAGGCTGATAGCACCAGCCCGTCCACACTGGGCACATTCTGCTGGACTGCAGAGGCTGCAGGTCTGGTGCCAGCTTGAGGTTCTGTACCCCACTAAAGCTGCTGTGACCCTCCTCTGATTGTGTGATCCATTCTCTACCATGGCCATGCACAGTTTTTCAGCCAGAGTTGAAATCGAAGAGTCCAGCTCCTGCCTCTCACTGGGTCCATAAGTGAAACTACCCAGCAGGGGGTCACCAGCTTAATGCTTGGAGACATCTAATGAAGAAAAGTTCTTGTCTCCACTGTTGCATAGCTCTGGTTGTTTAAAGTTTCTTTTCAATGAACAATAATTATTTTTTTCTCTCCCTTCTTTACCGTGTCCTTGTAACAAATATGCATAATAAAATAAATTCCCGTATTGGCCATGTCCAGAAATGTACGTCTCATTCTTGAATGCCTTTAGTTTTTAAGTCAAGCCTAAATTAGAAGAAAGAGCAAATATAAGATGATGGTACCCAGTTGAGGGGACACTGACTGACCTACAACTGCTATAGGTCTTCCCTCGTATCCCTCTCAAAGAGCCATCCTTTGTAATAAAACTTCTTTTAAAAGAAGGAAAAAAATTCTGTAAAACTAGGTAACATTGTAAAAAATTCTGGGGTTATATGTCACGTTCTGTGGCTGTAGCTCTCCAGCCCTGCTGAGAAGTAGGAGGAGACGTTTTTTCACACATGTGCCTTTGGGCCGTACTTGGTCATTAACATTTCACAGAATTCCGCTTAGATTCTTGTGTTCTTTCAGTTGATGTCAGTGCAGTTGTCTCTATTGTTTTCTTAGTTGTGTTCATTTATTCCACTTTGCATCAGTTCACGGACGTCTCTTTGTGCTTCTCTGAATTCATTATGTTTGTCATCTTTTATAGTATGGTAGAATTCCATTACGTTTGTGCACCACAGTTTAGCTCCTCCCCAGTGTGTGGCTACTCTATTTCTTTCCAGTTTTTTGCTACCACAGAAATATTGCCACAAATATTTTGGTGTATTAGGGACCTTTCTTTGTACCACTACCTCCCTGATGTTATTTGCTCAGCACTGGAATCCCTAGTTCAAAAAGTATGGGCATTTTAGTTAACATATGTGTATACATGTATGTACGTGTGTCTGGAGAAAGAGGGGAGAGATTTATCCTCTTATGGATACAATTGTTCAGATTTTGCTTCCCCTATAGAATTTGTTTTTGTCTTTCTTTATGTCCCCAGGGCTTATCATCATGTCTGACACATAGTAAATGCTTCATAAATGCTTGCTGATTGACTGACTAGCCATTTCTCACTTTTCAGAATTAACAGTTTGTTGAAATAGGATATTTCTAGGAAGTTGGAATCTGAAATTATGCAAATAAAGTTAGGTCTAGATTAGTGCAAACAGAGAATCCCCTGAAGTGGTCCCATGTATAATTTGCATGATCAATCTGCACCTGTCACCAAAACGTTTATAGTTTTTGAATCAGGCATTCCACTGCTGGCAGTTATAACCTCAAGAAGGTAAAAAGAAGGTCTTTAATACACCAAAACATTTATGGTTGTACTTTTATGGTAGCAACGAACTTGGAAGAAACAGATTAGCTGCTCAATGTTTCTACAGGAGCTAAACAAACTTTGGGGAAGGCATGAGCATTGAGGGGAACCAGCATGGGCCTCATTAGAAGGTGGGGTTTAAGTCTTTTTTTTTTTTAAGTATTTTACCATTTTTCCCCCATTACATGTAAAGATAGTTTTCTTTTTTGTTCCTTCCAAAATTTAAGACATTTTTTTTACTTTTCCTTTTTGTTTTAAATTTTTAGCTGTTTTTATTTTTTAATATTCA
This sequence comes from Pseudocheirus occidentalis, assembly GCA_028646575.1. Classification (NCBI taxonomy): domain Eukaryota; kingdom Metazoa; phylum Chordata; class Mammalia; order Diprotodontia; family Pseudocheiridae; genus Pseudocheirus; species Pseudocheirus occidentalis. The sequence continues at coordinate 184,646,212 of CM053600.1, read as the reverse complement.
CTTCTGTAAGATTTTGAGTTCTAAATTTTCTCCCCTTCCTTTTGCTGCCCCCTCCCCAAGATGGCATGCAGTCTGTATAAGGCTATATATGTAAAGTCATATTAAACATTTCCACATTAGTCATGTTGTGAAAGAAGAATCAGAAAAGGAAAAAACATGAGAAAGAAAAAAACAAAAAAATGAAAACAGTCTGCTTCGATCTGCATTCATACTCCGTAGTTTTTCCTCTGGATGTGGTATTTTCCATCATGAATCTTTTAGATTGTCTTGGATCATTGTATTTTTTTTTTCTTTTTTGCTTTTTGGAGGGCAGTTGGGGTTAAGTGACTTGCCCAAGGTCACACGGCTAGTTTTTTGTGTTAAGTGTCTGAGGCCGGATTTGAACTCAGGTACTCCTGACTCCAGGGCCGGTGCTCTATTCACTGCACCACCTAGCCGCCCCTTGGATCATTGTATTGCTAAGAAGAGATAAGTACCATAATTGATGGTTGTACAATGCTGCTGTGTGCTGTGATCTTTTGGTTCTGCTCCCCTCACTCAGCATCGGTTCATCTTTCCAGGTTTTACTGAAGTCAACCTGCTCATCATTTCTTATATTACAGTAGTATTCCATTACATTCATATACCACAGCTTGTTTAACCATTCCTTAGTTGACTGGCATCCCCCCAATTTCCAATTCTTTACCACCACAAAAAGAGCTGCTATAAATATTTTTGAACATGTAGGTCCTTCTCCCTTTTTTATGATCTCTTTGTGTATCAACAATGCAGTATTCACAATGCCTACATTAACTATAAATATGCTGTTATGGTTATTAATCACAAAATGTAACAGGCTCTCTACATGAGAAATATAGCTAGAGCATTTATTCAAATACTAGAAATCTGAGTCCCTAAACCAGAAAGTCAGAGCCATCACAGTAGCTATGAAGTTGGCACATGTAATTAATGCAGTAAACACCCACATTCTCAAGCCTTCAAAACAGGACAGGCGACCTCAGGCAAAGAACCTCCTCGCCTCACTCACAGCAACTGCTCAGCGTCCACACAGCTTGCTCCCAGCAGCTCTGCGCCCCCTCTACCCCTTCCCATCCCTGGCAGTCCTCAGCAGGATGCCTTAGCAGAGATTCTGCTTGGCTTTAAAAAAAAAAAAAAAGAAAGGAGCTTGGGCCGCTGCTGCTGCTTCCAGTCATTACTGCTCTGGCCCTAGCTTGGCTCCAGCTTCCTCTTCCCCACCTCTTCCTGCCACATCAGCAAGTTCAGGGAGCATGGAAGATCTTCAAATCCCAGGATCATTACATTCGACCCCAAGATCTTTCATGTCCCTTACTTGGCAAAAATACATTAACAACACATGACATGGGTTAATAGGAGTTTTAGGGGTAACTGGTGTCAGCAGAATCTTACAACAATATAACATGGATAGCACACATAGGATAAACACAGAAAGCAATATTTTAGGGTGTGGCTCAAGCACAAGCTCCCCATCATCCCCCCCAAACAAACGGGGTCCTAAAATCTTGGGGTAAGGGGAGGGGTGAAGGTCTCTTTTTCCATGGCTACTTGATGCTGGAATTGGATGTAGAGCTGTCCCTGTCCCAAGGGGTCTCCTTTGAGAGGTTGTGTCTTTAGCCAGCTAACAGCTACTTTTTAAAAGGTGTATACTGGACTCCAGATGAAGGGAGTTTCCTACACCAAAATCCCAAGGGTACATTTTGGCTCTGTATTTGCCATAAACTCCAGTTTGTGTAATCATCCTGTACAGTCACTTGTAATTCCACTGGACCATTTTGCATTAGCCATAAATCTAGGGCCAATTGTATGGCAGCCTTGGCTTCTTCAAAAGCTTTACTCTGCTCAAATCCCCAATAGAATTCGCATTTCTTCTGAATGACTTTATATAAAGGTTTCAAAATTGTCCCAAATGTGGAATGTGGTGTCTCCAGTATCCAAACAATCCTATGAATTTTTGGGCCTCCCTTCTTATTGGTAGGGGTGGGAAAATACCTAAATCTTTTGTTGTGCTTGTGGTAGAATCTCTCATAGTCCCCTGTTCCATTGTATACCCCACAACTTTACATTCTGAGCTGGTCATTGAACCTTTGCAGGGTTAATTTCCCACCCTTTACTTTTCATATGCTCAATTAGAAGGGTCAAACTCCTCTCCATTTCTTTTGCATCTTTTCTCTGTATCGTAATATCATCAATATAGTGGGTAAGTTGTACACCAGGCAGCTTCAGTTCATCCAGCTGTTCAGCCACAATCCCGTGACAAATAGTGGGGCTATGCAGGTATCCTTGTGGTAAGCGGATAAAATTATATTGTCTACTCTGCCAAGTGAAAGCAAACTGGTCCCATTATTTAGGATCTCTTGGGATGGTGAACAAGGCATTCGCCAAGTCAATAACTGCATACCAAGTTCCATCATATTTATGGATCCTTTCTATTAATGTAACAGTATCTGGAACAGCAGCATACGAAGGAGGAGTCACCTTATTCAGTTATCTATAATCCACAGTCATTCTCCATGTCCCATCTGATTTTCGTACTGGCCAGACAGCATTATTTCAGCATATTCCTTTATAGTAGTGGTAATTTCATCTTGCCCTCCTGGCACATGATACTGCTTTAAAGTAACTACTTCAGAAGGTTCAGGTAAAGTGATTGGGTCCATTTTTATTTTTCCCACTAAAACTGTACTAATTCCTATCTTCCTTACAGCAAATTGGTATCTGCCTTCAGGTAAATTCAGAGTCATGCCTCTCAATATATCTATTCCAGTGATGTATTCAGGAATGGGTACAACAACCACAATATATTCTTTCTTACGTAATTACCCAGTTTTCATTGTTATTTTAACTTGTCTGGCTGATATTTCAGCCCCTCTGAGCCCTGTGATAGTAATAGGAGTTCCATGTTTAAACTGATCAGAGTCTCCATAGATAAGTGTGGCCTCAGCCCCAGTACGGAGCAATGCCCTAGTTATGGTAGTTGATCTGTTGTTCCAATATATTGTTAAACCAGTATGGGGTCTGCAATCTCCTTGGTATATTTCTTTAATCTGGGCTGGGGCTCAGCCTATTTCCTCTTCTCCCTGAAGGTGGGGCAAACTTGGATATTCAAGGGGTGCAGGGATGGTTCCTACTTCCCTATTCATTATAATGTTAAGCACTTTTTCTCTGTACATCTTAAGCAGCTCTTCAGTTGGAATACCATCTATTCTTCTAAAATCCACCCCTGCTCTCAATGGATTTATAAATAGTTCCCTTCTTGTCAGTCTATTTTGTCTTTGAATCCTCTGGCTATTTACTCCTCTTTCTTGATGAAATTTATCTCTTCCGCATTCCCCTAAGTCACTTAATTGTGAATCTTATCCAGCACCTCTGAAAGAGGGTGCCCTATTTCCCCAGTTAATAGAGTCAGAATTAGGTGCTTATAAGCAGGAGGAGCCGTCTTCACTACGGTACTGCTATGAGGATCTCCTAGGGGGGTACCATGATATGTATTTGCACCTCCAAGCATGATAGCAGTTTTCGTTACCTCCTCCTCTAGCTTGGTCATACAGTCTCTAAGTGAGTACCAGGGTCTGTCTCCACCAGGCCACACAGAGTCAGTAGGATGTTGCTTTTTGCATCCCCCTGCAGCTAAAGCTAACAGAGTAGTTCTGTGGATGCTCCTCACGTGTGGTGATCCCCAAAAGCTTGGTGTACAAAGGGATTCTGACGGATGCTTATGAATTTTAAGCAATCCACATTGTCCAGTGTTATTCATCCGGTGCCTTCATCAGTGATTCTTACCATCCAAGACACTAAAGCCTCTCCCATTCTTTGGGTGAATCTACTCAATATATCAGTAACCTCATTAATAACACTTATCTCCCTGTACTCTCTTTGGCCCTGGTGGTTCTCCTGTCTTCTTCCTTTGGGGAGAGCTTCTATATTAGAAGACTCCTCAGCTAACCCTGTTCCATTCGCCTCACATACATTCTCCTGGCAGCTGTCTGGGCAACTCTGCCCAGCCTGTACAAAAGTGCACGCACGTTCCTTCTGCTAGTTTTCTGCTTCCTTTTAGCTACATGAACAATAGCTTGTTCTTCCACATCCAGAGACCCTCCAGTTTGCTCTTCTATATTTTGTGGCGCAAAAGAATCCTCAGGCAAACCAGCAGACTCCCTAGCCATCTGAATTTTTCCTCCAGCAGCTTATCTCTACTTTTACACATAAAGTGATAACTTGTTAGCAGGACCCAGCCTGTCCTGTACACTCCTGCCAGTTCTTTGTCTGGTTCTGTGGGTATTCCTTGCAAACATCATTCCAAATCTCTGGGTTTTCCCCCCTTTTAGCCTTGATTCCCAATTTTCACAGGGCCCTGTGTTTTTGGGCCATTCTCTGGCTAGAGAGGAATAAGGCAAATCCTCCCATCCTGGAATAGCCATTTCTCCCTCTAAAGCCTCCGTTTCCAAATGGAGGCCTGACATTTTGTGATCCCACTCGTGTCACCAAATGTCTCAACAATGCAGTATTCACAATGCCTACATTAACTATGAATATGCTGTTATGGTTATTAATCACAACATGTAACAGGCTCTCCACATGGGAAATATGGCTAGAACATTTATTCAGATACCAGAAAACTGAGTCCCCAAAACAGAAAGTCAGTGCCTTTACAGTAGTTATGAAGTTGGCACATGTAGTTAATGCAGTAAACACCTACATTCTCAAGCCTTCAAAACAGGACAGGTGACCTCAGGCAAAGATCCTCCTCTCCTCACTCACAGCAACTGCTCAGTGTCCATGCAGCTCGCTCCCAGCAGCTCCGGCCCTCCCTTCTCCCCCCTTCCCCGACCTGCAGTTCCTGTCCCTGGCAGTCCTTAGCAGAGATTTTGGCTGGCTCAAAAAAACCAAGTATACCATCATGTTATCTGCAAAGAGTGATAACTGTTTCTTCGTTTCCTTTTCTAATTCTAATTGTTTTCATCTCAGTGCTATAGTTAATATTTCTAGTACCATATTGAATAACAGTGGTGATAATGGACATCCTTTTTTCACCCCCAATCTTATTGGAAATGCTTCCTGACTAGGGAAAATAGTTATATCTTATTGAATGATATTTTTTTCTTTCCTTTTTACTTTTTTATGCTTAAGTCTTATATTTTGAAGACTGATTCTTCTATTCAGCTTCTGTTCTTTTTAAATTTTATTTTATATATATATATGTATATATGTATATATTTTTAACATTTGATCACAGAACTTTAAATTGTAGATACTTTTCCTTTCTCCCTCGTCACCCACCCACCCCCACTGGAAAGACAAGAAATTCAGTACAGGCTGCACATGTGTAGTTACACAGAACAACTCCACAATGGACATAATGTGAGAGACTTTACTATATTTCCCTCCTTCCTATCCTGCCCCTCCCCCCGCCTTGTTCTGTTCTCAACTTTGTCCCTATCCCTTTACAAAAATGTGTGCTTCTAACAGCCCTCCCCCCTGACCCTGCCCTCCCCTCCATGGTCTCTCCTCTCATCCCATCCACCCTACTCTCCTGTAGGGCAAGATAACCAAATTAGAGTTTATGTCATTCCTTCCCTAAGCCAAATTCAATGAGAGTAAGGTTGACCCTTTCCCTTTTGCCTTCCTGTTCTTCTCTTCCATTGTAACAGTCATCCCTTGCCTCTTCTATATGAAATGATTGACCCCATTCTGTCTCTCCCTGTCTCCTTTCATTCTATTCCTCTCCCACCCCTTAATTACACCTTTTAAAATATCATCCCCTCATATTCAATTGATCCTGTGCCCTCTGTCTACATACACATAAATATACTCACATATGTCTTCATATGCCTATATACCCTCCTATATAGACATGTATATATGTGTGTGTGTGTGTATACATACACACACATTTGTATTCCCTTCACCTATCCTCATGCTGAGAAGTTTCACAAGTTACAATTCTCATTTTTCCATGTTGGCGTGTAAATAGTTCAACTTTGATAAGTTCCTTATGATTTCTTTTCCATGTTTACCTTCTCATGCTTCTTCTGTTTGAATGTCAAATTTTCTGTTCAGTTCTGGGTTTTTCCTCAAGAATGCGTTAAAGTCCTCTTCCTCACTGAATAACCATATTTTCCTCTGAAATATTACACTCAGTTTTGCTGGGTAGGTGATTCTTGATTTTAATCCTAGCTCCCTTGATCTCTGGGATATCATATTCCAGGCCCTTTGATCCCTCAGTGTGGAAGCTGCCAGATCCTGGGTTATCCTGATTGTGTTTCCACAGTATTCAAATTGTTTCTTCTTGACAACTTGTAATATTTTCTCCTTTATCTGGGGACTCTGGAACTTGGCTATAACATTCCTGGGAGTTTTCTTTTGGGGATCTTTTTCAAGAAGTGATTGGTGAATTCTTTCAAGTTCTATTTTGCCCTCTGGTTCTAAAATATCAGGACAATTTTCCTTGAGAATTTCTTGGATGATTTCTAGGTTCTTTTTCTGATCATGGCTTTCAAGTAGTCCAATAATTTTAAAATTGTTTCTCCTGGATCTGTTTTCCAGGTCAGTGGTTTTCTCAAGGAGATATTTCACTTTGCCTTCTATTTTTTCATTTGTTTGGATTTGTTTGATAATATCTTGATTTCTGCCTCACCCTAATTCTGAAGGAATTATTCTCTTCAGAATACTTTTGAGAATCTTTTTTCTGTCTGGCAAATTTGATTTTTTAAGGCATTCTTCTCCTCATTGGCTTTCTGGGCCTCTTTTGCCACTTGAGCTAATCTATTTTTAAGGTATTATTTTCTTCAGTCAGGTTGTTGACTCTTTTCTCATGATTTTCTTGCATCATTCTCCTTTCTCTTCCTAATTTTCCCCCCCACTTCTCTTATTTGGTTTTCAAAGTCCTTCTTAAGCTCCTTTATTGCTTGTAACCAGTTTACATTTTTCTTGGAAGCTTTTGGTGTGGGAGTTCTGACTGTGTTGTCTTCCTCCCTCTCCATGCTTTGATCCTTTTTGTCCCCAAAAAAGGAATCTAAAGTTGGATTACTGGGCTCAGTTTGCTTCCTTTGCCTGCTCATGCTGCCAGTCATTTAATTTGATTTCTGAGCCACAGTAGATCTTTGCTTACCCAGGGGAGAGCTTTGTCCCAAATCGCTGGGGTTTTCTCAGCTGCCAGAGCTATTAGAGGGCCACCATCTCTGTACCCCTCACCAGCTTTGGCTCATTGGTCACACACCTAAGGACCGCTACCCAACACCACGATCTCAATCCAGGCAAATTAATGCAAGAGCACTTAGCCTCTGAGCAATTGCTTGCCCCGCTGCAATCTGCAGGCCGCGACCTCTGAAGCAGCCATGTGGAGGTGGCTGCAGGGCCAGACCTGCTTCTTTCCTCCAGATTTAGCCGAGTTCCACTGACTTTTCACTTAGTCCTTGTTTCTTATAGGTTGATAATTCTGGAAACTGCCACAGCTGCTCGTGGTCTACTCTCCTGAAGACTCCAGCTGCAGCTTGCCCTGGTGGCCCTGGGGCTGACGCTGTGACTAGTCTTGGCTCCCAGTGCACTGTGTGATGAGCCCTTCTCCTGCCTGCCGGGCTGCCTTCAGCAGGAGATGTGTTTTTCTGTAATTTTGTGGGTCTTGGAGCTCTAAAATTTGTTTAGAGTCATATTTTATAGGTATTTGGGGTGGTTGTGTGGGAGCTGTGGAGTTCTCCTGCTTCTATGCCTCCATCTTGATTCTCTCTCGGCTTCTGGTCTTTTCATCAAGATAATTTAAAAGTCCTACGTTTCACTGAATGCCCATCTTTTCTCCTGAAAGCTTATGCTCAGTTTTGCTGGGTAGTTGATTCTTGGTTGTAATCCAAGCCCCTTTGCCTTCCAAGTCCTCTCATCTTTTAATGTAGAAGCTGCTAAGTCATATGTAAATCCTGACTGTGGTTCCTTGATATTTGAACTGTTGTTTCTTTGTGGCTACATGCAGTATTTTCTCCTCGGCCTGATAATTCTGGAATTTGGCTACAACATTCCTTGGAGTTTTCATTTTGGGATCTCTTTCAGTAGGTTATCAGTGGATTCTTTCAATGACTATTTTACCATGTGGTTCTAGGATATCAAGGCAGTTTTCCTTGATAATTTCTTTTTTTTTTTTTTGGAGGGGCAGTTGGGGTTAAGTGACTTGCCCAAGGTCACAGTAAGTGTTAAGTGTCTGAGGCCATATTTGAACTCGGGTTCTCCCGACTCCAGGGCTGGTGCTGTATTCACTGCACTACCTAGCCACCCCTTTAATTTCTTGAAAGATGCTGTTCATGGCCTTTTTTTGAACACGACTTTGAACAAGTGGTCCATTTATTCTTAAATTATCTCTACTAGATCTGTTTTCCAGGTCAGTTGTTTTTCCAAGGCGGTATTTTACGTTTTCTTCTGTTTTTTCATTCTTTTGATTTTGTTTGACTGATTCTTGATGTCTCAGAGTCATTAGCTTCCCCTTGTCCAGTTTTTAAGTCATTAGTTTCTTCAGTTAGCTTTTGTACTTTCTTTTCTATTTAACAATTCTACTTTAAAAGGAATTGTTTTCTTTTTTAAAATTTATTTATTTTTAGTTTTCAACATTCACTTCCACAAGATTTTGAGTTCCAAATTTTCTCTCCATCTCTTTCTTCCTCCCACCCCACGATGGCACGTAATGCGATATAGGCTCTATACATACATTCATATTGAGCCCATTTTCACATTAGTCATGTTGTAAAAAAGAATTAGAAGAAATTGGAAAAATCAAAAGAAAGAAGAAACAAACAAACAAAGAGCAAATATTCTTCCATCTGCATTCAGACTCCAGAGTTCTTCCTCTGGGTGTGGACATCATTTTCTGTCATGTGTCCTTTGGAGTTGTACAAGGATCTAAGTCTATCAAAGTCAGTCATGGCACAATATGGCTATTACTGTGTACAATGTTCTCCTGGTTCTGCTGCCCTCACTCAGCATCGGTTCATCTAAGTCTTTCCAGGTTTTTCTGAAGTCTGTCTGTTCATCATTCCTTCTACCACATTAGGATTTGTTACATTCATATACCCCAGCTTGTTCAGCCATTTCCCAACTGGGCATCCCCTCAGTTTCCAATTCTTTGCCACCACAAAAGGAGCTGCTATAAATATTTTCCTACATGTGCATCCTTTTCCAATTCATATGATCTCTTTGGGATGCAGACCTAGAAGTTGTATTGCTGGGTCTAAGGGCATGCACATTTTTTATAGCCCTTTGGGTGTAGTTCTGAAATGCTCTCCAGAATGGTTGGATCAGTTCTTAAGTCTATCAAGTGCATTAGTGTTCCAATTTTCCCACATCATCTCCAGCATTTACCATTCTCCTGTTTTGTCATGCATGTTAACCCATCTGATAGGTGTGATGTGGTACCTCAGAGTTGTTTTGATTTGCATTTCTTTAATCAATAGTGATTTAGAGCATTTTTATATGACTATAGATACCTTTAATTTCTTCCTCTGAACAGTCCCTGTTCATATTCTTTGACCATTTATCAATTGGGGAATGATTTGTATTCTTATGAATCTTGACTCAGTTCTCTATTTTAGAAATGAGACCTTTATCAGAAACATTGACTACAAAAATTGTTTCCCAGTTTTATGCTTCCCTCTTAATTTTGGTTGCATTAGCTTTGTTTGTGCAAAAAATTTTGTCATCAAAATTATCCATTTTGCATTTCATTATGTTCTCTTATCTCGTGTTTAGTCACAAATTCTTCTGTTCTCCATAAATCTGACAAGTAAATTCCTTGCTCTCCCAGTTTGCTTATAGTATCACTCTTTATATCTAAATCATGTACTCATTTTGGCTTTATTTTGGTATGTGTGGTAAGATGTTGGTCTATGCCTAATTTCTACCATATTATTTTCCATTTTTCCCAAGCAGTTTTTGTCAAATAGTGAGTTCTTATCCCAGAAGTTGGAATTTTGGGGTTTATCAAATAGTAGATTAAATTTGAGCTGTGCTCCTGGGGCCCAATCCAAGCTTCTTATACTGGGGACCAGGGGGCTGGTCACTGGCTTTCTCCATCTACACCAAAGCCTCAGACCCTTGTAGCTTGTCCAGTGCGCCGGGGATGGCCCGACTCAGTCATGCCTATTGTACCATGTTTGGTGGCTTGTATTTGCCTTCTGCTTGGAGCCTAGAGGCTTCACTGTTGGCCCACTGTGCCACTGACCCACTGAGCTAAGACCGTGGGGCCTCGGTGGCTGATCTGTACTGTGGGCAAGAACCTCCCACTGGCTTGGCCATACATGTTGTGCTCCCCTTTTGCCCAAGTGAAACTGAACTTTCCTAAAGACCTTCTAAGTTATCTTAAGCTGGAAAATTGTTTCACTCAATCTTTCTGTGGGTTCTGTTGCTCCAGAGACTTAGAGATTTAGAGGCTTGATTTAACATTGTTTCTGAGGGAAATGGGAGAGCTCAGGCAGCTTCCTGGTTTCTCTCCTCCATCTTGGCTCTTCCCTTTCCTTACATTTTGGATCTAGACTAGTTTAACAGAAAACAAAACAAAAAAAATTCTTTAGCAAAACAAACCGTGCAAGCATAGGGATTTTTTTCAGAGTTTTTGCCAAGGGACGTTTTATCTTACATTTACCAGCAAGGGTGGAGAAAAAAAAAAGTACATTCAAACCAAAGTTAAATCACATACATATATGCACACACTCTCACATTTACACCTATAGGTGGCACACCTAATAGCTATTGATTTGTAAAAGGTTAACACAAGCAAACCTTCTTGTATTATCCCTTTCTGCATAATTGTGGAGGATACGTGACTTGAGATTTTCAAATAAAGTGACCGCTTTCTCTAGTGATTTTCTTACAGGATAGAAAAGACTATTGATAAACATTTATCAAATGACTTGAAGCTTGAAAGTCAACCATTTCTTTACGTTATCTTACGCTCCTGAAAATTAGATATGAAGGGAAGAATAGCCGAGGTGCCCCGTGTGCTGTTATTGAAGACGGTGAATGGCTGTGGCAGGTCAGGCTAGATGGATCTAGGATATGAGAGGAGGGCTTTATTTGGGTGCAGGTGCAGCCGCCTCTTCATGAGTTAGATTCACCAGGAGCCTTTTTTTGACTCGTTACCTTAGCATCTATTTTGTGGCCTGGAATGTAGAACTCAGCTTGTCACCGGAGTTGAAAGTTAAAACCAATGTAGAATAAGTCACAGAAGGCTCATCATCATCATCATCATCATCATCATCATTTGCTTTTTGGAGGGCAATTGGGGTTAAGTGACTTGCCCAAGGTCACACAGCTATTAAGCGTGTCATGTGTCTAAGGCCGGATTTGAACTCAGGTCCTCCTGACTCCAGGGCCGGCGCTCTATTCACTGCGCCACCCAGCCGCCCCAGGCTTATTTCTAATGCTTCGTGTAATGAAGTATCTTCTGTGTGTGAGAAAGATTGGCAGGCAAGTACAGAAACTGGCCTCTGTCCGGCACGCTGACAGTGATGATGGCCGTCATCACCAAATAACAGCCCCCCAAATGAAGTCGGTCACGCTCTAGCTGACGGGAAACACCGCAGCACTGAAGTGGGGAGTCGGTCCTGATCCGTCTTTTTGTTCAGTCAGACCCCTGACTTAGTGCGAAGATAAGAGTGCAGAGTGAGAAGGAAAAAGAAGCGAGAGCCAGCGCTGAGACGGGGGCGACACAGAGAATGTCTATGCCGGCTGTAATTTGTTATAGGAAGCGGTGACATGAGAGAATTGTCATGAAAAAAGGTGCCAGAAGAACCGGAAACGCCTTGGCAGAAAGGCGATTCATTTGCCAGATGGAAAAAGCGGCGACACCCAGGGAGGCTCGTGCACCGGTTTGTCAGGTCGGCCGGCGCGTGAAATCTCAAAAAAATGGAAGAGCGATCGTCAGTGTCTCATGAAACGGCGAAGCAGCTGAAGGAAAAATCAGTTTAAGAAAAACTAGATGAGAGCCCCAATTAATAAAAGCCATCGTAAGGACATTTGAGGATGAAATAGGACAACAAAGAGACAAAAAAATTGAAAAAATCTGCAGGGATTTTTATAATATTGTAATCAAGGAATAATGGCAGAAGCATGAAAGATGTCATCAAAGAAATATTTGATTGAAAAACAAAAGCCTGAGCCACGTGACCCTGGGCAAGTCACTTAACCCTGATTGCCTTACCCTCCCTCTCACCGCCTAAAAAGGCAGCCGGGTGGCACGGTGGATAGAGCACCGGCTTGGAGTCATGGAATCAGTGAGTTCAAATGTGGTCTCAGACATTTGACACTTATTGTGTGACCCTGGGCAAGTCACTTAACCCCAGTTGTGCGCCCCCACCCTCCCCCAATAAAGGCCTGGTCATGTGGTAAAAGCCAGGGCTAGTCTTGGCTTCTCATGCTGCAGTGGTGTCTTCAAAGAAGGACTTCCTTGTTGCACCTTTGTCTGAAGAACTGTTAGGCACATGTATGTGTGATGTGTATCACCGAAGGGTTACCCGCTGATTCGAGGAATGGTCAGCATTAGGGTGTCGAAGGGCCCGGCGAGAATCAGGTGAAGCAGCCAGGCACGTTTAGCCGAGACCCGATGATTCTCGTCAGGCGCGTGAAGGAGTCACGTAGGAAGGGGGTGCCGGCCTGCTCTTCTCGGCCGTGAAGTATGATGAGTGAGGCGGGTTAGGCCGGCGTGGACGTTGACTGTGCGACGTTGGGTTCTGTGTGTGTTCCTGAAACGTTGACTGCCTGTCATCAAGCATGGATGACGTGTAAAGAATTTTTCTTTCCAGATGGATTGTGCGATCTCACTAATTTGGATGCTCTGTCCTTTGGTACAGATGACCTTGTGTCCACCTGCTCTTCCATGCATTGTTCTGTGACCTTTCCCCTGGCTCGTCTGTTCTCTGGGCCCAGGGCAGCCGGTAGAAGTCTGGCATTTGGCTTGCTTTCCTTCCTTTTTGTTCTCTCCATCTCATGCTGCTACTGGTCTCAGATTTCCCTGGCTCCGCCTTGCTTTGCATCAGTTCATCCAGGACTTTGCGTTCTCCCCGTCATAGCCGTGACTTATGACAGAGCTATGATATTCCATTACACTGGCTTTGCTATTACTTGCTTATTCCCAAGTTGCTGATTTGTTTCCAGGTCTTTGTTGCTACACGGTGCTGTCACAATTATTTGCAGAGATAACAAGTCTTTGTTTTCTGGCATTGACTATTTTGGGGGCCATACGCTTCACAGTGGAATCTCTGGGTCAGAGGGTACGAACAGCTGAATCAGTTTTTTCATATAATTCTGAATTGTTAGAGCAACTTTCAGGAACACCAGCCATACATCAGCGGGCTGATCATTCACAGCACCCCAGCATCGACTCTTCTCATAATTTGTTCTCTTTGCTGGTTTGCTTGGTGTGGTGTGAAACCCACACCAATCGGGGTAAGTGATTTGCCCAAGGTCACACGGCTGGTAAGTCTCAAGTATCCAAGGCCACAACTCCAAGGTTGGTGCACTATCTACTATGCCACCTAGCTGCCTTTTTGGATGGGAGAAAGGGAGGCAGAGGCAATCAGGGTCAGGTGACTTGCTCAGGGTCACACAATCGACTTGTGTATCTCTTGCTGTTAATGATTTGTATTCTTTCACATGGCTGCTAATAGCGCACACTTCTTTTCAGAAGTGTCTGTTCAGGGGGGCGGAGCCAAGATGGCGGCGTAGAAGCAGCAAAGCACCGCAGCTCCCACACAAACACGCTAAAAAACTCATAAAATGGGACGCTAAACAGATTTTCAAGCTCCAAAACTCTCCACAAGACGGAAAGCACTACAGGCAGCGCAGCAGGCGGGGCTCTTCGCAGCAGTCTGGGAGCCTTGCCTGAAACCCCGGCCTGCTCAGGCCCTGGGGCATCGGGCGGGAACCGCGGCTGCAGGAGAGCAGATCAGCTGCACTGGAGGCACAGTTACCACATTTATCAGGCCAGAAGACAAAAAGGCCAAGAGAAAGGTCAGTGGATTTTGCTAACTGGGGA
>CM053600.1:184599029-184631689 GCA_028646575.1 Pseudocheirus occidentalis | reverse complement strand
AAAAAAAAAAAAAAAGAAGTGTCTGTTCATATCCTTTGATATCATCTGTTGAAATGGCTTTTGGTCCTGTTGTTTTCTGTGGAGACAACTCTCAGAGATTGTCTCATGCCCCACCTGCATCCTCTGCTGTCCTAGTTGCATTTTGCTGATGCAAAAGCTTTTCAGTTTCCTACAACTGAAATTCCGTCATTGCCTACTTGTATCCTTTGGCTAAGAATTCACCCTACCCCTAGGCTGGTGGTTTTGTAAGAATCTTGCTGGGAGTCCTAAAACTCAGAGGGAGCCAAACCTGGCAGAAGAAAATTAAAGGTGGGAGTAAAGATGGAATTGGGTCATTGCTTAGGAATGAGCAGGTCGATGAGAGACGACTGGGACCAGCCAGAATCTCTCCGTTTGCATTTTGCTTCTGTTTTCGTTTTTGGATCAGAAAGGATGGACTGAAAATGGGCGTTAGAGAGCTATAGGCCACAATGTTATAATTATTTCCAGTAAAACTGTTTTCTTTGAAAAAAGAAAAAAGAATTCTCCCCTGCCCAGAACTGTGAAGGCGCCTCATCTGATTCTTTTGTGACACGATAGTTAATGTTCAGGCCTGTGAGAACCTTCTTCAGTTCTTCGAAGACTAGATGCTTATGACTGGGTGTGAGGAAGAGGTTGAGGTCTGTAACCGTTTGTGAGCTTGTAGGAGAATGTTTGTCGCTGTCCCCGTGTAGACAGGCTCCTAAGATGCTTTCCTAGCAATAGCCTGGAGTACTGGCTTTGGATGGGAAAACATGACTCACTTGCCTGTGACCACACGGCAGTAAATGGAAAGAACAGTAGGAATGTCAGTTGAGGGAACTTGGGTGGAGAGAGAGAGGTGCTCCCATAGGTTTTAGGCTGATTCATTTTGTCCTGCCGTCCAGGCAGCCAGCTGGAAGTAAAGGTCAGGTCAGGATTAAAAACACCAAGGCAGAGAAAGCCTGATTGAGAGGCGAGCATTCAAGTCATGTGTGTAAAGTGTCATGGCTCGGACTGTGGAGGAGCCCAAGAATCAGCGATCGGGACTCAAACAAAAGATGGTTAGGATTCCACGTGTCCACTGACCTTGTTCAGAGGATGGTATTACAAGAGACTTTCTATCCACCAGCCTAGGCCTGGAGACCGGAGAGTCTGTACATAAAGATTGCTCTGTAGACAAGTAGGAATCTCAAAGAAACGAGTAAAAGATAATAAGCCGTGCCTGTCATTCATTTCATTATGGCAGAGCACTTTGCACGTATTATTTAAGTCTTACAACAACCCTGTGAGGGCAAGGCCATTATTGTTCACCCTTTAGAGATTGGAAGCAAAGGCCCAGGGAGGTCTTGTGGTTGATCTTCGTGCTCTCTGTGAGTGTCTTAAGCAGGATTTGAACTCAAGTCTTCCCAAGACCCCTGCTCTCTTTGCAATGCCACACTCCCTGGGGAAATAATGAATCAGGCAGTCTCTGCTCACCATGCATCTGCAGTTTAGGTTAGTTAGCAAGTACTGTGAGATTAGCCACTGCCACTGGACCGCCAAAAAGAAAAAGGGTGACTTGGAAAGTGCTTTGTCGTCAGTTAGTTTTCATTCACATCTGACTTTTTGTTTCTCCGTCTGGGATTTCTTGGTGGAGATCCTGGAGTTGTTTTGTTTCTTCTCCAGCTCATTTTATGGGTGAGGAAACTGAGGCAAACCAGGGTCCCAGATCTAGAAAGTGTCTGAGGCTGAATTTGAACTTAGGAAGATGAATCTTCTTGGCCCCAGGGCCTGCTTGGAGACCTTGTGGACGTGGGGAGTTTGGCTCCATAGGCTGTGGGCTCGCAGGTTCTTGTGCATCCCACTGTGCCAAGAAAGAAAGGGAACAGTCCCTGACCTTGAAACACTTAAAGTTTAGTTAAAAAACATGCTTAAGTGCTACATAAATACTGAATGTGCATTGTAGGGTAATGGTGTAATAACAACACTGACCATGAGCTAGCATTTACAGATTGCTTTACAAGTCACCTCATCTGATCCTTAACACAGCCTTGGGAGGGAGGTGCTGTGCTTATCCCCATTTTATGGATAAGGAAGCTAGGGATAATAGGAGTCCGGGGCTGGATTTGAATTCAGCTCTTCCTGTCTCCCCTGCACAGGCCGCTTGGGGGGCATGCTTCTAGGAGCAGTGACTAGCACAGTTAGGTGTCTGGGAGAAGTTAAGTTTTATTTTCTTTTTTTCCTTTCAGGATCTGAGAAAACCCTAGATTCCACCATGGGGGATAACGCTTTTAACGAACAAGATCCCTTACAGAAAAGTCCTTTGTCGGAACCTATCGATGTGAAGCCTTCTGATATGACTTTACCATTAACTCTTCCCCTTGGGACAGACGACCACCAGATGCTGCTGCCTGTGACAGACGCTCAGTCTCCATCCTCAGACACGTTGCTGAGGTCCGCTGTCAATGGGTATTCAGAGCCACAGTTTATCTTTCTGCAGCAGTTATACTGACTTTATGAGCAATATGGACTTTACTCCACAGACGGCTCTGGTAGTGAACGCAGGCCTCTCTGGCAAGGTGACTGTCCTCATTCACTAGCGTTTGGGCTGTGATCATTTTTCATTCAGCTGAGTAAAGTAAAGGCACCTGATCCTGCATCTTCACTGTACAATGCTTGGTTTTTTTGTTTTTGTTTTTGTTTTGCTTGAAAAGTCAGAAGGATGGATATGCACACCATTTTTGGAGAATGAGTTACATAGGAAATGGTATTTTAAAACAGAAGGGGAAAAAACATTTTCATCAGTAGTCCTGAAGACTACATTTTTGTCAAAAATTTTAGAACTACCCTTTAATTATTCTGATAAAATTTATCACTTCACCAAATAAAAGTGTCTTCCAGGTTTTCCTTTTTTCTATTATTTAAAAGAATAAAATGATCAGCTCTAGATTTCATATAGAATTAAGAGTTCATATTTCTGGCCAGAAAAACCTAGGAACCCAATTATACTTTGTTTTTTCTTTTCTACTGATATTTGTGCCAGTTTGGGATAAGCAATCCTTTAATAAAAAGAAAAAAAAAGTCTATCATTACTTAAGTGCTATGAAACTCATTTCTTTTTTTTTTGGTCCACCAGAACACTTTTTCAACTTCCATTCAGAAGTAATTATCAATAGATGTTTTTAATACCTTTATTATATCAAAAAGCAGTTTTGCAATTTGACCTGCTTTGACATAAGCTAAGGAAAAATTATCAAGTATATGTTTGGTAAGGAAAGTACACTGGCTGAAAGAAAGATTAATTTTTCACTTTTTACCTGCACACCTTTAAAAAGTAAAATTAAATCCTAATGGTAAAAAAAGTGAAAAAGCCTCCAAATGACAGGTTTAAAGCAGATTACAAGTAACTGCTGAAATCTGGTACCAGAGATTACATGCATAATAGTAAAATGTCAGATTTCAGTCTTCGTAGGAATTCAGTAGAATTCGTAGAATTCGTAGGAAGCAGACTTTTAAGCCCAGTTTTTTAGAACTACAAATCAGTATAAATCCTCACCAGCATGGCGGCTTTTCCTTTTCAGAATTCCCTCTCACTCCTCTAAACCATGGCAATAGGTTGCTTTGGTAGCTTTTTAAAAGTCCTTGTCAACCTGGATAGGCAAAAGCAGATTTTTCTCATGTTTGTTTTCCACTCAATCCCTCTCGTCCTGATTCTCTGTCACCAAAATGGGTTTTTGCGTTTTGTTTTTTTAAACTGCTCTCTGGTACCATATGGTTAACAGGATTTCCAGCTCCACAGAGGCAGTTTGTGTCATGCTGATTAAACACACTCTGACTCCTCATGTCTACCAAACAAACCACAATCGCAGATTTATCTTTCCTTAAACAGCTTCTGTAATAAACCTGATGCATTTTCTATTTATCTTGAATTTCTAATTACGTCCTCATCTGCTTGGTGCCCAGGTCACACAGTAAAGCCTTGTATTTACCATATAGTATAGTATAGTCAATCTTGGCATCTGGTGTGAGAACATCATCATCCCTGACCTCGCTGCATCTGTCAATCCAGGGACCTGGTAGACTGAATGCTGAGGTTAAAATATTACCTTAGCCATTTTTTTTTTTTTTGGCACAAGTACCTTTGTGGAATCCAAATTAAAGGCAACATTTGAGTACAAAAGAAATTAATTAGTAAACCTGAAACATATATTTTCATTGATCAGATAGACTAATTGCTCTATATTTCATCAGTATGTTTCTGAAAAGAAGAATGTAAAGTAACTAGCCCATTTAGATTTAAATTGATCAGGCTTTCAATTCAGATAAAGAAAATAGAACAATCAGATCCCGTTTTTGTAAAATAACACCAAAGAGAGCCTGGTATTCTAATGGCTCACCATCAGATCAGATATCTAGCGTTCTAGGCTACCTTCTTAGGGTGTGCTTCCCGTCCCCCCCCCATTGCTGCTTAGCTTTTCAGTTCAGTTATGTTTTTGATCATGTCATTTGCTTCATCGTTCAATATTTTATTTTTGCTAGTAATTCTAAAATGTTCAATTACTGCCTGAGCCTTTTCTTACCTGCTTTTCCAAAACAGCAATATAAAGAGAACGTAGAATTGTGCGCCTTCCTGGGAATGGTTTTTTTTTCCAATAGTTGGATTTTTTTATGATATGCGTATGTCTTTCTTGTAGTGCATGGTGTTCAGTGCTCATATAAGACACCAGCCTCAAAGGAAGCTCTGAGTGGCACCTACACTGGGATGATTTTAAATTTCCTCTTTTATAGCCTTTTATGGTTACTTTTGGCAACCTGCAGTTGAGAAGTCCGTTGTAAAAGACCTGGCTCTGAATTTGTGACATACGGCCCACTTTTTATAGCTCGACCTACTTAGGTCACGTGTTGTTTTTTTTCTAGCCAAATCTACACCATTGTTTTTGGTCTGTGCACTAATTTAGTTTGCTGTTTCATGGTAGACCTTGCCTATCTAAAAAGAAAACATTTTAACCCATGTGTCAGATCAAGTTCATCTTTAACTGTTAAACTCAATATGTCTGTGATGTGCTATTGTGGGAAGAGATGACTTGTTCTTTTTAAATGAATTCATTATTTACATTGAATTACTGAGCAAGTTAATTCTGAAGAGCACACTGAGAGGTAGAATGTACTTTCTATGTGAATTTGTTTTGTACTTGTAATATTAGATTATTTCTACTGTATTCTTAGATTTCCAACTAAAAAGGCTTAGATTTATATATCAGTCATTTTAGATGTTTGTAAATAGCATTTGTTTAGTGTTCTTTATTTACAGATTATTTTTAATACTGATTTTAGAAAATTATTTTAACCTTTCCAGAGTCTGATATAGTTCTATTGCAGCAATAATTAAAGCGTGCCCTATAAATTCCTTTCTATATGCTCTGTTTACAGAATTCATGAAAATGACTACACTTGATAAATTTAACTGTTACACTAAATTGATGTCATGTAGACTTACTTTATAATCATTGTTCTACACATTTCTTGGTTCTTAAGCAGGAGGAGGTATTCTCATGTAAACTTTACATCAACTTTCATGAAATTTTCTTTTTACAAGTGTATGGATACTGGCTGGAAATACCTTGTAGCAGAAAAACATGTTTTTATATGATTTAAGTTTAATGCCTTTTAAAAATTTTCAAATGTTACTAAATGTTAGTCACTGTAAGAGGTTCTTTTTTCTGCTCGAGTAATTCTTCATACCTCCTTTTTTTGTTTTAGAGTGTTCTTAATTGAAGAAGTTTAGAACATATCAGAACAATTATGGTATGGACAAAGTACTGTTCTAAAAATAAGGCAATAGTGAAATTTTTTGTTAGTTTCAAGCATTAAGTTGCTAAAATGGACACTATGTGACCTGTTTTTCTAATTATTATTTGCTTTTGAATATAGGATAAATGTGGAATTCACGTAGCATTACTTATAGTCATTCCTTTGAATATGATACATGGTGAGCTTCTGGAATGATTGAGCTGTTAATTCCCACCCAAAGTAGGGTGCAACATTTGGTTTTCAATGGATTGTCAGAGCTGAGACATAAGAAAGTCATGAGATTGATTTTCACATGGTCTTCCGTACTGCTCTATGGCTGTTTTACTTACCCACACAGCTCAAAAGCATCAGCTTAAGAAAAGAAGTAATCAGATGAGGGACTTTCTCTGATCCCTGAACCAATCAGATCACTGAAGGACCAAGTAATCCTACCTCTCTTTAAAACTTCAAATACAGATCAGCAGTTTTGTTTTAAAAATAAAACCTGAAAGGTCAGTGTTCACTGAGTTTCAAGGGAAAAGGTCCTGAAAAGAGGCTGGGCCAGTGAGCAGTGTGCATGCGGAGCTTTGAGAGACCAGAGTGACCGAGTCAACCTGGTCTTAAGAGAGTGAGTACATGGAAAGAATGGGGGGAGGAGTGACCCAAAATAGATAAGAAGCTGAGATGATCAATTTGGTTCTGTTTAATAGGTCCTGTGGGGAAATGAGTCTGCTTCCTTCCTTACCTTCACAGAGATACAGCCTGAGACTTTAATTGTGCTAAAACAAAAGCTTAGTTGAAAAGTCAAAACTCAAGCCATAATCAGTCTCCTTTGTGTCATTTAGAAACAAAGCTCAGCATGGAAAATGTTGTGTTGGCACAATCCATCGTCTAATTCTTAGATATTTTATATTATATAAATTAGTGGAAATTGTGTAGCTAAGTCCCTGTTGACCTAAAATGAAGGAAGGAAAGCCTTATGTAGAACTGGAGTGGTAAGAAATAAGTCAGAGAATGGATGGGTATCGTGGATATTTTATTCCAGAAACACAAACAAATACCATCCACTTCACATAAATTGTGGATCCCACCTCAGCTGCTTCATAGCTTTGGGACCAAGAACAAATTACTTAATTTCTTTGAGTTCAGTTTCCTCATCTGTGGGTAGAGATGGCACTAGATATGTTACAGGGCTGTTAGGAGGAAAATCTAGAGCAGTGGTTCTCAACCTTCCTAATGCCGCGACCCTTTAATACAGTTCCTTGTGTTGCAGTGACTCCCAACCATAAAATTATTTTCATTGCTACTTCATAACTGTAATTTTGCTACTGTTGTGAATCATAATGTAAATATATGATATGCAAGATGTATTTTCATTGTTACAAATTGAACATAACCAACAGGTTGAGAACCACTGGTCTAGAAGGTCCTACAGTGTCGTGGGCTGGGAGCCACTTAAGATTGGGGAGGTCTTGGGAAACTCACTTACCTGCCCTGGGCCTCAGTTTCCTTGTTTGTACAATCAAGGAGCTGGACTAGGTGACTTATAAATTCTCTTCCAGCACAAAATCTGCAATCCGTTGTGTGTCAGGATACTCAGTGGGCCTTGGAGCATGATAGTGTGCTTTATAATATGAATCCTTGTTATGACGACTACATGGTGATAAGGATATGTGCGTGTGTTATGTTTAATTCATATTTATGTCAAACTCTGTAAGGTTTATAAAGCAATTTGTGTATATTATCTTATGTCCCAGTCATCCTTGGAATTGGTAATAAAGTTATTATCCCCATTTTGCATATGAGGAAGCTGAGGCCAAGTGGTTAAGTGATTTGCCCATGGTTAGTAATTGTTAAAGGTGGGACTGAACTCTTAAGTTCAGTTCTATGCACCATGCCATAATTAGGCTTTAAATAACATTTGTGAAAAATGACAACTGACTTTTTCTGCAAAGTTATAATATAGTTTATGTTACTAATGTTTGTTGATTGTTTAATTCTTATTGGTAAGGTATCAATGTATTGTTTAACTTCATACTAAAATTCATTTTAGTGTCGACACATTGACACATGAAAATTTCTTGATGTTTTATATGTATTTTTTGTATGTTAAATTCATTAATGCAAATGAATTTCTTATCATCCACTATTATATGATGTGACTATTTTTACATAAATTATGTAATATGAGGTGGTGATAAAATGATCTGGTTGAGGAAGAGAAATTGGGGAGGCAGTTGTGAGAAGTCAACAGTTGCCTTGTTCTTAGCATATGCTCTTTCAAGTCCCATCCTATGAGCCATATGTCCAGGCAGGCTCTTCTGTGTTGCCTTTCTCTATTAGAATGTAAGCTCCTTGAAGGCAGGGAGAGTTCTCCTTGCTTCTGTCTGTATCCTCAACAGTTAGTATGGTGCCTAGCACATATAGTAAGTGCTTAATTACTAAATGAGGTTTTATTCATTAGTCCATTTTCAGTAATGCACTGAATCTTAATATTTAACAAACTGTTTAGTCAGTGGAGTGCCAGGTGTCATTTGGAAAACATTATTTTTAGTTTTGTTTTCTCAGGTGTTTATACTTTATAGGTTTTGATGTGCGTTATACAGATTCTCATGTGTATCGGTCGTCTGAATAGCTTTCGTTAGTGTCTTGATCATCAGAACGGTTTTTCTTGTTTATGTGTTGGGCTAAGTTGTAAATCCAGAAACGAAGCCATATCCGTCTGATTAAGAAAGCACAGAAACACTGTTTTAGTTGCTATACCGTTAATATTAGAGCATTAATGACCCTGATGCCTGGATCTTGTTTTTATGCTGCTCCTATAGTCTGAAGACAACAAAAATACTAGTCAGCCAGCTGCGATTTTTGTTTAACAAATGATATATCAAGGACTTTCTTCCGTGTCAAGTACACTAAACATGATTCAAATCTATTAGCTTTAAGGCCTCTTTTACACAGTGCAGAACTACCTATGTCAGCTTACCGTGTGCTTGGAACGTGGGTGCAGAAGATAAATCTATTGATTGATTAGAACGTGGAGGTTTCAAAGTAGGAAACCAGCAAGGTCAGGGTGATTCCTCCGTGTAAAATAACTTTCTATTCTCCTTCAAAAACTCAAGCAGATCAGAATGACTTTAGCTACGATCCAACAGTCAAACTGAACTTTTAGCTTCTAGACTAAGGATGAAGTCTGCAAGAGGGCACCAAAATATGTTGACACTGTGAATTTTCTCTTGAGAAGCATTTTCTTGGCATAGCTATGAAATCTAAAATTATTTCTGTTTCTTAGGATTGCAGCTGGCTGTATTGCTGCTTTATTTCTGAATCAGATAAGAGACAGGAAAAATATGCCACAATGAAAAACACACTGGCCTTGAAGAAAAGGATGATGATAGAAGGAAAAATGTAGTAAACCAACCACTGATTAGGCCTGGAAAAGCTTTCTTACCACCAATGAACATTAAATTTGGTTCAGTGAAAAAATTTTGCCAGGCAGTGGGTTGAAATGGTACTGAGGCTGGAGAAGTGCAGGGCAAAAAATTGTCAAAAAATTGTCAGAGCTTCTAAAAGCCTAAAAAGTGATGGGAAGTAACATTCAGGATTCATTTCTTCTCATCACATTTAGACTTCTTCCTGGAAGACCTAGGCGTGGGAATGCTTCTGTTAAGGTACTGCCAGTAGGGTAAGGAGAGTCCAGGCCTGCTGGCCAGCCCCTGTAGAATGCTAGCAACAGATGGCCCATTAGTATAGAACCTAAAAGTTTTTAAAAATAGAAAACTGATTCCTGGGGAAACCATGAGTAACAGACAAAAAAATCTGAAACCGTATTTGAAATCACCACCAAAAGTACTCATAAGCTTTATTTTTATGAATGTGACCAAAAATATTTTGTCTGTTTTTAACCTGCATTACTTTTTCTTAAATAAATACTTTATATCTTTTATTTTGATAGGGATTAGATGTATGATTTCATGGGTATAGGAAGTTTCTTCTGCCACTGAAGATGCACACTTTCTTTGTAATTTGGGGAATTGCCTCGACCACTGAGAGGATCAAGTGACTTGCCCTGGAGTCACCACAGCAAGCCTTCCCAGGGCCAGCTCTTTGTGCTACCACAGCTGCCTCTCAGTTGCCTTTGTTTTAATATTACCTTCATTTCCCACTATATTTCTCCTCTCAACCCTTCCAGGGAGATGAAGAGGAGGAGGTGCTTTTTCATACGACTCTTTGGGGCATCTGTGGCTCTTCTTATCTGCAGCTGTATTGTGCCCCTGCAGTTGCTAACTTTTCACGTTAATGTTTAGACAGTATACTTGATGGAGTCAATATATAAGACCCAATAGGGGCAGCTAGATGGCGCAGTTTGAGTAGAGCACCGGCCCTGGAGTCAGGAGGACCTGAATTCAAATTCAGCCTCAGACACTTGACACACTAACTAGCCGTGTGACTTTGGGCAAGTCACTTAACCCCAACTGCCCTCCAAAAAGCCAAAAAAAAAAAGACCCAATAGAGAGTTCTCCACAGCCATAAAAAGAAACACAAAATGAACCTTATGGTTGTGTGGAATGAGTGAAAACTCAGTCTGGGATTGTTAATCTTTCTCCCTCCCCTCCCCTGGCTGCTGTCAATCACTTTTACCTTCCTTTGTCTGTTTTCCCTCTTTGGTGGAACTCTTCCCATCTCTCTTCTCTTGCTGTCCCGTGGAGAAGAACTTGGTGAGGTGAGCCTCTCCACCAATGAGAGAGGAAACAGTCGGGAAAGAGGGGCTGACCAAGTTGGGATATAAATTTGGGTTCTACCCTTTGAAATAGGCCCTCTGCCTCATGTTCCAAAATGGAATAGATAGCCCTCTTCTCCCGGGGAAGAGAATAAACTCCTGGTCTTACCCTAAGGCATATCTGTGTTTACTTTTCTTACTAAATTAAGGATAAAGGGTATTTTTCAACCCAAACATGGTCACGATGTCTCATTCTGTAAATATATAAAGCAATTTTTTTTAGTGCCTACAGAAAGTGGAGAAGCCAACTAAGTTTTAAATTTTGCTTTCTGATTTTACTTTCACAAAAAGGGAAGTGTTGAGGATGTGAGATTTCCACAAGGAAAGTATCCACACCTCCACAAATTCTGGTCTTCTAAGGAAACTCGAAGCTTCAATGAGGCTGAAGACTGAAGGGAAAAAAGCCTTGAAGGCTGGACATTTCTGAAGTATTGTGTTTCACGTGGAGAGAAAGGGCTAAAAGGGAAATTCAGAGCTGTCTAAACAGGACCCAGAAGAAGACCTGAGATACAAATAGAAAGGTGGCCATGATAAGTAGAGACTGGACCTTGGAGGCCAGGAAGGACTGAGACAAGAGCTAGATCTGGAGTCAGAAGAGGCATGTCTTGTTGGACAAGCCACTTCACTAGTCTGAACCAACAGCCAGTAGGATTTGGAATGCTTAGCTCACCAGGTCAGGAGCAAATGAGATCCTTGTGTAAAGTGTTTGGAAAGCCTTAAAGGGCTTTGTGAATGTCTCTTACCATACCTCCAAGGAGTACTAAGAAATTAGGGATTTAAGTAAATACTAATAAAGTGCCAGTCCTCTGTAAAGCACTGTCCCAGGTATTCACTCTGGCATTGAAGTCACCTAGAATTAGAAGCTTGTCCTCTTTTGGCACATTGACAAGAAGGGTCTCCAGGTCTTCATAAAATTTTTCTTTGGCCTCATCAGGGTTTGTCGTGGTGGAAGCATAGGCAGTGGTGATGGTGCCATGACTGTTCATTCACTCCTTCTGGTAGACCTAGAAGCTTTTGACTGAAAAGCCTACACCAGCTTTAGCGCAGCCACTCCAGACAAACGTGTACCCAGCTCTGACTTCAGTAAGCTGACCGCTGTCTGCCAGCCTTGTTTGACTCAAGTTGCCCTTTGGATGCAATATCTGCCAAGTCCTCTCACAACAAGAGCTGTTCGTCTTCCAGGTCTACTGGATTTTGTGTGCACCCATTCCCTGTACCAACGGGGAGTGGAATTATTTTTGCAGAAGTTTTTGTACATTTTTTTTGTTTCAAGGGTGGGATCCCGGCTTACTGTAGTAATCAGGCCAAGGTTGGGTAAGCAGACAGTTTTTAGGATACCTTTACTAGGCCTTCCTCCCACCAGGAGGTGAGCAGTGCAGCCCTTAAAGGCTGCTCAGACACCCAGAGGGCTGCCAAATCCCACTGCTGCTTCCAGTGAAAAGACAACTCTATGGCCTGGGCCACCTATGTGGAGGGTTATGACTACAGCTATTAGTGTCTCCACACCTGCTGCTTTGTCACTTTTAGGGTCAAAAGATCTCTCTCAAGCTGAGGATTGCCTTGGGTTGTTGGTTGTCCTTAAAATAAAGCAAGACCTAGTGACAGACTGGCTCTTGTTTAAGGGAATGTAAAATGAGCCTTTGTCTCACCATAATCACTCTTCAGCCGCCCACCCCTTTCCAGAGAAGAAGAAAATCCTATGTGGTGGAATAATGGTGATCCTTCTGCTGATCTTGTCAGTTAACATTTACTTTGTGAGCAAATGCCATCCAAAACTCTCAATCATTCAGCACTGTACTTTGAGAGATCCCTTATTTTAAATATACAAGGAGCTCTTCTGCATTGATATGGATTGCAATCATAGACTCAGAACTTCAAGGGATTTTAGAGGGGCCCTAGTTCAGTCACCTCCCTTTACCTATGAGGAAACTGAGGTTGACAGAGGCTAAGTGACATTTTGCAAACTCTTATTAACGAAATGGTCATTATTTGATTTCCACACCTTCCACTTAATGCCTATTCTATGCCAGGAATTGAGAGACCTTCACAGATCTTAAAATGATACGACTTTTCTGAAAAGGAAATTTAGGAGAATGTGTTTTTATTCATTCCCTCACCTAGCATTGTGTCTTGCATAAAAGAGCTGCTTCACCGGTGTTGGTTGAATTGTCTTGCTATTTAAGGAATGATCAGCCTGATTCTGAGTAGGAGGAATACCTCCCAGGTCATCTCTTCCTAAGTATGAGTCTCTGAGATGAGGCATCTGTGGCAGTGAGATTGAGACTGTATTTCAGTGCTTTCATGCTTGAGACATTCCTCTCCTTTTCCCCTTTCATTGTCTTATTTTCTCTCTTTTACTAGTAGCCATCCAGGGAAATTGATGAAAGAGGAAATGGTGCCCATTCTGAAAGTTTGGCTTAAGGGTGCAGGATGTCAGTTTTTGCTAATGAAAGTGTATTCAGAAGAAGTTGACAGATTTTGCCTGGCTCCAGGTAACAGACCATTAAACTTGGTGTACTTCCAAACCCATTTTCCTACTCTGAAATACTTACGTAATCAAGTGACTAAGTGTGGTGGACAGCAGGAACAAACACCATGGAATCTTCTATTTCTGATACCCCTTAATTTTGTGATTGTGAAGATGAAGGATTCTGGGCACAGAATCACAATTTTAGAGTTGAAAAGACCTTAGAAGTCATTTGGCCCCATCCATATTTGTACAAGAATCTTCTTTGAAATGGAACCACTAAGTTTTACTTGAAGACTTCTGATGAGAGACATCTAATAACTTCTGAGACAGCCCAGTCTGCTTCTGGGTGGCTCTCTTAGGAAATGTTTCCTCACGTTCTTGCAACATTGATCCACTGCTTCAAACCCAGGGCTGAACTATCCTTATCAGTGACTGAGTGAGCAGCACCAGCTCATGAAGCCCAGCCATCTAGACCATGCCTCACATCCTGTCCACCTGCTGCTGCCCCCTCTGGAACATCAGACCTCTGGATGTCTTGCCCTGGGAAACCTGATGCAGTCATCTTTGGGACTTCTTGGAGTTCATCTTTCTTGATTGGTGAGCTCACACTCACATAGTATATCACATTAACTAGCCTTAGACCTGCTTCTAGACTCGGCTTCACAACCAAACCACGCGTTCCAGCCATCCCTTGACAAGACTGTTTCTTTTTTCTTTTTTTTTTTAATGTGCTGTTTTTTTAACCAACAAAAGGCTGTGGGTTAGTCCTATGAGAAGAGGCAGATGCTGTTTCTGCTCAGGTATATGAATGAGAGCAGAGAAAAGAATCACATGCAGTACCAGTATGACATGTGATGGCTCTGAAGGAAAGGGCGCTGAAACCTAATTGGAGCCAGTCCTGGCTCCTTCAGAGATCTGGACTGCTAAACCCTACATCTCTCAGTATGAGAGAAAGCTAAGTCTTAAGCCTTTCAGCCTAACCTTAAAGATCTCAGCAGCAAAGGAAGATCATGAAAATAAGTGATGGAGCAAGATAAAAAACCAACAAGCAAAAAAAAGACTGACATACTGGAGATACAAAGAGAAAAGGCCTACCCACCATTTGTTTTTCTGTTGCTCGTTGAGTCACAGTAGTTATGATCCTTTGAAGATGGTGATATTCTATGAATTGACAATCATACAGTATCACTTGGGAAAGACTATTGGTGTTGAAAAGATGAGCTTTTGCAAACAGGATGCAATTTGGGATCACTGCAGGCACTGTATATTTTTCTGAATGCAGTCTATTATGATCTCATCCTTCTTTTCAATTCTGGATCCAGCTAATGGTCTGCCAGTACATACATAGTGTGTGCCCAAGATGTGTACTTTGGATATGTTCAAAGCACTGTTTATTGGATGTGTGTTGCACAACAATAATTTTTTGTCAACGCATTTTCTCCTGTGTGCCAAGATACTTTTTCTGAGGCCATGGAGCTGAAGTGATAAGGGTCTCAAAGCAAGCAGTACAATGCTGTCCCCAAGTAAATGCATCTGGAGAATTTCACCATGCAGGTAAGTCAGTCTTCTGCTTGATTTCTGTGCAGTATTTTTTTCTGTGGGGTACTCTAATGTGGTAAAAGGAGTACAGGACTTGTTTAAATCCTACCCCTGACACTCTGGAAAGTCACCTACACTCTCTAAGCCTGTTTCTTCTGTAAAATAAAAACAACACCTGTAGGACCTAACTCAAAGCAGTTGGAAAGATAAAGTGAAATCGAGCACTTACAAACATGAAGCTGCTGTGTCAGCATCCATGATTGTTATTCTGACACAGAAAAGTATCTTCAGGAAACATGTTTTCCTCTTTTATCCCTCACTTGATAGTGGCACTCAACAATTCTGAACACATTTCTCTCTGGTTGCAAAGATCACTGAAATGATCGCTCTTGTATCATAAGCTGCCATTGTTTTTCTGGTGGTCTTATTGCCTGTGCTTATTATCATGAGCCCTGTAAATAAAGACATCAAAGTGCCCCATAAAACACTGGTCCTTGTCTTTGGGCATACAAGGAAACCAACTCCATCCACTACTGTGATTCTTCTCTGAGCCTTCCTTCCATTTTGATACAATTTCTTCATGACCTCTTTTGACTTAAAGCATGAATATCAGTAGGAATATATTTCAATTCCTCTCATACAAAGTTCATCAGTGTATTGGTAGCTATAAATTCAGCCCCTCCTATGGTCCAGTACTAAGCTGGATCTTGGAATCTTATGTATTTTGTGCTGACAATTTGATGTCTGTAGGCGATGTAAAACCACTGGACTTAAAGCACCCTTTGCCCCTGCCTACCACTCTACTATGTAATCTGAAGAAATGGGGGTGGCTTACACAGGGATTCTGTTCTTATCTATTTTATGAGTCACCTAATAGCTATTGGGGTGAATCCTTCCCATTTCATGTCCTTCATCTACTGCTCAAGTCCCTTCTAGTTTGCAAGATAGCTTACACTCTGTTGGCATTGCTCTAGAAAACTGGCATCACCTTGGTTCCCAGGTATGGAAGCATCAGAGGACACTGCTTCAGATAATTTCCCTGGCTCATGATTCTGGAGTGTATGTGCCTGGGTGTGTTTTGGAGGGGGTGGGGAATGGTGGCATCAGAACTAGTGAGTCCTGTGAGTGAGACATGAACTTTTAATTGTGATGACGGAATTTAATTGTAATTGCCTGAGATAGGAGATGGATATGTTAAACATTTAATAAACACTTATTACTTGTCAGGTACCATGTTAAGTGCTGAAGATATAAATACAAGCAAAAAAGAAAGTCCTTACCCCTGAGGAGGTGACATTCTAATGGGAGAGGACAACAGTTAAAAGAGAGCTGGAAAGGTTGAGTTGCTTCTTGGCACAGGGCAGAAATGGTCAGATGGCAAACAAGAGCAAGGATTTTTGGTAATATTTGGATATGAAAATATATTTTTTCTGGATACATTTGAATATCATTATAATTGGAAATTCACAGCATTTCAAACAAAGTGATAAAATGCTGCAGTATTAAGACTCCAGAATGATTTGAAAAATTGTCCAGCTTCTTTCTGTGCTCCTTTTGACTTTTGATTTTCATTTGCTGGAGATGGACAAATAACTTCTGTAGAATTCCATTAAACCAAACTCTAAACTTTCTGTATTTTCACTTAGTATTTAATGCTGATTTAAGCATTCTCTAAATCAGTGGTTCTCAACCTATGGGTTATGTTCAATTTATAACAATGAAAATACATCCTGCATATCAGATATTTACATTACGATTCATAACAGTAGCAAAATTACAGTTATGAAGTAGCAACAAAAATAATTTTATGGATGGGGGTCACCACAATGTGAGGAAGGGTCGCAGCAGTAGGAGGATTGAAAACCACTGCCCTAGATTAAGTAAATGCAAGATGGTAAAGTTATATGAAGACATACAACCTGGCTGCCTCATGAAATCTCTACAAAAATCCAGAAAGTGTGACAGACTGAATTCTGATTGGGAAATCCAAGAAAAAGTCTCAGTGAGTCATTTTACCAGCCCAAGAAAGCTTGGGAGACAAAAGGAGAAACCTGTGACATAGAACAGAGTCTGAAGAACCAAGATTGGGCACCAGGGCAGGAAGCTCCCTGGAATAAAACTCAAGAGATCCCTGAACTAGCACAGGAGGCAGGAATGTTGTGTAGTGGGCAAAGAATAAGTTCAGAAACAAGTGGTAATTGTTCAGGGTGGAAATCTGTAGTGTTACAAACCAAAAGGGAGTCTGCATTTCACCTTCAGAGCTTCTTAGCAGGCTCACAGTGACTGTCTCTAGGAGCAGTCTGCTGAAATGCTCAACCAGGGAGTCAGGAACTTGCAGAGGTTGGAGAGGAGGGCAGTGAGCAGACTTCAACCCAGATCATAGCACTGGCCCAAATCCTGCATTATGAAAAAAAAAAGGAGCTTAGAGGAAAAAAAGCTCAGGTTGGACAGACATTTCTCCTAGAAGTGTGTATAGCCCTGTAGTGCCAAAACATCCAAGTCATCAAGAAGTAGGATGGCAGAATAAACACAGAATAGTCCTGCCATAAAGAACTATTATAGTGATAAGGAAGCTTGAGAAGCAAACTCAAAAGAAGGAAATGACTTAAAAACATCTACAAACAAAGCCTCAAAGAAAAGTGCATCCTGGAAACAAGTTCAAGAATTCCTGGAAGAGTTAATGCAAGAGTTCAAAAAAAGCTAAAAAAAAAAAAAAAATTTTAAGAGCCAAATGAGAACAGTATTAGAAAAAATTAAAAAAATAAGGGGGCAGCTAGGTGGCACAGTGAAGAGAGAGCACCAGCTCTGGAGTTAGGAGGACCTGAGTTCAAATTCAGCTTCAGATGCTCAACACTTACTAGCCTTGTGACCTTGGGCAGGTAGGACACTTAACCCCAACTGTCCTGCCTTCCCCCTCCAAAACAAAACAGAACAAAACTAAGAGCTGTGGA
Organism: Pseudocheirus occidentalis; assembly: GCA_028646575.1. Classification (NCBI taxonomy): domain Eukaryota; kingdom Metazoa; phylum Chordata; class Mammalia; order Diprotodontia; family Pseudocheiridae; genus Pseudocheirus; species Pseudocheirus occidentalis. The sequence goes on along the minus strand of CM053600.1, from coordinate 184,614,183 downwards.
AGAAATACATGTAGACAGCTTGGAATAAGAGGTACATAACCTTATGCAAGAAAATAATTTCCTGAAAATTAGACTACAAAGAGAAACTACTGACACCATGAGATAGCGAAAATAAAATTAAAAATTAAAAACAGTCAAAAGATGGGAAAAAATAGAAGAAAATGTGAGGAATCTAAAAAAAAAAGCCCTGACCTTGAAGACAGATTGTGGAGAGAGAATTTAAGGATCACTGGACTATCTCAAAGCCATAAACTAGACATATTTTAGGAAGTCACAGAAGATTTTGTGTGTGTGTGTATGTATATACATATACATATACATATATATGCATATATATATATATATATATACTGAGAGAGAGCAAGGAGCTTCTAACAAAGAATTTAGGTTCTATGAAACCGTCATAAGGAACACAGATTTAGCAGTCACCACCATTAAACAGAAAGCCTGGAATATATTGCAGAAGATAAATTATTTTATCTAACAACCAAAAATAACTTACTCAGAAAAACAGTATAATCCTACAGGAGAAAAAATTAATTTTAAATGAAACACAGGACTTGCAAGCATTCCTAATGAAAATACTAGAGCTTCATAGAAACTTTATATGCAAACAGGAATCAGGAGACAGAAAATTAAACAAGAATGAGCAATCATAAAGGCACTAAGCAATATTTACTTTGTTTATATAATCATAATAAACTGTTTACATTCTTTGGTGGAGAGATGATACACATGCTTTGAGAACTGTCATTAGCAGGGATCAGAGAAGGAGTCTAATTGAATAAAAGACTTCTGATGTTTTGATTATCTCAAAAAGAATGGAAAGGGTGGGGAAAAGGAATATTAGGAGAGGAGAGGAGGAAGAATGGGGAGATTTATTTCAAATGGGGTACAGAAGTCTATGCAGCAAAGAAAAGAGAGTAGAGGGGGAACAAGCAACTGTTATTATAGAAGAGAATACACACATACAGACCTGGGTAAAGCCAAGCAGAAGCAGCTTTCCAGAGGACTGCTGCTGTGAACAGCTTCAAGGTTCTGATTATGTACTATGATGAACTCTATTCGGTAACAAACTAAGACAAAACATTGACAGAAACCAAAGTACAGCATTCACAATGTTATAATAGCGTAACAAGTTATCACTCAAGTGGTCACATAGTTTTCACCAAAGTGGCCACATAGTTTTAAGCAAAAGATATAATTCAGTAAGTCCTTAACTCAATCATCCTTAAGGAGTAGACCTCCTTAAAGGGAACAAAGTACAAAGGTCAAAGTTCTCCACCCCTACATCACAGTAAATCATGATCTTCTCAATCAATACACAGTATCCAAGTAAAAAAAGTCTTCTTTCATCTTGACTCAAGGCTGGCTGTCAACTTCCATGGTTCTTCTTCCATGGTCCCCATCTCCTGCTTGAATCTACCCAATTGTCACCTGGATTCAAAGGCAGGCATCTCTCAACTCCTTGTCCAGCTCTTTGTCCAGTTCCTTGTCCAGTTCCTATTCCATATTGAAGCTCACAGTGTCCAGTCCACCTCAAGTCCTTCACAGTTCCTGTTTCAGGGAAGACAAAGCTTAACAGAGCCACAATAACATTCATTCACATTGCTAGCACCATCATCAGTTCACTCTCTGCCTGTGAAATCAACACAGACCCCCTAACAAGGTTCAAGAGGTCAACACAAATCATCAGTAAAGTCCCAGGACCCCCAAGACTGTCCTCCAGGACTTCGGTGAACAGACAACCAGAAAATCTTCTTTCAGGGCTTCCAATAAGGTCCCAGGGCTTCTGTACAAAGTATCACAAACATCAACAAAGACATAACAGGCAAACATAGAGTGCCTGGATATCACAAGTTTTCTCCTTCTTGACTCTGCCACCACAAGAATTCTCTTCTCAGTTCTCAGTTCTGCTCAGTTCTCAGTTCTCTCTTCTCAGTTCTGCTCTCTCTAGCTTTGGCCTCTCCTTGTATATGGTCATTAGCTTGTCCCCTTCCTGTTGCATCAGCAACAGGAGTTCATAGGTTGTAGGGTTCACAAGTTCTTGACACAATGATGGACAAGAACTGAAACAAGGTGTTAACTACTTCTCTGCTTGCCATTACAGTGCAGAATAGACTTCACCTAACAGGGAAATGGGAGAAAAGAGTTAAGGAAAGGGGAAAAGCAATAAGAGAATAATAAGGAATAATTCCCTTGGAAGGGATTAGTCAGAAGTGAAATAAACTCTGGAGCAAGGGAAAGGATAAGAAATAGGATGAAGAAAAATAAACAGCAATCATAACTAAATGTGAACAGGATGAACTTGCCCACAAAACATACCACAACTGATTAGAATCCAAAAATATAATATTCACAAGAAAACTTGAAACAGAAAAACACACAGTTAAAATAAGGGGCTAGTGCAGAATCTATTATACTTAGGCTGAAATAAAAAAAACCCAGGAGTAGCAATCATGATCTCAGACAAAGCAATAGCAAAAACACACCTGATTTAAAGAGAAACAGAAGCCACATTTTGCTTAAAGGAATCAGACAGATAGCCAATAGCATGGCATGTAAATTGTTAAGGGAAAAGTCAAATGAATTATAGGGGAAAACACAGTAAAAATATAATAGTGGAGGACTTCAGTTTACTTCCTCTGAGACCTAGATAAATCTAACAAATCAGAACAAAAAACAAGAAGGAAGTGGAGAACCAAAATGGCACTTAAGAAAAGTTAGCTATGATATTCCATTGGAGAATACTGAATGAGAAAAGAAATTCTGCAGCTGTTTGTGGCATCTTCACAAAAATTAACTATGGTAGGGCTTAAAAGGCTAACAAACAAATGCAGAAAGTCAGGAATACCAAGTTACATTCAATAATGAGCTATTGGAGCAAAGATTAAAAACCAATTGGAAATGAAATAATTCAATCATAATGAATGGATAGGTCAAAGGCTAAATCAGAACTGATGAGTAATTTCATTAAACATAATGACAACAATAAGAAAACATACTGAAATTTGGGAGATGTAGTAATAGCCATACTCAGAAAAATTTATATGCCTAAATGTTTTCTTCAGGATAAGAGAAAGAGCAGATCAGTGAATTGGACATGCAACTAAAAAAGCTAGAAAGCCAACAAATTAAAAACTTCTAATTAACAAAATGGAAATCCTGAAAAATCAAAGAAAGTTTGACAAAACTGGAAACAGAAACAAAAAACATCAATAAAACTTTGAGGTTTTGTGTGTGTGTGTGTGTGAGAGAGAGAGTGTGTGTGTGTGTGTGTGTGAGAGAGAGAGAGAAAGAACCAATAGACAAAAGAAAACCAATTTACTAGCATCAAAAATGAAAAAGGTGAATTCCCAACTAATGAAAAACTGTTAGGATTCTTTTGCCAACCCTATGCCAATGAAACTGATAATCTAAATGAAATGGATGAATATTTACCAAAATGTGAATTGCCCAGATTAACACAGCAGGAAGACTTCTTAAATATCTCTATATTGGAAAAAAAAACCCACAACTGGAATGATGACCCATAAATGAACTCCGTCAGGTGGGAAAAAAACACTCTTGGGATCACATGGAGTTAAAAGTGAATTCTACCAAACATTTAAAGAATTCCAATACTACACAAATTTTTCAAAAAACAGGAAAAGAAGAGGTCCTACCAAATTTCTTCCTTCTAGAGAGTCAAAACAGAAAGAAAACTATACCAATATCTTTTTTAATTTAAAAAAGATTTTTATTAATTTTGAACTTAAAACACAAAAAGACAATAAAAAGATCATTTCCACATATACAGCACAACATAAAAAGAGGATTCAATATAAAACCATGAATTTCCATTTCAGACTGTTTTTTAAAACTATGTAATAAATACTACACATTGTTTTCAAAGCTACCCTGCTTTTTCTGTGCTTCCTTCTAAATTGTCTTGTTTTCTGCTGTGTACTTATTTTTTTTCTGCTCTCCCCACCTGACCCCAGAGAAGACTACTATTAGACACAGGGGTGTGTGTGTGTGTGTGTGTGTGTGTGAGTGTGTGTAAAACCATGCTATATATACTTCTATTGAGCAGTTCTTTCTCTGGATATGGAGAGCATCTTTCTTCATAGTTCCTCTGTAATTGATCTGAGTGTAGTATTCCATCACAATCACATACTTATTTAGCCATTCCCCAATTGATAGGCATTCCTTCAACTTCTAGTTCTTTGCCACCACAAAGAGAGCTGCTATAAATATTTTAGAACATATAGATTCTTTTTCCTTTTTCGCACTTTGGTAAACAGAACTAATAGTTGTATTGCTAGGTCAAAGAGCACCCACAGTTTATAACTCTTTGGGCATAATTCCAGATTCCTCTCCAAAATGACTGGATTGGTTCACAGTGAATTAGTGTAAGTCTGATAGTTAACAGGTTCCATGTTCCATTTTGACCTTATCTTGGTAAATGGCACAAGATATTGATCTGTGCCCAATTTCTGCTAGACTGCTTTCCAGTTTTCTAAAAAAATTTTTTTTTTTTACAAATAATGCATTCTTAGCCCCACCCTAAAATAGTTTTCTGTGTGCTATTCTTGTTATATTGTTGTAAAACTCCGTTGACACCAGTTATCCCTAAAACTCCCATTATCCCATATAATGAAATGTATTCGTAATGTATTTTTGCCATATAAGGGAAATGAAATATCTTGGGGCCAAATGTAAGTTAATGGAATCTGAAGATCTTCCATGCCCCTTTATATTTGCACTAAGTAAACAGGCACTTAGCACCTTACTTCAAGTTAACAGCTTGGGAGTAGTTAACACCTTAACAGGAAGGGGCAGAACAGGGAGGAGCTATAATGTATATAAGGAAGAGAACCAGCAGGACAGTCAGATTTTCTCTCAGTGGAGATTGCACCTTTTTGCTGAGATCCTCCTTCTGCAACTTTTATGAGAACTTCCAAGAACCAGGCTGAGGAGTTATCATGAGTGAGAGAGGGATCCCTGCTTGAAGGAGCCTGTTCTATTGTGAAGGCTTGGGAATGTGGGTGTTCATTGCATTAACCATGTGCATCAACTTTATGACTACTGTAATGACTTTGGCTTTCTGGTTCTGGGACTTTTTCTGGTTCTGGGACTTGGTTTTCTGGTATTTGAATAAAGGCTTTGGTTCAGCCCTCCATGTGGAGAGTTTGCTACATTTTGTGATTCACACCTATAACAGCATATTCATAACCACCATGGGTGTTGTGAATATTGCATTATTGTTACATTTGGCATCATGCACAATTAATATTCCTCCAATTATTTAAATCTGACTTTATTTTTATAAAAAGTGTTTTACAATTATTTTCATGTAGTTGTTAGGTTTGTTTTGTATATTTCCAGGTATTTTATACTGTCTACAGTTATTTTAAATGGGGTATCTCTTACCATTTCTTCTTTCAAGGTTTTGCTGGAGATATAAAAAATGCTGATGATTTATGTGGGTTTATTTTATATCTGGCTACTTTGTTAATTACTGTTTCCATTTTTAGTTGAATCTTCAGGATTTCTCAAGTATATTATCATATCATCTGCAAAAAGAGATAGTTTTGTTACCTCATTACTCATTCTGATTCTTTCCATTTCTTTTTCTTCTCTTAATGTTACTGCTAGCATTTTTTTTTTTTTTGCTTTTTGGAGGGCAATTGGGGTTAAGTGACTTGCCCAAAGTCACACAGCTAGATTTTGTGTCAAGTATCTGAAGCCAGATTCGAACTCATGTCCTCCTGACTTCAGGGTCGGTGCTCTATTCACTGCGCCACCTAGCCGCCCCACTGCTAGCATTTCTAATAAAATATTGAAGAATGATACAGATGACAATGGGTATTCCCTCAATTTCTTGTTTCACTCATGATCTTACTGGAAAGGCTTCTCATTTATCCCCACTGTAAATACTGCTTGCTGGTGGTTTTAGGTAAGATGTTTCCTATAATTTTAAGTAAAAATCCCTTAAATCTCTTTATACCTATGCTCTTGAGTATTTTTTTATAGGAACAAGTGTTGTATTTTATCAAAAACTTTTTATGCACTATTGATATATAGGGTTTTTTAACTTTTGTTATTGATATTAACTGGTATAAATCCCACTTGGTCACAATGTATAATCTTTGTAAGATATTGTTGTATTCTCCTAGCTAATATTTGTATCAACAATGCAGTATTCACAATGCCTACAGTAACTGTAAGTATGCTGCTATGGTTATTAATCACAAAATGTAACAGGCTCTCTACATGGGAAATAGAGCTAGAACATTTATTCAAATACCAGAAAACTGAGTCCCCAAACCAGAAAGTTAAAGCCATCACAATAGTTATGAAGTTGGCACATGTAGTTAATGTAGTAAACACCCATATTCTTAAGCCTTCAAAACAGGACAGGCTAACTCAGGCAAAGATCCTCCTCCCCTCACTCAGGGCAACTGCTCAGCATCCAAGCAGCTTGCTCCCAGCAGCTCTGTGCCACACACCCCCCCCCCCCATCCCTGGCAGTCCCCAGTAGGAGTCCTTAGCAGAGATTCTGGCTGGCTCAAAAGAAGGAGTTGAAGCTGTAGCCACTCCCAGCTGCTGCTGCCGCCTCCAGTCACCACCACACAAGACAGTAGTTTGGCTCCAGCTTTCTCTTGCTCCACTCCTTCCTGCTAAGTGAGCAAGTTCAAGGGGTATGGAAGATCTTCAAATCCCATAACCATTACAGTATTTTATGGATGATTTTTGCTTCCATATCCATTAATGAAATTGATCTATAATTTTCTTTTTCTGTTTTTGTTCTTTCTGAAATATGATGTCATATTTCTTTCACAAAAGTAGTTTGGTAAGACTCCTTTCTTGTCTGTTATTCCAAATATAATTTAACATTAGAATTAGTTGATCTTTCAGTGTTTGGTAGAAATTTTTTCTGTTCATCTAGACAGTTTGTATTTTTCTAAGTATTCTTCCATTTCTATTGTTAAACTTGTTGGAGTATAATTGGGCGAAAGAACTCCTTATACCTGCTTTGATTTCATTTATATTAGTAGCATATTCACTCTTAATTTTTAATACTAGTGATCTGGTTTTCTCTTTTAAAAAATCATACTAACCAATGATTTACCTATTTTATATTTTTTCACATAAAACCAATTCCTAATTTTATTTGTTAATTAAATGATTTTCTTACGCTCAATTTTATTAGTCTCACCTTTAAAATTTAGGATTTCCTTTTGGTGTTTAAATGGGAATTTTTAATTTTTTGTAAACTTCACGCCCAATTCTTTTGTCTGCTCTTTATTTTTATTAATATAAACATTTAGAGATACAAATTTTCCTCTCTTTGCTACTTTTGCTACATCCTGCAAGTTTTGATATGTTGTCTTATTACTGTCATTCTCTTAATGGAATTATTGTTTCTATAATTGGTTATTTAACCCACATAATCTTTAAGATTCAGTTGTTTAGTGTCCAATTAATTTTTAATCTGCATTTCCATGGTCCCTTATTGAATATAATTTTTATTGCATTGTGATCTGAAAAAGATGCATTTAACATTTCTGCTTTTCTATATTTAACCATAAAGTCTTAATATCCTAATATATGGCCAATTTTTGTAAAGGTACCATTTACTGCTGAGAAAAAGGTGTATTCCTTTCTATTCACATTCAGTTCTCTCCAGATGTCTATTGTATTTAGCTTATCTAAGATTCTATGCACCTCCTTAATTTCTTTTTTTTTTGTTAGATTTATCTATTCTGACAGGGGAAAGTTAAAGTCCCCCACTATTATAGTGTTACTATTTCCACCTGTAATTCATTTAACTTCTCCTTTAAAAATGTAGCTACTATAGCATTTGGTGCATATAGGTTTAGTATTGATATGCTTCATTTTCTTTGGTAAACTATTCCTTGCTTCCCCAGATTATTTACAGTATCAGCCTTTATACCTAGATCATGCACCCATTTAGACTTGACTTTGGTGTACAGCGTGAGACGATGGTCTATGCCCAGTTTCTACCATACTATATTCCAATTTTCCGGCAGTTTTTGTCATATAGTGAGTTCTTAACCCAGAAACTGGGGTCTTTGGGCTTATCAAACAGTATATTACTATAATCGTTGACTACTGAGTCTTTTGTACCCAATCTATTCCGTTGATCCACTTACTCTATTCCTTAGCTAGTACCAAGCAGTTTTGATGACTACTGCTTTATAATACAGATTAAAATCTGGTACAGCTAGGCCAACTTCTCTAGCATTTCCTTTCATTAATTGCCTTGATATTCTGGACTTTTTGTTCTTCCAAATAAATTTTGTCACTATTTTTCCTAGTTCTATAAAATTTTTTTTTGGTGGATTGATTGGTATGGCACTAAATATGTAATTTAATTTAGGTAAAAATGTTATTTTTATTATATTAGCTTGACCCAGCCATGAGCAACTGATGTTTTACCAATTAGTTATATCTGATTTTTATTTGTGTGAAAAGTGTTTTGTAGTTGTGTTCATAAAGGTACTGGGTTTGTTTTGGCAGGTAGATTCCCATTTTATAATGTCTACAATAACTTTAAATGGGGTTTCTCTTACTATTTCTTGCTGTTGGACTTTGTTGGATATATATAGGAATGCTGAGGATTTATGTAGGTTTATTTTATATCCTGCAACTTTGCTAAGTTTATTGTCTCAAGAAGTTTTTATTTGATTCTCTGGGATTCTCCAAGTATTATCATCATATCATCTGCAAAGAGTGATAGTTTAGTCTCTTCTTTGCCTAATTTGACTCCTTTCTTTTTCTTCTCTAATTGCTACTGCTAACATTTCTAGTACTAGATTGAATAAGAAGATATTGGACAGTGGACATCCTTGCTTCACCCCTGATCTTATTGGAAATGCTTCTAGTTTACCCCCATTGCATATAATACTTGCTGATGGCTTTAAGTAGATGCTACCTATTGTTCTAAGGAAAACTCCATTTATTCCTATACTTTCTGGTGTTTTTAATATGAATGGATGTTGTATTTTGTCAAAGGCTTTTTCTGCATCTATTGAGATAATCATATGGTTTCTGTTAGTTTTATTGTTGATATGATCAATGATACTGATGGTTTTCCTAATATTGAACCATCCTTGCCTTCCTGAAATAAATCCAACTTGATCAAAATGTATTATTCTTGTGATAAGGTGCTGTAGTCTTTTGGTTAATATTTTAATTCACCCACTCTTAAGAATCCCTTCCTTATCTTCTCCCTCATCCTCCTACTTCTTTATCTACACACCCTTTTAAAAGTCCCCTCCCTTATCCTGTCCCCTTGCCCTCCTATTTCTTTTTCTTTTTTTTTGGAGGGCAGTTGGGGTTGACTTGCCCAAGGTCACACAGCTAGGTTTTTTTGTGTGTGTTAGGTGTCTGAGGCCGGATTTGAACTCAGGTACTCCTGACTCCAGGACGGGTGCTCTATTCGCTGCGCCACCTAGCCGTCCTCCCTCCTATTTCTTTATAAATTTAGAAGATTTAAAATCCTTTTACATGTATGTTATTCTCTATTTTAACCTAGTTTGGAGGACAAGGTTCCAAAACTACTAGCTCTCTACCCCCACCCACTTCCATGGTAACAATTCTTTCATTCACTCCTTGTTTGTAGTTTTGCTCCATTTTACCTCTGCCTACTCAATTTTATTTTAGAGAATCATCCCATCTCTACTCAACCCCAAGCCTTCTCTCTAATGTATGCTCTTTCAAACTATGTAATGATAACATTCTTAAGGGTACAGATAACATTTTCCCATATAAGAAGTAAATAGTTTGACCTTATTGAGTCCCTTATAATAGATCTTTAATATTTACCTTATGTTTCTCTTGGATCACATAGATGAGGTACAGGCTCCAGGGAACCCCCTTGAACTCTGATTGAATCATCCCATTTGATGAGGCCTTTGCCTGAAGCTAAGCCTTTTTGTTATGGCTTCGCCTAAACCTCTGTTACCAGCCTAGCCCTCCTTTGTCCAGCTACTTTCCACTTGATTCTCCCAAACTCTCCATGGGTCTCATCTCCAGGTAGCCTCCAGCTACTTCCCACCCTTAATCTCTTACTACTGGAGTCTGACCTCATTTGACTCCTTCTGAAGACCCTCCCCAAACTCCTCTTCTAGATCACCCCTTGATCCCTCCCACAACCTTTTGTATATAAGACCCCATCTTACCTCAGAGAGAGTGTCGGAGAATTATCTAGTGCAGACTCACTGTATGTCAGATTATTCTGGCCCGCTTGTCCAATACAAGCATCACAGATACTGAAGCTCCTTAAGAGTCTACCCAATATGGTAAACTTTTAATAAACTTTGCTTTACTTTGGCTGAGTGAAGACTTGAGTTAAATTCATTCAGCAGAACCTCGTGTATTGGTATTTTGGGGTCTCGCACACCTCTAACCCTATACCTCATTATTTTATGGTTCCCTGATCTCTTCAATATTTTCCACTTAATTCTGGTCTTTTTATCACAAACACTGAAAATTTTTACGTTCATTCATTAAATATCCATTAAAAATAAAAGTATAGTGAGCTTTGCTGGGTAGAGCTATTCATGGTTGCAAACCTAGATTGTTTGCCCTTCAAAATACAGTATTCTAAGACCTTCCTCTTTGGTCTTTTAATTTAGAAGCTGCTAGATCTTGTATTATATTGACTGTATTTAGATAGTTTTTTCTTTGTTGCTTGTAGTTTTTTCCCTTAACCTGGGAACTTTGTAAGTTGGCTATGATGTTCTGGTGAGTATCTTGGGATACCTTTCAGGTGGTTACTGCTAGATTTTTTTTTTCTATTTTTATTTTACCCTCTTATTCTAGAAGTTCAGGACAGTTTTCCTTAATGATTTCTTATAATACATCTAGACACTTTTTTAAAAAAAATCATAACTTTCAGGTAGTCCAACAATTCTTATGTTGTCTCTCCACAATCTGTTTTCTTGATCAGTTGTTTTTCTAATGAGATGTTTCATATTCTCTTCTGTTTTTTAATTCTTTGATCTTCTCATTCATTTTCATTTTGTTTTATTATTTCTTGGTATCTTATAACATCATTAGCTTCACCTTGCCCAATTCTAGTTTTTAAGGAGTTATTTTCTTCCTTACGTTTCTGGATCTCTTTTTCCAGTTGGTTGACTTTTTCTTAATTTTCTTAAGATTGCTCTTATTTCTTTCTAAATTTTCCTCAGTCTCTCTTATTTGATTTTTAAAGTCCTTTTTAAGCTTTTCCAACAACTCTTTTTGGGCTTGTGATGATTTTACATTTTTTCTTTGAAGTAGCAGTGGCTTTTTAACCTTCATTCTCTTCTTTTGAGTATGAACCTAGATCTTCTTTATCCCCACAGGAGCTATCTATGGTTGGGTTCTTTCTCCTATGCTTACTTGCCTGCCCCCTAGGGCTTGTTGTTTGTTAATTCAAGGGAGTCTGCCTGGAAATGTCTGCACTTCAATTGGACCAAAACTCTGCAGCTGGAGGGGCTAGTCTTTCTTGAGGTCCTCTCCAGTTGTCTTAGGAAGAGAACTGCTTTACTTCAAATTTTAATCATTTCTACCACTCAAAATTCACTTTGAGGTGATATTTTATTTTCTTTGAGGGAGAAATTTCAAGAGCCTGGTATTTCCTGCTGGTATTATGCTGCCATCTTCCCAGAATCCTCTGTATAACCAATATTTAATGAGTATTCATACAAAAATTTTAAATGCAATATTTGTAAGGAGATTACAGCAAGATATCACAAAGATCATATACTATGACCAGGCTGGATTTATGCCAGGAATGCAGAGTTGGTTGAACATAAGGAAAACTATAAATGTCACTGTCCATATTAATAATAAAATCATGATGATAGAGTAAAAAAGATCTTTTGACAAGATACACATCCCATTCCTATTTAAAAAGAAAATTAGAAAGCACAGGAATAAGCATAGCTTTCCTTAAAATGACTAGTATTGATCTAACACCAAGAGTCAGCATTATCTATTATAGAGATAACATAGTCTTTCCAATAAGACTGGAGGTAAAGCAAGGTTGTCCATGATCATCTTACTATTCAATAAAGTGCTACAAAAAAATTCTAGCTATAGCAATAAGGTAAAAATAAGAAATTGAAGGAATAAGTATTGGCAAAGATAAAACAAAATTATCCCTTTTTTTTTACAGATGACATAATGGTTTACTTAAGAGAACCCTAGAAAATCAATCAAGTAACTTCAGCAAAGTTGTGAAACAGAAAATAAATATACAAAAATCATCACCATTTCTGTATATTACTAACATAATCCATTGGGAAGCAATAGAAAAAGAAACTCCAAGAGAGACAACTATAGACAGTACAAAATCCTTGTCATCAACCTGCCAAGATATACACAGGAACTATATGAACACAATTATAAAACACTTTACGCAAATAAAGACACTCAAATAACTGGACAAACATTAATTGTTCATGAGTAGGCTGAGCCAATCTAATGACAATATTACATGAATTATTTTACTTATTTAGTTCCATATGAATTAAACTACTAAAGGATTACTTTTTAGAAAAAAAATGCTTCTGATAGAAAAAGAGATGAAGAATTTCAAGAAAATTAATGAAAAAAGTGGAAAAGAAAGGGTGAGGGGGATGTGTCTAGTAGCCCCAGATACCACACTATACTACGAAGTCATAATAATTAAAACAATTTGGTACTGGTTTAGAAATAAAGAGGTTAATTAATAGAATATAGTAGGTATAAAATTTGCAGAAAACAAATCAGCACAGTAGCCTAATGTTTGCTAAACACAAAGAACCCAGCAAATGGGGCAAGAGCTTATTTCACAAAGAAATTGAAAGCAATGTGGCAGAAAATAGGTATATAGACCAACGTCTCACACTGTATAAGAAGACAACCACAAAATTGGTATGATTCAGACATATAAGGTAACATCACAAACAAATTAGAGAATTATAGAAGAAATCACCTGCCAGATCCATGGATAAGAAAAGAGTTCATGACTAGATGAGATACAGTTTATAGGAGGTAAAATGGACAATTTTGATTACCTAAAATTAAAAAGTTTTTGCATAAACAAAATTAATGCAGCTAAATTAATGCAGCAGGAAATGGGGAGGAGGGGGATCTTTGTACCAAATTTCTCTGGTAAAGGTCTCATTTCTAAGATACGGGGAACTGAATAAAATTTATAATGAGTTATTCCCCAGTTTTCAAATGGTAAAAGGCTTTGAACAGAAGTTTTCAAAGGAAGAAATCTAGATTATCAACAGCAATATTAAAAAATGCTCTAATAATTAGAGATATGAAAATTAAAACCACTTTGAGTAACCACCTCATACTTATCACATGGGCAAAGTTGACAAAAAGGGAACATGAAAAATAAAGGTAATAATGTGTCTGTTGGCTGTGTTGATAGAGTTGTGAACTGGTTCAGCCATTCTGGAAAGCTATTAAACTGTGCATACTCCTTGTGCCTGGGCAGCTAAATGACACAGTGGATAGTGTAGGGCCTGAAGTCAGGAAGACTTATTTTCTTAATTTCAAATCCAGCCTCAGACACTTAGTAGTTATGTGACCCTGGGCAAATCACTTAGCCCTGTTTGCCGCAGTTCCTCATCTATAAAATGAGCTGGAGAAGAAAATGGCAAAATTCCAGTATCTCTGCCAAGAAACCCCCAATGAGGTCAGGAAGAGCTGGACACAACTGAAAAATGACTGAACAACAACTCTTGGACCCAGTGATACCATTACTAAGTCTAGATAGCTAAGGAGATAAAAGCCAAGGAAGAGGGCTCATTTGTATAAATATATTCATAGTTGACATTTTTCTGGTGGCAAATAATTGGAAATAATGGTGGTGTTCATCAGTTGGGGAATGGTTGAACCAGTTATGGCATGAAGATAATGGAATACTATGGTGCTGAAAGAAGTGACCCAGAGCATGATTTAAGAGAAATCTAGATATTTATGAACTGATGCAAAGTTAAGTAAGCAGAACCAGGGAAACAGTTTATACAATGACAATACTGTAAATACAATTTTGAAAGACTTAGGAACTCAGATCAACATAATGACCAACCAAGTTTTCAGAACATCCCTGAAGAAATACATTATTTACTTCCAGAAAGAAAGGATGGACTCAGAGTAAAAAGCGAAGCATATTTTATTTTGCATGAATATGCGTATTTTAAATGGATTTTGGTTTTCTTGATTTCTTTTTTTGGTTTGTTTTTTTTTTGGAGGCAGTTGGGGTTAAGTGACTTGCCCAAGGTCACACGGCTAGTTTTTGTGTGTGTGTGTGTGTTAAGTGTCTGAGGCCAGATTTGAACTCAGGTACTCCTGACTCCAGGGCCGGTGCTCTATGCACTGTGCCACCTAGCCGCCCTGATTTTCTTGATTTCTTAATGGGTGGAAGGAGAGAGAGAATTCAGAACTGAAAATAAGGTTGAATTAAAAAAAAACACTTTTCTGTTGGGCTGCAGATTACATCCAGTATAATAAGAATATGTGGAATGTCTATAATCTCTCTCATGCTTCTTTGCTTCTTGATTATGTTATAAACAGAAATATGTATCTTCTTTTCTCTTACTCTGGTATCAGCATATAGTCTGTGTTTTCAGTATCTGTATGTGTGTGTATGTTTACAAAGGGGAGAGGCCAAGGTTTTGTGGTCTGAATGGATGTATGCATGTATGTACACGCATAGATATACGTACATACACACATACATATACACATGTAGGGAAAGGGGAGAGGAGGATGATTAGACCTGTTACTTCATCAGTGGGGGCACACTCCCATCTCAATGGGTTCTTTTGGACACTAACAGCTTAGAGATTTTCCCCCTGTCACCAGCTAGTGTGAGGAATCCATTCCAACTGGCATCCATGTCTTCCTGATTCTAAGACTGACCCTCTTCTCAGTAAGCATGCTCTTGTACTCACATTCATTTTTTCAGACTTCAGCTATGTTTTGTTTAATATTTGTGTAAAGTTATACAACATTCATTGTATTTACAGCCTTTTAAAGCATGACATACATTAGTTTAATAAATTAAAGGGAACAAACTACCCTAAGTAGCATATGAAACCTATGAAATTAATATAATAAAAGCACAGAAATGACTTACTTAGAAACTTGTTTT
>CM053600.1:184509586-184580296 GCA_028646575.1 Pseudocheirus occidentalis | reverse complement strand
AGTTATCATGAAGGCCTTTTGTTTTTACAGCACAATCGTATCCAGAGACACATGCCACTGCCAAAAGATGAGCCCTCTCTTGGGACAATGAAAGACATTCAAGAAAAACCAGCTGACCCATAGTGGCCATGTCAGACAGTCTGTGCCCAACATTCCACATGCATAGTTCCCCAACTCACTACTGCAGATGCTTTTTTAATGCTGAAAAATGATTGGACATCACATTCACACCAACCGTTATCCCCTACTCCTTATGACTGGCCCACTTTTGTTTTCTCACTCATATATTTTCCTCAATAATATCGAACCTCAGACCTGAGGCTTTTCGCCTCCAAGGGAGGAGGCAGGAAATCAAAGGTTTTTAATCTTTTCCTGTCTGGGGGCTGATTCTTTTCCCATAAACGAGCCCTTTCGAAAATGTGTGTCTTTATAAGGTAAAAAATTTGAAAGAGGATCACCCTCTACAAGATAAAAAGATGATCGGAGATGACCTGGCTTTCCATCTTCTTTTCTCTGTAAGTTACCCCTTGTCCTACAAATTTGCTTAAGTCTGAAATATTGAAGAAGGGAATAAACACTGGCCAGGCACTGTGTCAGGAGCTTTACAGATACGGTCTCATTTGAGCCTAACAACAACCCTGCTATGGAGGCGATGTTATCCTCCCCATTTTACAGTTCAGGCAGCTAAGGCAAACAGAGGTTCCCCAGGGTCACACAGCTACTGAATGTCTGAGAGTACGTCTGGATTCAGGTCTTCCTGACTCCAGTCTTGAGGCTCTCTCCATAGCACCAAATAGCAGTCTCTAATACAGAGTAACGATTAAAATTTTTACAGGGAAGTTTGGTTGTTGATTATGAACAGTATTGACTCATAAAGCAGTGAGAGGTAGTGGAAGGCAGGGATTAATGAAAAAAAACAAGCGTAAAGATAGATTGGCAAAAGATTTAGCTTTGTGAAGTCAACCCAGGGGCGTTTAAAGAAAAAAAATAGGACAATTAAGACTAGAAAATGGAGAAGATCTGCAGATATTTTTATGATAAATTTTTCCCACCCTCAAGGACCAGGGAGCCCCCATCTGCAGTTATATTCCAAAATCACATTCTGAGAGAAGCTCCTTGAGGAAGTGGAAACAGCGCTGAACAAAACAAAGATGGAAAGAGCAGGTCACTCCTAGACCAAGTCCACCCTGAGGAAATCCAGGCTAGAGAAGATTCAGTTTTGAGGGAATTTAGGGAGGATGTGAAAGATGTGGAAAAAAATCTTAGACCTCATTGTTACCTTTCTTGAAGATGAGATTTTTCCATTGGCATTAAACCCTGAAATAGCACAGAGCCTACTGAATGACATCTGTAATTACTTGAGAAATTTTGACTTAACCATCCAAGTGTATGAAGAATGTTTATTATCCAGAAATTATTATATGTAGTTGGATGGACAATATATATAATTCATCCATATATGTCTATATATAGATATCCATATATATATGTAATATATGTGGATAGCTATCTGTATTTATTCATCCATCCTTCTGTCCATCCATCCATCTACCTGTCTATCTATGACAGATACTACAAATGGACAGTGATGTGTACTCAGAATCAAGCCAGAAACAGAGAAGGCAATGGAGAGTCTTTGAGAAATTGCAGCATTTTTTAATGACCCCAAACTTGTCTCTAAAACAAAGGGCCATCTTTCTTAATGGCAGTAATTTTGTATGGCTCTAAGTCTTGGAACACTATGTTCTCCAGAGAATTAAAATTCATGATTACTCAGAGGTCAGTGGAGAGGGGCAGGGGTTTTGCAACATGTGACAAGAAGTTATGCAGTTAGGCATAAATTCTGTCATCAAAGAAATGTATGACTGGAAAAAAAGATGGGTCAAATGGGTCGTCGAAGAAGGCATTCATTTCTTTCACACTAATCAGAGGACAGATGTAATGTTTGCTTTTCCTTCATCAGATTCCAGGGCTAATGTATCTGTCAAGTTGAGAATTCTTAGACTGAAGCGTTATTGTATTTCAGAATCTGAAAGAGCTCTATTTTGAGAACAACAGCCTGGAGTATTTACCTGAGAGCATAGGTTCACTGACAACCTTACAACTATTGGATCTTCACAACAATCAGATTAAGAATCTGCCAGACTCCATATGTCAATTAAAAGGTAATGAGTCTCCTTCCTCTTGCCTCCTCCCTTCTCCCCTCCCTCCCCCTCACTTTGGACTAAATCGGGGATTCCGTTGGTCTTGGGGAATGAGGAAATGGCTTCTCCCGACGGAGGGCCGTGGCACTTTGTGTGAAAGAGAGAGAGCCCTGAGAAATGAGATCCCTTATCTAGCGTCAAACAGCCACTGTGCGTCAGAGCAGAACTTGAACCCAGGTCTACCCTAATACAAGGCCAAGGTCACACTTCACTATGTCAGTGCTCGGTCCTTTCATTTCTGAAGGCAATTAGAGGCCACTGAATCTAAGCCCCTCACTTCACCTGTGAGGGAACTGAGGCCCAAAGAGGTCAAATGACTCCCTCAGGGTCACACAGCTTATGGGATTATGGCAGGATTTGAACCCAGATCTTGCTGTCTTCAAATTGAGTGCCCTATCCACTTTCCATTACAAGTACTTCCTTCATGTTCATCTTTATAGTCTTGCCTAATGCACTCAGTAAACTCCTTTCAGGCACTTTCTGTGTCCTTGCTGTACTAAATGCATAGTCCCTCCCTTCAAGAGCCCCGTCCTAATGAAATCATAGAAAAAGGTAGGCCTGGACTTAGGAAGACCGGAATTCAAATACAGCCCCAGGCACTTCCTAGCTGTGTGACCCTGGGTAAGTCACTTCCCCTCTGGTTGCTGCCTTTGCTTTGTCAACTCTATGAAGAAGTTTAGATCTCAATGCTAACATCAGTTGTGGTGAGTTTTCTGCCCCCAGTCACTCACAGGAAATGAAAGGAATTCATTCTTCAGCATGTTCAAGTTCTACTCAAGTAATTCTATTGATGGGTTTATTCTCAAAGTATTTCACTGTCCTGTTTTTAGAGATGGAGAGACTGGGACTTGATCCAAATATCTCTGTATATTCTGTTTTCTTAATTACCTGCCCTTCCTTGTCCTGATCCTTCTTGGGGTCCTTTCACTGGAATGAACAAAGAGGATAATGGGTTTGTGTCTCTCCCTTCAAAGCAAAGGGAAACAAAACTCTCTCTTCCCTGTCCCCCAAGTTCTGGGCCAGTACAATAGAAAGTCTTTGGTTACTCTGGGTCTGGTAAATGCCATCATTATATTAAAAGTACACCCTTGGCTCCACTCCCCCACATCCTTGTCTCTTAAAGACAGTAAACTTCCTGAGGGGAGGAGTTCTCTCCTTTGTGCCCTTGATTCCCAGCACCTGGCACAAAGCCTGTCATGGGTAGGTGCTTCATAGACGTGAAGTGAACTGAACTGAATGCATTAGGTAACAATAGAGGAAGGTGATATTTATGTAGCTGGCACTAGGCAACCAATAGCCATTTGGTTTCAAAAAGGTGAATCCTCTCATATTTTAGGCTTGAAGACATTGATTCTCAAGAACAACCAATTGTCTGTCCTTCCAAAAATAATGGACAGTATGGAGGGCCTCCAGGTTCTCAGCCTAGAAGGAAATCCCATGGAAGACCCTTCTGAAGAAGTGTGTCAAATGGGCATTCCAGCAATATGGCAATACTTAAAGGAAAAAAGACAGAGGACTATTATGGCCATTAAGGTAAAATCAGTAATTATATCAGTAATGATAGACGTGTGTGTGTGTGTGTGTGTGTGTGTGTGTGTGTGTGTGTACACTAAGCACCTCAAAGACTTCTTTAGGGCAGGACTGCTTCCCTTTTTTGGTGTCCTGGGCCCTGGCAAAGCTTATGAACCCCTTCTAAAAGTAATGTTTTTAAATACATAAAATATGTAGAATTACTGAGGAAATCAATGACACTAAAATACAATCCTTAAGATATTTTCTAAAAGTTCATGGGCTCTGGTAAGGTTTGTCCGGTTTCGGGATATTAGTCTTGTTTGTTAGGGAAGATCAGACATTGGGAGATGCTTGTGGACATTCTGCTGTGAAGGACATGAGATGTCCATGAGTATGTCCCAATATCTTATTAAGCATTTTACTGGTTCCACTTCCCTTTATTTCTCCTTTCTCTTGATCTGATACACTTGTGGAATTGGGAGCAAAAAAATGCCAAACAAAAAGAACTTGTCTGGTCAGAATCCTATAAACTCCAGAAACACGTGCTTGGTGGCTGGAGTTCTGGGCTTGGAGTTACCAAGACCTATCCTTGTACATATAAGAGCCACGTCACTCTGGGCAAATGGCTTAACCTCTGGGTGCTGTAGGCAGCTCTTGAGAGCAGGGATTCTTAAGTGAGAGTCCACAAACTTTTCTTAAAAATTGAATTTCATAGAATGGATTTCTTTTGTAATTATATGAATTCTATTTTCTGTAATTAAAAACATTACTCTGGGGTATAAAAATACATCATTCTGGGGTATAGAAATACATCTTGCCCTACAAGAAAGTAAGGGGGAATTAGGGGAGATATAAGAAAGAGAAGATTGGGAGAAGTATGCTTGAAGTATTCAATATGCTTGCAGTCTTGGGGTGGGAGGTAGGGGAGAGATGGGAAGAAAATCTGTAACTCAAAATCTTTGGGAAATGAATGTTGAAAACTAAAAATAAATTTAAAAACATTTTTAAAAACATTATTTTGAGAAGAGGTATATAGGTTTCACTAGACTGCCAGAGGGGCCCATGACAAAAATAAAGGTGAAGAACCCTTCTGTTCTAGGACTTACCTACATTGTCATGAAAGGTTTACTGTCTTGCTAGACGGAGAGAGCTCTCACACTGAGCAATTCTTCATGAAATCATAGACACGTTCAGATACAAAAT
The DNA here is from genome assembly GCA_028646575.1 of Pseudocheirus occidentalis. NCBI lineage: Eukaryota > Metazoa > Chordata > Mammalia > Diprotodontia > Pseudocheiridae > Pseudocheirus > Pseudocheirus occidentalis. Next base: position 184,575,377 of record CM053600.1, on the reverse strand, counting down.
TATAGGTGATTCATTCAAAGATTCTTGCTTAATATAGGGACCATTTGGTCGGTTAGTCAACAATATTTATTTATTAGGTATTTACCATGCCAAGTTCTATACTAACCACTGGATAAGCTTAACACTATTACATTATTTGGAAAGGCTTCCACAGACTAGGCATCTGAAGTCTAAGGTCCTGGACTTAGCTTTGCCCCGACTCAGGATTGACTTTGGACCATCTATCCAACTGTCCTATTCTCAAATTTGTCCCCTTCCCCGGTGGAAGCAGGGAGGAGCTCTGAGATCACGAGAAGCAAGGCTCTAGGATAGACTACAAAGGATTCCAAAATAAGAAATCTGGACTAGAGCCTACTTCTGGAGAGTGTAGGATTTTTCCTATTGGCTGCTATTTTTCCTCAGCTGTTTTGATTTAAAGTAAGGATGAATTATGAAAAACTTGACCATTACCCACAGGTAAATACTTCCCTCTAGATTTCTCTTTCTTCTTCATGCAAGATCACTTGAGTGCTGGAGCTCCCATTTCATCAGTCCCCTCCGCCCGTGGGTTCTCTCTCTCTGACTCTCTGTGTTTCTGTCTTGTCTTTCATTATCAGAGGATTGAGCGTGCCCACACAACTTCTGTTGAAGGAGGCTGCTCAGGTCTGCTGTCTCTTCTTTCTCATCTGACCACACACTCCATCATACACTCTCATCCCCCATCAAGAACCTTTCCTGCTTCCCTTCCCTACAGTTTACTAGATTGCACATGTCTCCAGGGCAGGGGCGATCTTTTGCCTTTGTGCTTCCAGCACTTTGTGCACAGTAAGCACTTGATGAATGTTTCTTAATGGACAGATTCCAGGAGGCAGCCATCCCTAGCAGAGTAGTCCATGGAGAGGCATCGGGACCAGAGACAGAATGTCCTGTCATGGGGTCCTCTTTTCTCCCTTTGGTCTGAAGACTGTCTGTTAGAAGTAAGATCTGATTAGGCTGTGACTTCTCTGCTTGGTCACTATGCTGAATAACATCACACTTGATTTGCTTTTCAGATTCAGGCTTGGTACAGAGGAGCGAGGGTGAGGAAAGGCTTAGGGTCAAACGAAGAACTGTTTAAAACGCCAAAGAAAAGAAAGGGATCTCAGAAAGGCAAGAAAGGAAAGAAAGGTGAAAAAGGAAAACCAGCACCGAAGGGTAAAACGAAATAACCCTTTGTTCTTGACGGACTTTTAAACAAATGGATAATAGCCTGACCGTGGTCAGCAGGAAGGAAGAGGAGGCTGCCAGGCTTGGACTCTTGCACACTGTGGTAAGCATTAAAAGGCTTTCATCTCGGCCCTTTCTGTGCTTGTCTCTGAGTCGCTGAACCAGAATGTCTCAGGTTAGAGTGTAAGCTGTTTGAGGGTAGGGGGTTTATGTTTAATGTTCTTTGTATCTTCAGGGGCTTTCACAGAGCAGGCATTTCCTCAATGCTTTTGAATGGAGGAGTATCATGAAGCGGTGGATTTGGAATCGTTAGACTTGGAATTGGGAAGATCTGGGTTCAAATCCAACCTCAGACACGTATTAGCTGTGTGACCCTGGGCAAGTCACTATACCTTTGCCTGCCTCTGTTTCCCCATCTGTAAAACGTTGACAATAATAGCACTACCTCCCAGGGACATTGTGAGGACCAAACGAAGTAATAGTTGTAAAGGTTCTGGCACTATATGAATATTGGATATTATTATAATTATTGTTATTATTATAACATTTACTTGGCCCTGTTTTCATTGCCAGTAACTATAAAATCTGTGGGTCCCCAGGGAAGTAATTTTTTTTTTCTTTTTGGAGGGTGAAGGCAGGACAGTTGGGGTTAAGTGACTTGCCCAAGGTCACACAGATAGTGCGTATTGAGTGTCTATGGCTGGATTTGAACTCAGGTCCTTCTGACTCCAGGGCCAGTGCTCTATTCATGGCACCACCTAGCCGCCCTGGAAGTTATCTTTTTTTTTTTAATAAAAAAAAAAGAAATTCAGTCTTTTGGTTTCATTGCTGCATCTCTTTGGAGGGTTGGTTATCTGTGCTTGTGGAGAAGCATGTGGTAGGGTAGAAAGAGTGTCAGATCTGGAGCTGGGAGTCCAGGTACTTATGGGCTATGTGACCCTGGATGGGTCACTTCCTTCTGTGTAAACTGAGGCTGGCTGAACTAGTTGACTTTTAAGGTTCTTTCTGCAGTCTGTAATCTAAGCTTCCGATCTGTGGTCTCAAGGACTGATACCAAATCTTAGCTCTCCACTCATTGGCTGCATGGCTTGGATCAAGTTAATTTATCTACGTGGGCCCTCATTTCCTCTTTCGTAACAGGAGAGGCGATGGTCTAGTTGGCTTCTAGATATCTGACTCTGCTTTGCACTCGCAGTATGACCCGAGAAAATGGGTGGTTTAGATGAGAGTCAAATGCTTTAATAGGGGAAGTTTACACTTATATATATGTCTTTGTTTGAGGCTTATGAAGTATATTCAATGCACTATTTCCTCTGATCGTCATGATTTCCCTCTGAGGTCAGTACTTGCTCATTTTAGAGTCAAGAAAATGGAGCTTTACGGAGGTTAAGGAGCTTGCCCCAGTCACAACTCGGTAAGTGGAGGAAGTGAGGCTGTAAGGTGGGCCTTGCCGCATGGCAGGGCCAGCGCAGTCCTCACACCCTATCAGAGGCACTGGGGATGCTGTAAAGGAGGAACGTGTCCCTCGCTTTTCTTTTATGACATCACACAAGTTTGTCTGCTCCTAGCCGGGCTCTCTTTGTCCCCTGGCTGAGAAGGACAATGCTGACAACCTCTGTGGGTGGGATGGGCTCCTTCCAGTAGCTCCATAGACCCAGAGAGGGTCCCTCCAGGCCTTTGTTCCCTGGGTGACTTCCTCTGGGGGCCTGCATTGAGGGTGTAAGGGCAGTCCAATGCCTCCGAGCATTGTGTTTCTGACTCTACGGGTCTTCCCTCCCTCCCCCCCCCCCCCCTTTAAACCAAAGTGATAAGACAGGCCATTCTTCACACGGCCCCTCGGGATGTACAGGGCTCTACCAGTGATAGCTCATGTGATCCTCACTAAGACCCTGGATGAGGGAGGTGTTGCTATGATTCCCATCTTACAGATGAGGAAATGGAGGCAGACTGAGGTGATGTGACTTTCCCAGGGTCATACAACTAGTTGGTGTCTGAAGCCAAATTTGAATTCAGGTCTTTCTGACTCCAGGTGCTGCGCTTTATTCACTAAGTTACCAGCTGGCTGTAGAACAGCCTAGAAGAGCAGAGAGGATTGTGGATAGGAGTCAGAAGACCTGGGTTTGAATCCTGTTTCTACCACTTACTGGGTGACCTTAGGAAGTTTCCAGGCCTCTGCATCTATAAAATGCCAAGGGTGGACGGAATGACCTCCGAGGTGCCTTCCAGACAAGGCTGTGATTGTGTGACTCAGTGTGCCTTTCTGGTGTGCAGAGTAAGACTGGTGGACTTGCAGATTTCTGGGCAGAATCTCCAGGACTTCCTGATGAAAGGAATCCCCTTAGAATATCTTCCCTAAGTGGTTAGTCCATCCTCACTTGAAGGTATCCAGATATGGGGGAACCACTGCTTCCATGAGCTGGTCATTTTAGTTTGGAACAGCTCTGTTAGCAAGTTGGTTTTAAAATTCTCTTTTTATTTTCATTACATTAAAAAAAATCAATTTTGTTTTCAGTTTTGATTTTTTTCCTCCTCCACTCATGGAAAGCAAGAAAAACAAACCCATTACAGATACGTATAATTAAGCAAAACAATCTCCTGTGTTAGACAAAACAAACATGTGTTTGATCTGCTCCCTGAGCCCGCCCACTTTTTGTCTGCAGGGGGGGAACGTGTTTCATCATGAGTCCTTTGAAGCTGTGGCTTTTCATGACTTTGACTATTCAAGTGCATCTGTGATCCTTGTATGTGGATGTTCCCTCCAGCAGTGCAGATTGCCACCCCTCCAGGTCTGCCCATCTTGTGTGACTTTAGTCCGTGCCATCCCATAAGTTTGCCACAGAGGGCTATTCAACATTCGAGGGGATTCTCTCACTTTTCCTTGACATTGTGAGGACGCCAGTGGAGCACATGGCTGGTCTGCCATTTTGTGAGCAGCCCATCCGATTATTTGCTTGTGTCTTCTTTGATGAAATCCTTTAACTTCCTCTTTCTTCTTCCTGGCTCCCTATTTGTAAAGTACTGTAGCTGGCTAAAAGATGCACCTACCACGCATCTTTCCATATCTTTCTGAATAATTTTGTGGTTGTTCAGTCATTTAGTCATGCCTGATTCTTTGTGAACCATACCGTGGGGTTTTCTTGGCAGAGATACTGGAGTGATTTGCCATTTCCTTCTCCAGTGAATCGTGGCAAACAAAGGTTAAGTGACTTGCCCAGGGTCACACATTTAGTAAGTGTCTGAGGCTGGATTTGAATTCAAGTCTTCTTGACTCCAGGCCCAATGCTGGAGCCATCTAGCTGCCCATTGTGAATAACACTCATTTTAAATTCTCTGAGTAATACTCATTTTTAATTCTTCAGAGAGCATAGCTTTCCATCATTCTTAGTTATACCAAAAACAACATTCAATAACAGTGGGATGTTGCTATTAGAAACATGGACTGGGGCAGCTAGGTGGCGCAGTGAATAGAGCACCGGCCCTGGAATCAGGAGTACCTGAGTTCAAATCCGGCCTCAGACACTTAACACAAAAAACTAGCCGTGTGACCTTGGGCAAGTCACTTAACCCCAACTGCCCTCCAAAAAAAAAGCAAAAAAAAAAAGAAACATGGACCAATTCTATATTAATAGGGGGGTAACTCCCTGGGAGAAGAAAGAAGAGGAACATGGGGGAAATCTAGGTCATGCAAAAGTAAAATATGTTAATATATTAACATCTTACAATATTATAAAGACTAAAAGCGTGGTTTTACAAAATGGATCTTTGTTTCTGTAAGATGTTTGGCGTCATTAGAGAAACTTTCCAATTCATGAATGCCATCCAGGCCCCTCTTTAATTTAATTTTGGATCCAGTTTTAATTCTGGACTCAGCTTGCGGTCTGCTTACAGCGTCTTTCCGAGCTATATTGAGCTGCTGGATGAGTTCTCTCGGCTTTCTGTCCACCTGCGCATCATAACCGTGACAACGGACGTTCCTCGTCCGCTTTGTTTTCTCTGTGTGGCTAATTCTCATCTCCAACCTAAATCCGGCTCACTGAAGCTTCATTGTTCTTAGTTCTGTCCAGTGGGACCTAGTAGATGGGACCTAGCAGTAATTCTCCGTTCACATCATAATCTCTCACATTCATATTTGAAGTCGGCAGTCCTGACTTTCCTAAAGGTATTTTTCTTCTCTAGGCTGAAGCCCGTTGGCTTTCACCATGGTGGTTTCCAGCCCTCTTGCCCTCCTGCTCGACCTTCTTTGAATGCCCTCCAGCTTGTCAGTATTTTTTCCTAAGACCTCAGAATGCCAGGTCTTGTCTGAAGAGGGCAGAGTACCTGCTAAGACCACCACCCTTCTGGTCTGTGTGCTATGTTTTTTTTTATTAAATATGAAGTTTCTTTGAGAGACAGGGCGCTGCTGTGGAAAGAGTATTCCATCTGGAGCCAGAGAACCAGGGCTCACCAACTGCTTGGTGCCTCAGTTGCTTCATCTGCAGAATGTGGATAATAATAACACCTTCTTCCCAGTGCTGTTGAGAGGATCAAATGAGGTCATGTAAGTCAAGCACTTTGCAAACCTTAAAGTGATAACTGTTATTACTACTAATAATAACCCTATGAGGGGAATACTTTTATTATTAGCCCTTTTTTTGGCCTTTTTTTGGAGGACAGTTGGGGTTAAGTGACTTGCTCAAGGTCACACAGCTAGTAAGTTTGTCAAGTGTCTGAGGCTGGATTTGAACTCAGGTCCTCCTGACTCCAGGGCCGTTGCTCTGTTCACTGCACCACCTAACCACCCCTTATTATCTCTTTTTATAGATAAGGAAAGCAAGACTGAGGCAGTTTTAAAGTGGATTGTCTAGGGTCACAGAGCAGGATTCAAACTTAGGTCTTCTTTGGTCTGACTCTGCTTCTCATTAACCTCTGAGCCTCAGTGCCCTCATCTGTAAACAGAAGAATAATTACACGGTGTCCCTCCTGGAGTCAGTGTGAGGAAGATGCTTTGTAAACCTCCAAGTGCCGTGGCAGTAATGATGAGTTACTATTATTAATAGAACAGTTTTTTAAATTCCTGGGATAACAGAAGTCACTGGCATCCGCTCTTGTCAAAGCGAAGGTTTCTTCTGTGATGGCGGTTGAAACGCTCCAGCTCTGCCACTTGAGGTGCTGGGATCTTCCATCTTTGGAGTCCTAGCTCTGAGAGCATGGGCAGTTTGGTCAAACCACGTAGCAAATGTCCAAACCACAGTCCACATTCTCGAAAACTGGCCGGCCGAAGGCTGATGTCCAACTCGGTCAGCTCCTTCAAGAGTGGCATGTTGTGACTAAATGTCGCCCAGCCTTCGTCCGAAATGCTGTCGTTGTAGCTTAGATCCAGCTGTTGGAGTTTGGTGAGATGACCGGTTTGTAGAACAGATGCTGAAAAAACAAACGCAAAGCACAGTGAACTCAGGGAGGGGCAGGGGGCTTTAGGAAGACAGGGGGTCAAGTCTAGCCTCTGACCCATGTAAATTATGAAACTGGGCAAGTCTCTCCATCTCCCAGTATCCCAGGAAAGTCTAACACTGAGTTGGGATGGGTCAACTTGCTTTGGAATTTCCTCCTTTGAAAATTATCTAAACCAATGAAATCATGGGTCCCGTCGCTGTCCCTTCTCTGCACTATGTCAGGCTCTGTCCTTGGTGTAGAGTCTCCACCTTCTATGCATCCTTCCCTCCCCCCCCCCCCATCAATTTTCTTTATTTTCAATTAAAAATTTATTTGTCTTTTTTCTGCCTCCTTATCTCCCATTGGGCAAAAAAAATAAAATTAAAACAAGATCCTTTTAATAAAAATGTATAGTCAAGCGAAATAAATTCCCAAAATAAATGGCCACATCTGAAAAATACATCTCATTCTGTGCTCTAAGTCTGTCTCCTATTTGTCGGGAGGTTAAGGAGCATGCTTCTCCCTCATCCTCTGGGGTCATGGCTGGGCATTGCGTGGACCAGACTTGAGAAGTCTTTCAAAACTGTTTCTCTTTACAGTATTATTATATACACAGCTCTCTTGGCTCTTCTCACTTCACTTTCCAACAGTTCGTAGGAATCTTCCCAGATTTCCCTGGAACCATTCCCATCATCGTTTCTTATAACCATTACATTCATATGCTATATTATTTTTAGCCATTCCCTACTTGATGGCTCTTCTTTTACTTCCCAGTACTTTGCTAACACAGAAAAGCTGTTATAAAGATTTTTGTACATATGAGTCCTTTCTTTTTCCTTTCATCTCTTTGGGGTATAGGCATAGTATTGGTATTACTGGGTCAGTGGGTATGTACAATTTAATATCTTTGGACACATAATAGAAAGCTTAAAAGAATTTTATCAATGGAGACAACATGTGTGTGTGTGTGTGTGTGTGTGTTGGTGTGTTTGTATCAGCTAGGTGGCACAGTGGATAGAGTACAGTACTTGAATTCAGGAAAATTCATCCTCCTGAGTTCAAATCTGGCCGCAGATACTTACTAACTGTGTGACCCTGGGCAAGTCACTTAACCCTGTTTTCCTCAGTTTCCTGATCTGTAAAATGAGCTGGAGAAGGAAATGGCAAACCCTCTCCAGTATCTTTGTCAAGAAAACCCCAAATGGGGTAACCAAGAGTCAGCCGTGACTGAAAAAATGTATGTATATGTGTGTGTTTTGTGTATGTGTGTGTGTATAAAATCCATACAAAAATGGAAGATAATTTGCAGGGGAGGCACTAGCTGCTGGAGATAGTGTAGATCATGGAAGACTCTGTGTCAAAGGTAGCTCTTCAGCTGGGCTTTGAAGGAAACTAGGGATTTAGAAAGTGGGGGTGAGGGAATACATTCCAGGCATCGATGGCCTAGTATTGAGTAAGAATTATGCAGTAGTTTCTTCTTAGATTATACCCTCATCTTGGGCTCTGAAGGTACTTTTGCAACAAAATTGTTTCCTTTCTTCCTTCCTTCCTCCCTTCCTCCCTTCCTCCTTCCCTTCCTTCCTCCCTTCCTCCTTCCTTCCTTCCTTCCTTCCTTCCTTCCTTCCTTCCTCCCTTCCTCCTTTCCTCCCTTCCTCCCTTCCTCCTTTCCTCCCTTCCTCCCTTCCTTCCTTATCTCATAGCCTGGAAATCAATGCTTGTTAGGAAGTTAGGGGTGGTGAGAACTGCAATTTGGACATAGCTATAGGCATGTAAGATAAAGATGTTCAGATCCACTCTGCCATTTCAGTCTAATTAGGGGAAATTCTAGGGTAATCTGCATGCATCCAGGGGCAAGAGAGGAGTTAAAAGGAATTTATCATCTCAACTCCAAGTTGGTCTGGTGGAGTTCCTGCTGAGTGAGAAACAAAGGAGTTAAAAGCACAGATTGGAAGGGTTCTTACTGTGCTGACTGTATGGTGCTGTGGGTCTGACCCATAAAAGAACAGCCCAGAAGCTTTGAGAGAAGGGGCTCTCAAGAGCTACAAACCCCTTTGGGGAAGAAGCCACTTAGGTATAATTTAACAAATAAGCAGGAGATGGCAGCAGCAGCACAGAAGGTGTCAGCTGAAAGCTGACCTCCTCCAGGACTGCTTTATATTTGAGTTGGAGTGATTAAGTTCCTACTAGTGTGCCCTGGGTACTTTGGAAGGACCACATAGAATATACTTAGCTACACTGAAGGCTTCAAAGTGGGGCTGGCAACCTTTGTCCTGAATTCTTACACCCAAATTGTAGTCCCCTTTTAAATGACCATATATACACATACATACATATACCCATACACATATACATACAAATACAGACATACAAGCATACATACATATATCTCTCTCTATAGAGATATACATATATCTACATATATCTACATATATATGTGTATGCATGTACATATATCTACTATATATGTGTATGTGTGTATGTATATGTACACATGTATGTGTGTATGTTTATGTGTGTATTTATAGGTATATATATTATATATACACACATATAAACCACACAGTAAAGATGGGAGGAGAGAGTTGGTTGTCTTGTGACCTAAACCCCTCTATTATTTTCATATACCCTGTCAAGACTATTTTCACTTTGTTGTGGTATGTCTTCTCTTTCAAGGCTTTCTTTGCTGCTCATTTTAAACACATTCACCTTTATAAAAAATACTTTGTTGGGAGAAGAGAGACCAGGTAGTCTGGGAACATCACCCATCTCCCTGACAGCCCCCTCCCCAATTCTTCTATTTCCATGCATGAACATATCACAGATATCAGATATGGGGATGCAAACACAAACTAGCTCAGTTTTAGAGCTAGAAGGGACTTTAAAAATTATTTTAGCATAAACTCTACCTTTTACTGATAAGGAGAGTTGAGTGACTCATACTCATACTCATAGACAGTAAATTGCAGAGCCAGGAATCACAACTGTGTCCTTTGATTCCACACTCAATACTTTTCTCTTGGTACCAGGTAATAGGTAATTCGTTGTAATAGGTAATTAACACATACCCAGGAGAGCCACGTCTTCATCAACCAGGGAGCAACTTCTCAATCTTAGCACTTGGAGGACGGCTGAAAACTTCAGAGTCTCCAAAAGCAGCTTTAGGTTTCCTCCAACATACTTATTCCAAGAAAGGTCAAGTATCTTCAGGGCAGGGAGATACATGGAGGCCTCAGCTGAAAAGGTACATACATGGACAACTTCTGTTTTCTTGGAGAAAACACCATGGAGCCTGAGTTAAAGAAATTTGCTGAGATCTAACAGGTTAATATAGCTATTTAACCTCTGCCTTCCCTCTTCTGTAAAGATTCGCTCCAATTCAACGTTATTTAGTTTGATTTAGCCATATTAGGGAAAATAACCAGATAGGTTTCAAATAACTCCTCTCCCAGGATTTATTTTCATTATTCCTCTTTTGTGTGGAAGAGACAAAGACCTACATAACACATTTATATCAGAAATGTTTTTGAAGAGGCTGTTCCTTAAGGCTCTGCCTTAGTCAAATCTTAGCAATTTGCTCCCTACTCCTAAAGACCAGGAAAAAGTCACTTCAGATATGGTAAAATAACTTTCACCTGTGGGAACTCACATATGACTGTAAAAACAGGGTATATGCAGGATAAATAGGAAAGGATTAGGAGAGCAACGTACTTGAATTGAGAGGGATTGGGAAAGGCTTCCTGTAGAAGGTGGGATTTTGGCTGGAACTTAAAGGAAGCCAGGAGGAAGAAATGAGGAAGGCACGGGGGACAGCCAGAGGAAATGCCTGGAGGCAGGAGACGGAGAGCATTGTGTGGGGAACAGCTGGGAGGACAATGCTGCAGGACTGAAGAGTCTGTGGAGTTTGGGGTGTGAATGGCATGAGAAGACTTGGAAGGGGGAGGCAAGTTATAAAAATGCCAGACAGAGGATTTTCTATTTGCTCCTGCTGATGATAGGGAGACACTGGAGTCTCCTGGTGGGGAGGGGGTTGACATGGTCAGATCTGGGCTTTAAGAATGTCACCTTAAGAGCTGGATGGAGAAGGAATTGGAGTGGGAGAGATTGAGGCAGGCAGACCCACCAGCAATGGTCCATCATCACAATGGTCCAGGAGTAGGGGCAGTGTCAGAGGAGAAAAGGGGGCATATAGGAGAGATGTTGCAAAGGTAAAATCAATAGCCCTTGGCAACGGCTTGGAGATGGGCGGGGTAGGGGCAGTGAGGGATGATGGGGAGTCTGGGATGGTTCCTAGACTGTGAGCCTGAGGGCTGAGGAAGGTGGTGTTGCCTGCTGCAGTCATAGGGGAGGTGGAAGGGGGAAAGCCCAGTAGGTTGGGTGGGAGCAAGGAGTAGACATCGAAGACAATTTGGCCCTGATCAGGTACAGTTGCACCAGGAAAAGAATGTTTTCTTCCTCAGAGAATACAGCCTCAATACCAGAGGCATAGCAAACCCCCAAATCCCCAGGAGAATGTGGGAGGAGAGAGGGTGAGAGCAGGAGGGGAATGCAGGGAAGCATCTATTTTCAAGGTGATGCCACTTATGAGAAAAAAGAGCATGTCCACATTACCAAAAAAGTGAGATGCCCTCTCCTAGGCATCTCTGTAGGGCAAGCTCAGAGTTTGCTTACCAAACGCTATGAATGCTTCTTTCCCTAATGCACAGCCATTGATGGCTAAGGTTGCCAACTCTGGTAAGAACCGCAGCCTGCTGAGGAGATTTTCTGAAGCGCCGCCCACCTTCTTGTTGGCCGATAGATCCAGCTCCTGAAGACTGGACAGCAAAGGGATGACCTGGGCTTTTAAAATACCACAGAGCCACATACTCATGAGTGGAGCATGAAGGAGCAGCAAGGTCTACCTCTGCCCTGAGGCTGGACATCCTTTGGGGCCCTCCCCAAGGGTCTAATCCAAGAAATCACCATTAACTCTGTCCAGTGCGTTGGGAAGATGAGCCTGGTTTATTCTCATCTTCTCCAAACGTAACAGGATGAGATTAAGATAATTCTTTGTGATTGTTTTCCAACAATTTTTCACCTAACAAGAAGGCTGTTCATTAGTGATAGTGAAGACAGAGGTAGAGACCGAGGATAAAATTCTCAGCTTCCCTATCTCTGAAATCATCCTTTTGGGAGAATAAAACGAGAATGTAATTCTGATGATCTTTGCCTTATCTAAAGACACTTCTAGTTGTGACCCTAGCCGAGTCACAGGCTTTCATTCTTGCCTTGGTTTCCTCGTTAGTAAAATGAGTTTTGACTCCACGGTCCCCTTCCAATTCTAAATCCACAATCCTGTGAAGTCTCCCAGCCTCTCTGGAAGTCAGTGCCTTGTCAATAAAATAAGGGCTCCAATCTGGTGGCTTCTTAGGTCCTTTCCTTCCAAATCTGAAATGATCATCCTATGATACTGAGGCATAATGTGGGGTGGACTGCAATGTGCCAGGCAGGCACCGTGCTAAGTGCCCTTTACATGATCTCATCTAATTTTCACAACAGTCCTGGGAGGTAGTTGAGGAAAGTGAGGCAGACAGGGTTAAGTGACTTGCCCAGGGTCACACAGTTAGTGTCTGAGGCCAGATTGGAACTCGGGTCTTCCTGAATCCAAGCCCCAGTGCTCTATCCACTGCACCATTGTTCGACTGTTAGAATCATAAAGGCCTGGGTTCAAATCCTGCCTCTGATAGTTATTGGCTATATGGCTATGAGCAAATTACCTAATGTCTCTAAAGCCTCAGTTTCCAAAACTTTAAAATGGGGATGTTCCCACAGTAAATGCCCTTGCCTCAGGATCCTGATGGTTCCAGGTTAATTTGGGGGCCACCCTATATGCACACAACCCAGATTGCTGCCAAGGCTTGGGGCAGAGGAAGGAGGAAGTTCCAATGCAGAAGTGAAATTGGGTGACCAGTGGTCACTGGCCTAGGTTTGGACCACCTCCTTCTCAGCTCTTACTCAGAGATGCTACGTCCTCTTCCAATAAGGAACACTGGTGAAGGTCCAAAACCTGGAGATGCCTGAGATGAGCCAAGTGGACGGCAGAGGCTTTAAACCCTCCCCCCACCTCCTTATTGCTGGAGAGGTCCAGTGTCCTTAACTCAGGCAAATGTCCAAAAGCAGCACCTGCCAAGAAAAGAAGAATCCTGCAGATGGTGAGAAAATGAAAAGTACATGTTGTTCTTCCTTTTACACTTCGTTAACTTCATTTCCTACAGGTCACTTAGCATCAAGCAGCAATAGGGAGAAGTTAGGTGGCTCAGTGGATAGAGCTCCAGGCCTGGAGTCAGATGGACCTGGGTTCAAGCCATGACCTTTGACATTTGAGACCCCCAGAAATTGTTCCCAGATCTCATATCTCTCTTTAAAGTCTGATGCATAGGCTATCTCCCATGTGAGGAATGTGAGAAGGAAACCTTTCTCACCTTCACTTGTCACACCTGGAGATGAGCCTCTCTGGCCTTAATGAGGCTGGTCCTTGGACAAGGTCCGTACTTCCCAAACCTGCCAGAGCTCACACCCCAAGAATAAGCATTTATTAAAAATTTGTTGGTACAGTCAGGAATTTAGAGTGACTTCCACACCAGGGTGAGGCGTCCCAAGATGTTAGGAAGAGATCTAAGACTTGGGAACAATTGCTGGGGGTCTCAAATGTCAAAGGTCATGGCTTATTCCAAGAATTCTGAGTAAGATGAAAAATGATCCAGCCATTTTACCTCACCTAAAACCTGCACACTGCCTTGAGTTAATCCGCAGGTCTGTAACTTTAATACTTTCAAGTTAGGGGTATTTTTCAGCCCCTGCACGATGCTAGTCAGACTGCAGCCAATCTTTATGTTTATGGAAAGATCGAACTCTTCAAGACTCCGCATCTGGGGCAGCACCTGACCTGGGAAAAAAAGGGGGAAAAGTATGGATGATTAAATTAATTGGAATAAAGAGATAATAAGAAGCTAATTGCATTTTTTTTAATTCAGGGAGGAGGGAAGACCCTGCTGAATTACTTTTGATGAACCACCTAATCCTGGGAGCTCTCCTACCATTGGCCTTTGGCTCACTTTTCCCAAAGGCTGCTTACCTACAGACACTGCATCTTCTGCTGTGAGGTCACAGTCCATCAGCTTTAGGATCTGGACCTTGCTCCCCTCCTGGATTCCCCGAAGGATCTGGCTCAAGTTTCCTCCCACGTTGTTGTTCCAGGATAAATTGAGTTCTTCTAGGTCTGGGGCAGTTTTAAGGGCTTCTCCTGTAAGAAACTAGGCATGAATCCAAGTCAACTCAGTATTCTGTACAACTTGGTGGGAAAATGGGAAAAGAAGCCCCCAGGAACTCAGCTGGGTACTGCTTTGAGTTGCCAGGGCATTCTGTTGGCCCACAGAGAGATTTAGTCCACTTTGACTCCATGGATACCATGCTTATCTGAGCCAACAGTGATAGAATGACAGAGTATTAGAAATGAGTAGCCTGATAGCCATACAGTGTAGTGTTCGGAGGAAAGTCTAGACGGGATGCTTAGAATGTTCCTGAGGAACAAAACTATGGAGAAGGCAATGGGACAGAAAGGGATTCCTAGGCCTGGGTGGGTGAGAAGCCGCAGGACTTCTTAGATGCCAGGGTTAGGGCAGGGAGGGAAGAGCAGAGGGAGCAACCAGGCTGACAAACATTTTTCCTTGACAAGTAGAGGTCAGTTGAGCAAGGGAGATCTAAATCTATGAGCCTGTGAGGAATCTGGAGGATATAGAACAGTTATGCTTTTGACAGGGAGAAGAGGCAGTAGGCTAGGTCTGAAGCATGGGGTCTCACCAGAGGAGGGCAGACCGAACTAAGCTGCAAATGATGTGGGTATGAACAAGGGGCACTGAGGGTCCAGAACCTCCGTAAGAGACCATAAAGGGCAGAGTCTTCTCTATTTCCAGTTCTTCTCTCAGTCATTCAGTTAGTTGCTAAATCCTTACCTCCCCATTTAAAAATATTATGGGTCCTTTATATTACCAGTACCAACTAAATTAAGTCAAGACTATCATGGCTCACTTGATTGAATGTAAAAGCTTTCCAACGGGTCTCATTGCCTTCAGTTTCCCCCCTTTCTAATCGACCTACACACCTCTTCTATATTAACCATTCTAATCCATAACCGATCATGGTACTTTTCTATTAACAAGACTTCAGTGGTTCTTCATTGCCTACCAGATTCTTTAGTTTGGCCACAAATTAAGTAGGTGCTTAATAAACTTTCCCTTGATTTCAATCCATTATTTTTGTTATTGTCCTTAAGGGAAAGAAATTCTGGTAAAAGCATGGTAGACATTCTAAATGTTTTCCTGGTCATCCTGATCTGGGGGTGACTGGTATAGACATTAGGGCTCTGTGATTTCAGATTGCACTGTTCATAACTGAAAATTCTCCATATTTCCTCTTTCAAGAAAACATGCATCATACCCAATGCTAAGACATCGTCGATTGTGAGTCTACAGTTACTCAGTCGGAGGATTTTTAACTTCCTGACATGATGAATTTGTAGCATGATTGGCTTGAGAGCTCCACCTATGAAGTCATTCCAGGAAATATCCAGTTCTTCCAGGTCTGGGAGAAGAGGCAATAAAGCCGCTGGGAAACAATAGAAGACAACAGGCACGTGCATCAAATTCATGGGTGTCACTGGAAAGTAATTGTTCAGCTGGGCACATCTGCTGGGCTAGACTGACCTCGTTATTTTTACTGAGCTGCCTTTCTTTCATTCTTTTTTTATTCTTTCTGAGAAGGAGTTACAGTACGTGGGGTAGGGGGAAGGATACACCGGGAAATGAAGGTGATATAAAAGCAAAAGATAAAAATTTTATTAAAAAGACTACTTGTTCCTTGCTTGATGATGTTCATGTTGCATATTTTGTAATGCAAGGTAAAGAAAGAAGGGTAGGGTGTGCTTTTATTTTCTGCAGTACAAACAGTGTGTTTACTCTGGATTTAATTCCTTGAGTAAATAAGCCTGATATAATATTCCTCCCGAAGTTGTATATGCACAGTGAAGAAAACAAAACCAAGAAACAGTGATTGCACCAATGTAAATGAAAATAACACGAAAAGTCGGCTGAACTTCAGTAAAAGGCAAAGACCAGTTTTGGTCCCAAAGAACAGATGATGAAACATATTTGTCCTTCGCTAAGTATAGAGGTGAAAGACTGTGAGAGAAGAGTATTTCAAATGTGGTGGTTGTCATTGGCTGGTCCCAATAATGCTACCATATTTGGTTATCCTTTTAGTTGGGCCTTTAAAAATTATTTTTAAAAGTTAAGAATTTGACAAATATTAACAAACATGACATTGTCATATATAAATGTAGGAATCTCTTTGGCCAAGGATTTGGAACGAATAAAGATGATGGTAGTGAATCAGGGCAGAAAGCCCCAGTGTTCTCTGACTCAAGAATTAAAGGAGTTATGATTGTGTCTGAAAAGACATCTCTTTTATCCTGAAGGATGGGGAGAGGTGAGGGGTAAGCAAGTGTACTATGGAGGATACATCAAGTCAAGCAGTATTGGAGACAGAGGCACTGGGGAGATGGTATGAGAAGGCAGAGGACTGCCCAACCCCCAATGTCACAGTCTCCTTGAACAAGCAGCTTGGGACAATCTGGGAAGGAGAGGAGGACGTTGTAACTCCCACAGAAGGACTGTGATTTGGGCTGAGTTTAAGCTGGATAGAGCCACGTCAGAGTGCTATGGGGAAGAGACAGAACTCAATGAATTCTACATCTCCAAACTTTTCCTCCTCCCCTTATCTTCTTATTCTCTCTTTAAGAAGAGATGAATCCACTTTACCATTTCTTGTTCAACTCATGTTGACTTTCTGTTTTGCCACTTGTTTTAAAAGAAACCTGTTTGTCTAAGACTGTCTGTTACACTACTGATTTTTGTGTACCCTTCAGGTTTAAATATAACTGAGAGAGAAGTAAGTGGCAATATATCCAAGGAGAGAGGGATTTTCATAACTGCTAAGAACATCCTGAACATTAAGATTGGAGCTAGATAGAAAAGAGATTTTATTGATTCATATTTTTATAACTTCCCCAAAACAAAGAAAGATCAAATGAATTCTGACCAAAAGAAACTGAACCTATAGTAGTCCTTGGGGGAAAAGGACTGAATTCAGTTACTTTAGGTATTGGACAAGTTAGGTAGCTCAATGAATAGAGCGTTGGCTCTGGAGTCAGGAAGACTCATTTTCCTGCGTTCAAATCTGGCCTCATACACTTACTAACTGTGTGACCTTGGGCAAGTCACTTAATCCTGTTTGCTTCAGTTTCCTCATCTTTAAAATGAAGTGGAGAAGCAAATGCAAACCACTCCAGTATCTTTGCCAAGAAAACCTCAAATGAGGTCGTGAAGGATTGGACACGATTGAAAATGACTGAATGACAATCTTTAGGTATCTTCAGTGCTTTTGTTCTCCCCACACAAATCTGAAGACCTCCTCCCATCCCACTTCCCTGAAGAGGAAGGGTGAGGAAGAGCTGAGATGTTGGCTAAAGAGAAACAGTTGATTGGAAGAGTTTGAGGGGGTGGGGGACCAAGCCACAGAAAGCACAGTCACAGAAAGGCCTGATTCAAGACTATCTGGCGTTTCATGTTTGGAAATGGAATGAAATGAGACACTTATAAAATATTTAACAATAGGAGGTTGATTTAGCCATAGCATGGAAAGGACATTTAGCATTGATTCAGAGCCCAGCTGCCTTGCTTCTTACTTTAGCTGCTGCCATGCTGGGGCCATTTCAGGCTGGAGGGACAGCATCTCTGGCCTCCACGAGGGCTAGATTGGGAATGGAGGTCACATCAAGGACTTGAGTCAATTATATCTCAAGAACAGTTTCAATAATTTTTAAGGGAAATCTTGACTAGTCTATAGGGCAGATAGGACTTCAGTGGACATGGGGAATAATTTTTTTGTTGCTGGTGTTGTTCACAAATATTCTTCTTCCTCTCCCCCTGCAAAAAAAAAAGCCAACTGTGTTCTCTTTATTTGTAGATGCTATTACTCATTTCCATGTCAAGGTAGACACAGAGTTTGGTTCAATGAATAATTCTTGGAGGGGAAAACTAAGCTAATCTCTTTTCCCATCAAGGCTCAGATTTAGTCCAAGGAGATGTTTCCTGATGATGGTGTTACTTTTACTCTATGGGTAGTTAAAAAACCATACACGGCATACCTTTGGGGTCCATGTAGAGTTCCAGTTTATCAACATATTCTGAGGACTGATATAAATACATAAACCCACTACTAAGAAGTGTTAATTAAAGAAGAAAAAGAATAGTAGAAGAACAGATAAAAGATAAGATAAAGATAAAAAGGATAAAAGAGAATTGAATATGAAATCATGAATATTACATATAGCTATACACACAGACACAGACAGATAGACAGACAGACACACATATATATGTATATACATACATAAATGAAATTTGACCTGGTAATATTAATATTGCTCTACTTGTCCATGTACCCTTCTGAATTTCCTTTTCTTCTGTGTGTTTTTAATTTATCATTTTATTAACCATTATTTATAATTTAATTTTAATCAAAATTTAAAATGTAAAAATTTAATAAAATTTATTAATTTTTAAATTTTGCATTATTCTCACTCTTTCCTATAACTACCCCTTGCTCCCCAAGTCCTTCCTTGTAACAAATAAATACACTGAAGCAAAACAGACACGTACATTGGATGTCTGAAAATGTAGGTCTCATTCTGCATCTCTAGTTCATCACTTCCCTGGCAAAAGGTGGGTAGCATGATTTGTCATTGTTCTTCTGGATACATAGTTGGTCATTGTTGCAGTGATCAGAGTTCTCAAGTCTTTTAAAGTTGTTTTTCTTTACAACAGTAAACTTTGTACTTCTGGTTTTGCTCACTTCATTCTGAATCAGTTCATAGAAATCTTCCTAGGTTTCTCTGAATTCATCCCTTCCATCATTTCTTATGTCACTTTCAGTTACTTTGGTGGAATTGCTTTTCTTTGTTGAAAGGAATGCTTCAGTGAATATGGGTAGGAAGGCAGGTAATGATTATATTAGGCTTTTTTTTTTTTGGAGAGGCAATTGAGGTTGTGACTTGCCCAAGGTCACATGGCTAGTGAATGTGTCAGGTATATGAGGCCAAATTTGAAGTCAGGTCCTCCTGACTCCAGGGCCAGTGCTCTATTCACTGCGCCACCTAGCTGCCACCTAATGATTGTATTAGGACAAAATGGATATAAATAACAAAAAGCATCCCCAAAATTCCAAATAAAATCAAATGTAATGATTCCTTCAATAGCAACAATGACTCACATGTCATAGTGGCAGAGAAAAATATTTTTTTGCTACAACAGAAAGAATCTATGAGTTGGAAGACCTGAATTGTAGCCCTAGCTTGGCCACTAATTAACAGTACAAACTTGGGCAAATTGCTTCCCCTCTTTGGATCTTGGCTTCCCTTCAGCCTATTGACTGAAGTAAGTTTGTTCTAGCTGTAATATAGGAGTTTGTAATATTTAAATTTTAAAATTGCTTTTCTGTGGGACTATAGGTGGCCTTATATGAGTCTCTGAAGGGATCCCTCTCCCAGATGAGAAAAGTGAGGTCACCAAAAGGAAGATGACTTGCCCAAGGCTAGCCAGGCTTTACGCAACACCATCTTGGCTAGTTATGGCGGTCTCCTGCTAAAGTCTCCTTTTCCTTTGCAGTGACATGACATTTTGGTAAAATAACAACAACCACCTCCCTCTGCAAAACAAACCTAGATGTGTTCTTTTTCTATTTGTAGATACTATGTGCATGGTGTTTCTGTGACAGGATAGACACAGAGTTTAGTTAAATGAATAATTCTTAGAGACAGAAACCAAGGTCATCTCTCTTCCCACCCAGGCTCAAATTTAGGCCAAGCAGATGTTTCTTGCTTATAATGTGACTTTTTACTCCATGGGTAATTGAAAAGCCACACATGGCATGCCTTCTGGGGCTCAGGCAGGGCTCCTGTTTATCAGTGTGTTCTGAGGACTCACTTAATCTGCAACAACAGATGTTGTCTATGGAGCAAGAAGCAATTAAGAGTTGGATGGTACCACCAAGAGGAAACAGGAACCAAAGGAGGCTGTCCTATAAACTCAATGTAAACTCATTGAATCTAGAATAAATATATAACATATGACATGTTATAGGTGATAATAATACAAATGTTATTATTCTTCTTATTTTGCAAATGGGGAAGCTTAGGTTCTGAGAGGTTTGGCCACTTGTCTGTGGTTCCCAGGCTAGGAAGAGTTCACTCTCAGCCCATTTCTCTTATTGATACCCACCGAGTTCAGCAACATCAGTCAATGTCAATCCACAGCTGTTTAGATCAATGCTTCTGCTGTTGGGTTTCTTTCCCAGCTTCTGCAGGAACTGTTCTATCTTAGCTGAATTGGATTCAGAATCTGTTTCTGTATCAAGTGACTGAGACTCTGCTGTGGCATAAAAATAAAGAAGGATTTGTAGTTATTGAAAGATTCATTTCTTCACTCCCTCAGACAATAGTTTCGAGTTGTGCAAGACACTGTACAAAGTACGAGGGTAATACCAGTAATAATTGTACTTTAAAATTTGCAGATTGCTTTACATTTGTAACATCTTGGACCCCTCTCACTTGAAGATGCTCAGAAAGCTAACCTAAGTTCTTTCTGCTTTGCTAGCAGAATCCTCTCTAAACCATAGCTCAGAAGCTTACATTTAACAAGAAAGCTAGAAGACACATTTTGTTCAAAAGCAAAGGTATTTAATGAAATAGAATAATACTGGAAAAAAGTAACAACAGACCAGATTCTCCCTACTCTTTGCCTATAAACTTGTTACTCAACCTCCCACAAACTATATTTTCAATAGGAAAGGGGAACTTGCAAAGCATTACACATAGAACACGTACACATCGGGATATGTGTGTCCAGGATACCCAGGTACAGGGGCAACTCATTTATCCGGTGCTGCAGAATCACCAGGTCCTTTGGTGATGTCATGGTAGTGTCATCTGCTGTCCCTGCTCCTAAATGAATGTCATTAAACATCATACTTTGTTGGGCATCTCTTCTTTACTCCAGCTGGTCTCCAGTTATATCCAGGGATGTTTAATACTCTGTCTACCATCCACTGGAAATGTTGTACTTACTAAACCTCTCTATGGCAGGGGGAAGCTGCAGCTCTTACAGTCAGTGACTAAGGATCTCTTCCCCTCAGATTGCGCCAGAAGGTAGCTCATGCACAAGCTAAGATCACAGCTACTCTATGAATTCTGTTCTTATTTACTTTTTCTTCTTAGTCCTTTAGTTCAACTTCCATCTTACTTCTCAGAAGTCCGTTTTAGTTGTCCTTCCTTACTGTAACTCATAACTGGAGAAAATCTCCCCATGGTTCTACTTTCTAAAATAGGAAAGCTGCTGAGTTAAATTGTGGTGAGGAAATTACTTTTGATTTCCACCTAACGTTCTCCTTCATTCTATGCAAATTACTTGGTTAGTTGGAAAAGACTGAGAAGGCTAGTAATCTTTTATCCTACCTTCTACCCCCACAACCCCAGTACCTCCTAGTCTTTCTCTCTTCTCTTTAAATTCTTTACCCCAGGTAAATAGTTTGCAGTTTTGGAAAATTACATGGGGTTGTGTTTAAACATCTATAATATAACACAATCAGTATCTTGATAGGTGTTGAAATGAATATATAATATCGTTGATGGTAGTTTTCTCCAAGGTCCTGTAATGAACCATATTACAAGGGCATGCAGTAAACAGGAGCTCTTGTGGCAACGGGATATTTAGAATACGATAAAAACCATATACAGTTAGCAGTATAGACATCTAGACCAAATGATTGCTTGGGCAATAAATAATTCTAAGTATATATTAGCAGCAACACATGCAACATTGCATTTTATCATGTTAGATAAAAAGTTATTTATATATACAGTATATATATATATAATGCAATACATACTGCTAGATATAGGCATATATATGTATTTGCTATATGTAGAGAGGCATGATCACTCTGTGAATTTTGTCCACAATTTCTGAAGAGGACCAAAGACATCATGGGTGATATCACTGATGTAACTGTAGTAGCACATAAGGTAACAAATCATAACTTTTATTTAACACATACTGATTTGTTATAATTCTTTCCAAAGCACACATCACATGCAGTCTAACAATGAGCATCCCCTGGCTATGCAGATAATCACTTCTCCATTTTCTATGAAACATCAAAAGTAAGCTTAGTTACCAGTTGAATAGTCCTGGTACCTGTCCCTAAGTCTGTGGATGGCTCACCTGAGGGACAGAATGGTGGAGTGGAAAGGGCACCAGATTTGGTGTCAGAGTCGACTAACAAGGATTTATAAAGCTCCTACTGTGTGCCAGACATCGGCTAAGCACTGATGAAACCGAGAAAGACAAAAGACTGTCTTTAAGGCATTCACAGTCTAATTGTGGGGGGGGGAGACAACATAAAACAACCATGTACAAACCAGACATATACCAGATACATCAGAGGTGATTGCAGAGGTCAAGCACCACTCTTAAGGGGCATTGGAAAAGGCTTCTTACAGAAAATAAGATTTTAGTGGAGACTTGAAGCCAGGAAGTGGAGAAGAGGAGGGAGAATATTTCAGGCATGGAAGACAACCGGTGAAAATGCACAAAATCAGGAGACCTGGATTCAAATCTTGACTTTGCTAACTGTGTGACCTTAGAAAATTCACTTAACCTATCTGGGCCTCAGTTTACCAATCTTTGTTTAAAAATAAGTGGAATGGACTAAATATCTGAAATCACTTCTGGCTCCTAATCTATGATCCACAAACCAATTGCCCAAGGTGTAAATCTGAGGTAGAGGAGGAAGTGGAGAACCACTCCAGTGTCTTTGCCAAGGAAACGCCATATGGAGTCACAGAGAATTGGACAAGACTGAACAATAACAACAATAATTATTATTATTACATTTATTTTGTGTATTTAATGTTATAGTGAATATACTATTATATTAAATGATATTAAATAAATATTCGTAGCTACTTTATATGACATTATGCTTGGTAGGTATATATAGCTGCCATCCCTTCATCCACTTTTTATATTTGTCTGAACAAATACTATTGACTCAAAAAATCAAAGGTTTCATATATTTTCCTTGAAATATAGATTTTAGTTCCTACAGTTCTTCACATTTCATCAGCACTTCTGTGATATTTCCAGTTGTTATTTATATTTACTTCTGTAAGGCTAGGACACAGGAGATTATTTATTTCTTCCTGGCTACTTACCCTAAAATTAAGATATGGTGCCATTTAGCAGTTAGTGGTGATTTAGTTATAATGGTCTTATCATTAGAACAAGCGTGTTTTGCAAAGGCTTCCCACAGCCTGGCCACAGCACTGACTACTTCCCCCCACCTCCCACTACATCCCCTTCCTCAGACACATTAGATAGAGGAGGATCAGCTCTCATTCTTTCCTGTACTTCAATCTTTGACAATTATGTGGCCCTTCCCCTTGCCAAGGCTAACTCCTGTTTATATTCCCTTAATCCCCTCCCCTCCCATCTTCTCCAGTGGGTGGCTTCTTCAGATATCCCACTCCTCTCAAGTGTTCAACCTCCCTCTAACTAGTGTTTCTTTGCCTGCCTCCTTCAAAAATGTCTAAGTCTTTCCCCATCTTTAAAAAAAAACACCTTTATTAAAAACCTGAAAAGACTTACATGAACTGATACAAAGTGAAGTGAGCAGAACCAGAACATTAAAAGCAACACAGTAACAGCAACATTGTACTATGATCTACTATGAATAATTTAGCTCCTCTCAGCAATACAATAATCCAAGACAATTCCAAAGGACTCCTGATAGAAAATTGTATCCATATCCAGAGAAGGAACCAATGGAGTCTGAATGCAGATTGAAGGATGCTATTTTCACTTCATTTTTTCTGTTTTTTTCCTTTTGTTTCTTCTTTCACAGCATGACTAACATGGAAATATGTTTTACATAATTGCACATTTATTATCTATATTGAATTGTTTACTGTCTTAAGGAGGGGGAGGGAAGAAGTGGAGAAAATTTAGAGCTCAAAATATTATTTGAAATGTTAAAAATTGTCTTTATGTAATTGGAAAAAATAAAATACTATTTTTAAAAAGACCTTCATTAGACCCTACCATCTGCTCAAGCAAGCACACTCTATTTCTCTTCCCTTTCTCAGCCTAAAACCTACAAAAAGCTGGCTATATTGCCTTTCTTCTCACTCACCATTCACCAATCAAGTCAGATTCAATTTACAATCTGACTTTTAACTTTACTCAACTAAATTGCTATCTCCAAAGTTACCAGAGATCTCTTAATTGCCAAATCTGATGCTATTTTCTCAGCCCTTCAGTTTTTCAATCAATTTTGAAAGTTCTGAGTGTGAATCTTACTTCAAACACGATAGACATGTGACCCTGGAAAAATCACCTAAAGTCTTTGAGCCTTGGTTTCTTTATCTGTAAAATGGGGATAATAACAGTACAGGATTGCTGTGGGGATCAAATGAGGTAATATATGAACAGTATGTCACAAACCTTAAAGTCATACATATATATGTATGTATGTATGTATATGTGTGTGTACTACTTCTTTTCTCCTTTTCCTCCTTCTCCTTTTCCTCATGCTTCTTCTTCTTCCTCCTCTTCTCCCCTTTATTATGATCATCACCAGCTGCATTTGACCCTGTTAAACCACCTTTTCCTCTAACACACTCTCTCCTTTCTAGTTTTAGTGACACTCGTCCCTCCTGGTTTCCTTCTTCTGTCTAACCAATTCTCAGGCTCCTTCACTGGTTCATCAGCCGTATCTTGCCCCCTTTGTTCCCCAAGGTTCTGTCCTGGACCCCTTATCATTTCTCTCTTTCTTTTCTCTCTCTGGGTGGCCCTCTTTAGGCTAACCATCCCCAGCTGTTCCCTACTATGATCCCAATATGGTGCCCTCACCATCCTGGTTGCCTTCCTTTGGTTCCTCCAGGTTTTCACTATCCTACCCCAAACTTAACACAAAACTCCAGATGTGGCCTGACCAGGACAAAGTCCAACAGGAACTATGCCTCCTTTAATGCAACCTGAGATGGCATTTACTCTTTTCAGTTGCCAAAAATAGAATAGAATTTCACTGATTGCCTGGCTGCCTTCTTTTAAATCGAGAGTATTTAACCCAGGGTCCGTAGCCTGGGGCTATGGAAAAGATTGCAAAGGATCGGTAATCTTAAATAGGGAGGAAAATTACACTTTTATTTTTGCTAAGTGAAATTGATTCTTTCCTTCAGTTATTTAAAAATGTTATTTAGATAAGGGATCCATAGGCTTCCCTAGGCATTCCATAGGGATCCATGACACCAAAAGGGTTGAGGGTCTCTGTTATAAAGGGACACCTCATTCTGGCTTCAAAATCAAGATGGCCTAAAAGAACAACAGGATATTGTTCTTGGATCCAACAGGATACAAAGAAAAATCTTCCACAGCTGTAAGGCTCCTTAGACAAGCTTTTACATTTTCCACATTAAGTTGTCGTTACAAACAACAGCATATAGTTCATCAGAAAATACCTGTTTCTGAGGTGGTTGGTGTCTTGGAGTTGGTCTCAACTTTGGTTTCAGTCCCAGCCTCAGTCTCCATCTCCTTATCAGGTTGAGAATCGGGCACTTCCAGCTCCCTGTTCTCCTTCTGAAGGTCAGATTTGGGAGGGTTGGGTTTAGACCCCTTGAACAATCTACTGACCAAGGAGCCCTGGGACTTCTCTTTCTCAGAGGATGTTTTCCTCTGTAGCTGATTCATGAATAAGTTGAAGGGGGATTTTCTCAAGCTGCCTTCTCCTGCTTTCTCCTGTTTGGATTCTGAGAGAGAAGAAATACAGATACTGTCCAAAAGCTTTAAGCTGTCCACCCCCAAGAGTCAAGCATTGGTCCCTGTGCCATGTTCTTGCCTCTTCATTCTTATTACTAGGGTTGTTCTAGGCAAATAAGGATGTAATTAATACAAGCTCTGGGAGCCCACCCTAAGTAGGGTTTGACCAAACTAAAGCAAACTTCACTTTTTTGCTTTATTCCTAATGTGACATCAGCTGCCATTGATCTTAACCTGGGCAACACAGGCCTCAGAGTCTTTTCAGAGGCCTCCTTAGTGCACTACACCCACCTCTCTGGGCCCGGTTCCTTGTTTTTAAAGTGAGCAGTGGTTCCTGCCAGCTCTGGATCCAGGATCCTCGTTAGGAATCACATAAAAGGTAATTTCTTAAGGGCTTACTGTATTTGAAATCCCACTGCTAGAGACTGGGACCATTGATTATTATGTTCTCTTCATTTCATCTGGATAAAAAACGTTGGGGGAGGAAGGGGAGCGGCCAGGCTTGAAAGTCTTGGAGAAAGCCCTGCAAAGACCTTTATTTTAAAAAACAACAAAGAAAAATGGAAGGAAAAAATGTCTCTGCAGCCAAATTCAGCTCTGGAAGAGTTAAAAGGAGATGAAAATGTGTAGCAGGATGTGGTCCTATTTACGAGGGAAACCACACCCCCCCCACCCCCCCACCACCCCCCCGTGGTCCAGGGCTAAACCCACACATAAACGATGACCTCATTGTGGAGTAGAATGGGGGCGGAACCCGAGAGTCTGAGGATTTAAAGCTTAAAAATCCTCCGGCTCAGCCCCATGGCTTGTCAGGTGAGGAAACTGAGTCAGAGACGGGAGCAACAGAAAAATAGAGTAAAAGAAAGATGACCACTCATAATAATGGAGGGATGAATGAAGAAGAAAAAAGCATCTGAGAAGCTGGGGAAGAAATCGCCACAGGATTTCTGAGCTGGAGGGAACCTAATTACGGAGTCAATCAACGAGTTACAGTGGCTCCGTGTGTAAAACCAGGAAGGGAGACTGGACAATGTCTAATCTCCCCTCTGGTTCTCCAGGACTGCCCACCATGAGCCTGTTCTTTCCCTCCCTTCTTCCACCCTAGTGCTCAACAGTTATTATTTCACAGAAAGGGAAACTGAGGCACACAGAAGTGAGGTCCACACTTTGCCCAAAGCTGCATAGTGAGGAAGGGGTAGGGTGCATAGACCATCAGGCAGCTGGATTTAGAAAAATGCCTTTTCAAAGAAAATGTTAGAAACATTAGGAAAAAAACAACCATTGGCATTTCTAAAGTATTAACAGCTTGTAAAATACTTTCCTCGCAGAGGTGCCAGGAAGCAATAAATGAGGTATTGCAAGCATTATTTCCATTTTGGAGAAGTGGAAGTAGAGGTATTATTGAGGAAATATATGGTTGAGAAAACAAAGCGGGTTGGCCATCAGCTAGTCAGTCTGAGTATTCCACTGGTGGTGTTTTTGTTCATTGTTTCAGTGGTGCCTGACTCTTCATGACCCCATTTGGCGTTTTCTTGGCAAAAATACTAGAGAGGTTGGCCATTTCCTTCTCTAGCTCATTTTACAGATGAGGAAACTGAGGCAAATAGGGTTAAGTGACTTGCCCAGGGTCACACAGATACCAAGTATCTGAGGCCAGATTTGAACTCAGGAACTCTTCCTGACTCAAGTCCTGGTACTTTAGCCACTGCACCTTCTCACTGCGTGTCAAATAGATTTTTTTCTATATAGAAAAGTTCACAAATGTGAAAAAATGGAAAAATACAACCTCGTAGGATACACTTATGGTGAACTAGCCAGTAAGACATTTGATGGACGCCTGTACGTCCAGCTCAGCTCAGGTTGTTTCTGGTGCTGACCTAGTGTTTCTTGCATATGAAATAGTGCACAGGCAAATGCAAAATTTGTGTGATCCTCAAATGGTTCTCTGACATATCAAATTCATCAGAACAAGTTTTCATTTTGAAAACAAGCATTATACCAGAACCCACGACGGGCATTTTATGTGTGCTGGGTTCCATTGCTTATTGTCTCCCACTTCTCCATTGAAAGTGAGCTCCTTGAAGGTAAGGACCATGTTTTTCCTTTCTTTGCATCTACAGAATGTAACACTGTCTGGCTCATACTAGGTGTCTAATAAATGTTTGTTGATTGACTTACAGAAACTTTTTTTGGGGTGTGATAGCAAGACTGAATGCAAAGTGAGAGCCCAGCCATAAAAATGGTGGCAGATGAATGTGTATGATATTATCATGCTGAATCATGAGAGGTCGTATAAACTGGTGTCAAGTGAAGAAAGCCAAGCAGGAGAATCTCTCAAGACACGTGATGACTACAGTGGAAAGTGTGTAAGATTGGAGTTAGAGACGACCTGGGTTCACATTCTTTTTCTATTTGCTGCCTGTGTGACCCGGTCTCTTCACTTCTTCTGTCTTCAGTTCATTAATCTGTAAAATGGAGGTGATTAAACTCTGAGCTTTCTAAGGAACCTTCTAGCTCTAAATCTCAGAAGCTATGAATGCATGATGAAGCCCATCCCTTCACTATGTAAAGAGGTGGGGGTCTATGGGAGCAGATTGCCTCATACATTGTCAAGCACAATTCCAGCAAATATCCCCCCAAAAGTATTTATTACAAGGGAAAGTTCCATGGTTGGAGCCCCGGGGGAGGAAGAATGTTGAAATCACACAGTGTAAAAACAAAAGGCATGAACAGAACATTTAAAATCCAAAGAGCTAACATTTCTGCTAATTTGCTTTGTTTTTCAGACATGAAATGCTAGATTTTCAATAGATGAGTTTTTTGATGAGACAATATCAGAATAGTGTATTTTAATTAGTAATCTTCCTGGCACAGAAATCATCGTTCTCTGTCTCTGTCTTTCTGTTCCTGTCTGCTTCTGTCTCTTTCTGACTGTCTGTCTCTCTTTGTAACAGGCAGAGAAAAGTCACTTACCTTCTTCCATCTTGTGGGTGAGGTTAAAATTCATTAGTAATTCACCAAGTGTAGTTTCAGGATCTTGAAAAATGCTTATCCCAGCTCCTGGGATAAAAATATGCTTTTAGAGTGGCTTGTCCAAGAGAGAATGCATTTCCTGGATGGTTCCTTTCTTCCCAAATTTGACCTCAGCAGCTCAGTTCCAATGCCACCAGGCTGTCTGTGACCTGCACCAGCTGGGGCCTCAGCAGCCTAACTCAGATGACTAGCCTTGGAAAAAAGACAAGGTGTGACTGCAAAGGTCCTGAAAGTAGAGCTTCTTGGGAAGTCTGACTTTGCCTGTAAGGAAGTGATAGGGAGGAGTGACTTTCCTACCTACTAAGGATTGTCAGGGACAGTGTGTACCAGGCTGACCCACCCAGGAAGATGAAGTCCCCAGGATTCCTAAAGGCTGCCTGAGAAGTAAACACATTCTTCAGTTTTTCCACCTTGCTACCAGCCTTGAGAAGGTGGGTGACAACCATGAGCCCTGCCAGGCTCCTCTCCACAAGGAGCCCTGCAAATAATGGGGAGTAGCAGGTCAATTGTATTTTTGTTGAAAGATCAGGGACGAGGAGGAACTGAAGTGCACAAATGTAATAAATATTGTTGCACCTGTAAGGAATGAGGAATATGAGGAATTCAGAAAAGACTTGGGAAGACTTGGATAAATAATGCCGAGAGAAGGAAGCAGAAGTACAACATACATACTCAGTGACCACAGTCATACAAATCAATCAAAGGAATCCTAATGCTACATAATTCTAATAACTGTAATTGGTTTTTTCCTTTTCAAAAAAATTCTGAACTTAGCAAACATCAAATAAAATGAGCACTTTCATATGCATTGCGGAGTAGGGGCTGATTTTGCATGAAATTACAGATTTCTGTTAGGTACAAATTGCTTTTCTTTTAAAGAAAGGCAGTGTGTCACTTTCAAAGTTATCCAACATGTCTGCGATTCGTCTGGCCTTGTTTCTGATCCCTTATCATTGTTTTTGGGGAGCCCTATCCTAATCTCCTTCTCCCTTCTTCCTCCCACTTCCATTTTTCCTAAGAAAAGAAAAAGAAAGACAAAACTCTTGTAGCAAATATGCGTCATCAAGCAAAGCAAATGAACAGATGGGCCACCCCCAAAAATATGAGCGTCTCCTTTTCCCCCTTTGGTCTATCACCTTTCTAGGTGAGAAGCTGTTTACGCGCTTCATCATTCATCACATTTATTGATCAGAGTTAAGTTTTTCAAAGTTGTTCGTCTTTATAACGTTGTTGTTGTTGTTGTAGAAGTTTTCCTTCTGGTTCTTCTCACTTCATTTTGTATCGCTTCCTACACGTTTTTCCAGGTTTTTCTTTCATAGTTTATGATGTCACAATCGGCATTCTATCACATTAGTATATGACGATTTGTTCAGCCATTCTCCGTTTGATGGGAACCTTCTTAGTTTCCAGTTCTTTGTTATTTCAAAAAGAGACATTATAAATATTTTTGTATGGGGGCCATTCTTTTAGGCCATGGTTTAAATTGGCTTCCAGAATAGTGGGTCCAATTTATAGTTCTGCTAATAATGCATTAATGTACCCACAGTTTTCCCACAGCTCCTCCAACATTTGCCGTCATGTTTTGTCATCTTGGCCAGTCTGATGGATATGAGCGTTGGACCTCAGGTCAAGAAGACCCCAAACTGAAATCCTGCGTCAGATACTTGCTAACTTAATAACTGTATGACTCTAGGCATGTCACTTAACCTGTGTTTGCTTTCATTTCCTCATCTTCAAAAGGGGAATAATAACAGCACCCACCTCTCATGGTTGGGCCCTGGAACCCCTCTTCCTGCCCTGGGATTCAGAGTCTCCTGCTACAGGTACCCCATCCCTGATGGGTGTCGGAGTTTTCCATGTGTCCTGGAAGTCTCTACTTTCTCTAGCACTTCGTATACTGCAGGCCTTGAACTTTGATGCCCAGGAGGGGTGGGTAATGCCTGCTAATTTGTTCTAGTCTGACACAACGATGAGCAGGGAGTCACCAGTTCTAGTCCTTCTGGTAAGATGGCGGCCAACCCTGTCCCAGGCCTTCCTTGCTCTCTTCCTGGCTTTGCTACACAGGACTCATGGGGACTCACCATCCATCCTTTCGATATGCCCTCCAGACCCCAGAGTACCACCATCTGACCTGTGGTGACACTCTCAGGACGCTTGGGCATTCTCATCTACCTTAAACTTGAACCCACCCCAATCTACCTAATCTCTTCTGATTAGAATTTGTCCTCTTTGAGAGAAGGGACCCACTCAAATTTCTATCTTTATTTCTAGCACTTAGTAAGCTCTTAATTGATGATTAATTAATGTTTTTTTTCATTCATTCATTTGCCTGA
This sequence comes from Pseudocheirus occidentalis, assembly GCA_028646575.1. Lineage (NCBI taxonomy): Eukaryota > Metazoa > Chordata > Mammalia > Diprotodontia > Pseudocheiridae > Pseudocheirus > Pseudocheirus occidentalis. The sequence continues at coordinate 184,544,452 of CM053600.1, read as the reverse complement.
GGGACCCGGTATAAGAGCAGACTGGGGGGTCACCAGTAATAAGTGATCGAGTCATTGGGACCCCTTTCCCAATCCCTCTGAGTTCTTTCTTTGCCAATTATTTCTTATTTATCTCATTTATAGCTTGTTTGTCTATGGTCATTTGCATGTTATCTCCCTCGTTTATCTTTCTTTGTATTCTCAGCACTTAGTAGCAACACCAGGCACATAGTAGGAGATTAATCAATGTTTATTGACTGACTGACTGACCATGGCTCTGCTCCTCACACACCCGGTGACAATCACACCATACATCATTAGTTCCTCACTATATACAAACCTAGCAGTGGCCCCAGGGGCAGCCACACTCCTGAGACTCCTCCGCCCTTCAGATTCTACAGCTGTGGTGAGTCCAGAGTAATGGAGCTCATGTGGACAAAAGCATTTCTGACCACACCCTGGACCCCACCTGAGTACTGAAGTTTTATCCCTTATGTCTCAAGGAGAAGGATGAGGGCATGTTGTGCAAACTAAGCTGCTGGCTTAGCTGCACACCTTGCCTTATCTTCTGTTGAGAGATTAGCTTGGAATTTTGTACTTTGCCTCGTGGTGACTCCTTAATACAGTGCAGATCCTGGAGAATAAGACCATTACGAGATTAGTGTGATAAGTTGACTCTGGAGAAGGTAGAGGCTGGATTTGATGCCCTCCTAGGCCCCCTTCTGCTTTAAACAAATCTATGGACAAAACAAGTCCATAGTCAAGGACTGCATTTAAAAAAAAATCAAATTTCACTTCCTTCAGAGAAATTTTTTTTCTATTTTGGTATAGAAAGCCTTAACATGTTGGCATATTGAAGTATGTTATATGGGCTAGAGAATTCATTTAAAGTCTTTGATAATAGAATAACATTTCCAAGTTTTTGAGGACAGTTTTGGAGACCTAGAAAATTCTCATTGGCTGAGTTTATGTAGGGAGATAATCAATCCCCTCTTATTTGATGTTTACTTGAATAGTCAATCTGTTGAGGGCCTGTACACCTAATTAACAGCATTTTATAGGTATACCATTTGGTATAAGAGGCATTGAATGAGACAACCTAAGAAATTTTGTGTTGAAGAAGACCATGGAAGTCCCAGCATGGAGAACATTTCAGTGACTCCTAGGGTTTGAGGCTAACCGGGAAGGGACCTTAGACAGAACCTCCCTGGGTAGCAGCACCTAGGAGTACCATCACTTTTACTTGGATTCAAAAGAGACACCATATTCAAGATACTTTGAGGGTCCAAGTAAGCTCAAAACTGAAGTCCATTAGCCCCCATCACTGTGTTTACTTATATTAGTCAGATAGAGGAAACTTTTTTTGAAAGCAAAAGTATTGAATAGTAAGAACAGTGAGAAAAGTAACAATATGACCACTCTCCCATAATTAGGGGGATACAATGTTTCACAAAGATACACATCATTGGTGGGAATAATACACACATACTGAGGGAGCACACATTGGGAAGACATGTCTGACCAGAGCCCATGAGTCAGATGTTACACCCATAGGAATTGTGTGTAGCCAGTGCACACAAGTAGAGAGTCATACAACTCTTAATTCTGTGGGTGATGGTGCCTCTTTGCTCCCACTGATACTGTGGTTAAAGCTGGGTATATAGTCTTGGCCAAGTGTTGCCCTGTGGATCTCATGGTCCTTTCTAGAAACTTGATTACCTTGTAAGTTCCTTCTGTAATTCTCAGCACTTAGCCCAGTACTGTAGGAGTTTAATAACCGATTGATTGATTGATGATTGCAGAATTTTTCTCTCCCAATAGCTTCTGGTTTCAGCAAGAATCCTCAGTTGAGCTGCTCTTTCTTCCTCATAAAAGGAAGAACGGGCTCTGTTATCTCACTTTTAATTCAGAACCCTAAGCTTACATTTCAGTACCTTCAGTGGGAAAGGCAGGCTGTTCAAACACTGAGTCAACCCGGACAAGGCAAATAACATTAACTCTTTTCTTTCCCTAAGTAGAGGAACCTGTGAATACACAAAGTCGAGTCTGCAGAGGTGAGTTTTTTGGTCCACAGATCTGCCAGCCATCAAAGTAGAACCTAGAGGTGCTTTGTCTGTCTTTGAACATCCTTCCTCCTGCTTATCAGTATCAGGGTTTCTGTTCCAGGACTCTCTCTGACTTAGCATTATGAAATCCTTGTAACTACTTTTTTGTTTCTGATGCCTTCAAAATAATTTTATAAATAATGGCTGCCTTCCAACAAATGGCAAAGAGTCAATCCAGATCTTAAGAAATGGATTTTTAAAATTCCTTCTCTTCCTCTGGATCTTTCATATCCCTCATGAATAAAAAGGAGAGAGAAAAGCAAGAATAAATAAAGCAGATGAAATCTCTATAAGATGACACCAACCACAATAATCTTTTGTTCTAAATTCCTGCCTTTATTTTAAGAACAGCAACAATCCCCTTAAACTATGAACTGACCTTTATGCAGATTTAGAAACCCAAGCCCATAGAAGTTGTGACTTGCCCAAGGCTTCTTACTAAGAGGTGGAATTTAAACCCAAGCTTTCTGAGTCTAGACCTAATTCTCTTTCCACTACAAAATAATGATTCTTGAGGAACAAACAGGTCACTCTTCAGTCCTTGAAGCACCAGAATCTTACAGAACTCAGTCAAGTGGGTTCAAAGGCTCCATGATACAGAAGATAGTCATTGTATGTGAGAACCTTAACTACTGCCTAATAACTAATTAGTGAGGCTATATAATAGTTGCCTTGAAGAATATTCATTCATATCTAACATAGAGAAATCAATTGCTGAGTCCAAGGGGCTAGTATACCTGATCACACCCTAATTTGTAGGGTAACCAGGTTCAGTCTGAGGAAATCTGACCAATAACTAGCAGAATTAGGCTTCCTCTTCTTTTTTTTTTTTTGGTTTTTGGAGGACAGTTGGGGTTAAGTGACTTGCCCAAGGTCACATGGCTAGTTTTTTTGTGTGTGTGTTAAGTGTCTGAGGCCGGATTTGAACTCAGGTCCTCCTGACTCCAGGGCCGGTGCTTTATTCACTGTGCCACCTAGCCGCCCCTGGCTTCCTCTTCTTGATGACTTGAATTTCCTAAGTCCTCTATTCAGCTCCTAGGATTGTTGTTCAGTTGTTTCTCAGGTGTGTCCAACTCTCCATGACCCATTTGAGATTTTCTTGGAAAAGATATTGGAGTCATTTGCCATTTCCTTATCCAGCACATTTTATAGATGAGAATTATCTTAGATCATTGTATTGCTGAAAAAAGGTTAAGTCTATCATAGTTGGAAGATTCACCTTCTTGAGTTCAAATCCAGCCTCAGACACATATCAACTGTATGATCCTGGGCAAGTCACTTACCCCTATTTCCCTCAAATTCCTCATCTGTAAAATGAGCTGGAGAAGGAAATGGAAAACAATTCTGGTATCTTTGCCAAGAAAATCCCAAATGGGGTCACAGAGAATCAGACACGACAGAACAAGATGCTAATATTTAAACCTTACTCAACATCCTAAGCCATTTTATAAGACAGCTCAAATTTTACCTCCTTCCCCAAGATCTTTCCTTGATCCTCTTGACTGAACACCAACCTTCTTAGGTCATTTTGTGACATTTATATAAATATCTCTTGACTGTGTGATTATACATTCTTTGAGTCCGGGGATTATGTGGGTTCACCACAATGGTTTGAACATCTTTTTAAATGCTCCCCTTTCATGAAATCCATATTCCAGCCAAACCAAACTCTGTCTCATCTTGTCTGTACTCCCCTGCCTCTGTGAAGATGTGAAGGACTCTTCCTCCATACTTTTAAAAACTCAGTTGATCACATAGACAGAGGACTTGGGTTCCAGTCCCAGCTTCACCACTCCTTAGCCTCCATGATATTGGGCAAATCACTTAGTAATGACAATGTAAGTATGGTCAGACGTGCTCCCAGGATGATGCAGTCCTCTCCCTTTGTCTCCTTAATAAAAGTCTAGACTCTCTTTAAAGGTCTTGGGTTTTTCTGTCTCCAGTGCGAGCACTTCATTGACATCATACTGACTGCTTGACAAGGTGTGAATTTGCTTTGTCCTGGGTCCTGGTTGCTTCTGTGTTGACTTCCATAGGACTTCCACACTCTTGGCTGGACTATAAGAGAGTTCAGAGGAAGGAGAGCTAGAGATAAAGAGGCATTTTTTCCCCCTTTCTAGGAGAGGACCATGACATGGGGAAGGTGATATCATGAATTGCAGGTGAATTGGATTTAGGTGAAGCAGGGCTGTGCAAAGTCATCAGCCTCATTCTCTCCTCCCAGAGAGTAAGAAGGAAGATAGGAGAAAGAGGGTACACACAGATTTGGACTGTGGGGTCTCACAGAGTCCCAGGGATGGCAACGGGGTAAAAGTAACTGAGCAGTGTCTGGGAGTTTCTAACTCAAACCCAGACCCTGGGGAGTGCGATGGGATGTGAGCCAGAAATAAGCAGCAATGAGCCCCAGGGCCATGACAAGGAGAAGCAAACTCCATGTTGCCCATCCCTGGTTTTGTAAATTGTATGGACTATGCAGTTCTGAGGCAGGAGACCTAACTTCTTAACAATCTGGAGTTCTTTCCCAACCCTGGGGTTGGGGCTCAACCTCATGGTGGCACTTCAAGTCTAAAGCCATAGTACAGGTCCCTGGGGAGATAGATTTCATAAAAAGAGAAGACCATTTGACTCTGTCTTCTCTGTGGGAAAAACCCACCCAGGGCAGTACTATAAGTCTGAAAGTCTCTAGGAAAATGTGAAGGTCCACAAGACAGGAAGGGGAAATGTCTTGACTGTTTATCAACTCAGGTGTGAATACTTTGCATGTGTTTTGGGGGGCAATAAATAAATACTTTGTTAACCTGACCACTTGAATAAGAGCTAAAGATGCGTGTGTGTGACTTGTGTAGGAAGGAAAGAAAGGAGAAATGAAATAAGCATTTATATAATTCCTACTGTGTACCTGACATTGTGTTAAGATTTTTACAAATCTTCTTGTTTGATCTTTACAAGCCTGTGAGGGAGTTCCCTCAACTGAGGGAACTAAGGCAAAGAGAGGTTACAATGACTTGCTCAGGGTCACACAACTTGTTAAGTGTCTGAGGCTGGGTTTGAATTCAGAGGAACCAAATTCTGATACTCCCAGGGGGTGAAAAAAACCCCTGAAAAAACCAACCCTAAACCTTAGGTGTCAGTCTAAGCCAAAGAGATTTGTGTGAGAAGCCTCTAAGTCTGAATCTAATCTGTGTAAGGCCAAAGACACAGGTCATGTGGCATGGCATGATAATATAGCCAATTATAATAAAGATTATAATATATGGGCAACAATTATAATAATAACAAAATCCTGCATCTGGAGCCAGAAAGGACATGAGAGACCTTCCAGCACAGCCTTCCCACTCTGCAGATGAGGAAAATGAAAGTTTAGTGATTTGCCCAAGGTCCCCTAGGTAGTGAGCATCAGAGAGGCAGGATTCAAATACAGGTCTTCACACTTTAGAACCGGAGTATTTTCCACTCTACTGTGCTACCTCCTAAGACCCCAAGGAGATGACATTTTTTGAATGAGAGCCATCTATTAATGAAGACTATAACTCCTCTTTGCCTTAGTGACTTGGTATCCTTAACAGAAGCAATGCCCTCCAGTGTAGAGGTCACTAAGTCATATAGATCCTAGGGTATAGAACTGGAAGGCACCCTAGGATCATGTAGTCTTGCCCTTTTGTTTTACAGAAAAAGAAGCTGAGTACTAAAGAGGTGAAGGGACTTGCTCAATGTCACAAGATAACATGTATAACAAAAATCTGTTGAAATAAATTTCAGCACCCTGGGACAAAGTCCTGGTCACCCTGGCCTAGTTCCATATCTGGTTTGATACTCCTAGGCTACACTCTCGGCCTAGCAGCAGAATCAGGATCCAAACCTAGTTCCTTTGAGTCCAAATTCACTCCTCTTTTCTTTTGTGCTGCTTCTTGGGTTGCTGGAGATGAGGCTGTCACTAACCTATGGCACAGTGTCATTATTGCCCAACCCTTTGGCATATGCTATATCTAAAACTTCCAGCAATTTAAGTCACAGGCCAAAGCATGAGCCTTTCCCCAGGGCCATACAGGAAACAGAGGAACACAAATATAGGCACCCAGTGGAAACTATCCAGGTAACCAGACTCCCCAGGCTACACGGCTCTTCCCCAAGCTTGCTGTTCCTTCTTCCAAAACATTAGGCTCCCCAGCAACAGTCTAAGGCACAGTCCAATACCACCAGCCTGGGCTCCCCTGACTTTCCACTGATCACTAGTCCTAAATGAGAGAGACTGGTAGGAAAAATACCAGTTTCAGAGTCAAGAGAAACCTGAGTTTCAGTCCTGCTTCTGACATTTTCTAGCTGTGTGACCGTGAGCCCCAGTTCTCTCACTAGTAAAATGAAGACAGTCCTAATATCTCTTCCAGGGTTTCTGGGTAGGTCAGTGAGATAATGTATGCAAATCTTCAGGTACTATGCAAAATATAAAGCTCTTTTCTTCTAAGTTGTTATGGCTGAAGAAATTCATCACCTGGCCACTAGGTGGTGAGCCTTGGCAGGTGTAGGGAAGCTGGTTCTCAGATGATGGGAAGTCTGGTAGCCAAGATGCTATGACCTGAAAGGGTTTAAATTTGCCTGGCACTGTGTTTGAGAGAACAGGGGAATGTGTTTGGGTGAGGAATCAGAGCAAAATGAAGTAATGTATGTAATTCCCAATGCAACAAACGTTTCAAGCACTCTAGCTGTCATGATGTCAAAACTGGTCAACAGGGCCTCCAATGTGAGAGAATGGTCTTCATGCCAAGGAATAAATACATCAGCTATAATGTCTTTGCTTTACTGAGCAGACATTTCAGGGGTGGCTAGGTGGCACAGTGAGTAGAGCACCAGCCCTGGAGTTAGGAGGGCTGGAGTTCAAATCCAGCCTCAGACACTCGACACACTAACTAGCTGTGTGACTTTGGGCAAGTCACTTAACCCCAATTGTCCTTCAAAAAGTGGGGAAAAAAGAGTAGAACTTTCAGATTGTGGGCCTGCCAGGCTCAAATTGTTCCATACAACATCTGGAACATGACCAGACCCTGATAAATGAATGTGATACTTCTGATTATAGGTCCCTTGGGAAACGAGGAAGATTTCTTTTTCTTTCTACAGGAAGGGAAGGTTTAATCTCTGGAATGTCTGTCATCTTCTCCACACAATAGAGTCATAGATTGTCACAGAGTTGTAACTAGCAATTGTTGTGACCAGGGCAGGCAGCACAAAATAGATACTCAATTCATTTGGGGGTCAGTGAAATAATGCAATTCCAGGGAAACAATGAGATGACCCCAAGGAAGAGGAGGACCATGTTGAGACTAGACGGGGAAGGAGTTCACCTTGTAGAGGAAGGTGGTCTCTGATAATTTCCTGTTTTAATTGTTCTTGCTAACTCAGGAATTTACCTAACTAGGTACTAAGGAGTTTTTATGCTGCGAACATGATACCGATGGCACTCTGGGACAAAGCCCTCCTCACCTTGCCCTCGGCACTGATCTGGTTTATTGACATACAGACTATACTCTTGGTTTAGGCCTCATTGAGCAGCCAGCCCCCATCTTTCTAAGATAATCTTGTGTCCTTAAATATTAGATTGTTATTTTTGACTTGTATCCAAAAGTTTGTACCCTGTGTTTTTTTTATTCCTACCCACAAGGTGTACAAGATGTGTGTGCTTTAAATAAATAAAAACAGAAGGAGCTCCCCAGGTCTTCTAACTCAGCCTCTGTTTAATATTTAGCAGAATGGAATCCAACATCAGGGCCAGCCCGAGGCAAAATTCTGAAATAGACTCTGTCTTTGGCTTTAGTCCACCTCCTTTCCCCGTACCCTTCTTTCTCCTCTCTTGCCCACCTTTCCAACATACATACACCATTCACGTACCTGTTCGCTGTTGAATTCCTGGCAGATCTTTGTCTCAACTGTCCGTCACCTCATCTCCACAATCTATTAATTTATAATGGCTTTAAGAGACAGTCTATTGGACAGACCACTAGACCCAGTATCAAAAGGACCTAGATTAAAATCCCGCCAGTGAAGCTGACTAGCTCTATAACCACCAGCCAATCTTGTACCTTGTTTAGCCTGTTTCTTCATCTATAAAGTGAGGAGGTTGGCTGGGCATGATGGTACATGACTGTGATCTCTGCTCCTGAGTGTAACCCATCTCCTGAACTCGGAAGTTTTGAGTTAGTATAAAACTAAAGAGGGTCAGGCATTGGCATTCAATCTACTGTCAGCACGATCAATATGAGTCCCCAAGAGTGTGGGGGGCCCTCTACTGGCTCAGGTCATGAATGGATCTGCTCAAAGCTTCTTTACTGAGTCTTAGCCCTATGTATGAGTGGCTGCTGCACTTCCAACCTGTTGGAGATGTTCTTCTAGAAAGTCATTAAGGTCCCTTCTGTCTCCAGCTCTCTTAGCCTTTGGCTTATAATTCTTGGGGCACGCTCATTTTAACATCCTTTAAAGTCTAAAGGAATGAATCTCCAGTGGTGAAAGGATAAGCAGTGGAGTTGATATTTGGGTAAAGGGATCTGATCTAGTGCTCCCTTACATCCCATCACAAATGAGCTCCAGAGTTTTCCTCTCCAGACTCCAATCTGGCTCTCTGGATTCCCTCTACCACACCCCCTTTCAACACTTTCATTCCCACCCCCAGCCTCTTTTCACCTTTGCTAAGTTGTCTCCACGCATTAAAATGGTAGCTCCTTGAAGGCAGGCCCTGACTCTGCTTCTGCGTGTTTTTGTATTCATTTCTAGCATTTAGCACAGTGCCTGGCACAGAGTAAATAATAAATGCTTGTTGACTTGTTGCCTCTTTGTGATGCTCTCTCAAAGATAATAAGCAATTCTCACAAATGATGGGGTTTGAAATGCAGAATGTCTAAAAATACATTGGGAAAGAGATGGCTGCCTCTAGAGCATTCTGTCATTAGCTCCTGCCGACGCACCTGAAAACGGAAGGGGGGCTTGGAATACACTCTGCAGAAATGCAGCTTTCACCAAGTCGCTTCTCTCCAAGCAAAATTGCTACAGTCCATTATCTGACTTGCTTGCAAAAAGTGGCAAAAAGGATCTTATTTGGAAAAAGTATGATGGCAGAAGGAGGCAGTCTGGTTCTGAAGCAAGATTGAGGGATAAGACAGTCTAAGTACTATATTGGTACCAGTGCAGTATTGGTATGTTTAAAATGGGATGGTAAATGTTGAAGGCAGTGAAAAAACTAACTTGAAGGTTTCTAGAACTGTAACGAGTGGAAAAGATAAGGAGGTATGAATGGGTTGAAATCTGAACTCTTAGACAAATGGGATAATGCAGCCATCAAAGTGTCACATATATACATACATAAGGGGCCTCTCCTTAAAGGACTACCATAGTCCCAGTATACTTTGGGATCAGAGAGACTCACCTGTTAGCGAGAGGGTCCTAAACCACCTTTGTTGGAATGCCGTCCATGAGCACTCACTATAAGAATGTGTCGGAGGCTGAAGGTTTAGAAAAGAAGCTGGACGTGGGGAGGAAGAAGAAGGAATGAGGTGAAGGTTCCATGGCTGTCAAGCTAAGGAGTTCCTCCCTCCTTTCCCTCATCCCATGCTATGCTCTTTCTTGCTCAAAGCCATCAAACTTTCCCCACCCTCCTGCTGGCGGGTCTTTACTTCCCATCAGCTCTTCTCCTGAGGAGAGGAGTCTGAGCTAGGTACCCTCTGGCATCCAAATCAACTTCCCTCTTTTCAGCTGCCTTCCCCATTAGATTGTAAGCTCCTTGAAGGCAGGGGCTATCTTTCTTTTTCTTATTTTTATTCTCAAAGTTTAGCGAGTGGTAAATTCTTGGCTATTACTGTGACATTGGACTTCCAGGCATCAGTTGCTATTAATATTGTGGCAGCCCACGGAAGTTCCTGCTCTCTAGTTGATGCTGGTCTTTGGACTCCAATGTACTCAAACTGTGGCAGCCTTGGGAGACTGGACCCCTTCTGAACCAGGAACCAGTGATGAACACAAAGCACCTTTATTTGTAGTCATTTGAAGGGTTGTTAAGCTACTGTTTCCTGCTTCTCTACAATGAGTGCCCCAGGGTAGATCTGCCGGGCTTCGTTGGGAGGTGGTTTGCCTTGAGTCTTGAATACCGGGAGTGCTCACTATTTACTGTCTCTTTCTGTTCTTTACTCAGCACTGTATCTCAAAAATTTGCTTTTTCTCAAGCCATGTTGCATGCAGTGTGATTAATGGTAGAAGAAAAAATTGGGGGAGGGGGAAATAGGGACTTGGAGCACAATTTAAAGAAAAAATGTTTGCTAGATGTCCTGTTTTTGTATCACCAACATTCCTAAGCCATCTCTTTTAACAAAGAGTTAAATAGAAAGAAGAAAAAAGAAAGAAAGAAAAAAAGTATTTGAACAAAACTCGGCAACATGATTGTGTCTGACAATGTATGTCATGTTCCCTGACTCCAGTTCCTGACCTTTGCAAAGAAAGTACAGTGGATGCATTTTCCCATCTTTTTCCCAGGGCCAAACTTGGTCATTATAATTATGTAGGATTTGACTTCACAGTTTGTTGTTGGGGTTTTTAAAAAATTCTTTCCATTTATATTATAGTCTGTGTGTGTGCACGTGCACGCAATAGGATTGTAAATTTCCCACTGTCTCCAAGACTAATAGAGTGGAATTACCCTGAAACCCCTTCTGACACTTAGCTGAATGCTGACCCTTTGGGATTTCCTTTCCCTTTCAAAGCTACACTGAATGATTATTTTAAACTAATGTCATCTATACAAAAAGGGTTTGGTTTGGGGAGTTCATGCAGTGTGCTTCATTCTGTCTGACACTCCCCTCTAGGGACAGCCTAGCTCTTGGGCTAGCTGAGATTGACTCATCTATAATATTACTTCATTAATTCAGGGATCTATGACTTCATCTGCATGGGTTCTGGTGCCACCATTCAGACTCCCCACCCTACTATGCTTCAGTAGACTTTCTTCATAAGATGTTGATTTAAAAAAAAATCATTACCTTTGATTTCCACTCCTGTTCTCCTCCCCCACCTCCACCCAGGGACAACTCTGGATACTCAGAAAGTCCTTGCTTTATGAATTACAAGGAGGTGGAACCAAGTGGCTAGGGAAGTTGGCTAGACAGCCATGCCCATATCATGAAATACTAGAAACAGCTCCAGTTAGACATTTTCAGCTGAAGAGTCTAATTAAGAGTGTCCAACTCCCCTCCTGAGAGGGTTATTTAATCAAGCAAGCAGGAACAGTCACCAGTCTGCTGATTAATAGAAAATGTTTTTGGCAGCAACAAATTCTACATGTGTCAAAGATTGAGGAATAAAACAATCCTTGTCCTTGGAGAAAGCCTGTTTTAGCCCCCCAAAGGGAAGGGTGAGTCCATTTACATCTTGGGTTCATTAAATAGCACAAATTAATATTGCCCTTCACCCCCAGACTTATTTTGGCCCCAAACAAGTTACATTTCTGCCAACAAACCTCCCACCTCCCCCTTTAATTTTGAAGCCTATTTTTATTTGAAGAGAAATTAAATCCTTATGTTTCTGATTCATTTACACTTAACTCATCGAAACATTTTATGACAGAAGCTTTTGAAATGTCTGTTTTTCCCCCTTTCAAGTCTTAAAAAAACCCTACTAAAAACAAAAAGAAGCCAATTCACTCACAACATTCCATAATTTCCAAATTCCGACCTGACTAATCCAGCTCCAGGTCATAAATAATTAATAATGTAACTGTCATACCTATCTGGAGTGAAATCGACCTTTTTAGATTTGTTTTAGTTTTCAACATAAACTTCCATAAGATTCTGAGTTCCAAATTTCTTCCCCATCTCTCCCTTCCCCCCCCATCCCAAGACAACGTGTAATTTAATATAGGATCTGCATATCCCTTCATACTGAACCTATTTGAAACGTTTATTTATTTATTTATTTATTTTCTGGAGTGAAATTGAAAGGAAAAGGAAAGAAGAAAAGTACTTCTCCCTATTGCTGAGGTGGGCATTGCCAGCCAGGAACAGCCACACCTCTTCTCCCTTCTGGTTAGGTCATTTCTGGTACCCAGTCACCACCTAATTCTTTGGAGTTCTCTCTGAATATGTATGGGGGCAGGAAGGATGACTAATCATGAGGCCTTTGGGGAGCCAAGAAGGAGTTCAGCCTTGTCCCAGACTGAAAAATGGCCCTGTAAGTCCCCTTGGCTTGTGGATCAGAAGGAAACCCCCAGAGCCTGTTTGGTTCTAGCTTTGGGGAATTTTACCCCAAATTAATATAGTAAAATCACATGACTCTTTCTAGTTTAGCTCCACCCCCCAGCCAAGAGCCCTTTCTGTATCTCAAAACCAAACCCTGGTCCTCCCTCTGGTAGCTTCTGTTCACAATTAAGAACATTCAGGAATCTTTTTTTTCCCTCCATATTTTCTCCCTTATACTTCCAGCCTGGAGTCTAACAAGGGTGAGAAGAATTTCTTGCCTTGTTTGCCCTGAGAATAAACAATGGTGACTTTCAGGAGAAACCCAGGATAGCTGATAACAACCACTAACGGAACGGCTCCTTATGGGCTGCAAAGCACATTTCAGATCATTCCTTATTGGCTCCTCAGAGCAACCTTGAGGTAGGTGCTATACTTATCCCCATTTTGTAGATGAGAAAACAGGCTCAGAGAGGTGAAATGATCTGGCTAGGATCACACAGCTAGTAAAGGTCTGAGGATGAATTAGAACTCAAGTCTCCCTAACTAAATCAGCACAGTCCCTTACAACAATTAGCTGCCTAGAAACACGTGGCTTGCCCCAGCTGACTGATAGGGAAATCCATGAATCTATTTCTAACTTACTTTTTTCTGAGCACAGGTCAGAGACTGGGCTATTCATACAAGTCAAGATTTTCCAAGTTTGAAAGTTCCTGAGTTCAAAGCATCAGGGCACTGGACATCATATGGGAAGAAGGCTTCCTTAGCAATGGAGCCCACCAGAGGATAAGCCATGATAAAAACCATGACCTGCGTGACCTTGTCGATCTTCCATGCAATGTCCAAGTTGCTCAAACAGAACCAAAGTCAGTCAGTCCGTTGGTCAATAAGGATTTGTTAAGCACCTCTGTGCTAAGCACTAGGCATACGAAGAAAAGCTAAAGACAGTCCCTGCCCTCAAAGAGCTCACAGTCTAATGGGGAAGACAGTGGGGATTATTTATTTAGCAGCCTCCCCCCTCTCCCCAAGGTATGTTCCATGGAGAGTCTAATAAGTCTAGTGACCTATTTCTGTGATTTATGTTTCTATAATTGTTCATAGTGCTTGTGAATCTTCTGCATCATGGGCATTTTATGCAGAGAGTAACATAAAGGGAGCCCTATGGTGCATTGACGGTCTTATGTTGGATGTAGGGACCCTGTTTTTGTGGACACCTAGACTTCAGCTGTACAGAAGCTGTCTTTTACTCATTTTCTTAGAAGGGGCAATAGGCAAAGAGAGAAACTGGCCCTGTTAGGAGTCGAGGCCCCTAGGATCCAATGCAGTCTGTGTGAGCCCAGAGTTCTTTGGGGGATCTTGGGTCACAGATGAAACAAAAATACAAAATAGAATATTATAAATGTATAGGAGGTGGCGTGCTAATGTCAGGAGAATATGGTCTCATAAACCCTAACTTTGTCTTCTTTTGATAAAATATTCCATGTGTTATTTGTCCATTAGGTGAAGCTGGAGGTAGCAACTACCACCAATTCCCAAACGCCTGCATGGGAGAAGGGACAACTTTTGTGGCTCCACCACCAGAAATGCTGCACTCTCTGCCTTGTGATTAAGTGAGGCTGTTGGGTTTTGTTTGGCAGCTGGGGCCATGTTCCATCCATAGTGGGCATCCCATGACTAACAGCTGTTGGCCATGAAGGCACTGGAAACTGTTTGGTCAGTCAGGAAAAATGGAGTCATCAGACCAGCTCCAAACCACCTGGAGAGGCTTCTGGTCTGTTCCTTGAAGTGTTTCTTTATGCAGAAATTTTTCCTTCATCATCAGGAGAAATTTTTTCAAACCATAGCATTAGATTCTTAAGGAGTTTCTTAGGAAGTGTAAACCAGGTAACATTATTCCTTAGGGGATAAGGTCATGCCTCAATTTTGGGGGTGTTGGTTGGGTTGGGGTTTTTTTCAGCCTAACATTTTGGAAGATGAAGCAGGAGAAGGACCAGTAGCCAGAGCAGGAACAGCAGCAGTATGGTAGCAGGAATAGAAAACATATTTAGGATTCTTAATAATCTTCAAGAGCGTAAGGGAAGCAAACATTTATTAAGTGTGCCAGGCACTGCGCTAATCCCTTCACAATTACTATCTCCTTGTATCCACACAACGACCCTGGGAGGAAGGTGCAATTATTAGCCCCATGTTACAGCTGAGGAAACTGAGGGAGGCAGAGAGAGGTTAAGTGACTCGGTCCAGGATCCCACAGCTAGTAGTATCTGAGACAGGATTTGAACTCAGGTCTTCCTGACTCCCTGTCCAGCACTCTATCCACGGTGCCACCTAGTTGAGAACAGAAAGTTTGAGAAGTGCTACATGACACCCAACTTCCTCTAGATCACATGTTATTTTTCATCTGAATCTCCCTTCAATTACTACCATGGAACATGGCAGTCTTTGGTAGGGCATAGTACATGCACACAGTCAATGTAAATGTTTGTTGAAAAAATGAACTAATAAGAAAAATGTGCAATTATGTGAAAATGAGGTTCCAATGTTATCATAAGAGCAATGGAGGGCATGTCAAGATCAGCCCTTAGAAGTCTGTACAGCGTTCTTGCTGATGCTCCACCTGTGTGGAAGAGCCAGGGGAATTAGCTCCTGGAAAGGTAGGATGATTTATGACAGGAGATTCTGGCTTCCTCATTCAGAGGGGGCACAAACATTCTGTACCTGGGTCTGGAATGATAACCACAAGCTGAAGAGACAGACTTTAGATTGGCTGCTGAACTGGGATGGCAGGGCTTTCAAAAGGCAAAAGGGACCTCTTTCTCTACTCTGTAGAGTATCCTCTGGTGAAGGGTTTCCCCCAAAGAGTCTCTGGGAACCATATGTCTCTTTTTCCCAAGAAGTACTGGCACCAACCCTGCCCCTTACAGAGGTATACAGAATAGTCTTGGCTAATCTTAGTCAAACAGAAAGCACATATCCTTCTGTATGTGCAGCTGTGTGCTGATGTCCAAGGTTTGGTTAGAAGGCTGATGATGTTCCTCCCCCCATGAAAACATCTTGCAATCCCTTGTAACAATCAGTGAATGATAAGCTTGAATCTTCTACCCTCACAGAATCAATAAAAACATCAGTGTTTTAAAGCAACAAGGACGATTTTCTTGGTGTTACAGAGACACAGCCCCTGATATTGTCAGAAATAAAGAAAACAAACGCACATTAGTGATCTTTGCCTGCTTGTTGCCTGACATTCATGATTCATGGGATATTCATTGCTCTCTGCAGAGTATCACCTGCAATGACAGCTGCCCAAGTTACACACCAGACATAAAACACGAGTACATGAATATCCATAGTACAGAGCAGTTAATTATATACACAAAGCTAGCTAGCTGTACCAATAAAGCTACATCAATAGACCTACATAAAAAAGTACCACTTCACTCTTCTAAGCCCTACTCTTAATGACCAACAGAGGCATTACTATAGCATAAACATAAGACAAAACAGTCAAATCAACATGAGAAAAAGGCAGACCGAGACACGCAGTAACAAGCAAGTCGTCACCTGGGGGATCTCTAGCGCCGTAGCCTAGATACACGTTTATCTATTTCTCATAACATCATAAATTAGTTGAGTGACTTGTCTGATGGGTTCAGTTCCTTGTCCCTGACTGCTCTCTCTTATACTAATAGATGGCATGGACTGACCATTAGAACCATTTTAGACTTGTAGGTCTACACTTGGTCTGATAGAAGGGAAGTTGGGTTTAAAAAAAAATAATCAATCAGTCAACATTTATTAAGCACCTAGTACATACCGGGAACTGTGCTGAGTGCTGGGGATAAAAAAAGGCAAAAAGACAGTCCCTACCATCAAGGAGCTTACAGTCCAATGGGGGAGACAATATGCAAACAAATATATGCATAATAAGCTCTATTAAGGATAAATAGGAAATGATTAGTAGAGGGAAGGTGCTGGAATTAAGAAGGTTAGGAAAGCCAGTCCAGTAGTTGAATGGAAGATGGAATGGAGTGGGAGAAGGCTTGAGGCAGGTGGATCCCCCAGCAGCTCGTGAGTTAGGCCAGGCGCGAGGTGATGAAGGTCTGCGCCAGGGCAGGTTAGTGTCAAAGGAGAGAAGGGGGGCCTACTGGGGAGACGTCAAAGAGGTGAAATTGACAGGTCATGGGTATGAGGGGTGAGAGAGAGTGAGGGATCCAGGATGACTCCTGGGTTGGGAGGATGGTGTTGCCCTTTATAGTAACAGGGAAGGTAGAAGGGAGTAGAATTTTAGGGAAAAATAATGAATTCTGTTGTGGACGTATTGAGTTTGAGATGTCTACTAGACACTGAATTTTCAAAGTCTGAATGTAATTGGAGATATGAGACTGGAGGTCTGTAGAGAGATTGGGGCAGGATAGGTAGATTTAAGGATCATAGGCATGGAGATGGCAATAGAATCCAGGAGAGCTGATGAATAGTATGAGCGAGGAGAGAAGGGAGCCCAGGACAGAGCCCTGAGGGACTCTGAGATTACAGGCATGATTTGCAGGAGGATCCAACAAAGGAGACTGAGAAGGAGTGGTCAGAGAGACAGGAGGAGAACCAAGAGAGAGGGGTGTCCCAAAAACCTAGAGAGGAGAGTATTGAGGAGGAGGGAGTGACTGAACTGTCAAAGACTGCAGAGAGATCAAGGAGAATGAGGACTGAGAAAAAGTCATTGGATTTGGCAACTAAGAGATTGTTAGTAACTTTGGATCATCAGTAAATATGTTTGTTCTCTAGGGGTTGAATCAGCTCCCTAGGATTCTTTGTAGCAGTCCTAGCCAAGAAAGGACTGGCCTCTGGGCTCAGTCCTACTGCCTGGCCATGGTATTCATCATCTCCTTTACTGGAAGTATCACTTTCAAAGCCAGTATTTGGGTCAGAAAGGTTTGGCAGAACTGGTGGACCGTCTGTCCCTTTTCCCCAGCATTTGTTGAGTTGGACGTCCATCAGTTCTCTCCACCTGCTCATTAGAAAGCTATGGGAAATAGGTAGTTATGGTAAATAGTTATAACCACCATCACAACCCTGAATTCTCTGGGGATATTTTATAAAGTGGCAAGTGGCCCAGTCTCTCCATTGATGCATGGATCAACTACCTAGTGAGCCCCTTGAACCCCAAGGTTTTTCCCATCACACAAGAAACAATCTTTAGATGGATTTAATTCCATCTTAAGTGTGTCCTGTTTCTAGTCTCTCCTATCATGAAGGAAATAATTTTATATCACTGATCCACAGAAGATGTTGGGGTCTTAATGCGTCTCTGCCTCAGTAGTTCCTTTTGTTAAAGGATGACTTGGAGAATCAATACTTAGACAAGAGAAATGGATCTTAATGCTGTAAGTTCCAAAAGTGTGAGTGTAAGTAAGCCATGTCAAATCTCTCCAGGTAGGCTTCTGCCTTCTCTGCCAGCCATCTTAGCTCCTTCCTTCCCTGAATGGTGGTTTCCAGGGTCAGGACGGCAAGTGGAATGCCTCTGCTTGAGCATTCTGCTTGAGGGTTAGGATGTTTGAAGCAACCCAGCCCTGGGACAAATGCTCCTTGTCTGAATGAGGAAAAGTGTGGGATCGCTCCTGGAATTGATGTGGATAAGAGATATCTTGGTTCTAGTCCTGTCTCTGTCACAAACTTCAGAAGAACCCTAGGTAATCGGATCCTGCCATACCCTAAGAGCTGAGCAAATCCCCCTCCCCCCGCAGCTTCCAATGTCACTTTCTTCCTCTGTAAAAGGAGTTGGATTTGATTGTTCTCTAAGATTCCTAGAGTTTAGCCACATTTCAGCTCATGAAGGGAAGTCTTCACTTAACCCTGTTTGCCTCAGTTTCCTCGTCTGTAAAATGAGCTGGAGAAGGAAATGGCAAACCACTCCAGGATCTTTGCCAAGAAAACCCCAAAGGGGGCCACAAAGAGTCGGACACGACTGAAGAACTGATGAATTTAGCTCTCTAAACTACTCTTAGGTAAGTAGCCCCTCCCTTGTTGGGGGGAGGGGAGAAGAGGCAGGATTGGACTTTTCTGGCCCAGTAGTTTGGTGGGGGCCTATGAGCGAAGAGACAGCACTCCCTGGGTGGCGGTTGTTGCAGCTGCCCTGGCCCCAGCCCCAACCCCATTCCTCCTTGGTGGTCTCTGTAGGCGGTAGGGTTGGCACAATGCCCCAGTGCAGGGGCAAGCTCAGGGGCCACCTCGTTTGCCAGCACTGCGGGCGGTAGCCGGCAACCTTGATTGAGGCAAGGCAGAGCAGCAGGAAGGGAGGGAGGGGGTTGGAATTAGGGTCCTGCCTCCAGTCTGAGCATAGCACAGCATTGCACAGGACCTCGGAGTGTGACTGCTCTGCCCCCCCAACTCCTCTGACCTGGCTGGGGGGGGACACGTGAGTTGCTCCCCCTTTTTCCCACTTGTCTTCTGGGGCTTTAGGGATCTATCCAGCTTATGTTCGAGGCCCAGGAGGAAAATTTGGGAAAAAAAAAGAAAGGCACTTTCTGACCCCTCCAAAGTCTACCAGTGTGGGAGTGTGGGGTGAAGTCTGCCTGCGTGGTGTGAGATTTTCATAAATCTAGAGAATGGGAAAGCTGAAAGGGACCTTCACTAGGAATTTCTAGGGCTTGAGTTCAGATGCTCCCTCCTAGTATGCCTGTAGGACCTTGGACAAGTCACTTCCCTATTCCTCAGTTTCTTCAACTACAAGATGAGGGTGTTGGGTTCAATGGCCCCTTCCAGTTGGATATCCCAATCCTTCAATCTTCCCACAGAGGAGGATGTGGGGACACTGAGACAGATCTGAAGTGACTCGTCCAAGGTCACACAGAAAATTAGTGGCAGGGCTAATCCTTGAACCCAGATCTTTGGAATGAATTACATTTCTCAGACCCAAAGAGAGAACCAGAGTAGTCCTTTATTTAAAGCCTGGTTGTCCCTGGGTCCGCAATATCAGTCTCACTAACTGTAGGTCTTTATCCTTGGGTAAAACATACATACCCTCTCCTAAAGCCTGGGACCCTCTAGACTTTCCAGAAACTGACCTTCAAATGCTATCATTAAGCCCACCCACAAACCCAATCCTTTGTTTAAATGAGACCATTATGTCCCTAACCATTGTGGCCACTCTCACCTCAGGAAGACCACAATTACCCTGGGAGCAGCCTCACCCTGCTGAGGTTTCTAAGTCCAAAATAGAAAGCTCGATTAAGTATTCAACACAGCAACTATGGCATTCAGAAAGCATTGGATTTCCTGTCACTGGAGCATCTTCATCTGCTCTGGACACTCAGCACCTGATGGAGGAGCCAGAGTCACTACTGTTACCATCACTATTACCAACAGCAGGCATTTGCCTAGAACTTAGCGTAGCTGGGTGGTGCAGTGGATAAAGCACTAGGCTTGGAATGTGGAAGAGTTCCAAGTCAGCCTCAGACACTTACTAGCTGTGTGACCCTTGGCAAGTCATTTAACCCTGTTTGCCTCAGTTTCCTCATTTGAAAAATGAGCTGCAGAAGGCAAAGGCAAATCCCTCCAATATCTCTGCCAAGAAAACCTCAAATGGGGTCACCAAGAGTCAGACAGGACTGAATAACGACAGCCTAGAGTGTAAAATTCACAAAGCGTTTGACATGTATTTCAAAGGCTTGACTTTTGCTACACCATAAATTAAACACCTCTCTCTGGATTTTCTACCCTGTTTGCATTTATTAAAAAGTCTAAGCTAAATTCCTCACTTTACTGAGGAGGAAACCGTGGCCTGAAGTTCTCATAATGAGTAGCAGAAGAAGGTTTTAAACCTGACTTCCCTGATTCCAAATCGGGGACTGTTTCCACTTGTTCTCTTCTCTCTAAAGAAAAAGCAAAGAGAAACAGTGAGATGTGGTGGACGTTAGACCTACCTTCACAGAAGTACCACAGCCAGCACTAGCCAGATTGGCTTAATTTTCAGGTTGAGCATTTATACTTTTCTACAAATCAGAATCTGATTTTTTGTTTTGTTGATTGTCTAGACTCAGAAAACATTAATAACGCAGATTAATCATAAGTGTACGTACATGCATTTCACCCCCTTAGAGTCTGGTTGCTAAACATTTACCAGCACACCCCTGCCTGCATTCAAGCTCTGCCTCTGCCTCTTAGGTCAGTGAAACCCCTCTGAATCTCTGGCAGCTTCCTAGTGCTGCTGTGTAATGAGGGAAAAGTCACTCAACCTTGTCGAGCAAAGGGAAACTCCCTCTACTTTCTGTGTGACCAGGGGAAAGTCACTTGCCCTTTCTAAGATCCAGGCACATTTGTAGGAGTAGGAGGGCTGTGATTGGCAGGTCCCATGGAAAGTAGTACACACACTAATAGGGAAAAAAATAAAACCACCCAAATGTTTAGTGGCTTTGGGGGCTGATGGTATTAAAATTCTAGAAGAGCCTGAAATTGGAGGTGAGATGCTTCAGGAATGCCATTCTGGGCTCTTTACCAGGGCACAGCCCAGAATATACGGCCAAGTTTAACTTTCCATATTCTCATGATTCACATGGTCATAGATCTAAAACTGGGAGAAATCTCAAAAATCTCTAGTCTAAAGCCATCATTTTTATCAATAAAAAACCTGAAGTCCAGGAAGCAGTGCTTGAAGGTCTCATATCACAAAGGAAGTAAACGGTAGAGATGAGATTTGAACCCTGATCCTCTCAGTAAAAAGCCAGGGCTCTTTCTGTTACAGTGGATAGTGATGTTGGATTTGGAGTCAGGAAGATCCAAGTTCAAATCCTTCCATGGACACTCAGTAGCTGTGTGACCCTAGGTAATTCACTTAACCTTTCTCAGTCTCCTTTTCCTCATCTGTAAAATGCAGATAATAGTAGCCCCTACCTGCTTGGGTTGTTGTGAGGACCAAAAGATATAATATATGCAAATTACTTTGGAAACCTCAAAATATAAATATATCAATATTCAGTACTATACATTAAAGATAGATTAATATGTGAAATACAGAATGCATATTATAGTATAGTGTAATAATATAATTAATATGTAGAATCTATATAAACAAAAAATATTCTATTTAGTATTTTGTAGATAATATATAATGCTAGCTGTTTTAATTATTGTTGCTGTATATAATAGTGTATTGTATATAATATATTATTATGCATATAATATATTATTATGCATATAATAATAATGTGATTGTTGTTATCATGACCAAGCTGCCTCCTAAAGTCCTCTGATGATTCACTGCATTATGGAGGTGACCACGTGCTCTCAAAGGCTTGGTCAGTAAGGCATAGGCTCCACCAGGTCCCACCAATTTGCCAAGGCTTTGCCTAGGAGTTTCACAGAGGATCTCATCTCTGTTGTCAAGGCCACACAACTCTCAAAGACCACCTACAAATCAAAGGCTCTTCAACGTGAGTCTGTGCGCTCATTTTTTTTTTTAATTTAACATTTTGGTAACTGTATTTCAACAAAATTGGTTTCTTTTGTAATGCTATGCATTTTAAAAGACATGATTCAGAGAAGGGGTCTCTAGGCTTCATCAGATTGCCAAGAGATTCTGTGACACCAAAAATATATATATAAATAAATAAAATGAAGAATCTTTTCAGTAAATGGTAGGGGGCTGCCATATATGTTAGGGAAGGGAGCATGAGCCCCAGTAAAATGACTGGTGTTTGAATAGTGAAGTCATCTCATAAATCTGTCTTGATCATGTTTGAACATCCAGAGTTCACTAACAATATCACTTATTACTATTTCAGGACCCCTGGTGCTCTGGGGCTTTTATTGTACGGATTAAACACATTCAAATAACTTTGATCCCTGCTATCTTGGGGTTTGTGAACCAAGAAGATAAACAACGAAAGCATGTTAGAATCTCTAATTAGATGGAGCAGACTTCCAGCAGTGGGTATAATTTCCTTGATTGCTAGATTCTTGATTAGCGGATCCTAGAGTAGGAGACATCAGCTGGGTAACATCATCCCATAAAGAATGGAAAATACCAGGAATAATTTTATTTTTTTGCTTTTTGGAGGGGGGAAGTCAGGGCAATTGGGGTTAAGTGACTTGCCCAAGGTCTCACGGCTGGTATGTGTTATGTGTCTGAGATGGAATTTGAACTCCAGGGCTGGTGTTCTATTCACTGCGCCACCTAGCCACCCTGCTTTATTGTTGATGTTGTTTTTAAGGAATAATTTTTTTAAAAATTTCAACACCTGATTAAAACAAAAGCTCCCTGGGAACTAAAGGGTGCCTTTTGCAAAGATGGAAGAAGATGTCAGCTCTTAAGTGATAAGCCTGTATCTGTCTGTTCTATTTCCTGATATTAGTTTCTTATGAGTGTTGAAATCCCACATGACTGTGCCAATCTTGGCATGATAGGGAATGAGGAGTACAGAAGACACCTGAGGGCGGGCACTGCTTTTTGGTTTTGTTTTTGAATCCTTAGCACCAAGTACCTAGTGCCCTGCCTGGCACCTCCAGCAGGCACACAATAAATTCTTGGTGATTGGAATGGAATGGAATGCAGTAGGATTAAGGTCTTTGAGTTCCGGTACCACTTTGGGGGTTGTCTTTGAGTCTCCAGGATCTAGGCCAGTGGTTTTCCACCTTCCTAATGCCGTGACCCTTTAATACAGGTCCTCATGTTGTATTGACCCCCCAACCGTAAACTTATTTTCATTGCTACTTCATAACTGTAATTTTGCTATGGTTATGAATCATAATGTAAATATCTGATACGCAGGATGGATTTAAATTGAACATAACCCACAGGTTGAGAACCATTGATCTAGACCAATGCTTTGCACATGGAAGGTGCCCAAAATATTTAATGAATTGAAATGCTTGTTGAACAGCCCTTTAAAAGATGAAAAACGTGTTGTATATAGTTTCAGGTTGTTTGCCTGATGCCTAAACTCTGTCTGCATCTGGGTGGAGCAATGATTAGATCGCTGGACCTGGAGTTCAGAAGATCTGAGTTCAAATCTGGTTTCAGACACTAATTGTGTGACTTTGGGTAAATAAATAATTAACTTCTGTTGGCTTTCTTTTCCTCAGCTGTGAAATGGGGATAATAACACCACCTACCTTCCAGGGTTGTGATAATAAAATGAGAATGTATATACATAAATAATTTATATATGTGCACATAGATATCTTACTATACATAGGGCTTTGTAAACCACAAAGAAGTATAGAAAGGCTACTTATCATTATTACTGGATCTATATTATTAAATGGCTTTTTTCACTAAACCAGTTAATTAGTATTTGTTATGGAAAGACTTGGAGTCTGAGGAGCCCTAGGTTCAAACCTTACCTGTCACATTTAGTTGTTGTTTGTCAAAGATAACCAAAGACATCACATGGTAATGACTTGACTTATGTGTGAACTGGATTTAAGTGAGGTGGAGCTGCTCAGAGTCACCAGCCTCACTGTCTTCCGGACTCATCCCCATCCTGCGGCAGGGCAAAGATCAGGATGACTGGTGATGACCTAGGATGCAGTGGATGACCTTGGCATCTTCATGTCTGACCAAGCTCTAAGTGCCCCACTTTAGCCACCTTAATGACCATTGGAACAAATTGTTATCATCCTTTCATTCCACTGGGGGAAGTCTTCACATGCTTGGGGTGAATATCCCTCTAACTCACTGATGGGTTTGAGCTCCATCAGTTACCCTCAACTTGGTTTAGCCCATTTGCCAAGATGGTTTACCAGGGTGTGGCCACTGTCCATGTTGTGGCTGAAGCTGATGCTTAGGAGTTGGGTATCCATGGGCAAGTCATTTAATCTGCCCAAGCTCCCACTTTTTCATCTGAAAAATGGAGGTAATAACAGTATCTCTGACCTCACAGGAGTTTGGGAGACTCACATGACACAAAACTTATGTAAAGTGCTTTGGAAACTTTCAAGTGAAGCTGTAGAAATGTCAGTGGCTACTTCAAAACTCCCCCTTTCCTTCCCTTTGCATCTTTTCCCCTTGGGCATGACTTGGGGTATGTAGGTGGCCATGAGGGTGTTTCTATGTAATGATTTAGACTGTAAGCTATTTGGCAGCAGAGATCGCCTAATTCTTTATGTTTGCATCCCAGTATCTAGCCCATAGTAAGTGCTTAATGATAATAACTAGCATTTATGCAGAACTTCAATATCTCATTTGATTCCACAACAATCCTGGGAGGTAGGTGTGATTATTGTCCCCATTTTACAGATGAGGGAGACAGAAGTTAAGTGACTTGCCCAGGGCCATACGGTTCCTAAGTATCTTCAAACTCAGGTCTTTCTGACTCCACATCTTGAGCTCTATCCACTTTGGCCACCTAAGCTTCCTTGATTTATTGATTGGTAAAAGAGGTGGGCAAGTCAAGTAGCAAGAGTTGACCAAAAAAGACAGACAACTTGGGTGATATGTTGATACTTCTGAAGTATTTAAAGGAAACAGAGGCTTGTCTCTAGTGGACTGGATGGAACTCTCATGGAGGATTTACAGATAGACCTGAATAAAAATTGCATGGGTGAGAAGGCTCGGAAGAGCTGTAATCAGTACCAACGGAGGGGATTTCTATACCAAGGAAATCATGCAGCAGAGGTTCAGAGATTTGAGGATAGAATTGCTTACAGAAGTCATTGAGTCTAATTGATCAAGACATTTTGGAGCACAGATATGGAGATGGAAGGGACCCTATCAGCCATCTAATCCAATCCCCTCATTTTATGGATGAAGAAACTGAAGGGCAAAGAATAATGTACTTTCTACAAGTCACAAGAAGTAACAGAAGGAGAATTTGAACCTAAATCTTTCTCTTGGATTCCAAGAGAATCTTGTTTTTTTATACTATGACATCTCTTAGTCTAGTTGTTGAGGTTTAGGGGTGTTTGGAACCCCAAAATACCAACATGCTGGGTCGTGCCTGAATGAATTCAACCCAAGCCTTCTTTCAGTCAAGGTGAAACAAAAAAGATTTGTCATATTTGGTAGACTCTTAAAGAACCTGAGCATTTGTTTCACTAATGCCAGCTGGCCAGAATGAACCTTGAGCCTTTGTAATGCTAATGTAAGCAGGCTAGATAGAATCTGGGCACTTTCATGAGAACAAGATGGATCTTATACACAGGACAAGTGAGGGAAGAATACAGGGGTGGCCAAGTAGTCTGGGGGTTCCAGGGATGGTCTTGTTGGGAGTGGTCAGTAGCCTGGGGTATCTAAAAGTTGAATCTTGGGAAGATCTTGATGGGCATGACCAGTACCCTGGAGTGACTAAAGACTGAATCTAGAGAGAATCTTTATGAGATTGGCCAGTAGCCTGGAGAATGGAATTAAGGGCGGGAAGTAGCCTGAGCAGTAATAAAAGTAATATGTCCTCAGGGCAACACCTGATGAAGTGGGGAAATTCAAGGAGATTTCAAGGTGGGGTTTTCCAGGGTCTTTTAGACAAATGGGACCTAAACTCTTTTGGGGTAAGAGACAAAGGTCTCAGCTTGGACCCATATCCCGTCATAGCCATATATTGGGAAGCTTCCCTAGGAGTCCTACTGTCCAGGTAAGGAAAATTAAATTTCATTCCAAAAACTGCAACATGGATAGAGGGAGGAAATCAAAAATGGACTTTGGGACTCCTGATCCTTTCCGTAAGTATTCTGGCAATTACAAGAGATAGAAGACCCCCTGTCCTTGGAGATCTTCAGGAAGAGGCTGGACGATCATTTGTTGGGAATGTTTTACTGGGATTATCTTTGGTTATAGGTCAGGCTATATCACCACTGAGATTCCTTCCAATTCTAAAATTCTGTGATTGTGTGACAAGTCAATCAATAAGCATTTATTAAATTCCTACTGGGTGCTGAAGACTATAATAAGCACTGGGGATATAGTGAAAGACAAAAACAGTCTCCTCCCCCACAATCAGTGGGCGAGACAACATGCAGATGACTGTTCAGACACGATATGTACAGGGTAAATTGTGGATTTTAGCAGATGTGAGTCACTTGTAGTAAGGGCAACCAAGAAAGGCATCTTGCAGAATATGAGATACGAAGGAAGTCAGAGAGTCCGGGAGAGTGAGTAGGGAGAGAATGCCAGGCATGGGGTACGCCCACAGCAAATGCACATCATTGGGATAGAGGAATGGCAAGAAGACAAGAATCACTGACAGTAATCGGAATGAACTACCTAATTGGAAGAAAGCAGTAATGATGCCTGGCTATTTGGGGAATGGCAGTGGTTAAGGAAGGAAAAATTGAACTGGGCACAGACTGCCAAGCTGAGGGACTGAAGTCATGGTTATAGAAGGAGGCACAAAGGCAGAAGTAACCTAAATGTGTGAGCAAACCATTTAGAAGGAAAAGATAAGTCACCTCTATGACCATGAGCTTTGAGACTGTTTCCACAGGAGGTGCTACGGATGAGGACACCTGGCCAGGAAAGTAGGTATGAGGGCTGCAGAGGATACTATCTTGCAAGGCTTGGAAGCCTTCAGAGATACATTAAACTTCAAGAACTAAAGAAAAAGCATTTGAAGGTCTTTTGTACCCCCAATTTATTGAATTTATAACAATCATATGGACAACATAAAAATAGCAGTTGTTCTAAATTTTGGGTGTTTTGGTTGATTTAATGTTTTTCAGCCCCAGCTTTTTTGAATGGCCATTGTGACCCAAGTGCTGCTTTGGCTTCTAGTTCCATTAGAGAGCACTCCAATTTTTATTAACCACTGTAATGTTAATGGGAGCTGAAGATCTTCCCCCATCCATTGATAGACTTCACCTGGAGCCCAACTAGAGAAGCTTGCTTAGGGAAGTTTTGTTTTTCCAGGAAGGCCTTTTGTAATTAGGCAATGGGTCAGGAGGGTTGTGATGCCCTTTGTCTCTGAGGAAAGGTATATATTCTCTGAGGTGAGATTTACTTTGGGGCTCACTTAGAAGAGTGAGCCTTAGTGTGATTTGGCCCGGTGAGACTCTGAGTAGTCGTTAAGGAGCCCCCTAGCTTTGAAAATACAGATGCTGGTGCTTCTTTCACTGGTAACTATATATGTATAGCTTTGGCCAGTTAGAAGCCCTGTCTGTTGATTTGTGTTATTTTCTCTGTCTGTATTTTTTCTGCTTTGTAATTTCTGTTTGTACTTCCTCTGAAGTTCAGGGTGTTGACTTTTCCTCTTCACCTAAGTGAATGATATACACACACACACACACACACACACACCATGTAATTAAAGTAAGATTGTTGACCCTTTTAAAGTTACTTTCCTTTAGAAAAGTAAATCAAAGAATCTGTACTAGCAGTCATCCCGGGTATGCTAGGGTGCTTCTTGTTACAATCACTCAAAGTAAATCAGACCTGCCTGTTTAGACCATCTACTATCTCTACAACTGTGGATGCATGGGAAGAACTCTAGATTTTGGAGTCAGGGCCTTGGTCAACTCCTGAAGCTATTGTTAACTAGCTGTACCTCTTGGGTTAGTCATTGAATCTCTTTGTGCCTTATCTGTAAAACAGAGGATGATACTACCTATATTGAAAGCTGAACTAGAATTAGGACAGGGAGATCAATCAACCAACGAACATTCATTGAGTGCCTACTTTGTGCCAGGCATTGGGGATGCTAATTCAGAAACAAAATGGTCTCTGGCCTCAATAAGCTTGCACTCTAATGGGGAGAAAGAATACTAAATGAAGTATTATAAAAAATACATACAAGTTTGATGTACAGTAACCTTAGGGGAAGGCACTAGTAGCTGAAAGAGGGAGAGAAGGACCAAGAGAGACTTCATGCCTAACTTGACCTGGGGGAAATGGAAGATTCTGATCAATTAATCAAGAAATATTTAGTAAGCATCTATTATTTGTCAGGCATACTTCTAGATGTTGTAGATAGGAAACAATGAGTGAAACAATACCTAACCCCAAGGAGATCACATTCTACTGGGGAGATCACAAGAAGAAATATGCAGAATAAGTATAAAGATGATAAATACAAAGCAGTTTTATTTATAGCAGGTGGGAGAGTCAGGAAAGGCTTCATGCAGAAGGTGAAGCTTGAATTGTTTCTTGAAGGAAGAGGGGAATTCTATGAGATCAGGTGGTGATGGAGTACATTCTAGGGATGGGGCATGGTCAAAGGAATGGGAAGTAGAGCATCATGTGTAAGAATCAGAAAAGGACATTTTGCCCAGATTGCAGGGAGAGGATTAAGGAGTGATATCCACTGAGGCTTGGAAGAGGTTGGGGTCAGGTTATGAAGGGGGAAGGATGTGATTTGTGAGAGATGTGCTGTTTTGTCCCTGTGGGTTACATTTGTCTACATTGCCCTATCTAGATGTGACTCAAAGGAAAGCAATAATAGATAGCTCTATTGTCTCCTCCCTGTACCTTTCTGCAAGGGAGACTGATTTCTACCAGAAGGGAAAGTAGGAAGTTGAAGCCAGAGCCTGGTCCCTCTCCTCTCCTTAGAAGGAGGGGATGCAAGGCTAGAACTACCTCCATTTGCTTCCTTAAACATTGTTAGTGTAGGGAAAGTAATTTTTAGTTCAAGTTTCCTGCTGATAGAGAGGGAAGGAGGATCCCGAGCTTCATGTCCAGGGCTTGACTCCCTTCTCACCAAATGCCAGTTCCACAATGAATATATGTAACAAATAGTGAATAAACCCATTTATCCAAATAGATAGCAAAACTGACAGAAGAAATCAGAGAATATATAGCAGACAATGCACAAATGGGAAGGAACTAGAGTGGGAGTGAGATAACTCAGCCCAATTAAGAAAAAGAGTTCTAGATCTAGTCTGAGGGGAAATTCCCCCCAAATTTCAAGCACAGGAAGCTGGGGATAGGTGTATGATCAGAGTGCTGATTCCTCTACATTTTGCCTTCTTTCCATAGTCACTCTTTCCTTTTAGGAACCTGTAAAAAGTCTGGAAGGAGTGTCTTCTCTCTCGAAGTTAGATGCCAGAAAACCAGAATATTTTTTTTCTCCAGCTCTCATCAAATCCTCCCTTCACACAGGTGTGGCATATTAAATAATCCATCTCCATTAAAGAGAATAGTCCCAGGCTGTTGGCCCTTTGAGCCAAAGGTTACATATGCTTTATCCTAGAGGCAATAGTAAGTCATTAAAGTTGATTTCGTGTGTGTGACTAGGTCAGATCTAGGTTTACGGTAAATCACATTGGCAGTGGGGTAGGTAAGGGCAAGGAGGGGAGGAAGGACTGTGCCATTTCACAGATCACCTTTACAGCCAATGTAGGACGAGTAACTCTTCTGACAAGTGTCTTCCTCCTCCTATCCCACTTCTCACTTATCATTCCTCTTGGAGCCAATCCAATCATTGGAAACAAATTAGAGAAGCTCCTTCTGTTCTCTCAGAAGAGGTTAGCATATGTGTATACTTACATGCAAGGTGACC
This sequence comes from Pseudocheirus occidentalis, assembly GCA_028646575.1. Taxonomy (NCBI): domain Eukaryota; kingdom Metazoa; phylum Chordata; class Mammalia; order Diprotodontia; family Pseudocheiridae; genus Pseudocheirus; species Pseudocheirus occidentalis. The sequence continues at coordinate 184,514,755 of CM053600.1, read as the reverse complement.
CTTCCCTCATAGGTCAAAGACCTATAATCTCAACAATTTAATTGGAGGAACTTATCAAATCTATTGGGGTGGGGGGAATCATCAATTTAGGGATAGAAGGGCCCTTAGAGATCATAGAGACCAATCCCCTCATTTTTTAGATGAAAAACTAAGTCCCAGAGAAGGTGTTATTTGCTCAGTCACAAAACTAATAAATAACCAATGCAAGATTTGAACTTGGGCCTTCCTGACTCCAAGTCTAACATCCATCCACTACACCATGCTGTTTCTGAGGCTTGAGGTTCTCTACACCAGTCCTCCAACCTTTCATTTGTAAAGCACTATATACAGTAAATAGTAATTATTAGTAAATTACCCCCCTACTCCAACGCACCCACTTATTTCTTCTTCCCATTCAGAGAGATCAGTTTTATTGACCACAAGGGATAATACCAGGTGCATAGTGTAAATGATGTTGCTTTTTTTTCTTGCTGCATAGAGGATGAAGTTTGCTTGACTTGGGAGTCTGGACATTTTCTCATTAATTGATTTGGATTATTGCTTTCTTTATGCCCTAAGGAATAAGTGCATACCTAGACAAAGGAGGGCATGAAAATATGTGGTCAAATGCAGAATAATGCCTGTGTATTTAGGTATCCCAATGCTAAGTTAGCCCTCTTTTAAGATGTTTCCATATCCCACATACATTCTTGAATTATCCTTCTCTTCACATGGTTTTCCAGACAAGGAGCCAAACCCACAAGGTCTTTAGCCATCTTTCTTCTGGGTAAGCAGTTATGAGAAAGGGAAAACTTCCATTCTGAGGGAGCCATGTCACCTTTCCCATAGGGTGGAGAAGGAAGGAATTTTGCTGAAAAGCAGCCCAGCTCCCCCCTGAAGCAAGAAGATTTAGCTTGAATCCTTCCAGTCTCAGCTTCTGCTCTCAGAACTAAATGACCTTCAAGTACCTGAAAGGTTGTCAAGTGAGAAAAGGATGCCACTTGTTCTTCAGAACCCCTGAAGGCACAAATAGTCTGGGGGATTTTGCTGACTCCTCCTGGGAAGTGGGTGGAGTTACTAACAATATGGCAGGCATTGGGCTAAACCTTGGGGATTCAAAGAAAGGCAAAAAGCTTAGTGCCTGCCTTCAAGGAGCTCACATTCTGATAGGGAATACAAGAATATGACTATCTACAATATACCTTCAAAGTAGATCAAGGTGATCTCAGGGGGAAGGTTCTAGCACTGAAGTGTGGTGTTGAGGGAGGCAGTAGGAAAGAAGGCAAGATGTGAACTGAACCCTAAAGGAAACCAGGAATGTCAGCAGGCAAAAGGTAAGAGGGAGAGTGTTCCAAGCATGAGGCCAGTGAAGAGGAACAGAGTCAGGAGAAGGAATATTAAGTGTGAGGAACAGTAAAGGAGTTCAGTGTCACTCAATCAGAGGGGAGTAAATTAAAAGAAGACTGGAGAGGTACGAAGGACTTATGTTGTGAAGGACAGATGCCAAACAGAAGAATTTCTATTTGGTCCTGGACAGGTTGCTATTGCAGTTTATTGAGTAAGGAAGTGACATCGTCAGATCTGTGCTTTAGGAAAATCACTTTGGCAGCTGAGGAGGGGATGTTAGTCATGTTATGAACAAAGACACAGACAAAAAAAATCAGAAAAAAAAGAAATACTATGTTTTGATCTGCATTGAGACTCCATCAGTTCTTTCTTTGGAGGTGGATAGGATTTTTCATCATGAGTCCTTTGGAATATTGCTGATAAAAACTAAGTCGTTCACAATTGATCATCATACAATGTTGCTGTTATATACAATATTCTCCCGGTTCTGCTTACTTCACTTTGCTTCAGCTTGTGTAAGTCTTTTACAGATTTTTCTGAAAGCATTCTGCTCATCATTTCTTATTACAATAGTATCCCATTACAATTCTCACTATAACTTGTTCAGCCATTCCCCAATTGATGAACATCCCCTTCAGTTTCTAATTCTTTGCCAACACAAAAAGAGCTGCTATAAATATTTTTGTATAAATAGATCCTTTCCCTTTTTTGGGGGGGGGAGGAGGTGATCTCTTTGGGATATATAAACCTAGTAGTGACATTTCTAGATCAAAGGGTATACACAGTCTCATAGTCCTTTGGACGTAGTTCCAAATTGCTCTCCAGAATGGTTGGATCAGTTCACAACTCTACCAACAATGCATTAGTGTCCCAATTTTCCCACATGTTCCACAGCATTTATAATTTTTCCTGTTTTTTCATATTAACCAATCTGATAGGTATGAGGTGGTACCTCAGAATTGTTTTAATTTGCATTTCTCTAATCAATTGTGATTTAGAACATTTTGGGTTTATATTTAATATATATTTCTATGCAAATATATCCCTCTTGGATCCTTGTTTTCTTTGTCTGAAAAATGCTTGTTTCTATCCTTTGTGTGTTAATTGGGGAATGACTCATATTCTTAGAAAACCTGTCTTCTTAAGGAAGAACTTAAGTCTTCTTCTTCTACCATGATTAAAGAGACAACATGAAATCAATCTATCAATGAACAGGCATTTATTAAGCATTTACTGTGTGCCAGACAAGCACTGTGTTAGGTTGTTCATTGTTCATCCTTCATTTTCGGAGAGAACCAATGATATCACAGGATGATGTCTTGTGCTTGAATTAGATTTAAGTGAGGCAGAGTTGCACAAAGTCATTAGCTTCACTCTCTTCCAGAGTCATCAAAGTCCAGTAGCAAGACAGTAGCTGGGACAACTGATGATGGCCTGGGATGAAATGGGTGGCCTTGGCATCTTCAATGTCCAACCTAGATAGCTCTAAGCCCTCCACAGCACCTGCTTCAGCTGCCTTCATGGCTGTTGGAACAAATTATTCTCATCTGCCCTTTCACTTCCTAATTCACCAACATATTTGAGGTCCATAGGTTACCCTCAAACTGGTGTAGACAGTCTGCCAATATGGGTAGTCAGGGTATGGTTAGTCAGAGGTGAGAGTTGGGTGAATGGTGGACACCAATGGTGGATGAGCAGCCCCAAAAGGGCTTGGCAAATCTCACATCAGAGATACTAGTTTTCCCTGCCCACCCTATACACTCCCACTATATTACGTACCAAGGATACAAAACCAAAATGAAACAGTCCCTGCCCTCCAAGGAGCTCACAATCTATCAGAGGATACAAGATAGATGTATTTGCAAAGAAATTTGCATAGAATCAGAAAAAAAAAACCTCACCTTTGAGCTGAGTGAAGGAAGCTGGGGATTCTAAGAAGTAGAGGTGAGGAGGGAAGGCATTCCCAGAAGGCAGATGGGAGATGAAATGTCATGTGTGAGCAACAGCAAGATCAGTTTGGCTAAAAAAGAGAGAAGGGAATAACCCTAGATTCCACAAATTGTGGTGCTTATTGTTTTTTCGGTAGAATCTTAATCTATGAGATTACTTTGAAACAGCATTTATGTTGGGCAAAAGTTTGAATACTGAAATAGGAGTCAGGACCCTAAGCTTTGTTTCTAATACTGAGTAATAAGGGCTGGTGAGTGGGATAAAAGTTTAAACTTCTCAGGTAACATTCCAGAAATCTGAACAAAATTGTAGTAAAGTACCAAAGACTTAGAAGAAGCCTGGGATCCTTGCCTTACTTCCCTCATCGTAAATTGAAGTTTTTGCTAAGTTTAGCGAATGTGTAGGAGGGGAAAGTACATGTTCCTCAAATTTGGCCGTGGACCCAGACTTGTTTCCACTGACTACCATCTGACCTGTACAAATATAAAATTGGAAATCCTATTGTGGAACTCTGGGCAGGTCACTATGTCCTACAATCCCCATGATTCATAAAATATTGTCTGATTTCAACTCAATATTGATACCGATGGCATATTTTGTCTGTTTTTGTGTCCACTAGACATCTACCTTCTGCTTTTAGACACTACTGACATTTCACCTGCAACATCAGGAAATTTTTTCGGTTAAGACTGTGAACTTCAGTTCCTAATTAATGGGAACAAGACAGGACAAGGGTGAGGGAGAGGGTGTTTTTTTGGGTATATAACCAAGCTTTGAATTTTGTATTTTGCCTCTTACTAGACTGCCTCTAGTAGGGAGACCACCCTTCTTGCAAGAAGAAATAAATAAATAATTCCTTCCTGTTTCTACTTGGAGATATCTCTGCTTATTGTTATTTGGGCAAGAGTCATCTTATCCAAGTCTAGGACTCTCAGACTCACGAACATACAGAGAACACAGCTCTCGCTGAAGGCAGCTCGGCAGCAGGGGCTCAGCGCGGCTGCCAGAGCGGAGGCTGGAACAGCCGGAAGCTGAGACCGCGGCCAGGCCTGGGACAGTGGGAAGGAGCTGAGCCGAGCCCCGCAGCCAGCCTGCAGCGGTTCTACAGCCTCCAGCACCTCCACATCTGCCAAGGCCTGAGGAGCAGGACCGAGAGGCCAGCTCGAACCAGAGAACGGCCAGCCCAAAACCGTGTGGCCAGGCAAGGCCCCAGGGCTGCCATGAGGAGCAGTGGAGCCTCCCAAGCCGCAGTGTGAGTCTACTTCAAAGAAAATCTAAAGCACCGGCCTGAGGGGAGCTTCGGTCAGAGAGACAGTTAGTGAAAGCTGAAACTTTGAAACTTAATTGGAGGTTGGGTAAAGCAGTTCGGCCATTCTACCCCCGGGGCAAGGAAGCAGTGGGGGAGGGAAACTACTGGAACCAGCAGCAGTGGCCCCCACCAGGATGCTTCAGAGCCCCTGGCCTGCAAACTCCGCAGGGGGGCTGAATCAATTGATCCGGGCTACGTGCTCTTGTGTTGAGTGGCCTGGATCCAGATCGTGGTCTTGGGTGGTGGCCAAAGCTGGGGGGACGTGCAACACCCCCCTAATAGCTCCGGCAGTTGGGAAAACCCCAGCGATTTGGAACAGAGCTTCCCCCCTTGGAAGCAGAGTTTCACAGACCTAAAAAAACCAACCAATTAATTGACTGGCCATCATGAGAAAGAGGAAGCAAAATAAAAACACCAATAAAACTCTAGAATCCTTTTTTATGGATAAAAAGGGTCAAAGCATGGAAGGGGAGGAAGAGAGCCCAGAAACCAGAACTCCCACACCAAATGCTTCCAAGACAATTGAAGAATGCCTAGAAGCTATACATCAACTGAAAAAGGACTTTGAAAACCAAATGAGAGAA
>CM053600.1:184455866-184509086 GCA_028646575.1 Pseudocheirus occidentalis | reverse complement strand
AAAATCCACTAACCTTTCTCTTAGCCTTTTTTTCTTCTGGCCTGATAAATGTGGTACCTCTGCCTCCAGTGCAGCTGATCTGCTCTCCTGCAGCCGCGGTTCCCCGCCCGATGCCCCAGGGCCTGAGCTGGCTGGGGTTTCAGCCGTGGGTCCCAGACTGCTGCGAAGAGCCCCGCCTGCTGCGCTGCCTGTAGTGCTTTCTGTCTTGTGGAGAGTTTTGGAGCTTGAAAATCTGTTTAGCGGCCCATTTTATGAGTTTTTCAGCGTGTTTGTGTGGGAGCTGTGGTGTTTTGCTGCTTCTACGCCGCCATCTTGGCTCCGCCCCCTCTTCTTCTCTCTTGTATCCTTACCAAAGTCCAATTCGTCTGCCTTGGCAATCATTGCTCACATCACCAATCTCCACGTTCCACGTGTGTGTGCCCTTTTAACTTTCTAGTAGGGCAGGGAGGGTCTCCCTACCCCTGTCCCTGTATGTCTTATTTCCCAGTTGCATTAAGCACAGGCAAAAGACATTCCCTGCTCTCAAGGAACTTACAGTCTAATGGGGGAAACAATACATAGACAGATATATAGAAAGCAAACTATACACAGGATAAATAAGAGATAGTTATCAGAGCAGAGGAACTGGAAGTAGGAGGGGTTGGGGAAGGCTTTCAGTGGGGCTTTAGTTGGGATTTAAAAGGAACCATGAAAGCCAATACTAAGAGTAGAGGAGGAGTGGTATTCTAGGCATAGAGGATAGGCAGAGAAAATGCTCAGAGCCAAGAGAGGGAACATCTTCTTTGTGGAACAGCCAAGAGGTCAATGTCACTGGATCAGAAAGTACATGGAGGGAAGTGAAGTGTAAGAAAACTGGGGAGGTAGGAGGGAGCTATGTTATGAAGGACTTTGGATACCAAACAGAGCATTTTGTGTTTGATCTTGGCAGCAATAGGGAGCCATTGGAATCTATTGAGTGGAGCTGGGGGTGACATGATTTGATCTGTGCTTTAGGAAAATCACTTTGGTAGCTGAATGGAGGATGGATTAATTCATTTACCCTCACAGCAACCCTCTGAAGGTAGCTTTTATAGACATTATTAACCCCCATTTTATAGATAAGGAAACAAACTTAGATGGCCACATGGTTCCTGAGTGTCAGGAGAAGGGTCTGAACCAAGGTCTTCTTGACTATACTAGACCTACTGTACCATGTGCTCTCTCTTTATTTTAGTCAAATGCAATTTCTCAAATTGGAACATTACTTCTAGTCAAAAACAAAATGACTTATGAATGACAAGATCAATTAACCTCTCCTAACTCCACAAAGACATCTTGTGGTTCACTGCAATTGTATTCAAAGATCTTGTGTTGTTAACCCATGTACCAAGGAGGGTGAATAATTTTTCAAGGATTGGATAAAAGAGAAGGAAATCAGAGAAATACAGTAAGTATTCTGTTATCTTTGAAATTACTTATCAAAAAGAGTTTAAGCCACACTTTCACACACCTCCCCTGCAATGCTAATTGATGTAGATATTGATGAACTTGGGCTATCAAATGATCCAGCAGAATCTTCTGAATCAGCAGGGAAAGGGTAAATTATGCCCAGTAACTTTTAAGCATTATGTCTATTTTTGTTGTATTCTAGTTCCTTAGAATTTGGAAATCTATATGAAGCATATGCATGTGGTAGAACAGGAATTGAAATAGAGGAGAGACATGTGTGTGTGTTTTTTTTTTTTTGGTATAAGGAACTCCCAAAGAAGGAACTACCCTTTACCAATGCTGTTTAGCACCCTTCTTCAGGGTCAGATAGCCAGTATGTATCAAAGACAGAACTGGATCTCAGATATTCCAGGCTCTGAGGTCAGCTCCATGGTACCACTCTTTCCTATGGGGAGAGGAGAGCTTACTTTCCTGTGAAGGGAAAGGTGCTTTCCATGCCTAGGAGGGGAAGGAGGAGGGTGCCCTATAGGCAGCACCAGGGGAATATAACCTTAGGGAATTTAGGTCACTTTAAGTAAGAATCATCCTTCCCAGGAATCTCTCTGGCAGCAAGACCAAGGGAAGAAGAAAGTGCTACTTCTCCCTTTCCCTTCTGTAACTTCAGCACCTGAACAGTCACCCTTTCCAGGCTCCTTTTCTGCAAGAATTGCAGTCATGAAAAATGGTGGCAACTCTCTTTTAGACAAAATACTTGAATAGTGTTAAGAAGAAGTATGTGAGCATAACTGGGGCTCTGCACTGGACATTATCTCTGGAAGTTTGGCCCTGACCTCTGTCAGGTAAGACAAAGTCTTCAGGCAAGGTCAAAGCTGGTGTAGTATTGTCAAAGATCAGCCCATCTTTTTTTGAGATTCCGAGTATATATAGTGTGGGAACTCATCCAGGTAAATATCGAGGGAAGCTCTCAGTGGCTTATGATGCCCTTCTTAAGTGGTCAGGTGCTCTTCCCCATTCTGTGTGGTTCTGTTCATTTACCCTTTAGGAAAGGCAGATAGGAGTTCATATGGCAGGTACCTTCTCCCAGTTGCCTTCATGGGGATTCCACTTCTCCAGGTCTAAGACACATAACACATCAAGGAAGGGATGTGTTCCATAAAGTCAGCCTGGGACTATGTATGGTATCTGATCCCATGAGCATCACAGCCTGACAGTTAACCAGAACACACCATTCCCCAATCATGCACTATATTAATGGCCCATATTTATGAGCATGATCACGGTACCAGCAGCAAGAGTACTGGATGTAGGGCCAGAAGACCTGAGTTCAAATCCCCACTTTGCCCCTCACTACCTTTGAGCTTGTCTTTCTATGCTTCATTTTTTTCATATGTGAAATGAGGCTGTTGGATTGGCTGGCCTTTAAGATGACTTCCCTCTGTAAACCAGAATCCTATAGGCCAATTTAAGGTTTACTAAGAGCTTCCCTCACAACAATATGGAGGAAGGCAGTGATATTATTATTATTATCCTCATTGGCCGTGTCTTAAAACCTGTCTCTTGGTAGCCACATGATACGATTAAGTCATTTTAACCTGTTCTTTTATTCCAAAAATCTTGACCTAGTTTCTTTCTTTCCTGCTAGAATTGCTTTGTTCAGCTCATTTCTTGTGTTATAATAACCGCTTTATGAGAATGGATTGTATTTATCAAGCACTTGTAGTCCAGTTCCTCCAAATCAATTAGTCAATCAATCAATTGATCAATCAGAAAGTATTTATTACATGCTTAGTGTATGGCAGACCCTGTGCTAAGCACTGAGGATGCAAAGAAAAACAAAAGAAACAGTTCCTGCCCTCAAGGAGCTTACATTCTAAACCAGTTTTCCTTATACTCTTCTTATCTCTAATGTTTTCCCTCTAAACCTTCATCTCTCTCCCAGTTCTTTCATGCATTTATAGGAATCCTCTCTTATAGTCAAACATTTTTTCCATCTTGGTTCACTACAGTCATCCTGTGATGTCTATTATAGCAGGTGCCCCTTCCTGGTACCATCTTTTTTCAGAACAACCATTAGCATTTTGAATTCCCACCATGCATTATGACCACTTTGGTCCCAGAGTAATCCTCTCAATTCAAATATTATTTTGGAGGAGGGAAATTTTTCATTACAATTTTCTTGCTATTTCTTCAAGTTATTTTCCCCTGGCAAACAAGAGAGACGTGGTAATTGTTGGGGAGAAGAATAGGGTAGATCCAGGAGTGAAGAAGAAAGGAAAAGAGAGAGAAATGACAAAGGTCAGGTAACATTTTTTTCTCTTTTCTATACTCCCGGTGCCATCTCATTACCCCCAAATGGTACAGTATTTTTCCCAGAGCTGCCAAACAATTCAAATTAACTCAGCAAACATTTAATAAGTGCCTGCTGTGTGCAAGGTAGTATGCTAAGAACTATATGCTCCTAACACTTTGGTAATGGCTTAGTGGATACGGGACTGGACTAATAGAAAGGTCAGGGTTCAAAGCCTATCTCAAATACTAGGGCAACAGAAGGGAAGACAAGAGAAAGAGGCTAAGGGAAGGAATAAGCATTTATATAGCACCTACTAAGTGCCAGGCAAGTCACTTAAATACTCTGTGCCTGTTTGAACTCAATGACCTCCATGGTCCCTTCCAGTTCCAAATCTGCTCTATGGATACAAGCCTTGTCTGTGTAAAGACAGAAGAGGAAAGGAACAGAAAAAATACATATACTATGTCTCATTATTCAGGGGAGCAGTTGTTTCTTTTGTTCTTGAGATTTATAAAGAGACTTTGAAGAAAATGTGACTTTGAAGACCATCCCATGGATGAACGTCTCGCGTCTTGAATTAATGCATGTGATATACAAAAGCGTGTGACCTTCAAAAGCAAAGATATAAAGCTATACATGTCACGCTATACTGTCTACACTTCGAATACACTGGGGAATATAAAAATGAAATATTCACATTCTAAGAATCTACATTTAATAACCTGAAGTCACTTTAACTGAGAAGAAGGAACATCTGGTATTTTATAGTGATTTTATTTTGAAATTCTTTAGCTCTTTGGAAAATTGATTATTTGTAAGTCTGTTTAGACATCTGGATTGTTTCTGGCTTCTGACACTATCTCTTTTCCTGTCTTAGGAATTGCCACATCCTGGGAGCAAGAAATGTCCAACACAGCCCCACCGACGCAATTCAGAAGAGATGTTGTACCTGTCTGTGGATCTGATGGTTTTCTTGTAGAAGAAGAAAAGGAAAGTGGGAGAGGAAGACTTGTCATATAAACCATACTTCCCAGATGTCGAGATACCTTTAAAGATAGAAATGATTATAATGGTTAATTCCCTAAATATTTTTAATAACACAATTTTCAATCTAATTTGCTACAGAACTTCTGGATTCACAGTTAGAGGAACCATTCCTTAGATTTCGTTTTCTTTTCCATCTCATTGAGAGGCACTGCTTTTTCTATGAAAGGATCTCTGGCTTAAAGGCTAGAGGGACCAGGGTTCATATCCCTACTGAGACACTTACTGCATGACCCTGGACCAGTCATTTAGCCTCTCAAAGTCTGTTTTCTAATCTGTAAAATGAAGATAATATTAATAACTTCCAATATCTACCTCATAAAGGTGGTGAGAGAATGGGTTTTTCAGACCTTAATGTGATATAAAAATGTGAGGTTTTAAAAATATATTTCACTGGACATATTTCCAGTATTTGTGACTATTAATACTGGGTAGTGGAGATTCATAATGATCCTTTCTCCCAAAGTGTCAATTATCAGAGGTGCCTCCTGGGGGAGAGAACAGAAACAGAATGTGCCTGATGATCACTATCACCATCTTGCCTGCCATCTTCCCTCAGATGCTGAGAGAGATATCCCAGGACCTTGAACCCAAAAGCCTTGAGAATGGCAATGATCTCAGCCTAGTATCTGCAGCCAGAATAGAAAGTAACCCATGTAAAGATATAGCCTAGAAATGACTCCCATGGGAGCTATAGCCACATCTTTTGAAGACCCTGAAAAGAAAGTACTTGTCACCTATGTCCTTGTCATCATAAAATGGTTTAATATCAGAAACTGATGTGATTTTATAAGTGGAAATTAAATTTTAAAAGAGGCATTATCTGCACCCTAAGGAACCTGGATCATTTCTGACTTGCGACTGAAAGTTTCTATCGATGTTGTCTTCCCCGTTAAAATGGAACTTCTTTGAAAGCAAGGATTTTTTACTTTTTTAGTTGTATTCCCAGCACTTAGCACAGAACTTTGCACACAGTAAGCACATAATAAATGCTTTATTCATTCTCTGATCCTCTTTTTCAGTTGTGCTGAGGCTCAACTTCATCTTCCAGCATTAACAATCTAGCACACTTAATTCTGCATTCAGTATGGAAATAGCACTTCTTTTCTTTGGGTGTTATACTGGGTGTTGTTTAAAACATACCCTTAGGTGATAGGAAGGCATCTCAGAGCAGTGATGTATCTGAAATGTAGCCAAAACTCACTCTGAAACACCTACTTATCACTGAATCAAGCTTTACTCAAACACTGACCCCTTGCCACATAGTGACAGTACAAAGTGTAGCCACTAAGATGCCAGACCCTTGGAGAAAGAACGTATAGACACACACCACCTCCCCAAGCTGTTTCCCCATCAGTTACTATATTCTGGTAGAATTTAATTTATTCCTTGAAAGCAGGGATTGTCTATTTTTTTTTGTCTTTATGTTCTCAGTTTCTAGCACAGTGTCCGTGACTAATAAGTACTTTTCAATAGATTGATTAGTTAGCACACCAAAACAGAGATAACAAGACATGCCCATACCAAGGAAGCTTCTCCTTGGGGGAACTCATAGAATGTACCATTTCCCTGCCCAGTGTCCTTATATGGATCTTACTCTCACTTTGAGGCTAGTCTAAACTATCTAAAGATTCCAACTTTGGCCAGTCTAATTAAATCTACTAACCCTTGTAATAGCTCTTCCTCTTTCTTTAATATTCCTGGTCATCCTGTTCCCACATCCACTGCAGAGGTGGAACAATGGCACTTAGTAAGTAAATCTATAGTTTTAATAGGAAACCAAGTGGCTGCTTGAGTTCATCCAAGTTGCTGACCTTGGTACCAGCTGTGGGAGACTGAGCCCCTCCTAGTTGATTTTGCGTGTGTCTGTCACATTTTATGGGAAGACCAAAAATAACCAAATGTATAGTAAAAAAAAAAACTAGAAAGAAGAGGGAAGGGCAGGGATGAAAGAAACAAAAAGCAAATGGAGAAAGAATGAAGAAAGACCTGGGCCAAGACAAGAAACAAATAGGAAGCCAAATTAATAAAGGAAAGTCAAGGAAACCTATACTCAATATTAGGGAAGGGGGCCCAATAAAACATTTCAATTATGAGTCTTCTATATTTAGTAATATCTCAAGGGAAGTAGCCCATGTTCTGTGATTCATATTAAACACAAAAGCTGAAAGGACGACTGGAAAATACACAGTGAAAAATAATTTTTGATTTGGCCAAAAAGAGGTTGGGGAATCTACTGAGAATTCAAGCTGACTAATAGTTTTCTTTTTTCATGTTCAGAATATTATCCTAGGGAAAGAAAAAGCAGAATTAAATGAAAAAAAAGCTATGTTTTTTTCTCTCGAAGATGTGAAATCTTTATTTTCATCCCCCAAACAGTTCAAATATTAAGAAGTTAAAAAGCACCAAGAAAACCCAAGTAATGTGATTTTGGGGGAAAAAACAAGGGAATTAATAAGATCAAAAGGATTGTGTGGAAGAGTTTGATTTATAATTAAATATTTTCCAATAATTCCCTTTAATTCTACAATTTCTTACTTAGGGAAGGGTTATACCTTATAATCATAGATTCCTAGCACTGGAAGGAATCCTAAAAGGTTTTTTGTCTAATAACTACTGAAAATATGTGTCACTTCTAAGACATTACCAACAAATTGCCGTCTAACCTTTACTCCAAGATTTCCAGTGACTGGGAACTCATTTTGAATTTTTGAACAGTTCTAATTAGAACCATAAATGTCAAAACTAAAAGGGGTCTTAGAGATGAATAAATCTCGCCCTCTTACTTTACAAATGAAGAAGTTGAGGCTTAGACATATTTGTTACTTGCTAGAGGGTCACAAAGTAACCATTCTGTGTCCAAATTTAGTGCTCTGACATCTTGTTGGGAAGATTTTCTTTATATTGTACTGAAATCTGCATGCCTTTAAATTCCAACTCTTGGTCCTTATTCTGTCCTCTGGGACCAAGAAGACCTTCCCCTCATTTGAAGACAGTCCTCTTGGCTTCCTCCCACCATTCTGCCCCGCTTTTCTCTTCAAGTTAATACTCTAGTTCTCTCATAATTGTATACTAATATAAGATTCAAAGATAGACAAGGGATCAGTTTTTACAACGGATCAGTAATTTACAAGGAAGAAAACTCTGGCCCAGAGAAGTGAAATGACTTACGCAAAGTCATATAAGAAAATAGAAACAGAGAAAAAAATTGAACCTAGCCTTTTAATTCCACTAAATCTTCCATGTTTTCAAATTACTTTACTCCTTTATTTACTTTCTCCTGGAATACTCCAGTTGTTTAATGCCTCTTTTGAAACACATACCCAGAACTGAACACATGCTACAAGGATAATCATACTGTTACTATATGTAACAAGGAGTGTTGCAGAGTGGGTAGAAAGTTGAGTGGAGTCACATCTTTAGCACATCCTTTGAAAGTGATTCTGGGCAAGTTACTTAATCCCTCAGTGCCTCATGCAACTCTCTAAAACAATAAAAATTGCAAAACATTAGCTGATCTACTTTGTTAGAAGGTGTTTCTGTTACCATAGCTGCCCAATTTGTCTCTGCCTCAAGACTCTAATCCATTCTCTACTCAACTACCAAAGTGGTCTGGTGATATCCTGCCCTGCTCCTCCTACTCAACAAACTTTAGTGGTTTCTTATGACTTCCAGGTGCAAATATAGAGTCCTCTGGCATTTAAAACTCTCCATAATATCATCCATTCCAACTTTTCCAGGCTTCTTAAACTTTGTTCCTATCCACACACTCAACTACATAGTCTTCTTATTCCTCTCACACAACATTTCAGCTCTGAACTCTGTAGATTTCCACTAGCTGCTCCCAAAGCCTAGAATTCTCTTCATCATCTCCTTCAAGACTCAGCTGACCTGAATCACCTTTTGCAGGAATATCACTTTCTGCAGGAAGCCTTTCCTGGTCCCTTTTGGTACTGATTCCTTTCTCTTTGAGATTCCCTTCTGTTCATCTACTTAGTGTATATATTATGCACTTGGATTATTTAAGTGTTGTCTCTCTTATTAGAATGCAAGCCCCTTGAAGGTAGGCATTAGTTTTGCTTTTCTTTATATCCTTAGTGCTTAGCACAATGCCTAGAACAAAGCAAGCATTTAATAAATGTGTCATGAGTAATTATTTTCTCACTGGGAATTCTCTATTCTAAAGAAACCAAAGTTCTGAACAACAACAAAAATGCCGTAAATATAGTGCTTTAGAAAAGAAGAAATTTCAGTTAATCTGATATTGTAAAATTGTGTCTGTGTTGTTATAAGGAATGTAAATGGAGGAGATTCAGTTGAGAGCAACAAATAGGTTTAAAAGTTGTGATCATTGAGGAAACCTTGAAAGAATAGAAATTATTTAACTTGGAGGAAAGAAGATTGCTGAATGACATTAATGAATAGCTGAGGGGATATTATAGGGAGCAGTTCTCCATCTATCCTGAAGACAGAATCCACTACATGAAGTGGACTTTAGTTGTAGAGATATATTTACAATTGAGATAAAATAATTCCTTACTTGTAGAAAGCTTTAGAGTTTTAAGACATATTTCTGAGAGAAATAATGTAATTTCACAGTTGTGTTTTGTTTTGTTTTGAAGGGGGAAAGGAGAATTTAGAAAAGATCTATGATTTCACAACAGAGCAATAGAGCTCCTCAAAATGAAGAAACTCTCTCTTCCTATATGAATTAATATCTGTTCTGCAACTTGTAATCTTCCAAAATTGCCTCAGGTTAAGTGACTTTACTAGGTGCCACAGCAAGTATGTGTTAGAAGCAGGCTATGAATTCAGATTTCCCAGAGTTGACTCTAAGGTGATGTATTTACCTTTCTAGATTTCTCTTGATTCCTATGTTTGCATTTCAAAGCCTCTACTCATCCTTGGGCTTTTCTTGAGGCATTCTTGATTGTCATCTATTTTATTAAGGATCCATTTTTTCCCTTGTCAGATTATACTCAGTTATTCTTGATGGTAAACCATTATCTTTTGCCTTCTGGAATATTATATTCCAAGATTATCTCTCGTGTTTAGTAATTCCTGCTAAGTCTCATGTATTCTTGACTGTGGTACTTGGTACATGAACTCCTTCTTTCTGACTAATTGACATATTTTTTCTTTGACTTGGAAGCCCTAGATTTTGACTATGACATTTCTAAGTATTCTAGTTCAGGGCTTTTAACAACAGTGATTGGTGGATTATTCCCATTTTACTTTGCCTTCTGATTATAATAGATTTGAGTAGTTTTTTAAAATGATTTCTTAAATATAATATCCAAACTCTATGTTTGATCATGATTTTCAGGGAGTCAGTGATTCTGAAATTGTATTCTCAATCTGTTTTCCATGTCAGTTGTTCCTGATAATAAGAGATTTCATATTTTCTTTTTTTTAACTTTTTGACCATGTTCTAAGGTCTTTACTTCATTCTATTATTTTTTAAGGAGGTCTACTTCTTGAGAGAGGTTTTCTACCTTCTATTCTATTTATTCTCTTTTTTTCTTCCCAGGTTCTCATTTCATTTTAAATGTATTTTTTATCTCTATTTCTTCCAGTCACTCATTTAACTAAGTCTTTTTCTTTTTGGAAATTCTTTTTGTAGCTATTACAATGATATTTTCTTCTTGATTTACCTCTTGGGTCATAATATTCATCTTAAATCATAGTATTAGTTCATTGTGTTTAGTATTTTCTTCTGTTTGATCATAATTTCACCCTCAATTCTTGGTTTGGCATTTTGTGCTCAAGCCAGTCCCCCCTTACCCTCTGGTATGGGTTGAGCAGATCTTGTTTGATCTTATCCCCTCTCCTAATTTGGATGCTGACTCTTCTATTGGTCTGGATTGGGTAGTTGGTATTAGACCTGTCCCCTCAATCCCTGACTTTGGTCTCAGTCTCATGGTGGTTCTCTCTGGGTTATGGCCTCAGCTAGATGCAGTCTTCTTGTACTCTTTCTAGTCCAGAGGTAGTTTTGTCCCCTTGTTGGGATCTTCACAGATTTCCAGAAGGATTTCTACTTATCGTGATAGTCTCAGGCCTCCTGCATAGACTCCCTGGAACTGGTGCTGAGTTGACCCCTATCTTCTTCTATGGCTACGTGCTGCCTCCCTGGGCAGTGGTCTATGGAGTCTGGTCCTGGCCCTTCTTCTCTTCTGAGAGGTTAAAATTAGCATCTGGCTTCAGATCCTCAGTTACTGCAACTTGTGATTAATTCTGACCTCTCTTCTCAGAACTCGGGCAGCTGGCTTCACATTGGCTGTCTTTTCTCCTCTACTGGCTTATCTTTAGGGTGAGACTCCTGTACCCACCTTTAGTAGGTCCTGACTTTCTTCTTAAGGAATTCTGGGCTGGACAGAGAAGTTTTTTTCTACTTCTCTTTGTTTTTCTCTATTATATCTCTATCATTTGCTCTGTCACTGGTCTTTGTGAGGTCATTTTTAGCTATTTAGATGCAGTTTGTGTAGAAAAGCTGTGTTTCTCTATAACCTTGCACACTGTAATCTTGACTGGATGTCTCAGAGGGCTTAGGTGAGCACATGTCTCCTTGTTTTGTGCCTCATTTGACACTGTTAGTCAATGAATCATTAAACAAAGTTATCTCAAGGGTCACATCTGTCATAGGCTCTCTTGTGATTTAAAAACATTATTTTGTACACTTTCTCTTTTTTATTACGAACTCCATAAATATTAACATACAAACACTTCCATATGCAAAGAACAGAAAGGGCTGTGTGAAATCTAAGGTGTCAATAACTATAGGAAGAAAAAATATTCTAAACTTACAACTAGGAAAAGGTGGTCTAAAGCAGCTCTGAGGTTCCACCTCATGTCCATCTGACTGGCAAAGGTGGCAGAAGAGGAAAATGACAAATGTTGGAAGGGAGGCAGGAAATGAGGCACAGTGGTGTAGTGTTGGTGGAGCTGTTGAATGACCTAGCCATTCTGGACAGCAATTTGGAACGGTGCTCAAAAAGTTACTATACCATGCGTACACTTTGTTCCAGTCATATCTCTACAAGGCGTACCCCCCCAAAGAGATAAGAGAAACAGAAAAGGACCAATGTGGGCAAAAATATTTATAGCAGCTCTTTTCATAGTAGCCAAAAATTGGGGCCACAGTGGATAATGTGATAGGATTGAAGTCAGGAAGTCTCATCTTTTCATATTCAAATCTGGCCTCAGACACTACTAGCTATGTGACCCTGGACAAGTCACTTAACTCTGTTTTCCTCAGTTTCCTCCTCTAAAATGGATTGTAAAAGGAAATGGCAAATCACTTCAGTATCTTTGCCAAGAAAATTCCAAATGTAATGTGAAAATAGGTTTAATATGAATGTATAAGTAGAGTCTATGTCAGATTGTGTGCTGTCTTGGGGAGAGGGGAGAAGGAAGGGGGAGAAAATTTAAAACTTAAGATCTTATGGAAGTGAATGTTCAAAACTGAAAATAAAGAAATTATTTTAAAACATTTTTTAAAAATTAAAAAAAGGAAAACTCCAAATGGTGTCACAGAGAATCAGATACAACTGAAATGACTGAACAAAAAATCATAAACTAAGGGGCTGCCCTTCACTTAGAGAATGGCTGCTTAACAAAGGATAGTTTATCAATATATGGAATATTATTGTGCTCTGAGAAATAATAAAATGGACAGTTTTAGAGGAAATACATCTTCGAAAGATGTAGAGAAAAAAATCAATAAAACTAGAACAATTTATACAATGAAAACAACATTATATACAAAAAACAATTTTGAAAGATTGGAGAACTTGGATAAATGGAATGACAAACCATAAGCTCATAGAATGGAAGATGAAACACACCACTCACCTCCCACCAGAGCAATGATTAATTTAAATGCAGAGACACATATTTTTGTTGATGTGGTAATGTGTTTTGCTGGATTGTGAATGTTTATAATGAGGGATCCCTTCCTCCCTTCCTTCCTCCCTCCCTTCCTTCCTTCCTTCCTTCCTTCCTTCCTTTTCTTTCTATTAAATGGGGATAGGCAGTGGGAGGGACAGATTACAAATAGTAACAACACTTTTCTGCTTATTTGTATCCACTGAACTTCTTTCTAACCTCTTCTGTGTATTTTCTCAATACTTTTTTTCCTCTGTTCTTTTCTTCTTTCTGGCGATATTTTCCCAGACTTCCCTACTTCCTCCCCACAACTCTCCCTGTCAAAAATAAAAGCCTTCTCTTGTAACAAGTATATTTTTTAAAAACCCAAACCAAACAACCAAATTCATGCATCAGTCATGTTCATCCCTTTGTCAAGAAGTAGGAAGTGTATTGTATCATCAGACTTCTGGAATCAGCATCATTATTGTGGCTATCAACACTGCCATCATCATTAAAGCTAGCATTTACATAGTGCTTTTAAGGTTTGCAGAGAACTTTATGTTTATTTTATTTGATCCTTCGAAACAACCTCATTTGACAGCTAATGAAACTGAGGCAAAGTGATCTGCCCAGGATCACACAGCTATTTAGTGTCTAAATCAGGATTTGAACTCAGAACTCCTGGCTCCAAGTCCAGTACTCCAAGTCTATGTAGTTGCCTAGGTGATGAGGACTGAGGATCGATCTTTGCATAGTCAGAGTTCTTAAGTGTTTCAAAATTGTTTTCTTTTACCTTATTGTAGTCTCTATATAAATTATTCTCCTGATTCTGTCTTCTTCATTCTGCATCAGTTCACAAAATTATTTCTCATTTTCCCTGAATTAATTGTTTTTGTCATTTTTATGGCCCTAACATCTTATCACACTCATATACGGTAATTGTTGGGACATTCCCCAGTTGCTGGTTACCCAGTTTGTTCCTAGTTCTTTACTATAAAAAATAAAAAGTGCTGCTATAAATATTTTTGTACATAAGGTCCTTCCCTTGTCTTGGATGTATTTGTTCCTAGTATTCATGCTTAGTAATGGTATCTCTGGGTCAAAAGGTACACTCATTTCAATGCCTTTGGGGATATAGTTCCAAATGACTTTTTTAGAACGGTTAGAGCAATTTATGTATTCACAGACAGTGCACTGTGTGCCTCCCATATGATTTTAAAATGCACAGAAGAAACACGTTATTTGCATATACCATTCACGGCTATATTTACTTCTAAGTCAAATACTTTTTTTTTTTAAATCAACAAACAACAGTCACAGTGCCTTCCTGTGTTCATACAATCACTTCAGATACCATCTTGGAAAGGAATATAATACACCTGAGAAGCAGCAGTCCAACTCTGCTTTATAAACCTGCATTGCTTCACTCAACACTCAGACAGATGATGTTGAAATGGCTGCTAAGTTGGCAGTATAATGTAATGTAAGCAACCATTTCCTGTATGGTAATAGATGTGTGTACATATCAATATATGAATGTGATTTAACAAAGACAAAGCATGTCTTTATCCTTGACCATTTCTATTTTTTTCATCTGTCACTCAGTTATATGATTTTAAAGATTTGATCTCCTATAGAAAATACTCTAAGAAAGTTGTGATATTTTCCTCTTGTTTATAATCTTCTCCTGGGAATCATTAGGTGTCAATTCTTGAGTAACTTTAAAATTGTGTTGCCTCCAGAACAGATCTCTCCTGCTATCCACATTTGGCTGTGTCTGACTGTACTTCCTGATGATCACTTCTTGGCACTGTATGTTGGTTACTGAGTGGGTAGAGTCCAAATATGGTCATTTTATTATAATCACCAATGAGATTAGATCACTGTAGAAATGCTAGAAGATATGTATAATTTCACATCTCTTTGTTATCCTTCAATTTTTAATGAAATACATTCTTGAGAAAATCTGGCTAAGTTAGCTGTCATGTCAAATTTTCATCATAGGATCATTTTCTTTTTGATTTTTTTTAGGTTTTTCTACTGGCAGTACTGCCTGTAATTTTTTATCCCTCTTCTTTTTAATGTCTTACTGATGAGTTTGTGCTCTAAACTGTCATTGCACTTGGCTTCCATGTTCTTTTATTCGGCAATGTGATCAAGCACTTGCTGGCTCACATTACTAGGCTCTTTTGGACTTGTCGCTATGGTAACTTTTGTCTGTTGATAAAATTTCTCTAAGAAATATTATTAGCCATTCTACAGTATTAAGAGATTTCAGAGGATTGAGAAATGGAAGGCATCTTCTAGATTACGTCTTCACTTTTGTTTAATATTTTTCAGAGTCAAGTGCTGATTTGAACAGATTGGATTGGATTTGGAATAACTAGCGACTTGTGTTGTTTGCTTGTGTTTAACCTTTCCCCCCCAATTTAGTCTTGATTTCAACCATTGCTTAATCTGACACACACAGACAGCTGATTCTAAAATCACTGCTGTTGGTAATAAAATATAATGTAACCAATAATTTTCTGTTCATTAAAAACACATCTACAAATACATAATATCACTTTTTGTGATTTTGCTTGGTGCTAAGCCACACTAAATGCCTTCCAATACTCTTCTTAAAGAAAGTATTTATGATATATATACATTATGCTTCCTTGTAGTCAACCAATTTTTGATGTGTTTCATTTAATAATCTCCAGCTGTATTTCCCAAGATTGTTTTCATCATCCTCTCCATTCCCATTTCTACAGTGGAATTGCTGAGTATTAAGGCATATGTTGACTTACCTTTCAGGACTCTGTCAAGTACTTTGTAGGATCTCTGCTACTTCATTCTTTTCCATGGCCTTTGACATACCTTCTGGCTCTGAAGCTATGAACCTATGATCGTCATGGTGGCCTGTATGCATATATTTATCATTAACAAGCACTAAAAAACAAGGTAAACAAGTGTCTAAGAGATGCTTGTTTCTTGTTGCCTTTGGTTTCATGATAAAATGGACCTTTGTAACCTCTGTTCGATCCTTTATTTGCCTTTCTGAGGAGAGTCTGTGAGTGGTCCACTTATGTTTCCATATCTTCTTTAAATCTCATGTTTCCATTTGTAGTGAGAATATTAAAAAATGGATGTGCTTCAATTTCTCCAATTGTGTATCATCTTTGCAGAACACAGAATCGTGGAATTTCTGAGTCAGAAGGGATCTCAGGAACCATCTGGTGCAACTATATTTGAAAAAAGAAACTTCCTACAACCTTTCCAACAAGGACTCATATAGCTCTTCCTGAAGTCCCAGCATGAGGGGAAACCTACTTAATACGTCCCAATGCAGCCAATTCCACTCTGGAAGAGCCCTAATTGTCAGGAAGTCTTTCTTTTTATCAAGCATAAATCTGCCTCTTCTAGCTTCCACTCATTCTGCCTAGTCCTGATCTCTGGGGGACAAGCAATACAAGCTTAATCTCTTTTCTATGGGCAAGCTCAGACTGTCTCATATGAAATTACCTCAGCTATTATTCTTCTATCCATTATATAAATTAATGGCTCATTTACCCTTAAAAAGCCTTCATTATTACTCAAGAAAACACACGATTAATCTTTCCCATGTTTAGATACTTAGATACTAATCCTTGGATAATTAAAGACAGCTGTCACATCCTCACTAAGCATTCTCTTTTCCAGGCTAAGTATCATCATCCTTTTGATCAGTTTTCATATAGCATGAATTCAAGGCCCTTTACCACACTGGTTACCCTCTTCCAGACACTTTCCTACTTATCAATCTCATCCTTTAAATTGACACCAAGAACGGAACATCATATTCCAGATGTACTCTGACCTGGCTACTACTTTATTATTCCTGGAAATGATGCCTTTCTTAATGAAGTCCAGCATAGCTCGTTAAGGTTTGCAAGCATTTTACAAATATTCTCTCTTGTTATGTTTACAACTACTCTGAGATATATGTGCTATCCTTATACCCATTTTACAGATGAGGAAACAGACATACAGAGGCTGCTTTGTTCAGTATCCCACAGCTGGTAAATATCTGGGACTGTATTTGAACTTGAGTTTTCCTGACTATAGGGTCTAGCACTCTATCCACTATGTGACCGAAATACCTTATACTCATTATTATAGAATAGTTATTATGTAACATAATATATTTGTGTATATATGCATACACATATATTTAAACACATGATGTTCTGTGTATAATAGTTGTTTTATAGTAATTCCCTGGTAAGAATGAGGAATAAGGAGCTGAAGCTGTGTAGCAAACTTGCAAGTGTGGAAACTCCCTCTACTAATGCCAGGCATACCTTTTTTCTGTCTTAAACAGTTGTCTGAAACACCAAGGACATAATTAACTTGTCTAGCATCCTAGAAACAAGTGTGAGAGGTGAGACTTAAATCCAGGTCCCCCTGACTTTGGTGCCATCTCTCTATACGTTACACCAGAATGCCAGTAACTCTTCAATAATAAATGAGAATTTTTACCAGATCTCTAGAAAATATGAAACACATTAGATAGCTTGTGCAGGATAACATGAAACACTAAATGCTATATTCTCAAGTAGCTTTAAAAAAAACCCAGAACTCCCAAAGGAGGTCTTTAGAGGTAACACAGATTATATTTGCTGAACAATGAATTGCCAAGACTTTTGATAAGATGATAACATGCATAAAACATGAAGGGTGAAAAGGTCTCATTTATCCAAAGGACACCCGCTATCAACAGCCAACAGGTTTCATTATTTGACATTTTGTGTCACTAAGTGACCATACCTGGGAACGGATTTTAAGGGCTGGTCCAAGTTTTAAGCCCATAGTGTCCAAAAGATGCTCCTCTGTGAGCAAAGGTAAGGTTTCGCCATCTATTGCATGGTCTCTAAATATCTTAGAAATAAAAAAGAAATGCATGTTACTCTGTCCAATAGCCTCTTATGTTATTTTATATTACGTTATGTCGTTTTGTTTTGTTCATAGTAATTTTCTTCTTTGAGAACCACAAGGACAGTATTTCCTCCAAACGAACAGAAGGAAGCATGGCTTCTGGCTCCCTTTCTGCTGTTCAGGATTTTCTGCTCACCATCTTGGGCACATGGGCATTTCTAGGGCAGATGGAGAAGGAAGAAGCTTCCCAGAGGACTCCATCCTTTTGTCCCTCCTTCCCCGCCTGCCGATGCCTTTCCCTCTTGGAGTGCCTTCCACCTGCTCTATGGCTCTAGCTGACTTTTATCTTTCCATCACCTGGCTGTTTCCATGTTGTCTGTCCCATCATACTGGGAGCTCCTTGCAGGAAGGGATTTTCTTTGTGTTCCTAGTGTTTAGCATGGTGCCTGGTGCATAGTAAGAGCTCTGTAAAAGCTTGTTGACTCCACTTAACTTGCCCTACTGGCTTTCCTGGGATTTTCCAAGCCGTCTACTTAATCTCTCTTTGAAGTGGACACAGCCACTCCTACTTTTCCTCCAAACAGTTCAGACAGCTGGGAGGCCGAATGCTCCAGAGACATCAAAGCAGACCCTCCTCCCTGCTGTGCTGGGGGAGGAGGTAAACTGCCAGCATCATCCTGTGATCAAAGCACTGAGAAATGAGCTTTATGAACCGTAAGTATAACGGTGTAGGGGAAGAGCATGGGACTCGGCTAAATTGGATCCTGAAAGTAGAGATGACCTGGCCACCCTGTTTCATTTTAGAGATTGTTGAATCTAGCTCTAAAAGGGACCATCATATCACTGTTACAATGGAGGAAACTGAGGTGATGGAAATGAAATGACTTATCCAAGGTCATACGAATATGAGCCAACATTCCAACAAAGGACCTCTGATTCCAAATCCAGCATTCATTCCACCTCACCATGCTGCCAAAAGACCTAGTTCCACTACTTACTACTGGCATATTCCAAAGGCTGTTTCCCTAACTTTAAACCTAGGTCACATTAGGTCCTGGCTACCTCAGAAGATGGTTGTATTTTGAAAAGGGTTCTATAAGTATCAAATGGAATTATTAAAATGAAGAGAAGATCTCACTCATTTCTGCAGAAATGAATGAATATAAAATAACATTTCAATTCTTATAGTTTGGGAGGCATATTTATCTTCTGCATACCTATGTGTCCTTAGGCATACCCTAAAGTCTCAAGAAAATTTAATATGTTATGTCTCATTTGAAAAGTTTGTACTTTTTCTAACTATGAAAGGCAATGTTGCATAGTGGATAGAGATCTGACCCTGGAGTCGGATAGCCCTGGATACCAGTCCTGTCTCTGACACATACTGGTTGTGCGACTCTAAGCAAGACACTTAAGTTCTCAAAGCTCTGGTAATTATCCAAGACTATAAACTGCAGAGAAGGTATCAGTCTGTATTCAATCCACCAAAAAACATTTACTACTATGAGTTTTAGTAAAGGGAATTCCTCACTGGGAGCTTTCTATACTGGTAAAATCATAGACTGTTAAAAAAAATTAAGTAAAATTTAGTTGTCGATTTAAAAAAAAAGTTTAGTTAGATTTTAGTTTCTTTGGTACGCTGAATAAAAGAAGTTTTTATGAATAAGTATCCCATGTGCTTACTTTCAACTAAAAACAATAAAATTTCCTGGGTATACACGATACTGAAATGTTCTTCATCAAATATTTATATACCTCCTGGTTTAAAATCTCCAGTTCTTAAAAAACTCTGTCTCTTTTGACCACTTATACATTGAAGAATGACTCTTACTCTTCTATCAGTTGTACTTCTCTTGGTATGTTGGATATCTGGTCCTTATTAGAAATATTTGGTGCACAGATTTCCCTAGCTGCCCCTCCCCATTGATGACCTCTCTTCTAATGTTGCTTGCACTGATTTTGTTCTAGGAAAAAAAAATCCAATTTCAAGTAACCAAACTAAGCTATTTTAACTTTTGTGGTCACTTCTCTCCCTTGTGTGGTTAATAATTCTTCTAAAAGGCAGGACTATGGAAGACTCCTGACCTGGTCCTCTTCAAATTCTTTAAAGTACTGTGGCTTTTAATGTTGGGGGAGGGGAAACCAATAAGATAAAGATGGAGTTTACTTTTCTATCTTGGCCCATAGTAAACATTTGATACATGTTTTTTTTATTCACTTCCTCATTCATTCAAAGCTGTGTAACTATAAGAGGAAAAATGAGAAAATGAACCTCCCTCCCTTCATTGGAGAAGTGGAGGACTGTGGGTGTGGTAAGTTGTCTGCTGTCAGATGTGATCAATGTGTTGGTTTTACTGAATTTTTAAAAAAATTCCTTGTTACCTCTGCAGGGGAGGGGAAGGTTTACTGGAAAATGAATGAGATATAAAATGAAAAATATCCATTTTTAAAATGTTAATTTCTCTAGTTTTTATGTAGCTTTTGTAGGATTTTAAGCTGTTAAGGTCTTAGGTGTCATTGGCTCAGAAGAGGAAAAAGAGCCCTGTTCAACTAGTCTGTATGTAGCAGAAATGAAATTCCAAACCAAGTCTCTGACTCCAGATCTGGTGCTTTTCTCATCCACCATGTTACTATCACTTCCTTTCCTTTTTCAGACTAAATGAGCTACTCCACAAGTCCATTTGAATCTTGAGTAGTCCAAAGTCACTAAACTATTACCAGGTTGTGCCTAAAGCCTGATTCTTTCAACTAGTAAGAGAGTAAACATACCAACAATGGGCACCTGGGAGTCACATTCCCCAGAAGATAACCTTACTGACCTTAGCTTTTACACAACCTCCTGGGTAATTAGAGGAATCAAATTTGTAGTAAATCATAATGTCTACATTTCATAGGATGAGAGATTTAGAGTTGGAAGGAGTCTCCTAGACCATTTAATGCAATTCACTAATTTTATAATTAAATACAACTTTGAAAAGATACATTTTTTTCTTTTTCTAATATCCTGGGTTTAAAAGAGGAGTAAGTCAACAGATACATTTTAAAGTTCCTTAATTGTTAAATAGTATTTAAGTTTATTTTATCACTTTACCAATTGAACAAATGATTCTTTGGAGTTTGGATCTCCTTATCTTGCCCTGACTGGAGATTCACTGGCCACTTACTGGCTAATCCTACCACTGATCACCATGTCAACCTCTCTTTAACCAGCCCAATGACTTCTCACTCCCAGGGAGCTCACCATATTGGCACTGGGTTCAGTGCAGACATCTGAACGATTTAGCCTTGCTGTGTCTCAGAACTCCTGAGCTCAAGCAATCCACTAGCCTCAGCCTCCATGGTAGTGAAGATTACAAGCACATGCCCCCACACCCAGTTTAAGTCTATTTTAATAAAGAAAATAAATCACCTGTGCATAGTCTGAACAACCTGGAAGCCCAGTAATGAAGTCATACACATCATCCACAGCCCATTTACGAATATCTTCAACAGAAGAAAGATCTTCCCCACTTAAAAATAGGTCACTTGTTCCTTTAAAGCCAGCAGAAAATGAACAGAAATTAATTACAATGACCAATCTTGGTCCCAGAGAACGGGGTGGTGGTACAATGAAATACACTTCCCTTCTCTTAGTAGAGAGGTGGGGGGCTTCAGGAGCAACTTGCAACATATGCTGTCAGATGAAGGGGTTTTTTTGTTAGTAATGATTAACCATTTTTCTTCATTACTTGGAAAGGTATAGATGAAGAAGGACATTTCAAGAAAATAAGTGCAGTTAGCAAACAAAAACCATCAATAAAACCTAAAGGGAAAGGATTTTTTGCGATGAAAAATACACTTTATAAGGAAAATAGTGAGTGGATTATGGTGTTTTTAAAAATATGTACTTACATAAACCTCATTGACCACTATCACTGTCTCACAAACTTTAAAGGGAGTTCCCACCTGAGTTCCTCTGTTGTAGTTAATGACTACTGAATTAGGACTATAGAGTTTTCCACTTCCTCATCCAGAAATCAACCAGTGTGAGAAATCTTGGGCAAAGACATACCCAGGCTAAGATCTAATCAAAGACAGCAAAAATATTCTAAGTTGACATGAACGGGTGGATTCCTGTATTGTGTTTGGTCAGATAGGTCTGGGGTAGAAGTGGAGTCTCTCTTTGATATGCACATTGGTAAGTCTCTTTGAGCAAGACTTGGGTGATCCAAGTCAGTACTCCTAAAATCCTCATTAGATTGAACCCACATCTCATTGTAATATTCCTTCTTTTATCTATTGTGAACCAATCACAGTTGATTGTTATCCTTAGGAACACACGCTCTTCTAAGGGCCTAAGAACTCTGAGCCTGCCACCATGATTGGTCTTTGGCATTTAAGAGTGTCACTGACTCTTCTATTAATAAAATATTAGCATTAATAATAAAATGACTAATTACCCAGAAACTATGTCTCTTGAACTTTTTAAACATCACACACTTTTTTCGTGTGTCACTGCCCCACAGAGCCAGAAGGCAACACAACCCTCCTGACTCAGTGCCTAATTAGAAATTAGCAAAAGGTGTGAAAGCCTTCCTACAAGCAAGCTTCCCCTAAGCAAGCTTTTCTTAATGGGCCCCAAATGAGGCTCTGAAGATCTTAAATCTCATTAACATTATGCCATTCAATGGAACCTATGGATCTCAAGTCAGAATAACATTTCTAGATGCATAAATTAAACTAAATATGATTAC
Organism: Pseudocheirus occidentalis; assembly: GCA_028646575.1. Lineage (NCBI taxonomy): Eukaryota > Metazoa > Chordata > Mammalia > Diprotodontia > Pseudocheiridae > Pseudocheirus > Pseudocheirus occidentalis. The sequence goes on along the minus strand of CM053600.1, from coordinate 184,486,826 downwards.
AAAGGAAATCAATGATGTTGAAATACAGTTAAAATATTGAAAAACTAAATTCATTGAGTTAAGGTTAAGATTCTCTACTTTAAAACATCAAGAAACTGTGCTTTTGGTGGTGTGGGCATGTTCTCCACCACTACAGATCTCAACCTTTCTCTGACTTAGTGGTTTAAAGAGTATCCATGTCAAACATTTCACACTCTATGGTCATTTAGGTGATGGGTCTTCAAAGAATTCTACATTTAGCCGCACACAAGTATTGAGTTATTGAAGGTTGTTAGGGCTTTTGTTTGTTTGTTTTTACCAATTCCATCTTTGCAGCTCTTCCTAGAGCAGTGGTTCTCAACCTTCCTAATGCCTCGACCCTTTAATACAGTTCCTCATGTTGCTGTGATCCCCAACCATAAAGTAATTTTCATTGCTACTTCATAACTATAATTTTGCTACTGTTATGAATCTATCTGATATTCGGGATGTATTTTCATTGCTACAAATTGAACATTAACCCACAGGTTGAAAACCGCTGTCCTAGAGGCTGTCCCCTCCTCATAATTTCCATTACACCACTCTAGTCAGGCTTTCATTGACCCCTGACTAGAATAGTGCAATTACAGTCCTCTACTCAATAAACTACAACAGCTCCCTATTACCTCTAGGATCAAATGTGAAATCCTCTATTTGGCATTTACAGCTCTTCAAAACCTGGCCCCTTTCTTTTCTTGTTATTGTTGTTCAGCTGTGTCTTAGTCTTTGTGGCTCCATTTGGGGTTTTCTTGGCAAAGATGCTAGACTGGTTTGCCATTTCCTTCTCCAGCTCATTTTACAAATGAGGAAACTGAGGCAAACAGGGTTAAGTGACTTGTCCAGGGTCACACAGCTGGTAAATGTCTGGGACCAGATTTGAACTCATGATGATGAGTCTTCCTGATTCTATGCCTGGTACTCTGAACTATGGTACCCCCTAGTTGCCCACGGCCCCTTTCTATCTTTCCAATATTCTACATGTTCCTTTCCTTTCTGCACATTATAGTGTAGACATATTGACCTACCTGCTGTTGCTTACACGTGGGATTTCATTTCCTGTCTCTTTGTCTTTGTACTAGATGTCCCCCATAATTAGAATAAACTCTCTTCCCACTTCTTCTAATGCTTGCTTTTCTTCAAGACTCAGCTCAAGCACTAGAGACAGGAAAATCTTTCTAGATCTTCTCAGTTGTTAGTGCCCTCCCTACTCAAATTCCCCCCTTGTATTCTGTGTGTGTGTCTGTATGTACACAGATACATATACCCACACATCTATGATATATCGACACACACATGCACGCAGTCTGGGGTGCTGAACTGTACTGGTGGAAGAAATTTCCACATCTGAGAGTTGCTTCTACCTATGAAATCGCGGGTCCAGCCTTTCTTCTATGTGTGTACATGGTGTCCCCCCGTTAGAATGTAAGCTCCTTGAGGGGAGGAATATTTCAAGCCTAGCACAGAGTAGGAACTTAGTTATTGCTTATTGATCACCAGATTTACAGGTCTTCCCATCAACATTCTCTTCTCCTGGCAATCCATCTTACCCACTATTATCAGAATAATCTTTCTTACTCTTTTTTTGGGGTGGGGGGAGAGCAGACCTGTGGTTTTATTGGTGGAGGGAGCCAATACTGATTGGCAACTATTGTGCAATAGTCTCAGAGAAAGGATTCTTAAGCTGGGATTCATGGACTTGGATAGGAAAAAAAATGACATCTTTATTTCCACTATAATTTGTTTCTTTGTAAGCCTATGCATCTTATTTTATGTATTTAAAAACACCACTCTGTGAAGGGGTCCAGAGGCTTCACCAGACTTTCAAAGGGGCCCATGATACAAAAAACCACCAAGAGCCCTTGTCTTAGAGAGTCGCCTTGGGTCCATCAGGGGTTAAGTGTCTTGTCTGTGATCACTCAGCCGAAATGTGGCAGAGGCAGAACCTCTCTCTCCCTCTTCCTCTTCGCTGTATGCACTGCCAAAATTATGATTTGCTCCCTGGTCAGTGTGTGCCCATTACACAATTTTCTGCAAAAATGCTCTTTTTCCTCCACTTTGGCTCTCTTCTTTCTCTCTCAGTCTCTGTCTTTGACTCTGTCTCTGTCCCTCTCTGTCTCTCCCTGTCTTTCTCTCTGTCTCTGTCTCCCTCTCTCTCTCTCTGTCTCTTTCTCCCTCTCTGTCTCTGTCTTTCTTTGTTTCTGTCTCTCTTTCTCACCCCCATGCTATGGGACCTTCTGGCTATGAAAATCTGTACTGGCTGAAAGTAAGCACCACACTTTCCATTGCTTTTTCCGTTATCTCCCCTATTAGATTTCTCTAGGTCTGTTTTGCATTATGTTCTCTCTGATATTAATAACCCTAGAGAGCTGTCGAACAGAGTTATTGCCATTACATCTTTAAAGAGATCTAGCATCAGTTGGATGTAGGCATGGCAGACAAGTGGGCTTGGATGAGTCACAATCTGCTTCCCTGGAGGGAATGCCCAAATTGATTGGAATATTTTGTATTATAGCTTTTGCAGAGTGAATAAGTAGTGCTGGGGCAGCTAGGTGGTGCAGTGAATAGAGCATTGGCTTTGGAGTCAGGAAGACCTGAGTTCAAATCCAGCCTCAGATACCTAACACTTACTGTGTGACCTTGGGAAAGTCACTTAACCCCAATTTCCCTTCCTCCCCCAAAAGTAAAAAAAACAAACAAACTTTTTTAGCTTTTGCTTTATGTGTTGCTTATTATTATGATTAGATTGTGAACTCCATGAGGTCAAGGCCTATGGCTTGGTTATTTCTCTATCCCCCATTGCTCAGCACATTTCTTTGAACTTGGTAGGTTGCAGGATAATCATAAATTTAGAACTAGGAGGTACCCTAAAGGCTTTCTAGACCAAAACACTCATTTTACAGGTGAGGAAAAGAAGACCCAGATTTTAAGTAAGCGATTTTCCTAGGGTCGCACAGATAGTAAATGGCGGAGACAGGATTTGAACCCAAGTTGGCTAATTATACAGCTAAGTGATATCATTTTCTTTTTTTTTCTTTTATTTGAGTCTTCTCATACAAAATGACTAATATGGAAATGTTTCATACAATTGCACATGTACAACCTATATCTGATTGCTTGCTCTCTCAGGGAAAGGGCAGTGGAGGGAGGGAGGGAAGGGATAGAATTTGGAACTCAAAACTTTAAACAAAAATGTTTAAAGTTAAAACTGGGTTATACCATAGTGTGTAGAATGTTGGCCGTACAGTCAGGAAGACTCATCTCCCTGAGTTCAACTCTGACCTCTATACTCACTAGCTGTGTGACCCTGGGCAACTCACTTCACCCTGTTTGCCTCAGTTTCTTCATCTGTCAAATGAGCTGGAGAAGTAAATGGCGAACCACTCCAGTATTTTTGTGAAGTAAACCCCAAATGGGGTCATGAGGAGTTGGATAAGACCGAAACTAGTGAACAACAACTTCTGTTCTCCATGGCCGTACTGAAATGTTTGCTGAAATACACTGAACCAAATGAATATACTATTTCAATTGAAGAGATGAGTGAAGAGATGAGTCCTTACAGCACATCAGCCTTACTCAGAGGTCTGCATTAGGCAGGGGTTGCTAGTTTGACATCTCTCACTTAACACTAATGGAGAGCAGAGACTCATCCTTTATCCCTTTTTCTTTTGTATCTCCAGCCCTTATCGCAGTACCTGGGACACAATAGGTGCTTAATGAACGTATCAGGTGACTGACTGCTTGACAGCCTGTTTTCTAGGTGAGGGAATGGACCGGGAAACATCTTCCATAAAGGGACAAAACAAAGCTCTGTGAGAGGCAAATGAAGTCAGTCTTTCAGGATCCTGAGCATCCTGGGCTGACCCTTGGCTCTGAGTTGTCTTATTCACCTTAGGGCACCCGATGCGTCTAAGATATCGGATGAAACCCACTCTTCAGTAGTGCACAGCTAGTCTGTCAGCTTTCTGAACTTTCTGAGAAAGACTGAATGCAAGCGATTGCCGTAGTGATTAGTTCCTGAAAAAGATGTGTCTGAAAATTTGCTAAATAAAGAAGATTGTCAAGACGTCAGCAAGGACAAAATGCAGCCGAACTTCGACCTGTTCTATCGTCCCAGTTGCTTTCTATTCATAAGGCAGGCTCGTTATCTCTTTTAAGCAATAATTAATAGGTGTTTTAAAAATTTTACATCACTTTGCATCTCCAAATATAGCTTTCCTTTCTCTCCTCCACAGAGAGCCAATGATCATAACAGAGAATTTTTAAAAAGTAATTCAGCCCAACTAACCAAGCTATCGGCTGAACCTGACAGTGTATGCAACATTTCACCCCCAGCGTTCCCCACCTATGTTTGATTGCTTTTTGGTCATGATAGCTGCTAAAACTTATTTAAAGCTGTGGGGATTGCAAAGCATACTTTATCTGGATTCTTACAATAAACCTGTGATGTAGGTACTATTATTACCATATTTCAGATGGGGAAACTGAGACTCAGGGACATTAACTACTACCTATAATTAAGATTCTTAACCTGAGGTCTGAACTTGTTTTTTAAAAAATATTTTGATAACTGCATTTCAATATAATTGGTTTCTTTTGTTAGCCTACTGATTTTATTTTATGCATTTAAAAAACATTATTCTGAGCAGAGAGCAACAGTCCTGAAGTCAAGAGGACCTGAGTTCAATTCTGGCCTCAGATATTTGACACATTAGCTGTGTGACTTTGGGCAAGTCACTTGACCCCAATTGCCCCTACACACACACACACACACACACACACACACACACACACACACACACACACACACACATAGACAAATAAAAAACATTATTCTGAGTAATCCATAGGCTTGACCAGACTGCCCAAGGGGTCTAGGATATACACAAAGGCTAAGAATCCTTGACCAGTGCTAACATATCAGCTGTCACATACAAATTCTGTCCGTTGCTGCCTCCAAACCCCTAATTTTAAAAAATCTATTCCATGCTGTCTCTCTTACAGGTCAATTGGCATTTATTTGTACCCTGCAGGAGCAATATTGTCTGAAGGAGTTAATGTTCTTCCCTAACAGTCAATCTCAGAATTTCAGGAGCTGCAAGTCACTCCCCTAGAAAGCATGAGAAGAATTCTGATCATGGTTTCTTGTCACCCCTGTCTAGGCCGCATTATCTCTTCTCAAACTCCTAGTTTAAAATATACATGGGCATGACGGCCCTCACTATCAAAGAAATGGATGTCCTAGCTTCTTAATTTTTAAACAGTATCAAGGTTAATTTTTTTAAATGGGGGAAAAACCAAAGACTCAACCACCTATGCCTTTGAATTTTGAAGGTATAAATCCTCAGCACTAGAACAGGAAAGTTCATTGGATTGCTGATGAAAGGCACTTCTCTACTTTAGATGAAGGAGTTGGTTCCAGATGGGGAATCAATACAATCCTGGGAGCCCCAGCTGGTTTTGGTTCCTGTATTGCATGGCTTTGAGCAAATCTTTGTGTACTTCTCTATACAAGGAAATCAGTTCTAGAGTTTATTGTGAGTATGCAAATAAACAAGATAAACAGATTAATTTCAGGAAGATAATAGTTATTTACTACAGATTCGCTGCCTCTCCTTGGCAAGCATCTTGCACCTGTTGGGGAAATGTTATGCCAGGGTGGGATCCCCAGGTACTATTCATAAGAACCTAATGTCCAGTAGATTTCATCTTACTCACTTTGATCATAGGACAGATAGAGGAAAACTGGAGAGGACTTTAGACTAGATTTTAGACCAGTTCCTCATCTGTAAAAAGAGTGGTAGATCCAATGTGTCTAAGGTCCCTAACCATCTCTCAACCTATGATTCCATAATGTCCCATTTTACAGATGAAAAAAAAACAGGCCCAGGGAGGGGAAGTTACTTGTGCAATGTCACATGAGTTATCACTGGCAGAGCCAGAGTTCAAACCCTCACCTTCAGATTCTAAACCAGGTATTCTCAACCTGTTTTAGGTCGAGAACCCTCTCGGCAGTCTGGCAAAGACTATGGACCCCTTCTCAGAAAATTTGTTAAATCTGAGTCTAATTTAAATTAAATTCAAATTTATTAATTTTTAAATTTAACTATAATTTAAATATGTTTATATTTAGTTATGTTATATATAGTTATATTTAGTTAACCATATTTAACTATAATATAAATTAGTTAAATATATTTAACTATAATTTAACTATATTTCAATAAATAAAATGCATAGGATTATAAAACAAACCACAAAAAGTAAAAATAAAGCATAATTTTTTTAACTGTCCATGTCCATAAGGCACCCTGAAATCTATCTGCAGAAGTCAAGAAACCCTGCTCTGAGCCCAACATTCTCTCCACTTCTACACTGGACTGCCTTACATGACATCTAGCTACTATTAAACCTTTTATTAGCATAAGATTGGAAAACAAAACAATCCTTGAAACTGAACACAGACTTGAGAGGTCATTGAATTTCATGTAATGTATTTCAAAACCCGCTCTAAATGTTCACTAGCCTGAATCAGATCCTCTTATTTCATGAACAGACAATATAAATAGGAATAATACAAGGAAATAGAACAGCAAAATTATAGTATTATTAAACTGTAATTGAAGGGACTTACAAACCTGGAGGGAGCAGTGGGCTGTTGTTGAGGACTGGAAATCCATATGTCAGGGGAGGGAGGGTCACTGGTGAGTGAAAAAGGTATTTGTCATCCAAGGCTGTTGAGGAATGACACGAGTCCTTCACATTCCCCCCACTGCCGTCATTCATTTCAATGGACCAGCTGTGTTCTTCACAGGATTTTAGGGGTCTGTGGTCATGTTCCTTGAGACTCTTGTTGGGCATAATGGTGGGCTCCCCATCACTTTGGCTTGGCTCATATTTAGGATATGGTTCAATGTCAAGGTCTTTCTTATCTTCTTTTTCTGCAGCTGAAATGGTGGGAGTCTGATCTGAATTTCTATCTTCCTCTTGGCTTTTGGAACTCCTGGCATTACAACCAGAAGTTTTATGATTTCCCATTCTTCTCCCTAGCCGGCGACTCTTCTCTTTTTGCCAGCTGCTGACTGGTAGATACGGACCAGTGGTCATTAACCTGGCATTACCACGCAGGTCATCCAGAGAGCTTCTGTGGACATAGAGGTCATTGGGAAGATGCACTTCAGGAAATTTGCTCCTTCCTCGAAATGCAACTAGGCTTATTGGGATACCATGTTGGTACAGGAATGATGTTTCCAAACCCAAACCCATCAGTCCTTTATGCTGAGTTTTTCCTATCTCTTTTTGTTGAAAAATGGTGCCCATTTCCATCTCCATCCTAATGATTCAAGAATAAAACCACAAATTCATATATAACCCAAGGGAATATATTAGAAATAGAATTTGAATAGTCAAATGCTCATCCAAAATATGAACATCTACTCCAAAGATTGGATCCAATCTGGTAACCTTCTACTTGTTACTTAAACTTGATTAGGTTTATAATAGTTGAGTCCCTACAGAGTCATGGGGAGGAATCCTTCCAATGGATTTCACTTGGGATTTGCAAGACATTCTCTTGCGCAGTGGGAACTATAGTGTCGGTACAGAAAAGCCCTGTTTAAGAAGCAGGCCCTACAGGGATAGGATTTAGGAGTGACTGCTGTCCCAGGTTAATCTTTAAAAGTTTTAAAATGGCCGGAAGTGAGTATTGTTTTGTCTTTTTAGAAAAACAGATTATTTTTATTGATCTTTAATTTTTAATAATAATAGTAATAATAGCTGGCATCTATAAAGCACTTTAAAGTTTTTAAAGTGCTTTAAAGTTTTTAAAGTGCTTTAAAGCACTTTACCAATATTATCTCATTTGATAATCAAAGCATCCCTGGGAGGTAGGTGTTATTTTTCACCTTCATTTTCCATATGAGAGAACTGGGTTGGATGATGCTGAACTCAGGTCTTCCTGACTCCAAGTGCAGTGTGTTATCTATTCTGCCACCTAAATATTGGAAGATATCACTCTTCTGCCCCAACCCAATGGCTTATCCCTTGTAAGAAAGATTTTTAAAAAGACAAAAAAACAGTTCCGCAAAAACCAGCAAATGAATCTACCAAGTCTGATAGCACATACAATATTCTATACTTCTAGGGCCTCTCCCTTTCCTGGAGAAAAAGACGAAGGAGATCCAATGACTCAACTTTTTTCTGGGACTGAGCCCCAGGTAGGAATATTTTACAGCACCTGGTCTTACTATGCCATTTTAGGAAATGCGTTTGCCAAGACATACTGGTATCTACTGGCTGACTGCTAAAAGGAAGCGAAGGCTTGTGTGCTGGAGTCCTAGGAGTTCCAGACCCACAAGGGTACCAAGAACCCAAGGGGAGCAGACACAGGCTGGAAAGTAGCCTAGAGAGAGTGTTACAACTATAGAATGGAAGTTAAAGCAGCACTAAATGTCAGCTGACCACTGATTAATCTTTTCAATTAAATTTTTAAATTTTCATATCCATATTCTCTCCCTCCCACTTCCTTTCCTCCCTTCATCCTTACAATGAGGAGAAAAGAAAAACCAGCCCCCTGTTGAAAACATGAATACTCAAGCAAAATAGATTCCCATATCGGCCATTTTTTCTCCCACACCCTCCAAAATATATCAGTCTGTTCTCTGACTCCATCGCATCCCTGTCAGGAGGTGGGTTGGATGCTTCATTTTGAGTCTTCTGGGATTGTTATTGGTCATTATGCTGATTAGCAAACTTTGATTAATTTTAATGACTAAGTCCCAGAGAATGGATGATGAAGCACATTTCTTTCTTCTTGGTACAGAGGTGGGTACCTATGGGTACAGAATGTTGTATGTGTGGCAGACAGTCCCTTTGCATTCATTGGTTTTGTGTTTTTTTCTAGAGAGTTCTTCAAAACATCAAGGGAAGAATTAAATCCTAGGACAAGGGATGAGTTGTAAAATCATTGGAGTGCTCACTGGCAATAAAACTTCTAAAATAAGTTTAAAAATTCTTTGAAGGAAATGTGGGCATTTTAATCAACAAAACAATACTAATTAAAAGTCAAAACAATGCAATCTTCCAGTTGTGTCAGGGGGGTCAGGGAAAAGGGCTCCATGGTATTTTTGTTTACTCTGTTTTTCATAAGAGTCATTCCTTTGGGCTTCCAAAGGTCAAATGAAGATGTATAATGTGCCCTCCTCTCATCTGTGACCAGTCAATACTTTGAGAACTACTACCCTTGACTACGACTCAGATTTTCTTTCTCCAGGCACCATAAGCGAGAGGCTCTGGGGAACCAAGGACATTCTCTTCTAGGCTGAAATAAAATCTACCTGAAGCATTTTAGGCTTGAAGAGGGACTGCCAAGTTTGATACATTGCTGAGAGACAGAAAAGGCATTTGAAATGTAGATGTTAAAATCAATTGCAGTCATCCAAGGTAACTCCCTCCCAAGTCAACTGAGACTCCCAAGTCTATATTCATGGGGGTAACCAAAGCCTTGGGCAGGTACATTCCTTACAAACTGTAGATTCACAGGCACCACCATACAATTACCTACCTGGCTAGATTCTGTTTCTGCACCAACTCTTGCCTTCTGGCCACTGTTTCCATAGATTCAGGCTGTAGAAAGCTGTATCCTGAAAGGCAAAAACAGACCAAGCCCAAAATGAACAAGACAATAGAACATGGAAAAAGAAAATATGGTTGCAGAAGCAATTTGTGATACGTGAACAAGAACAAAGACAAAGCCTGCCTAAAAATGTGGTAGGCCAGCCTACCAGCAGGGTGGTGCCCTTTGCATCTCATTGGCTATGGGATAGACTGGAGGATAAAATCTGTATTTTTTCCCTTTCCTTTTCTTTCTCTTCCTTTTCCCTTCCCTTCCCTCTCTCCTCTTATTTCTCTTTCTTTCTTCCATTCTTTCTTCCCCTTCCCTTTCTCTCCCTTCCTTCATTCCTTCGTTCCTTCCTTCCCTCATTCGTTCCTTCCTTCTTTCCTTCCTTCCTTCCTTCCTTCCTTCCTTCCTTCCTTCCTTCCTTCCTTCCTTTCTTCCTTCCTTCCTTCCTTCCTCAGAAATAGCCTTCCCTCCATCCTTCAAAAGGCAAAAAATGTGAAAGGAGATTTTGAAGCCCATGGGGATAACACAAGATCATTTTAAAAAAATTTAAGGGGCAGCTAGTTGGCACAGTGAATAGAGCACTGGCCCTGGAATCAGGAGGACCTGGATTCAAATCCAGCCTCAGACACTTAACACTTACTAGCCATGTGACCTTGGGCAAGTCACTTAACCCCAAATTGCTCTGCTTCCCCCCTCCAAAAGAAGAAAAAAATTTTTTTAAAGCAATTGCCCTCTTCCTGCTCTACCGGCACACCTGATAATTGATGAAAATGGGAGCTCTCCAAATAGGAGATGCTCTAAAGGTTTCTCTAGGTGTGCCTTCATCCTTCAATGGCAGAGGCTGGAGCCCATTTAAGAGATCATAGATTTTAAAATAGAAGGAACCTTAGAAATCACTGAATCCAACCTCCTCATTTAACAGCTAACATAGGCACAGAGAAGTTAGCAGCTTGCCCAAGGTTTCAAACTCAGGATCTTAACCTTCGTAACTCCAAGGCCAGCGCTCTATCTCCTAAATCAAGCTGTCTCTCTGACCTGTGCCCATAAAACCTCTCTAGTTAATAATAAGAGCAAGAGCTTGGATGTTAGGCATCTGATATTGTTATTAAGTTCTAAGTCAAGGACAAAAGGGGCAATGGAGTCTTTCCTTCCCTGTAATTGGTTTTGTTGTTGTTCTTAATATTCAGTGAGTTCTTACTAAGCAGCCACAGTCCACAGGTACTTTGTGATTTATTTCATTTGTTGTAATTAACAAACATTTATTGTCTTTTCACTGCCCTCCTCCTACCAACTCCCCATTGGGGGGAAAAAGCCATTGAAATCATTGAACCACAAGAAAAAAAATACCACCTTTAAAAACCACTGAAAAAACCCACTGAACCATTGAAAAACCATGGGAAATCAAAAAAAGAAAAAGCCTGGTCACCCATAGGCATGATCCCATAGTCACTTCAAATGTGACCACATCCCCAATTGCTCATACCTGGGTAGGCAGTGTTAGACAGAACGTGGGACATGTTCATATGAGGTGGAACAGATGCTCCCAAGCGGGAAGTGAGGTGGATTTGTCTAGGGTCAGGTGGAGCCATCATGTCAGTGGCAGGCAATGAATCTCTAGGTGAAGAGAGAAAATCAAGATGAGATATGGATTATTCCTCTCCTGCTATTCCTGAGACATTGGGTTCTATGTAGATTTAGAGCACTCCTCCTTCATCAGAAGTTCAAGAATGCCTGTGATTCCTTCCTGAGTTTAATAAAGGAATCTATTGAAGGTTTGAAGTGATAAAGAACTAGCCCAGTGGTTAACTCCATATGGAAAATGGCTGAGGATAGGGGTGCAAGTAGAGGGGGCAGGGGAAGCAACATCTGGAGACCTATCAATAAGAGCATCTAAATGGAATTATTCTCAGGTTTTCCACTATTATGACCATAGGATTCCCTGTTCCCCCACCATTTAACAGACATAATTTCATTAGGGGTCAGTACTATAGGTCCCCTGGGTCTAATGTTTGACTGACTGGTTACACAAAGTCATTATTTTCCCAGACTTTCTTTAAGCACATATATGTATATCTTTGTTTTTCAGACCATTACAGGCATTATTCAAGCTCAGTGCTATCCAAACCCATCTGATCTCCAGTCTGGTCATCCTCCTCAAACCCTTCCCACTGGCCCTGGAATCAGGAGGACCTGGATTCAAATCCAGCCTCAGACACTTAACACTTACTAGCCATGTGACCATGGGCAAGTCACTTAACCCCAAATTGCTCTGCTTCCCCCCTCCAAAAGAAGAAAAAAATTTTTTTAAAGCAATTGCCCTCTTCCTGCTCTACCGGCACACCTGATAATTGATGAAAATGGGTTTATTTTTGCTTAATCTTGCCAGGAATCATGTCTCCACATCACTTCCTGGACATTTCCAAACCATGCTCACATGCCCCTAGTAGGAATTGAAAACTTTGGGGACTGGTATGTTGGCATGAATTGGAAATGGCCAGACAGTGATATGGAAACCTGATCCACACCAAGTCTGCTGATAGATTTACAAGTGTAATTTTATATTATTGTACATTATAATAAATATTACTATATATTAGTATGCATTAATTATAACCATGCAATATTCACATATATTTACATATTGCATGATAGTTACATGTTATATTGCATGCACATATAAAGCTAGTGTATATAAATACACCAATGTGCATCTGTGTATATGCATATATATAGATACAAACTAATATTTATCAAATATATATGTATATGCGCCTATATACACGTACAAGTCAATTAGCATTCATTATGTACCTACCATATGCTTAATATATACGAGCTTATATAGTGTATGACAACATACCCTACATAGCATATATCACACATATATGTATCCTAAACATATGACATATCACATATATCCTATATGAACTATATCCTACATGTCAGGCAGGATATACTTCTATCTATCCCATATCCCATGTAGGATATGCACAAAGACCTAACAGTGTCTGGCACATGGGATTCCAGTGACTAACTGCTTAGACCATATTTATTCATCGAATGAATGCCACTCTCTTTGGAAGGAGCAAAAGCGAGGAACATTAAGGTTGGGACAAACGTAGCACTTTGCTGCATTGACAATTCTAGCAGCTGCTGCCATGGAGGCCAGAATTACCTAAGGAGAGCTGTTTGATCACTTCTCCCATCTCCCCACCATGCAGGTAATATCTGACCTTGACTCTGTCCTTGTACCTGTTTACTCCCACATCTCAGGGTGAATACTCCTTCCACCAATTCAGATCCTCATCCCTCTCCATATAAGTGCTTTCTGATAGTTTCGATAGCCCCAGACTCATTCCCCTGAAGTTAGCCAGTCATAGGTTGGCCCTCAGACAACAGAGTACGGCCCCCTCCATTGGCAATTATCTTAAGTCAGTTTTTGCAACTTGTGGGCTTTCCTGTTCTGTGGGCAGTTGGCCATTTGAGACCCAACAGTCACTTCCATCTGGTGATGAAGCTTTCAAGGAGATCACTAGCAGAGCAAAGAACCATGGCCCCAGTGGCCTAGAGGCCAACGTGAAATCAAAATAATATTAAGCAAGAAAACAGGTTTTTTCTTCAGGTATTTGAAGCAGGATCCTAAGGGAGAAAATTGGGCTTGATTCTATTAGAATATAAGGTCCATAAAGGAAGGGACTGTTTCATTTTTTGGATACATCCTCAATGCCTAGGATAGCACCTGGCACACAACAGTAACCTAATGAATGCTTTTTAATGGTTGATTCATCTTGCCCTCTAAAGGCAGAAGAGCAACAAATGTAAGTTTTAAAGAGGTAAATTCTGACTTAATATCAGGGAAAAATATCCTAGCAATTAGAGCTATTTCAAAGTAGAATGGGAAAGTAGATTCCCCCTCCCCAGACTTCAAACAAGGGCTGGATGCCCACTTGTTAGGGATGACCTAGGGGTATTTTTTTGTTAGGTGCCAATTGAACCTGATGGCCCTGGAGGTCCCTTCCAAATCTGAGACTCTGTGATTCTGTACAGACTCAAGAACCATTCTAGCTCATGTGTGGGTGAAAGATCATTCTGGAGAAAAATATACCTGTCCATAAACTGAGCTTCAAATTGTGAAGGAACAGATTGAATTCTCTGTGGTCCTGACCCTATCAACGGCGGGTTGACAGTCATCACAGGAGTTCTCATCAACACCTCTTGTTGCTGGTGCAATTCTAGTAGAAATCAGATCAACTTGTTACTCAGGAAAAAAACCACCCCAGCAGCAATAACTACCATCTGGCCTTCCTTTCCAATTCCCTTCAGATGTCAGGAGAGGCTTCTGTATTTAGAAAGACTAGGTATGAAATAGCTTTTTGCTACTCCAGGCAAGCTAGATAGCAAACACTTGGGAAGTCATATGATTCGTCAATTGGATGCTAAGGATCCCAAGATTTAATTCTTCCCTTAGCATGCTGCAGAGTCCACTAGAAACACACTATGACTCTGCCCACAGAAAGAATACAATGCATGCAACAGGGCTGGCTACCATTTTGGAACCTCTGATTCTTCCCTGCAGTGAGGGGGACATCCATGCTGAAGGTGGCACATGGGCCCTTTGAAATTTGGACATCTCTGTTTCCTGATGACATCACCATCACCAATAAAAACATTGGCTAGCAATGGCTTCATATGTATTATCACCTCTGAGTTCCACAGTCATCTTATGAAGTGGGGGTTTCATCAATAGGCATTATTATATTTCTTTTACAGATCAGGGAATGGAATCATGAGTGTGACTCAGGGTCATACAGCAAGATTCTAACCATGTATTCCCAACCCCAAATCCAGCATTGTATCCAATACACAAAGAAAGTTTGTACTTGTACATCCCTTCCCCAAGAAAACCTGGATAAAACCGTGACTTCTGCTTATGTCTCCTTATACACCATGATAGAGGTTGGCAATCTGGCATGCCACTTTGGAAAATTTACTCAGCTCTCATCTATCCTATGCTGAACAGAATCTTTGTACATGTGGGAATTAGAGCTAGTAGAATATTTACTTTTTTATCCATATTCTGGAGCCCACAACAAGATACCTAAAGACTTAAAATACAATTATATTGCATTGGATTTATTTATTTATTTATTTGTTCATTTATTTGTTTATCTATCTATTCATTCATTCATTCATTCATTTATCTATTTATCTATCTATTTATTTATTTATCTATCTATCTATCCATCTATTTATTTATTTATTATATAAGACCTGGGTTGGTAAACTCCCCATGAGTCCACTTCCTTTACTCATGCAGATTACCAATTATTTTGCAACTCATAGTCATGGAGTTCCTTGGGATGCCCATAGGTTCAGTAACTTGAACAGGGTCCCATAGCAATTTTGTGGGTCAAGAAAACTTGAACCCAAGGGTCTTCTTGACTCCCAGGTTTGCTTTCTTTCCACTAGACACACATCAGGTTGTATTAAAAATAAAGGCATAACAAATTTAAAAAATAATAAAATTTTTAAAAATTAAAGGCAAAGGGAGAAGAGGTTGAGAAAGAAAGAGAGATAGTTCACCAAGAAAGAAACAGCCATCTATGTGCACTAGGTACACTAGAAAAACAAATCCATGAAAAATCAGTGGGGGCCAGCCCATCTGGATTGCTAAAGTGTTAGACTTACCTCCTGTCGTCATCCTACTTGCTAATCTATACAAATTCTTTTCTTCCAATGTTCCAGCTTCCCCAAGGAGAGACAGCTTCCTGAGATGCTCTGCTGGAGTCATTTTGGGCAGTTCTGCATTTGGATTTTTCCCCCTGGGTTTATCAATAAATTTTAGAGGTTAGTAACAACCCAAGAGGAGAACGAAAACCACTTAGTATATTTTGTTCTTTCACAACATGATTGTATTAATGGTGGGTCTCCAATGCATTGTTTCTCTGAAAACCACATGGAAACCAAGGCTCATACAAAACTCACCAGTATATCTAGAGCAGGGTCCCCAACCACTTAGAACATGCTATCGGGCAGCCAACCATATGGTGTAAGACAAGGTACAAAGTAACTCACCTCCCCCCCATATTTCCCTTGGCACTGCCCACTCATTGCTCATCTCAGACCTTTCATGCCATTGCCTTCCCATCACTGAGAATCCCTCCCAAATGGAGATTAGCTCTAGAAGAATAAGCATGAATTTGACTTAGGGTCACTTTTTTCATTTTCTTTCTCTGGCACATTAATATATATTTATCACATTAGCTTATCTTTTGGAAGGCAGAACAATTTATACCATAAATGAGCAGAACCAGAAGAACAATTTATATTGGTTGGTGGGTGTCTTTTATTGTCAAGGAGGACCAAAATGACAGCGCTATGTTGCAATCAAGGTACAGTGTGTCCAACCGTGGCTAATTAGACCAATACTCGGAAGGCTCTACTGCAGGCCTGTGCCAGGTCATGCATAAAGCAATAGGATATGACTCATAGGGCAGGAGAGGTAGAGCTAAAAAAGCACCTTACAGGTGATCTGGTTCAACTCTGTCTTTTTATGGATGAGGAAACTGAGGCATAGGGAGCTTTAGTAACTTGCCTAGGGTCACATAGGCAGTGAGTGGATTTGAATTCAAGTCTTTGGACTAATCTGGTATTCTTTCTAGTTCTATCTCTAAAGAAGCTTACAATCTAATGGGGGAGGAAAGAAATACATTTAAAAAAACCCAACCTATGATACAAGGAAAAGTGAGATAGCAATTATCATAAATTTAACGACAATTCACATTTATAGCGCACTTTAAGGTTTACAATGGGCTTTCTTCACAACACCCCCATCAGACAAATAATGCAAGTTTTAGTATCTCTGTTTTACAGATGAAAAAAACTGAATCTCACACACACGACTTACTCAAGGTCACACAGCTATTAAGTATCAGAGCCAAGGTCTGAAGCTATGTCTCTTGTGCTCTGTTCTGGAGTCAGAGGACCTGGGTTCAGATTTCGCCTCCTTGTGCTACTCAACCACCCTCGATTTAAGTTTTCTGGTCCATAAAATGAAAGGTTTGGACTAGATGGTCTCCTAGGGCCTCCCAATCCCCAGCTCTCATCCTAAGATTCCAAAGCGTGTTTCTAAATCCTGCTGTAGCCAAAGTGCTATCACATTAGGCCAGGCAGAGTAGGCCCTGGCAGGGGAGTCGGGGCACCACTGAGCAGAAGGGATGGGGATACCAGTGGGAATCCTCAACAAGCTGTCCCTACTCCGCAGTGTGGTTTAGAGATAGCTTTGGGGTCTGGAGTCGGTATTTAGCCTTACTTTCCTCTTGTTCTGGGTCACGGCATTGAGCTTGCCTCGTGTGGTGTTTTGAACAAATGTTTGTTGAATTGAATAGAATCAAAATAAATCGATCAGTCAATCAGCAAGTATTTATGACTGTACAGTCAAGTACTCTGTTACGTTCTGGGCATACAAAGACAAAAAGGCCCCCAAGTTCCTTACTTAACACTCAAGCAGAGGAAACACTATGTGCATATGTAAGACAATGCAAAATAAATATGAAATGATGGCGGGGGGAAGCAGTGGTAGATGGGGGAGGGACTAGGGGCATCAGGAAAGCCTTCCTGTAGAAAGTAACATTTCAGCTGAGTCTTGAAGGGATCCAGGAGACTGACTCAAAAAAGAAATGCATTTCAGGCATGGGGTACAGCTTGGGCAAAGGTACAGAGATGGGAGATGGAGTGTTGTGTGTGAAAAACAGGAAAAAGACCAATTTGACCACACAGTTTAAATGTGAGAGTTAACTTATTTAAAAAAATAAATCACCCAGATATTAAGGAAACCTTGTATTTCCTTTCCTAGACTTCTCTGTGGAATATTCCCTTGCTTAAAAGATCCTCCCCTGCCCCTTTTTTAAAATCAGCCTTTCTGCCTGCCCTTCAAGCTCCAAATCAAGGTTCCCACAAACCCACTGTTCCTTGGAGTTCATGCCCTGCTGCACCTGAGGACAAACAAGGGCTCTTCCCCACTGCTACTAGAGCCGGCTTCGGGCAATCAGTGATTTTCAGAATATTAACATGCAATCAAAAGCACTTTGAGAGCTGTGAGGGGGAAATGTCTTTGACAGAAACACTATTTGAGCTCTATCACTCCCTTCTGGAGAACCCGTCTCACAAATCCCAAAGGGAAGGGATTCAAATGGTTTCAACAGGCATTTTAAGTGGCACCTCCCATGTTCCAGACAATGGCTATACAAGGACAAAATTAAAAACAAGCCCTTCCTTCAAGGAATGTACATTCTAGTGACAATCTATTTGTCACAGATAAATTAATACACAAGCAATTTGGGGGTGGTAGAAACTGCTTAGAACTGAGGTGATCAGGAAAGGTTTCAAGCTTATCCTTGAAGGAAACTCAGGATTCTTAGAGGCAGAAGCTTTGAGGAGGGGGCACATTCCAGGTAGGTGGTACAGTGAGCAAAGGTACAGAGGTGGAATGTTGTGTAGTAGGACAGGAATTTGGCTGATTTGGCTAGAATATTAAATGGATATGGCATGAGATGTGTGGAAATACATTTCCACATGTAACATGTATCTGGAAAGATAGGTTGGAGCCAGCATTGTGAATGGTTTTAAACACCAGAGGAATTTTTATTTCATCCTACAATCAACAAGAAGCCACTGGAGTGTCTTTGATAAAGGAGGTACACAGTCAGACCTGTGCTTTAGGAATATCAATTTGGCAGCTATTTGGAGAACAGATTAGAGAAAGGAGAATACCAATTGGCCGGCTACTCTAGTCCACAAGAAAGAGGGATTGAGGGGCAGAACAAGGGAGTGAACTCCTGTGAATGGGGAGAAGAGAATAGATGGGAGAGATATGGAGGTAGAAAGGATATTTGGCAACTGTTTGGACATGTAGGAAGATATAAAGAGTGAAAAGTTGAGGACCGATCCATAAGTTTTTATCAAGCACCTACTGTATTCCAGGCACTGGAGACAAAGATACAAAGACACAGATACAGTTCCGGCTTGCAGGGGCATTACATTCTAATGATGATATCAAGGTTGTGAACTTGGGAGACTGGAAGGATGGTGATGTCCTTGAAAGAAATAGGATGTTAGGAAGATGAGTGGATTTTGAAGGGAACTGGGCCAGCTGTTTGGATTGCATTTGTAACCCTATACAAATAGAGTCCCCTGACCCTACGTCTTAAATCTGGGATGTACAGCACATTAGAAGGATGAAGACAAATTAATCTCCATCTTTAAAGCCTTACCCTCAACAAACCCCTTTTGGCAGATGATAGAAGGATTCAACCAAGGCTAATTCCATCTCAGCTAATTAGGACAGAAGTGGAAGGATGCAAACTTCACTCAATAAAAGTGCTGCCAATAAATAAATCCCCATCTTGGTGTCTGGCTGACTGACTTCAGACTTTAGCTAGTATTGCAAGGCACTGAGACAATTCAATAAATCAGCCTGGCTTTGGCCATGACCAAGGTCCAATCCAAGCAGCCCTATTTAGAAGATATGGGGAAGCTGTGCTGAACTTTGCTCAGGAATTACTTAATTACAGTGACATCAGTTTTAAATCTGCAGCTAGGCATTCAATGGCCATCTCACAGAATATCACATTCAAAGAATTAGTTGGACAGGACCTTGGAGTCCTACTATTCCAAAATACTTGAAAACATCCCAATAACTCTAGAAAGTTCTGTTATTCTTGGGATATAAGAAAATAAACATAGCTTTGTAAATTAAGGATAAAGGGAAACAGTTTTTGTCTCATTGTTACTATTCTCTTTCACATAGAAACATATTTGTTTTTTCAGTTTGTCCTTTGATTCATTCAGTATTTTAGATATCATTATTGTCTCTATTTAAGTCTGTATCTTTTGCTTGTGCTAACTGTATCAATTTCTATTTCTACTACATTATAGTCCTTAATATTTCTGCTCCTTTACATTTATTTATCATTTTTTCTGAGCCCTAGTATTTGCTCTATTTTAAAGGTACCATTTGGTGCTGAGAAATATGTAGATTCTTCCTTATTTCCATTCGGAAGATGCCAAAAATCAGCTCTAAATTCTCCAATTGTTTTTTCAGTTTTTTGTTTGCTTATCTTTTATTGGATTTTCCTGGTACTGAGAAATGAACATTGAAATGAGAAGTCAATTTAAAGGGGTTTTAATTTAAGATGCTTGTGTTATAATTATGCCTCAACGATATAGCAGCATAATATAATAATACTGAAGTAGAAGAATATTGACCTGGAACTAGAGAACTTACATTTGAATCCTCACTTAAGACCTATGTGACCTTAGTTAAATCACTGAACCTCACTGAGCCTCAGTTTCCCTATATATTAAATGAAGAAGATGAATTAAATGACTTCTATGTTCTCTTCTAGGTCTAAATTTATGATCTAATAATTATTATGGTAAGTGCTACACATTCGTGTAAGGTTTTGTTCATCAACTAAAAAACCTGATTCATTTTTTATTTTACATATTAATACTTTTCTAGGACCTTTAGCCCATATCATATGAGGATCACCAGAAGAAACTGGAGATATGTGCCTTGGAGAAGACTTGGAGGAACATGATAGCTGTCTTGAAGTATCTGAAAGGCTCTAATAGGGAGAGAAAATTATACTTGTTCTGTTTGGCCCCAAAGGGAAGAGATAGTAGCCATGAGGAAAAGTAGCAATGAGGCAAATTTAGTCTTGATTTCAGGAGACATTTGCTAACTTCCTTGAACTTTCCAAAAGTGGAATGAACTGTCTCATGAGTTAGTGAGTCCCCCCATCTTTGGAGATCTTCCACTATTGCTGGACAACCATTTGTAGTGTATGCTGTAGCAGGGAATTCTTTTTCCAGTCCCCCTAGACCACTCCCTTGCCCTCATCCTGTAATCCAATCAATTGCCAAATCTTGCTGTTTCTACCTCCCCAACATCCAACTCCTCCACTAACATAGCTATGCCCTTAATTCTAGATGATGACAACAGTCTAACTGGTCTCCCAACTTCAAATATTTCCCTACTCCTGACCATTCTCCACAATACTGCCAAAGTAATTTTTAGTGAAACATTTCCGATTATGTGACTCCCCTACTCAATTAACTCTTTTGTATGACTCACTAGTGTCTCTAGAATCAAAAGTAAATTGCTCTGTTTAGCCTCACCCTTTGCAACCTGGACCCAAACTTTCTTTCCAGACTCATTGGTTGTTACTTCCCTCCTTCCACTCTGTTATCTAGCCAAACTGGTCTTCTCTCCATTAACCACACTCACACTCTCTCATGTCTGTATCACTCATGTCTGTATCTCTGTACTGGTTGTCCCTTGTGCCTGGAATGTGCTTCTTCCTCTCAACCTCATGGAATCCCTCTCTTTCTTTAAGATGTAGCTTGAGGGACGTTCTATGAAGCTTTTCCTGATCCCCACTCCCCAACTTCTAGTTCCATCCCTCTTAAATTATGTTGTTTTGAACTAATTTGAATTTATTTATTGTGCTTTGTTTGGGAAGGGGAGGGAACTGGGGTTATGTGACTTACCTAGGGTCACACAGAGGCAGGATTTGAACTCAGGTCCTCTTGCCTCTAAGGTCAGTGCTCTATTCACTACATCACCTAGCTGTCCCTGACTTTATATTCATACTGTAGACATTTTATATGCCGTCTTCTCTCCCCTTAGAACATAAGCTATACTTGTAAAATATTCTTAAAAGTAGGAATTGTTTTATTCTTAGTGTTTTTATCCCCAATGAACAAATACTTATGATGTACTTACTGTGGTGCTTAATAAAGACTTGTTGGTTGGATGGTGACTGTTAAGGACCCTTCCAATTCTCTGATTCTGCAATTGAATATATATGTTTTTTGTTTTGTGAACATTAAAAATGGGATCTCTCCCTTTTAAAAAAGATAAAGCTAGAAAAGCACCCCAGACCTCCTTCACAATTACAATGCTTTATGCTCAGTTTTCCAATTAGAAATGATGCTAGTTTCGTATACCTATAATCAGAAAGAAATGTTACAAAAATCAACTTTCCTGCCAAATAACCAAGAAAGAAAGAGACAGAGAGGAGGTAAAAAGAGAAAGACGTTTGGCATCTCGAATAAAGATACTTTTATTAGCCGGGATGAAGTACAGAAAAAAAATAAATGACAGGGAAAAAAAACTGGATCACTTTTCCCCAAACACTACAGACAAATGCATCGCTCCTCAGGTAAGATGACCAGAGGGGCCTAAAATTACATCAGACTTCAAAAAAACACATGGAAAATGGCTAAGTTTACAGGATGATTCAATCCATGTTTGCATTGGGTACATTTATAATGCGACAAATTAAATCGGTCATTTGTATAGAGTATTGACAAAGATTGTATGGACATTGAATTATCACTGTAGTATTATGTTAGACCTAAGAATCCTAGATTTAGAGCTGGTAGGAATCTTAGTAATCAACTAGTTTAACCCCTTCATTTCACAGAGGGGAAAACAGATTTAGACACATGAACTGGGTCCTTGTCAAAAATAGCTAAGTCTAAGACCACTGAACTAGTAAATCACAGACTGATGGTGCTCCAATAAATGTCAATATGCTTCTTGGAAATGGCCCCAAGTGCTTTATTTTTATGTAGAAATGTGTTCCAGTCTTTACTGCCGTACTTTAAGAACTGCAATTTATTCAGTAGAGGTTATCCCTCCACCAACGGGGACCAGAATACCTCCGTGACCTTGTCAATGGTCTTTGATAGTTGCTGTGGCTTAAAAAGGGATCCCATGGGATCAAGGTGGAGATGAGCTTGTATTTAGTTTGTGTACTGGTAAAAAGTAATTTTAAGTAGCCAGTTATTAGTGCAATGACAATATCTCCAATTCATTTGAATCTTTGTCCAGATATATCATACTTTGTAAGAAATGTGTTCTGCATCAAAAATGATAGAATTTTTGCTGATAATGAGACCTTCCTTTTTATTCTGCTAGTTAGTAGGGCAACTAGGCAGTAAAGTGGTTAGAGCACTGGGCTTGGAGTTAGGAAGAGTCATATTCATGAGTTCAAACCCAGCCTCAGACACTAGCTGTGTGATGCTGGGCAAGTCACTTAATCCCATTTACTTCTATTTCCTCACCTGTAAAATGGGCTGGAGAAGGACATGGTAAACCACTCCAGGATCTTTGCCAAAAAAACCCCAAATGGGGTCATGAAGAGTGACTGAAATGATTGAATGATAACAACAATAATTAGTATCTTAATTAGCTAGCCTACTTCTTGGACAATAGCCCCAGTTCACAGTCATCTTCAGCCTAGGAGGACCTGCCTGAACTTCTCCTCTACTGTCACAGCCATTCAGAATTCAGGGTGATCTCCACACTGGGATGTGGCATGGGAGGAAGACTTTAGTTAAGGTACCTTGCATCAAAGCAAATAAACTATTCTAAAAGAGCCAGTTGTCATGATTCAAAAGTTCATCTATGTGGAAAGAACACTATTCCTCTACTCACCTCTTTTATTCCCAGAAGCTCATTGCCAATAGACCTCTCCCTGTTGTGCTGAAGTTTAGAGGGTGGGGTACATCCAAGAAATGTTACCCTGGAAATGGAAAAAAGAAATCTCTGCTCATTAAATAGACATCAATTACCTCGAGTAAACTGGTGAATTTCTCTAGGTCTTAATTTCCTCATCTATTTTCATCTGATTTCCAAGGTCTCTTCCACTCTACGAGTCATGGGTTTGAAGGGTTCAAAGGAAATCCAAAACCTTTTCACTCTACATTTTATATGGTGATGATGATGATGGTGGTGGTGATGATGATGATGGTGGTGATGATGAAGGTGATGATAGCATTTATATGGCACTTTAAGGTTAGCAAATCACTTTACTTAGATTATCTTATTTGAGCTTCACAACAACCCCCTGAAGTAGCAGCCAATTGTGGTTCCCATTTCCCAGAATTAGAAACTCAAGCTGGGCCTTGACTGTGACTTGCCCAGGGCTACCCAGTTAGTAAATGTCTGAAGGTTAGGTCTTCCTGACTTGAGAGTGCAACACTCCAAGACAATGCTGTATTTAGGTGTGGTGGGTAGAGAACTGGCCTTGGTGCTGGAAGCCAAGTTCTAGGACTGGGCAACTGGCTGAAAGACTTTTCAGTGCTGCAAGCAATTCTACAATTATAAATTGCAGAGAAGATATGCTGGGTGTGGAGTCAGGGGACCTGAGTTCAAATCCAACATCAGACACTTACTTGCTGTGTGACCCTGGGCAAGTCAGTTTAATCTCTGTTTGCCTCAATTTTCTCATCTATAAAATGGGGATCACAGTAGCACCTACTTCCCAGGGTTTTTATGAGGATCAAATGATATAATAATTGATATAATGATATGAGTGCACAGCACATAGTAAGCAACATTCAAATATTCTTTTCATTTTTCTTATTCTTATTCTTATCTTCATGGCTTGAAGTTCCTCACCAGGCATCCCCTATACAAGAGAAATCACTGATGTGGTCAAAGAAAAAAAATTGCACTTTCTATCAACTTGGCACATTTTGAGGAGGGGTCTAGAAATGTGAATTTATGAGTTTTAGGAGACGCCCTCTGACAACAACTCTAATAGTTAGGTGCCATTATTATACCCATTTTACAGATGAGGAAATTGAGGAAAATAGAAATTAAGTGATTTTCCCAGGGTCACACAGCTAATAAATGTTTGAAGTCAGATTTGAACCTGATTCCAAAACCTTCCTGATTCCAAACCCTGGATGGATAGAGCTCTATCCACCATGCTACCTTGTCCTAGTTCTATATTATAATTGCACTAACTATTCAACTATTTAAAAATTTTAAACTATTTAAACTATTAACTATTTAACTATTTAAATTATTTAAAAATAATTTTACCAGTGCATGAGATTTAGTTAAGAAGGTTGGTTTTTCATTGAGATGAGCATTAGATGCTTCCAAACTTTAATTCCAGAACTGTAATTAGATTTTTTTAAAAAAACCTCAGACAAAAAGCATCGAGTGGGGCTGGGGGAATGAGGGCATCACAGGTGCAATCATAGTAAAACGTTTTGTCTATCTCTGACCCTGCAGCTGATTTTCACTTCATCTATTGTTAAAAGAAGGAAAGGGGGTGTAATGTTTATGAATGTTGGGATTAGGAAGAGGGAATCCTTAAAATGGGAATCTCAGAATGTTGACTGTGCCACATAGAGGCATGGAGGGACATAGGACCAGGAAGGGAGTCAGTGGCCAAGCAAAAGCCTTGTTTGTTCCATGATGGCCATAGCTCTGCTGCTCTGACATCCCATGCTCTTGGGACCATAACAACTTTGAGAATGATATGATGAATGAGAGATGGAAGCTCTTTAATACAAAATACATGGTAGGGTTTGTTTGTTCTTTTTTATAGTCACAGGTAGATGAGTGCTAAATATATTAGCCTGAGGCTAATAAATGGGATACTGAACCATAATGATAGCCACACACTTGCAAAGACTTTCTATTTAGCTATGACACTTTTTTCCTTTCCATTTATAACCCAAAGAACAGATAGAATTTACTTGGAAATAGTTCTCTATTCCTTTGATTCTTTAATAAACTTAAAAAGCCCACTTTGTTAGTCAACATTAAGTTAATAAAGAGAACTCAAGAAAAAAAATGCTTCAACACACCTTAGCATTTCTAAATAAACTTCTAATTTCTTTTTTTAGCACAAAACATTTTAATTTTTTCCTGATCAAAGGGAGACCTATCACAAAAATGTTAGATAAGTAATTATGACTGCCAGCAAATGAGTCATTTTTATATAGGCAAAAAAACCAAGTCTTTCTCCTTTCTCAGGAATCAGTTTTTGAATTGATCTATTTTTGAATGAATTTCTACTGATATATTAGTTGTGCATTTGATAAAGTGCCATAATCTGGTTAAAAATAAAAACCAAATTTAGCTAAGAATACTTATATGCATGAGCTATACATACATTCAAGCTTCCCCCAAATTCATTAACTGACACTCTAAAGAGCAAGACAGATGGAAATTAATAGTCACTTTTTAATACCTTGTGTAGATCATTCTGCATCTTTGTAACATTGGAGAAAAGTCACATTTAACAAGTCATCCTCATTTATTACAATGCCTGAAGTGTGCAGTCATCAATAGGCCACCCAAGATGAGGGCATTATTGTAACCAGCCTTATAAACTTCTAGCTTCAAAGTACTTTGCAGTATTTTAGAAAGTTACTCTCCTATTGGTACTGAAAAATGGGCTGACAATGCTATACTTTTTATCTTCTTACCTGACCATCAAACTCTTGGAAGTTTAACTTTTTATGCAAAATCGTTTTTTTCAAGATAAATATCCAATTTTTTCTTCTATTATATATTCTTTTCTTATTCCATTTTCAAAATGTGTTGATTCATTATGTTCTGATGAGAGAGAAATTTCCCAACAAACCCTTCATCAAAGAATATTTCCAAAGAACAGGTGAGCAAAACCATCTGGTTATGTCACTGCAACTGACAATGCATGTCGCCATCCCCGCTTTGTAGCTTTCTGATTTGGAGCAGAAAGGAAAGAAGATATTCAATGCCTCCAGACAAACACTTTACTCAAAGTAACCAGGTTCCCATATCACACACAAACTAGTTGTGTACTTACACTCATCACGAAAACCTCTTGGATCTGACAGTGTGAACAGAAAAACAATATCCTGGAGATTTCTGAGCTTTGACCAAAAATCTTTTTCAAGATCTGGAGTCAAATGTCTATGATTTTAAGCATCTTGGTTAAGACTAACTTGACTTTACCAGCAAACTCAACTTAGCATGATTTCTGTCCCTTCTTGCATTTAAACCTTCCCCACTATGACATCACCATTGCTTCTCTGTTCTTTCCCAACAGGCTGTAAATATCATTACAAGGAAAGCTTCATGAAGAGCCCATAAACCAATCCCAGAGTTCAGCCTGCTAATCTTTCCTTAGCCTTTAAGATGCTTTGCACATACCCTTCAAAGCATCATTCAATCTGATACAAAAAGAAAATAGCATATTGCTTGGGGGGCATGCATCAAATAATGAGCTTGTCTCAGATGGACCTAACACATTGCTAGGGCAACAAAATTCTACAAATTTGGAAAGGAAATGAGCTTTAAAAAAAATAATCATGCAAAACAGACAGATCCAACTCTCTGACCAAGGCAATACATACATAGTTACCACAGAGAGAAGCACCAACATCTGGGTTTCTCAAAGCTGGCAGGGGAGCGGGGGGCTCCTTAAGGGCTGTCCAAAGTCTCATTTGGTCAAATCACAAGAACTCTCTTCCAATGAGTGAGCCCCAAAGCAAAATGCTAACCTCAGAGTATGTATACCCTTTTTAGAACTGAGGGCATCCCAACCCTCATGACTCAGTGCCTAATTAGAAATTAGCAAAAGGTGTGAAAGTCTTCCTACAAGCAAACCTCCCCTAAGCAAACTTTCCTTAATGGGCTCCACTTGAAGCCTATTAATAGTCAGGGGAAGATCTTAAATCCCATTAATACTATACTTGTCAAATGTTAAATAAGTAATAAATGTAGGAAAGTCAGGATTTGCAACTAGGTCCTCAGATATAAAATCCAGCTCTTTTCCTATAGTATTGTACTGCTTCTCTAAAGAGCAGAATTTGTGGAAAATCAGCTGGGCACCATTGGAATCTTATTCCATCTATCAAGAACCTTACTAATTGAATGCCAGGGATTCTCTGGATTAAGTTAAAGGCATGGTAACAAAACTACCTTAAAATACATGACAAAGATTAATAGTTTGTTACTGGATGAAATCTTAAACCTTAAAAATATGCCCTATTTTTGCTGTTGGACTTGAAAAGAAGCAGAACCTCAGAACAGAAGCTAAACTACAATTTTTTAAAGTGGGAAATTCTTAAAAGAGTTTTTGGTGGGATTAGCATTTAGCATTGCACATCTCCAGTTATAATTGCATAACTTGGTTATACCAAAACCAAGAAATGAGATTCAAAAAATGTGGTCAAATTTCCTACCTCCCTCTTCCCTTCCTTCTTTCCTTCCTTTCTTCCATTTTTCTTTTCTACCTCCTTCCCTCCTTCCTTACTTCCATCTATCTTTCCTTATTTCATTTCCTCCCTCCTTCCTTCTTCCTTCCTTCCTTCCCTTCCTCCTCACTATCCATTTGTTATAGAAAGATTAGCAAACAAGAAGATGATATTTGGTTTGGAGATTAGTCTATACTCCAGTTATAGGAGGCAGAGGTAAAGAAGAACAGGAAAACAGCCTAAGTTAATGTGTGTAGAAGACAGATAGAATGTTCTGTATATCAAAAAGTACAGAGACCAGTTGAAGATTATCATAACAGATTAGAAATATGACTGTAATTTAGCGTCTTAGAGAATATTCTGGGGGCACTGAGAGAATATCCTGGCAGCGCAGGACAAACGAACTGCTCTTGGCCATACAGCTAATTTGTGTTGGAATATGGACTTGCACTCAGGTCTTCTTGACTCCAAGCGTAGACTTCTATCCATTGTGCCACACTGCCTCTCCTCAATTTATGAATGGACATTGCTCCAAACATTGGGATTTTTTGGGGGGGTGCTTTTGTTATTAATATTTCTATAAATAGGTAAGAATTCTGAAAATAATTTCTTATTGCACCAGTTTTATAAAGTGGCATTTCCCAAACTAATGTGGCCAATGGAACAAATTTTGATTTAACATATTCTTGAAACCCAAAGATGTTGGCCCCAAGGGATGGGTGATATAGGATATATTTGGAAATAAAGGGGAGCATTGGAAAAGCTGGGAGCAAAACAGAGGAAATGCAATCCACTTTCATGTCCATCTCAAAATAATAAATTATTTTCATACCTTTCCAATTTTATAATTAATATTTTGGAGGAAAATTATCCTTGGCATTGGCATTTTCTCATGGAAACCCTTATTCACCTCAGTACCGGCTTCCTCTGGAACACAGTTTGAAAAGCAAATCAGGAAGAGTAGAAATAGGTCATCAAGTATGTAATTCTCTTTAACCCAGTAGACCAGGGGATGGTCAATAGCAATGTCGCTCACTGCCCATTTTTATTCAATATGTGAGTTAAGGAAGACTTACGTTTTTAATTAGTTGGGAAAAAAGATCAAAAGAAAAATAATATTTTGTAACAAGGGAAAATTAGATGAAATTCAGATTTCAGGGTCCATAAATACAGTTTTACTGGAGCATAGCTATGCTCATTCATAGACATATTTGTCTATGGCTGCTATAGTGGTGAAGTTGAGTGGCTGTGACAGAGACCATCTGTGGCACTTTCATTGATGCACATTGCTGCTCAGTATAGGACAAAGAGCAGTGATGCAATTATAACTCAATAGTTCTTTGAGTGTCAAATGTATTTCCACATTGCAACATTTCATTTTTTATGTTGCCAGAGCCTACCCATCATGTCAAAATAAGAATGCGGGGGTGGGGGGCAGTTGTTTGTTGCTGTTTTTTTTTTAATCCAGAACCAAATTTTTTGAATGAGATGAAACACTATTATTGAGCTCTGAATGGCCCTGAGAATT
Source organism: Pseudocheirus occidentalis (assembly GCA_028646575.1). Lineage (NCBI taxonomy): Eukaryota > Metazoa > Chordata > Mammalia > Diprotodontia > Pseudocheiridae > Pseudocheirus > Pseudocheirus occidentalis. The sequence continues at coordinate 184,457,604 of CM053600.1, read as the reverse complement.
AACTTTGCCTTCAGACTTAATAAAGTTTCTTAGTGAATTCGACCTAAAATTGCAAGGGAAAAGAGCATTTATATGTGAAACTTACACTATATTGTTTCAATCATAAATAATATACAATCACTTCACATGCTATCAAAAGCTACAAAAAGCAAGATCTCAATTCCCTTACAAATTTATAGTGAATATACTTCTGAGCTCTAACTACAGTTCCAGTAGTATTTTTCTGGAGTAATAAAGTAACTCAAAGTAACAAAGAAATTTCCATATTTCAAAATCCATTGACTGCAATTAAGGAGCTACCACATAACCTTCAATTGAAAGTAATTAACCCAGGGATAGTTAGATGGTACAGTGAATAGAGCACCAACCATACTAGCTGTGTGACCTTGGGCAAGTCATCCAATCCTAATTGCCTTCCCTTTCCCCCTTCCAAAAAACCAAACAACAGGAAGTGATTAATCTATAACGTGATGACATGCCAAAAGGTAAATATCAAGAGGAGAATCTAATAGAATTCTATGAATGCCCTCCATGCAATGAAGATTCTTAATTAAAATGAAATGCTCATGGATTGATATCAGTAATTGGTGTTACCCAAATGTATGAAGAGACATTTTCAAAAATTAAAGGAATAGGATTGCTAGGTGGTACAGTAAATAGAGCACTGACCCTGGAATCAGGAGGACCTGAGTTCAAATCCACCCTCAGACACTTAACAATTACTAGCCATGTGATTTTGGGAAAGTCACTTAACTGCAATTGCCCTGCCTTCCCCCCCTAAAAAAAATAGAAAAAAGTATAGGCAAAAATGAAAGGTATAAATTATCATTACAGATTAGTATTAACAGATGAACATTTGTGATCAATTTTGGTGTTCAATTTTGAACCACATTTAAGTGAAATGTTCTCCCCCCAATTTTCCATTCTTCTCATAAGTAGACCGTTCTCCCCCCAAAAGTACTATACTGTCATTGTTGTTGTTATATTTTGAATTTCATCAATAAACATTTTGTGAAAAATTGTTTTCTTCTTTCATACATAAGGACATACATACTCCTTTATTTTGTCTCTTGATCCACAAAATCCCAAATATTTAGCATCCGTCCCTTTACTGAAAAAGTTTGCTGGCCCCTCATCTTGACTGTCATTCATAGGTGTCAGTCATGGAAGAGCCCTTACTGGGGATAGTATCATAACATTGGCCCATTTAGGCTGTCCATATGTGGCTTCGAGGCCACAGGTTCCCTCTCCCTGGACACTATTACTACGATTAAATCATTGTGATTTTCAGTTTCCTGCATTCTAATGAAGAGATTCTTTCAATAAATTTAGTAACATCCTATTTGAACGTGTAAATGTGTGAGGAGCTAGCATGGGCGTAGCACTCTGAGAACACTTTACACTTATTATCTCCTTTGACTTTCATAATCACCTTTTGAGGTAGGTGCTGTTATTATACCCATTTTGTTGGGGATAATAATATTTTGGGGGGACAATAATAATTTTATGGGTGATAATAGTACCTTAGATAAGGAAACTGAAACCAGAGAAAAGTGACTTGCCCATGGTCACATAGCTAAGTACATATTTGAGGCAGGATTTGAACTTGGGGTTTACTGATTCTAAGTCAGGCATTCTATCTTCCTGGTACCTTGAATGTTATTCAAAAGGACCTAAGTTTGGGGGCGGAGCCAAGATGGCGGCGTAGAAGCAGCAAAGCACCGCAGCTCCCACACAA
>CM053600.1:184439356-184455366 GCA_028646575.1 Pseudocheirus occidentalis | reverse complement strand
GTGTCTGAAAATGTTAATTTCATTCTGTGACTGGTTGGTCACGCCTCCTCCAAAAGACTGGAAGCGTGCTTCCTTCTCAGTCTTCTTGAGTTCTCACTGGTCGGGGCATGGATCAGAAGGTTTATTTTTTAAGTTTTTCAGAATTGTTGTTTTCAGTATATACGTTGTTTTAGTTCTCACTTCACTTTGCATCCATTCATAAACGTCTTCCCTGGTTTCTCTGAGTTCATCCTTTTCTCATTTTGTATATCTCAGTAATTTCCATGACTTTCATTTACCATTATTTCTTCAATGGATGGGCACCCATTGTTGTCCCTAGTTCTTTGTTGTACCAAGGAGTACTGCTGTAAATATTTATGCAAGTACAAATCCTTTGCCTTTCTCTTTGATCTCTATATTCAGTATAAACCTAGTAATTGTATTGCTAGCTCAAAGGAAATGTACAGTTTAATGACTTGGGGCATAATTCTGAATTGCTTTCCAGAACATAGTTAGACTCTTTCACAGATACATCTGCCTGACCTCCCACAACTCTCCCAACAATTGTCAGTGCCCTTTTTTGTTACCTGCCAATCTGACAGGTGTGAGATACAGTCTTATTTCTTTTAATTTGCTTTTCTCTTACCACTGACAGGTGTGAGATACAGTCTTATTTCTTTTAATTTGCTTTTCTCTTACCATTGGTGATTTGGAGCATTTTTTCTTATGATTATTAATAACTTGTATTTCTTCCTTTTTCTTTTCCTTTCCTTTTTTTGGAGAGTGCATGTTCACTATCTGTTGGGAAAATACTGATTTTTAAACTTAGACCTAGAGAGACAAGAAATTAGTGGCAGGTGCAGGACAGTTTTCTTGACTCTTCTGCTCTTTTGAAACAATCAGTTCAGGGGCGGCTAGGTGGCGCAGTGAATAGAGCACCGGCCCTGGAGTCAGGAGGACCTGAGTTCAAATCCGTTCTCAGACACTTAACACACAAAAAAAAAAATCTAGCCGTGTAACCTTGGGCAAGTCATTTAACCCCAACTGCCCTGCAAAAAAAAAAAAAAAAAACAAGGAAACAATCAGTTCACTAGCCAACTAGTGTTTTCAGTGCTGTTTCCTTTGCCCTTTCACCCTGAATTAAGGTATTTGTTGTGAATAACTTCAATTATAGTCATTTAATTGTTGTCAATACATTTGTTTTAAACCACAAATATTTGTATCACTAATCAGAAATGTTTGAACCAACCATCTTCTTACAAAAATTCATTCTTATTTATTATCTAGCTATACTATTCAGAATCCACTTCATAACTATTTGTCCTCAGACTTTAACTCAGAAGGAAGTGAGGGCTTGATTCTAGATAAAAGATATCTGGCGTGAGAGAGCGGAGCTAGTCAGGTGAGTTTTTCTCCTGCCTTTGGCTATATAATATACCATTTGTAGACATATGATTCCTTAGACTGTCAGGAGAAATTTTCTTTGCTTGAAACCTGTAAACTGAACATTTATTCCCATTGATTAGGATGATTTTTCTTTCCTTCATCCTTTACCGACATGTAAATCTTAATTGATCCTTGCCTTCTTATACTGCACAACTTTTCCCATCTGTGTCCACCCTATAGGCCTTCTCTGGATCTTTTGATAGGCCATGGATGCCATTGGACCACAAGGCTAGCCTTCCGCCCTTTGCCTTCTTTACACCAGGCATCTCTCTGATAACCTTATTTGCACATCTCTTATGCAGTATTTCATTGGCAATATGTTGCAGCCCACTCTTTACCTCTCCATTGCCATTTGGGGGACTCACAGTTTTGATTTGTTGTAGCCTTTTCTAATTTTAAAGAGAGGAGACTGAAAATTTCATAACATTAGTCTGTTGCCTATTATAATCTATTTTATAAGAAAGTTGTAGAGAATTTATACGTTGACTTAAATTGTATATTTTTAAATCTCATAATATTAGATTTTTAACATCTAAATTTACAAATTCCCCTTCTTTATTAAAAAATCACCTTAATAGAAAATCTGACTTAAAATTCAGCCCAGACCTAAGGACTATCCCAGTTGGGTGTGTGAAACAAATAAGTTCCTTGTTTGGAAAATTTGGACCCCTTTCTTAGGAGGTTTTGCAGTGTGAATTTGAGTATGTCAGATTGCCTTCTTGGATCAGTAATTGCTTGGACTAGAAGCTGCTCCTTTTCTGCTTTCCCTTTTGATGTGTGTTCCTCTTGGGGCTACCGAGAGAAGGTAGGCCCCTTTAAGAGGCAAGAAAGCTTCCTAAAGAGCTGGTGAGACCTATGAAAATTAGTGACACTTTACTGCCTGGAGCATCAGGAGGAAAAAAGATCAGGCCGTATTTGTCTCTGGCTTGCTGAGGCACACCATGGTGGCTCAGAGCTGCCACGTGGCAAAATTCCCTTTCCTCAGCTTCCAGCTGCTAGGTACCCTGGCTTGTCCTGAGGACCTTCTCTGTACTTCCTATCCTGGAAGAACAGGAAGGAATCAAAAAGTGCCTGCTAGTCCAAGTCCCTAACTTTACAGGCTTATGGTTGGTGAAGTGACCAGTTAGTGGCAAAATGAAGGCCAGAACCTAGTCAGTCAGTTCATTAATGCCTCCCGTGTGTCAGGTGCAGGGCTAGTCTCCCCAAATTATCTGCTGGTGGATGTAGCAGCTGGGGCTTAGAAGCACAGGGAATTTTTAATAATGATAATCCTCACTGTGGGCAATTAGGGCTTTGCCGACATGATTAAAACAGAAAAAAATTATAAAACATCCACCAGTCATTTCTAATGAAAAAAAGTATAGTGGTACAGCATGCCCATGTCACAGTTTTCTTGGTTCTTATTTCATCCTCAGCCAGGCATTTATTAAGGCCTTACGGTGGGCCACCATTTCATAGTCTCATGGACTTTATTACCCATGCATAGTGCTCTTCTAGACACAGTGTTTTTAGTGCACTCTCTGATCATGATAAGCCTTCACTGAGTTGGGCTAACTGGGTATATAGATGCAGGAAATGTTATGTAGAGTTTGATTGTCAGATGGCGAGATTATCTAGACCACCCTTCCTTTTTGTCTTTACTCCATTCAGCTCCTTAACCTTTTTTTTTTTTTTAAGTATTGTACAGCTTACTATTTTACTATTTACTATTCTTGTACCAGGGAACATAAAGGAAAAGGTAGACTTGATTGCCATATTTGAAGAAATAAAAATAAAGACTGTGTAGACCACCAGATTAAGAGACCTGACGCATAGTAGTCTCTTAGCTTCTTTCTGCCTGACTGGTGAGCTTCTGGTCTTCACTTTGGGTTAATTGGTTGTGTGACTGAGATTTAGTCACTTCATCAACCGTGGGCCTTGGTTTCCTCACCTGTAAAATTAGAGGCTTAGACCAGGTGATATTTTAAGATCCTTTCCAGTTCTAATACTCTGCAACTTAAGTTTAAAGTGTTTTCTATGGATTCATTAACAAGACTGTTTCTGTTTCCTGCTTCATATGTCAGCAGAAATTGTATCAGGTTTTTTGTTTTGTTTTGTTTTAGTCTGAAGACTGAACTTCCTCCAAACCACTCCCCCTTCCTAACTTCTCTGTTTTCCTTTGTGGCACCAAGATTTTTCAATCATTGGCTTGAAGTTCAGGTCACAGCATTTTTGGAAACATGTTTTATGATTTACCTGTCTTTTATTCTCTGGACACAGTAATCAGGTCTTTTAAGATGTTTCACACCAGTCCTTCTTCTACATTCCTGAGACCAACACCCAAGTCTAAGTTCTTACCATCTAATTCAGCATACTCCTTATTCATCCTTTGAACAAAATTTTAATGCCTGTTCAGCTACTTTTTTTTTTCCTGTCTTTTCTTTCTCTTCTTTGGGGAAGCAGTGTGGCAAAATGAAATGAGTGCTAGATAGGGAGTGGGAAGACCTAGAGTCAGATCCCCCTCTGCTACTACCTGTTTAACCTTGAATTAAGTCACTTCTCAGAGCGATTTTAAAGAATTGAAGAAAATGCCAAATTTCATTTAGAGGTCAGTGAAAATAAAGTTTGGTTTTGATCCCATCGGAGTTCACAGACACCACCACCAATCCTCCAAGACAATATCTTGTAGGAGAGCAGGTAGATGATAAAATAATTGAGATATTCCTGTTTGTGAAGGATGAGGTATTGATTGCCTCAAAATCCAAAAATTTCAGAGCTTTCTGAATGAGCTCCATCAGTACACAAAGTAGTCTGATCTAACTTGCCACACAGAAAAAATAATAGTGGATGATAAATAACTTTTTCTAGATGGTGTTATGTGATATTCTCCCAGGCATTCCATATGGCTGTAATGCCACCATTCATGGAATACCACTATCTTCAAAGCATTATAAAGTACTCAGAGGCCAATGGTGAGGTACTTGGTGGATATTAGTAGCTTTTTTGGAATGTTCCAAGAATTATTCTCTTAGAAGAGAAGCTGACAAGTTTAGTATGATTCTGATTGTGGCTTCTTGGTACTCTTTCTTTTTAGCTGATTGGATTATCTTTATCTTTTATCTCTAGGACTTTTCCTTTGGGGATTTCTTTAAGGAGATTGATTAGTAGATTCTTTCTCTTTTTACTTTACCCGTTTAACTAAATCTGGGAAGTTTTCATTTATTATTTTTTTTATTAATTTTTTTTTCCTTATCAGGCATTTATTTTTCCTGCCTTCCATCCTCCCTCCATAGTGGTGGAGAGGAGAAAAAGAAAATCCTTGTAAGAAGTAAACATTGTCAAGTAAAACAAACTTCCATTATGGCTGTGTCTAGAAATGTGTCATTAGTCCGATTTCTCAGTCGGGGATTGGATAGCAGTCTTCATCATCAGTGTTGATCACATCATCAGGGTCTTGATCAGAGTTCTAAAGGGTTTCAAAATTGTTGGTTTTTACAGTGTTGATATTATAATATATATTGTTCTGCATCTGCTCACTTCACTCTGCCTCAGTCCATATAAATCCTCCAGGTTTTTCTGAAACTGTCTCTACATTTCTTATGGCATAATGGTATTTCATTACCTTCATATGCTGTCATTTGTTCAAGCAACCTTGACTTTCTTTGCCATCAGAAAAAGAGCTGCAAATTGTGTTACAAATATTCTCTTATTTGATCCATATAAAACCTCTTTGATCTCCTCAGGGTTTAGGTGTAGTGGAGGTTTTGCTGGGCCAAAGGGTCTACAATGCTGTGACCTTGTGGGCACGTTTCCAAATTTCTAGGACGGCGGACCAAGCTTCACCATAGCTGTTTTCCTGCAGCTCCTGCAGTGTTTGTCATTTCCCTTTTTTTTATCAGTGTTGCCAAATTTAAAGGGGTAAGGTGGAACCTCAGAGTTGCTTTAATTAGCATTTCTCTAGTTTTCAGAGAACTTATTACTTGCGTAAGTTTAACTGTTCTGTTATTTACTTGCCTTCCAGTTCTTTTTGTGTTTTGCTTCCTGTCTTCTAATTATTCTTGTAGTTGTGGGAAATCCATTTTTTCCTTTGATTTTCTGTTTATACTCATTGTGGAGTTATTCTCTCCATCTAGGTTGGATTTTTTTGGTGTCTCTGCATTTTTTCCACACATGTAATACTGTTTCTCATTTCCATACCTTTCCATTGACTGACCCCAATGCCTGGAATGTTCTCCCTTCCCTGCCCTCACCTGTGGCTTCTTTGGCTTCCTTAAGGACTCTACTCAAATGTCGTCTTCTACAGGAAGCCTTTCCCAGTTCCTTCTCCACCACTAGCACCTTTTCTCTAAGATTACCTCTTGTTTCCAACCCCCCTTCCCCCCCCACACACCTCTTTACACATGCACACGGATATACATACCCCCATTAGAATGGGAACTTCTTGCTAGTACGCCCAAGTTTTTGTTTTTCTTTGTATTCCCGGGGCTTAGCACAGTTCCTGGAAGATAGTGAGTGCTTGACAAATACTTGTTAACTGACAACAATTGTTTATGGGGGTGTTTTTCTTCTGCTTCCTCATCTACATTTGTCTCTTTGCTCCCGTTGCTTCTAGTTTGACCTCAGAAGACATGGGCCAAATCTATCTCTGTCCTATCCCTTCAAATACTTGAAGACAGCTCTTGTGTCCCCTAAGTCTTTTCTCAAGGGCTTAACATGGAGTGGTCCTGCCCACCAGAAGCTCTCCTTTTAACAGGGGGTATTGGTATGGAATTCTAACTCTGCATACCACTCAGCAGTTTATATTTTATTCTAGAGGCAGGCAGGAGGAAGATGTTTAAGCTTTTAATACAGATGGATAATTTTGCCAGACCTGTGCTTTAAGCAAGTCATTTTGACACCTGCATGAAGAATAGATTAGAAAAGAGAGAGACCTAAGAGAGACCAGTTAGTATAGTAGTCCAGACATGAGGTGATAGGAGTTAAACTAGGGAGGTAGTTGTGTATTCAGAAAGGAGAGTTAACTCTGGATATAAAATACATAAAACTTGGCACCTCATTTGAGGCAGCTGTTTCGTGACTTACTTATGACAATAGATAGCTCTGCTGTCTTCCTGAGGCATGTGTCAGGATATGACAGAGAACCACCCAAAACTTGTAAAACCAGACCACTGTTATTAAACTACTTCGAAGGTGATTCAGATAAACAGTGATTATATTACTAGAAGGAATCTAGAAAGCATTTCATGACTAAAGATTACTAACTCTTGGGCAAGAAAATAAAGATCTCAGGGGCATAAGTGATGTTTGCCTTATAGTTGTCTATTAAAGGTAAGGACTTCAGAAGAGAGGCACTGCTTTCACTAAGAAGATGGTATTACAGGATTTGGATTTTTCCACTAAATCAAAGAATGATCCTGGCTAGTAGGGAAGCTTTCCCAACCAGGGCTAGAAAGAATATGTTTGCCTGGGGTCTTACAAACCAAATCAAAAGGAATTTGAACTAAAAAGAAAAGGGGGAGGGAAAAAAAGAGGGGGAGAACCTCTATATTTCCACCAAGTTAGATTCTTTTGAGGAGAAATCATTGTAAGAAGAATAGCAAAAAAAAAAATGCAGAAATTAATAAGATATAGAATCCAAAGAAGATGCTAATATCAAGGCCCATCCCTTCAAATGTCTATAAATAAATGCCGAAAGAATGGATAATAAAAATTCTAAATCAGGAAAGCTAATTTGACCTTGTAGGTATCAGTATCACTGAAACTTGCTCTGACAGGACCTATAATTAGAAGAATATACCTTCTAGCAGTGTTGAAAATGGGTATCCTTTCACTTTTCTCCATTACATATAATGCTTGTTCTTGATTTTTGATAGATACTAGTTAGTATATTAAGGAAAAGTGTTTGTTGTAATGCTTTCTTGACTTTTTTTCTTTTAAACAGTAATAGGTATTGAATTTTGTAAAAATAAATAGAAAAATAAAAGCTCTTTTAACATCTCTTGATAAAATTATGTAGAGTTTTATTTTAATTTCTTGGATATTTTTTTCTGTAAAAATTTTTAACATTTAAGGTTTTGAGCTTCAAATTCTCTCCTTCCACACCCCCTTTGTTGAGAAAGCAGGTAAATTGGTATAGGTTATACATGTGCACTCATTCAAAACATTTCTATATTCTGTATTTCTATATATGTTGTGAAAGGAAACAAACCAAAAAGGAAAAAAAACCTAAAAAAAAATTATGCTTCAGTTTGCATTCAGCCTCCATCAGTATGATGTAGGGTTTTTTAATTTTGTTATTGGTCTATAATCTTCTGTCTTTGTCTTTCCCTGATATGGATGTTACATTTGTATTATAGAGATTATACGGGTCCTTTCTTTTCCTGTTTTTGCAGTTTATATAATATTAGAATTGATTGTTCCTTTAATGTTTGGTAGAATTTACTTTTCTAGTCCAGGAGCTTCCCTCCTCCCCCTTGTTTGACAGTTCATTTGTAACTTGTTCCATTTCTTTTTTGGATATTATGTCATTTAATCTTTTTTTCTGTGAATTTGCGTATTTTATATTTTTGTAAGTTTTCATTTCCTCCAAGTAAACCAGGTGGGTTTTTTTAAATTTTGTTTTTTGTTTTTTTTGTTTTCTGGTTTGTTTTTTTCCCCATATAACTGGGCAAAATAGTTTATGATAAAATTTCCTTTGTTCTTTAAATGTAATGAATACTACTTTTCATTTTTGGTTTTTAACAATTAGTTTTCCTCTCATTTAAAATCAGATTAACTGTTTTTTTCCCCAAAATAGATCAACTCCAGGGCAGCTAGGTGGTGCAGTGATAGAGTACCAGCCCTAGAGTCAGGAGGATCTGAATTCAGTTTTGGCCTCAAACACTTAACACTTACTAGCCTGTATGTGACTTTGGACAAGTCACTTAACCCCAATTGCCTGCCTTCCCCCCCCCCCCAAAAAAAAAAAAAAAGAAAAAAGATCAGCTCCTAGTTTTATCAGTTTATTCTTTTTCAATCGTTTTTTTCTCTTCCGGTTTTATTAATCTCTCTTGCTTTTCTGAATTTCTGCTTTGGTGTTTATATATAGGTTTTTGATTTGTTGTTTTTCTAGTTATTTTAGTTAAGTGTCCAGTTCTTTGATTTGTTTTTTTCTTTCTTTTGTTGATGAAAGCTTTGAGAGATTAAAAACTCTCCCAAAGACTGCTTTAGCTTTTTATCCCTCAAGTTTTGGTATCTTTTGTTGTAATTTCCTCTGAGGAAATTTTATATTATTTCCATGATTTGTTCTTTGAACAACCAATTTCTTTAGAATTTAAATTATTTAGTCTGTAATTAAGTTTTAATTCTTTATTTGAAAATTCTTTATTGAATATAATTTTATTGTATTATGTGATCAGCAAATGATACATTTGATTTTCCTGCTTTTCTGCATTTTTTAAGGTTTCTATGCTTCAATACATGGTATCTCACAAATAACACAGGGGAGGCCCTGGAGAGTTTGGAGACTCTATCCCCTAAAAGGTTCCCTCTTGATCTGGTCACACAGGAACAACAGAAAGACAACTTCGAAGGAGTTAATAATCTTACTTTATTCTAGTCTTCTCAAAAGGGGTACTGATAATGGGAGCACCAACTCCTACAGCATTCCCTAATCACTCTTCTCAAAGGGGCCAGCAAGAAATATAGTGGGGGCTACAATTCCTTTGGGATCCCCTAAGCTTCAGTGGGAGCCAGTTGAGGCAAACACAGATTCTCCCCCAAGCCTTGATGGCAGCTAGTCAAGACATACACAGCCTTACGTTGTCATTCCCCTGTAGGTTCCCCACTCTGACCAGTGCCCACTTGCTTTCTAGGACAATAGACTAAGAAGGCATCTTGCCAACATTAAGTTCACGGGTTAACTTCAGCAGTCTTGTCACTCTGTGCAAGCGTAGTAAATACCATATTATGTCAATGTGCAGTCTCTGTAGGACTGCCTATCATTGTGATTCTAGGAATTAAGGCTAGATTTGAACTTGGGTCTGTTGAACAGTAGCCTCTTTTGTATCCCCAGCACTTAGATTAGTGCCTCGTACGTAGTAGGCATTTAGTAAAAGTTTGTTGGATTGAACTTATCTCGCCTTCCCTCTAAAACCCATCTGATTCACTGTCAACGTCCATTTCTCTGTTAAGTGTAACGTGTTTTATACTGTTCACTTCTGTCTCCAGCCTCAACTTCTGGCTTTCGCAGGTTGGGGTGGGGAAGTTATGCTTAAGGCAAGCTCTCTTCACCATTTTCTGCAGGATCACACCTTTCATCTGCCCTAACTTGTCTCCATTCAAGTTTTCTGCAGGATTTTGGCAGAAAGGGATGTGGAGACCCAGATAGATAGATATTTTTGCAGATAGAGACATGGAGACCCAGAAAAGTTAAAGTGACTTAGGGTGTTTAGAGCTGAGATCGATTCCTTAACACTCTCTCCTCTGTAGGGTTTTTGTGATATTTCTCTGTCCCATTTCTTTTCCTACTTGTCCAATACCTTCTTAGTCTTCTTTGTTGAATCTTTATCCAGGTTGCATTTGCTAACTTTGGATGCTCCCTCAAGGCTCTGTCTTGGATCCTCTTCTTAACTCTATGCTATTTTGCTTGGTGGTATTATCAGTATCAATTTAAATATTCAGTTAGCTCCTCAGAGTGAGTTTTGATCTTCATGCAGATGATTTGCCAAATTATTCATCCAGCCCTAAACTCTTCTGACCTCCATTTTCACGTCTCCAGCAGCCTATTGGACATCTTGAACTGGATGTCTCATATAGATCTTAAACTCAACATATTTAAAATTGGGCTTATTATCTTCCCCACCAAAATCTCCTCCGCCTTCCAGACTTAACCTGTTACTGTTGAAGGTATCACTATCCTCCTAGTCAGCCAAGTTCAAAACCTTGATTTCATTGACATCTTGCTTTCCGTATCTCTCCCTCCTGCCAAGTCCTGTTGATTCTGCCTTCATGACAGCCCTCATATTGTAACGCTATGCAGGAGCAGATTCCCAAAAGAATGTTACTGTGAACAGCTTTCAAGGTTCGGATTACACAGTAATAGTGAACCCTCTGTTTACTCCATTACAAATCAAGGCAAACATTCAATCAGTTCACAATAATCAGTCTTCCACTCATGGGGCAAATCAATATTTAATCATTCGATCAGTTCACAATACAATAAATCAAACTTCCACTCATGGGGCAACCATAAATCAACTCCATCAGTCACTAAACACAATCATTAGAAAACCACAGAAATTCTCCACCCCTTGGTGTCCAGCAATCCTCAGTTTTGTCTCAAGGGGAGGCCTTTTCTTCATCTTGACTGTGGGTGATCTCTCTGATTCCCTATATCCCCTTCCATGGTTCCAGCTTCCACCTAAATCCACAAAACAGTCACCTGGATTCAGAAGCAGACAGCTGCCAGGCCCTCGTCCAGTCCTCAGAGGTAGACAGCTCCCAGGTCCTTGTCCAGTCCTCAGGGCAATCCCTGGCACACACTGAAGTTCACAGGATCCAGTACATCTCAGACCCTTCACCACTTCTTTTGCCTGGAACTCAAGGATCAGCCACTCCATGAACAAAGTCTTGTCCTGGTCATGCTTCTTCAGTCCTCTAGCAGTTCAACTAGCCCTAGGACCCAGAAGGAATACTGGCCTTCTGGGTGGCCTTCACTAGATTCTGTTCTCAGAAAAACTCCATTTCTTTTCGCAGTCAGCTTCCAAATGGCGGGAGAGAATCAATCTCTCTCTTTCTCTTTCTCTTTCTCTCTCTCTCAAGAAAATTCCAACTCACTTCCAGCAGCCCAGTTCCCAGATGCTGAGACAATCCTGCTTCCTCCACAGGAAAATTCCAATTCTGTGTCTCTGTCTCTAGAATTCTTCTTTATATAGAGCACTCGCCTCCTGTCTCAGCCAATCCCCTTCTTCTACCAACAGGGGAGTTCACACCGTCTCAACAGTGGACAGGGCTCACACCTTCCATACTTAGCCCTAAGTCTGCTAAACTGATTGCTGTTACATATGTATACAACCTTCTATGCCCTGATATTGCCACCACCCTGGTACAGGTCCTTATCAGCTCCTGCCTGGTCTGTTGGAATAGCCTGCTGCTTAGTCTCTGTTTCTCAGGTCCTGTCTGCTTCTTACCTTTCCAGGCTTCTTACTTTTCTCCCCTTCTCATATTTTTCCACTTGGTGAAAAAGCCATCAATAAAAACATTTATTAATCACCTTCTATGTGCCAGGCACTATACCAAGTCCTGGGGATGCATAAACAGGCAAAAGACAGTATCTGCCTTCAAGGAACTTATAATCTAATGGGGGAGACCACATAACAAACAAATATATACAAAGTCAGCTATATGCAGGCTAAATAAGAAAGCACTAGGATTAAGAGGGGCTAGGGGGAATGCTTCCTGTAGAAGGCAGGATTTTATTTGGGATTTAATGGAAGCCAGGGAGATCAGTAGGTGGAAGGGTAGAGTTAGAGCATTTCCAAGCAGGATAAGATACCTGGAGCCAAAAGATGAAGTGTCTTGTTCATGGAAAAGCTAGAAGACCAGTCACTGAATAAAGAATGTGCCAGGGAATAGTGTAATAAAAAGACTGGAAGGTAGGAAGAAGACTAGGTTGTGAAAGGCCTTGAATGCCAAGCAGAGAATTTTGTGTTTGATCCTAGAGGTGATGGGGGCCACTGGAATTGATTCAGTCAGGGGTGGGGTGGGGTGCCATGGTCAGACCGGTGCTTTGGGAATATCACTCTGGTAGCTGAAAGGAGGATGAATTGAAGTGGGAAGAGACTTGAGGCAGGCAGGCAGGCAGGCTGATGTAGTAATGCAGCAGTGAGGTGCTGGCTGTCTGAACCAGAGGTGGCCACAGAGTCAGAGGAGAGAAGGAGCATATTGGGGAGATACGAGAAAGACAGTGAGGGATCCAGGATGACTCCTAGGTTGTGAGCCTGAAGGACTGAGAGGGTGGTGTTGCCCTGTACAGAAATAAGGACGGTAAAAGGGGGAACGGTTTGGCAGAAAGATAATGATCTCTGTTTTGGACATCTTGAGTTTGAGATGTCTGAAAGGCAGTTGGAGAATGAGATTGGGGACTTAGTTGGGACTAGATATGTAAATTTGACAATCGTCTGCATAAAGACGGCAGTTAAATCCGTGGGAATTGATGAGAGAAAGGTAGAGAGGGTCCAGAACAGAACCCTGAGGGGCACCTGTGGTGTCCAAAGAGCTGTCATTAAACAATCTGAAGGTTTCCTGAAAGGGGGTCAGGATCATCTAGGGAATCAGGAGTCTATGCCTAGTTGTTTGCATGTTATTTTCCCCATTACACTGTGAGGGCAGAGGCTAACTCTTGTCTTCGTATCCCTAGCACTTAAATATGGTTTCTGACGCATAGTAGGCCCTTAATATTGCGCTGTGTAACTGTTAAAAAAAATTTATTACTTGGATGAAGATATGTATGAAATGTTTATCCATTTCACAAAAGAGGCAAAACAAATGTGTTGACCTGCAGGATCCAAAAAAATGTTGACAGGCTAAAGTTTTGGGTCCAATTTCATATGAAATGTAATGAGTATAAAAGTAAAAGCCTATACTGGGTTCAAAAGATCAGCTTCAGAAATAAGATGAGTGAGCAAGTAGTACATTTGAAAAAGATATGGAGGATTGAAATTTCAGCATCAGTCAGTAGAGTTGTTGTTGCTCCTTCGATGGCATCAGGAGGGTAATGTCTTGGTTTGTGTGTAAATTGGGTATGAGTGGGGCAGAGCTGCATAGAGTCAGCCTCCCTCCTCCAGCATCATTTGAAGCCCAGCAGCAAGAAAAAGGTCAGAACCAGTGGTGACGGCCTAGGATGCAGTGGATGACTTTGGCCTTCCTAAATTCAGGTCTTTCCCACATCTCAGTTTGTCTGAAGCTACATCCATCCTGTGACAGGATTGGGTAAGAGTTGAGAAAAAGATAGCTCTGCTTCCCTTCACAAGCATATGAATCTACTAGGGGAAGACCCTCAGAGTCTCTGGCAGGAACAGAAAACAGTTGATATTTGCACTCATTCTTAGCCATCTAAACCTAAACGGTGAGCCCCCCTGAGGTTTGGGTGGGAGGTCAGATTCAGTTGGCCATTTAGTGAAAGCCAGAATGATTTGGACTTTAAGATGGAATCAGGAGTGCTAATGCAATATTCTACTGCACTGAAAGGCACAGTGTTTAGGTAAAGGCACTGTGGGAGCTATTAACCTGTGGTTACTCAGTTTACTTTTGTTTCCCTTTGAGGTTTATAGTAGGGTTTCCCTCTGCGTTCCTGTAGGTGATCTAAGTATTATCCTCCTTACAGTGTATCAGAATCCTGAAAGCTTAAAGAGATTAAAGAATAGGACAAAGCCTTGAGACACTTGTTCTGGGATGAGGTTGGTAAACTCTACAACAGTGACCTAGAATAGGACAACCAAGAGAAAGCGGTGTCGTAGAGAGATGTTTCACCAGAAGACCTGGAAGATCCAAGAAGGGTTAGAGTCGGGGGTATCAAATGCTGCAGAAAGGTCATGGAGGATGAAGACAGAGAAGGTGACCTTTGAGAAAAGTTTCAGTAGAATGCTCTGGGGGAAAGCCAAGTTGCAAAAGGACTGACAGTTAGTGGGGGGATAAGGAAGTAAAGGCATTGTTATAGATCCTTCCTCCTAGACATCTAGCTGAGTAAAATGAGATCCAGGATGCCAGCTTGAAGGGATGGCAGAAAAAGGTTTTAGATCTTCCGAGACATTACCGAATGACGGGGCCAAGGAGAAATAGCAGCAGTCTTCCCGATCACTCACTGTGTGCGGTTCTTTTTTTGGCTTGTATACTTAGTTGTGTTTGTTTTGTTTTGTTTTAACCTCAACTCACTGTTTACTTTTATACAGATTTTTAAAATTGACTTTTGTTTCATACTCATTTTCAGATTATCTCCCTCCCCCACCTATTGGCTACGCAAGAACATCAAAATCCATTACAGATATATACATGTGCAAAATAATTGTCCGTATTAGTCATATCCAAAAAAAAGAGAAAAACAATGTAGCCTCAGGTCTATACTCTGCAGCAGCTCTCTATCTCAAGGTGTATTGCGTGTTTCACCTTGAGTCCTTTGGACTGTGGTGGTCGTTTTGTTGATCAGAATGTCTAAATCTTTCCCAGCTGATTATCTTTACAACATTACTGTCATTGTATAAGTTCTCCTTGATCTGCTCACTTCACATTAGTTCATAAAAGTCTTCCCAAGTTTTCCTGAAACTGTTCCTTTCATCATTTCTTACGGCACAATAGTGTTCTATCACATTCATGTGCCATAAACTTGTCCAGGCCTTCTCCAGTTGATGGAGGTCCCCTCAGTTTCTAATTCTTTGCCCCAACTTACTTTTCATGAAGAGACTTCTCTCCTCGAAGGTCTGTTCTCCTTAAAAACTGCTTGTTCCGGGGAAGCCATGAGAGATCTATTTTAGTATTAACAGTGTTGTAGACTGAGGAGCTTTTTGTTTCTTTCATTTCAGAGTATTAGGGTTTGGGGAGGAGAACTGAGATGGAGAGAAGGAATAGTATGGAATATTTAGATCATGTTACACTTTCCAAATCAGCTCTTCATATGTGACTGTACTGTTTTATTTTAACAAAATTCCCAGTTAGCATCAATACTCATGGATGTTCATGTAGGCATGTCATTTCTAATTTTAAGTGTACAAACCATATTATCTAAGTATGAATAAACAACCAAAAATTGATTTTAGATTTTTAGAATTAATTAATTCCTGAAAACAACTTCATATCATAGCGAAATTTTAAAGTTTCAAAAGGAGGCGATTGATGATGTATATGGCTCCAGAGAATTTATGTGGAAATGTTTACTCTTCTTGTCAGTACTCAACACCAAACCAAGTCCTGATTTAATTTCTTTCATTATTTTATTACATTGTCTAAAAGATCCTTAATGAGCTTTTGTAAATGTAATTAATGAGGTGTAAAATTTCTTCCATAAATAATTGCTCTGAGATAAAATTTTCATTTTGCAGGAAGTTGGTGAACCATCCAAAGAGGAAAAGGCAGTGGCCAAATATCTCCGCTTCAACTGTCCCACAAAATCCACAAATATGATGGGTCACCGGGTTGATTACTTTATCGGTAGGATTACAACAAAATAATCACATCAGTTTAGATATTTTAAAAAATATTTAAGTTTTACTGTTCCTTGGACGTCTTTATTTAAAGTGCTTTCTTTTACATTAATGAACAAATTTTGAATTTTTTTTCTTACATTTTTATAAAGCTTGTGCAGTTTCTATCAGTTATGTGTTTGTGTCTTAAATACACGGTATTTCCTTCAAGTTTTTCTCTAGAGGAGCATTCAGTATTGGGCTTTCTGCGGTCCGTTGCAGGAGTTTAGTACTGAAACTACAGAAATGATCTCGTAATAAGGCCATCCCAGCTCTACTGTGTTTCCCCAGAATAGGACCCAAGGATCATGATACCCAGAGCAGTGCAGTATAAAACTGCATTTAGAGTGTTTCCCTCATTGGTCTAGATAAGAAGGAATTCATTCTTCCTTT
>CM053600.1:184411884-184438856 GCA_028646575.1 Pseudocheirus occidentalis | reverse complement strand
GTGGGAGTCTAGTTAGACAAGACTTGGCAGTAGTTTGGGCACATCTTGAAGATCTTAAGAACACAAAGAGGAGGCAGAGGAATACACAGTGCCTGGTGGGAGGGGGGAAAAGCAGTATTAGGGAAAATTATTTCTCGTTGGGTGCACAGGAAGTGTCTAAACAAACAAGGTGGGGGGAGGGGGAGCCATTGATACTTTGGGCCTCACTCATCTAAACTAGTTAGAGGAGGGAAGAATGAATACATATACACACAAAGAGCTGGGGCCAGAATTACATTTCAGTCAGCAGGGAAATAGGGAAGAGGAGAAGGCAAAGAGAATTAGAGACAGGTCAGATTCAGAGAAAGATTGGTCTGAAGCAAAACATCCTCTAAGGATATACAAAAATAGAACCACAGGTCTTTTTCAAGTGGCAAAGAACGGGAATTTCAGAAGGTACTCATAAATGAAGGGCTAATAAACAAGTTATAAATGTGTTGTAAATGTGCTTGCTTTAAGAGGTGGTTTCAGAGAAACCTGGGAAGGTTTCCTATGAACTGATGCAGAGTGAAGTGAGAAAGAACCAGCAAACCAATTTATACAGTGACAACAATATTGTAAAGGCAACCAACTTAAAGAATCAAGAATTCTTTTATTAGCATAGTGACCAGTTATGATTCCAAAGCACTAATGAAGAAACTGCTCGTCTCCAGAGAGACGGGCAAAGGACTCAATGCAGAATGGAACAGTTGGGGTTTTTTATGGACACAACCAAAGTGGACATTTGCTTTATTTGACTATACATGTTAATAATGGATTTTGTTTTTCTTAGTTATTAATTGGGGGAAGGGGTGAGGAAGATTTTTACTGATTGATAAAAACGAAATATTTTTTTAAAAAACAACAAAAAGAAAGATTTGGAGTAGTTGCTGTGATGTGGCTAGAGAATCAAGGTAGAGTAGATAAATTGCCTTGCTGCTGTGAGGACTCAGTTGAGAGAGATTATATAATTTGTGGTAGAGCAAGTTAGGGGATCTATATGAATTTCTTCAACATTCCTCTTAGTAGCACATGGGTAGGTGAAGTGAGGTGGATGGAAGAAGTATAAATCATGGTGGGTCATGAATTCAGCAAGGCATCAGTGGCAATAGGACCAGGAAGCAAGGGATTTTTGACTAGCAGATAGTGTCGAGTTGAGCTGGTTCACCAAAGGATTGACCTTGGAAAGGATGATGATTACCTGGAACAGGACTAAGGGCCCTCACAGTGATGATTAAGAATTGATTGAGTAGGAATAAGGCATAGGGAGAAATGAAATGATAAAAAATTGTTTGGCTAAAGGAATTTTCAAGTTTTTGAACACAGAAGTTTATTGCAAACTAGCTCTGGACTTTTGGACAAGTCATTTAACTTCCAGACCTTTGTTTTTTCCTCTGTCAAGTGAGGTTTGGGGCTAAATAATCTCTAAGGTTATTTCCAGCAATAACATTCTTGGACTTAACCCCTACCCTCTCTTCTTCCCACTCCCCCAATGCCAGCAGTTACAGTACAGACAAGACACTGTGCACAGGAGGCCCAGGTGTGAATCTTGGCCCTGGGTGCTGTGTGTGGCAAGCTCTTTGAGCTTCAGCTTTCTTCTCTGGAGGATGGAGATAATGCACATGCACCCACTGGTACAGAACTGAGGGTCTGATGAGGATGTAGATGTGATACAGCTTTTAATGATAAACTGTTCAGATGCTGTTTATTACCGGTCCTCTTAAGTCAGTCATTTCATTGTCTTTTGCAATATCTATCAAGTTTATTTGGGGTCATAGCAGCGTGTGGGGTGTGTAGAGTGTGCTTTGTTTTTTAAGCAGACAATACCTTGGAAGTGTCCTATGTTTGGTTTTTATTTTCTTTGTTTCATTTTTCAGTTTTCAACTCAACATAATGTAAGAGGTAATAGCCTATGTGGCACTGAAAATCACTAGTTTGGTGAATGTTTTCATTTCATTTGCAATGAGAGGATACATTTTTAAAAATGATTTTTCACCCTGTTTAACGTGTGTGTGTGTGCATGTGTGCACGTACGTACATGTTTTTGTAGGAGGAAACACCAGGAACACCGAAAAAGAAAGAAGCCAAGAAAAAATTCAAACTTGAACCACATGAAGATCAAGTGTTCCTGGATGGAAATGAGGTTAGTGTATCTAGCCTAGAAATTGAAACTGTGGTTATCAGTAAAAATCATGAGATGGGAATGAAGCAGTCATAGAAATTAGAAATGTGATGATCTTCTTTATATGGTCAGTCTTTTGTCTGAATAACTCAGGCTGATTTTGTATTCATTTTACCTTATATCTCAGTCACTGGCCACACTGTGAAAAGGGTTAGGCTAATTGTTTAGAACCTAAAGCTAGCCAGGATAATTTACTAATTTATTATCCAGTATAACTTCCTAATAGGAAAAATTGGCACCAAGTTAACAATTTACTTTTAGAGTAGATTTTCATATTCCACAGATATATGTAACATTCTAATAAACTTCTCTGGTGGCTTAAAATCTTGACATTGTAGTAAAACATTTAGACTAATTATTTGTATTATTGTAAACTCCTTGAGTGGTTGTTGCTTCTGTTGAATAGACTTTTACTAAACAAGATACACCAATTTCAAAGTATCTAATTAAATTTGCCTTGAATTCCAAAATGATATCCCTTTCCTAATATATACAGCATCTAAATTACAATGGCAAGATCTCTAACTTTCCATTGTTTTTTATGGAAACATTTAACTCTTTCTTCCTTTAGGTGTATGTGTGGATCTATGACCCTGTCCACTTTAAAACGTTTGCCATGGGACTAATTCTTGGTAAGTGAATAGATAGTTTTGAGTATGGCCTTAAGGAGATGAGGAGGAAATAGCTGGGATAATTGGATCTTCCTTGTGAATTTCTTATTCTAAATCATCTTGTCCAAAGATGAGCATTTTAAAATTATGCCAACATAGACTAATAGTGTCTGAATCCCTGTTCAGGTGATGAACACAAGTGAGGAAAAGTGGTTTTTCTTAAATTCTGAAATACTAAATCAGTTTAAATATTTTTAGTAAAACATTGTGCCCTAAGTTATTGATGACCAAAAATCCACTATACTGCAGGGCATCCGTTCATTCCCCCCAAACAACTGGCCTTAGTCACCCTCCAAAATTTTAACATAATAAAAAAGAAGTGAGCAGGCTCTTCTCCATGCTCCTCAGAGCCAAAGAATGATATTCCAGAACAAGGGAGAGAAGAAGCTGTTAAGGGTGCTCTACAATGATTAGCTGCCTCCGCTTTACCATTTCATTTTTAATTCCTTTTTCAGTAATAATGTATTTCTATGGGGGAAGGGGGGGGAGTTCTGAGATTAGAATTTTTTATTTTGTTTCAAGATTTTGATTTTGTTCTGATAACAGTAGTTACTGTGATTTTTGAGAAAATCACTAGATTTGCGTATAAATTGTCAAACGAGGGTTTCTGGTAGTTCTGCTTGCTTAACATTGTATAAATCCATTGAGGGGTCATATTTAGATGGGCAGGTGTCTGCATTCTCATTCTATTTAGAACAAGAGAAGAGCAGTGTCCTGTGTTAATATCAGGTGGAGATTGAAGACGTCAAAAGATAATGTCTGAATTTTGTCTGTGACTTCATCCCCCAAACCTGAACCTAGACTTGTACTCTAAGCACTTAGTACGTTTTATTAGTTTGGTGAATAATACCGAGTTTAATCTTAAGTTTATATATCAAATTGGTTAATAAATAGAACATGAAGTACTTTAAAGCTTCTTCTCCCACCTACAAGGTAGATAATAGTATTACAGCCTTTCTTTGTTAGTCATGGTTAATAAGCTGGTTCAGTTCAAGTAGCATCTTTGTGCTTTTTTGTTCCAGTGATTGCAGTCATA
Organism: Pseudocheirus occidentalis; assembly: GCA_028646575.1. NCBI lineage: Eukaryota > Metazoa > Chordata > Mammalia > Diprotodontia > Pseudocheiridae > Pseudocheirus > Pseudocheirus occidentalis. The sequence continues at coordinate 184,434,949 of CM053600.1, read as the reverse complement.
GCCGCGACCCTCTTCCCTCTGTGGCCCGCGGAGATGCGAGTAGGGGTCTATTACCTCAGTGTTGGAGCAGGCTGTTTTGTAGCCAGCATTCTTCTGCTCGCTGTTGGTAAGTATTCTCTGCAGTAAGATGGGTTTAGTTGGGTGGGTATTCAGCAGTTCAGACTAAACTCCAAGACCTTATTGTGGTTGGAGTGCAGTAACTCTGGGCTTGATTGGAGGTCAGTAATAGCCAAGCATTAGGGGAAAATCTAGAAATGAACAGACATTGATTTCACTATTCGTTTTGGTCAGGTTCCAAAGCTGACTACTTCTCCCCAAGTCTCCCTACTTCCCCCCCCCAAACAAAAACAAAAACCCTACATCCCCTTAAAAAGCCTTTGAAGTGTGCCTGACTGAATCTGGCAGATAGGAAAAGCTTGCTAGGAAAACCTAGTTTCCCAGGCTGGTTCCTCTAGGAGCCTGTCTTTGGAGCTGGATGGGCACTGAGGCAGTCATTTCATCCAGTAGCCTCATTTACAAAGGAGGACATTAAGACCTGTCTGGGTTAAGTGACTGCCCCAGGTCACACAGTAGTGAGTGGCAGAGCCTTGTGACTACAGGTCCAGCAGTCTTTCCATCATGCCAGTGCCTTGCTTAGAGCATACCTTTAGTAAGTGCTTGTTGAGTGAGGAGCTTACATTCTAATGGGTGAATGCAGTACGTAAAGAAGTCAGTAGAGGGTAATTTGGGAAAGACTTTGTGGAAGATGTGGCACCAAAGTGATTCTGGAAGGAAAAGGAGGCAGAATCTGGAAATTCACTCTAGATGTGGGCAGAGGGCAGGTTCTCAAAAGCAGTATCAAGTCAGATTTGATGGGATTTGTGACTAGTTGTAATGTGAAATAAGACCAGAAAGGTAAGGTAGGTTGTATTCAAATTAAAGAAAGCTGCAAACAGGGTGATGAGGTTGTGCCAGGGGAGTGGTAGGTTCAGAACTTTGCTTTATGGATATAATTTGGCAATTTTTTGGAGTGCAGATTGGGTAACTAGAGCCTGGAAACAGGGAGACTTAAAGTTTATATGGGGGAGAGGGGCTGTGAGCCTGAATGAAGGTAGTACCTGTGTGAGTGGAGAGAAGAGGGTGGATGTGAGGGCTGTGTCAGTTGTAGAATCAACACTCGACCACTTACTAGATGTGGAGGGAGATGAGGAATGGGCCATACTTCATTTATTGCTAGTTATGAGTGTGGGAAACTAGGTAGTGCTCACCCCGCCACTGAGAAAGCTTGGAAGAAAGGTAAGTTGGAGATGATGGGGTAGGGAAGAGAAGGGAAATGAAGGACACAGTGTTAGAGACAGGAGAAAAATGATGAAGTTCTGTGAAGACTCCATCAGACAGGAAAGCCAAGGTGAGCCAGAGCCTCTAGGACAGCAGCTCTCAACCTGCGGGTCATGACCCCTTTGGGGGGGTTGCCTAAGACCATCAGAAAACACATATTTCCAATGGTCTTAGGAACTGGGCCACCACCACCCCCCATCCATCTCCAGGTAGAGATGCCCATAAACAAGTATTAAAGGGTCACGGCATTAGGAAGGTTGAGAACCACTGCTTTGGGAGGAGGGTTGGTTACCAGTAGTGGAAGCTGCCAAGAATCAGGAAGAGTGATGACTGAGAAGAGGTCAGCAGAGGTAGGAATTCAGAGTTGTTGGTAGCTTGGGAGAGAGCCCCTTCAGTCAGTGTTGGCTTAAGCACCTTGATTGCAAGCAGTCAGGAAGCATGGGGGAGGAGAAATCAGCCAAGAAGTGGAGGCCTTTTTCTTGGTCTTTAGCTGTGAAAGGGTGAGAGGAGATGACTTGGGCAGAGCAGGCTCAAGTGAAGGTTTTTTAAAGGGTCGAGATTCAGGCCGTGTTTGTAGATAGACAACAGGGAATGAGCCAGTATTAAAGATGAGGTTGAAGATCAGAGGGGAGGGTGATTAGAGAGGCAGGGCATAGGATCAAGAGCGTAGAATCAAGAGGGGAACAGTGCTTCCTCTTCCTTACATTTGTGAGCATTTGGTTAAAGTTGCTTAGGTTTTCACTGTTTCCAGGAGCATTTATTTCCACTGAAACAGTTTAGTAAAATTTCTAGAAATTAAATTGTAACATTCTCTAAGAATTTTTTTTTGTTCTCCTGATTTGCCCCAGAACTATACATGCTTTATTTGCATTCAGTTTTGAGATATGCCATGATTTGACCTGTGGTGTAGCTGTCTTACACATTCTTCATTTAGTTCATTCTTATTGCTCAACCACTCTCTGCCAAGTCACAAAGCTAGGAAATGAGAGGCATTTGAAGATGAAATATATGTGGGGCCTGTCCTCATTCTGATGAAGATATGACCTAGAGGCATAAGAACAAGCACAATTCTGTGAGCATTTACCAAAGTGAGAATTTACTTCTGGGTGGTTCAGAAAAGGCTTTACAACCAATTTAAGCTGGACCTTTAATAATAGATAGTAATTAGGTGAAGCTGAGGGAGGTACATTACCAGAAGAGATGGTATGAGTAAAATTCAGAATATTCAGTGAATATTAAGTTTTCCCAGTTAGTTAAGGTCTAAGATGTATAAAGAATTGTAGATAAAACCAGAAACATTGGTTGGTGTCACATATAGAGGGCTTTAATTTCAGAGTAAGGAACTTAGACTTACTTGTATTCTTTGATAACCCAGGATATTGAGAGTTTAGGTGGGAGGAGGTAAAGAATCACATCTCACTGGAGCAGCAAATTCTACAAACATTAAATATTATATCTCTACCAGGGATTAGAATTTAAAAAATGAAAAACCGTATATAGATCCTGCCCTTATGGAGCCTTAGTCTGATTGGGACAAGTTTGCTACGTGGTAGTTTCATAAGGAGAAAAGAACTTTCAGCTTTTCATGGGGAAGATGGCATCTCTAAGACGGAAACATGTTCTAGTAAAACAGATTCCCTGCATGCATTCAGAAGATTGGGTGAATTGAGTTGGGGGCAGGCAGATAGATTCGGCTTAAACATAGAGTTTGTAAAGGGGATCAGTATAAAAATAAGGCTAGATGGTGGGGCTGGAGCTGAACTGTAGAGGGCCTTCAGTGCTAAGGGCTAACTCAGGACCAGAAGGCCCTTACCCAGGCCAGCCAGGTTAGAGGGGTTCAGTGTTGACGTTGACACTTTCATGGCTGGTAGGTGCCCACCTTAAGGTGATTTGACTTCAGGCTGAGTTGGGATTCAGCCCACAATTGATAGGGTAGTGAGAGAAGCTTTCTTTCTTGAGTTATGGGTAGATGGATGATGAGGGTATTAGCCATAATCATCAGGAGCTTCTGGATCCAGGGAATTTAATTAGATTTAAGTTAGGTTACACCAGATGGACTCCTTATACATTTTTAAAAATTATTTGATATTCCTCTTTATGAACACACCCTATAAATTGTATCCTTATAGCTTGGATCATGTGCCTGATGGTGAAGGCCTAAGGAAACAAGTCCTTCATTCAGATTACCTGGAGATGGTGGGGAGAGCACAGCCGTAATTATTTGATTGTGGAAAGATTTTGGAAGATTAAGCTTTGGTCTGGATGAGGCTTGAAGGGATTGAGACTGAGTCATGAATTTGTAGAGATTGAGAGTTGAGGGCTCCTCATACTTCAGGCCTTTGATTTATAGAGCATGTTCTAGGAACAAGTTTTTCCACATTGAGCGATGCTTTTTAAAGCTGAATTGGTTATTGGGGGAGAGAAAAAAAAGGGAGCATCACTTGCTTAAAGATGTAAAGCCTAAAGGGACAGAGGTCTGCTCCCTGAAGGGGTTTGTGTCCCAAAGGACAAATGTCATCTCACTCAGAGCTTAACGAGAAGTGAGGTTGCTTGCATGAATGGTGAGATGCTCCCTTTTCTTGTCATGGAGTGCTCATAGCTCAGTTAATTTTTTTTACCTCAGGCAACTTTTCCACACTGAGACACACCTTTTGATAACCCTCTTACTTCCGTCTCTTCTTTCTCCCAATCCTTGCTCATTTGCCTTAGGAGAAAGTCCTGTCTCTCTGTCTCCCTCTTTATTACATATGTGACCAGCCTCCCTCCCTCCTTGCCCCTACCCTAATTATGACTGCCAGTCAGAAGAAAAGTTCTAGGGAGATAGCAGTGCCAAGGAATGGAAAGCCCTCACTTGTGTAAAATAAGGCATGGTGAAGGCCCAGCAGGTCCCTTAGCCTCCCGCCTCCTTGAAGATGTTCAGAAGTCCCCTTCAGGTGTCCTACAACAGACTCCCATCTATTTTCTCGCCCTCTTTTAAGCCTATTTTTCCTTACATACCAGGATTCAAATAAAAGCGATGATAATTTTATTGTTTGTTTGGTTTAATTATTATTTTAATAACGTTGGTTCCTTAATAGTGTTTATCTTTATAAATGCCGTGTCTCAGCTGCCTTGTGAATTAAAGAGGCATCTGTGGGCTGGCTTGAACAACGAGATTTATAATTTTTTTTTATGTGACAAAAGATGTTCTGTGTTCCAAACAAATCCTCATCCTGGAGATCATAACCTATTTATAAAATGAGGACTTGGCTGGCTCTCCTTCTAGGAAAAGACAACACATTGTCCTACTAGTGCATCAGGTTTGAGTTGATTTCATAGGAGTCAAAATTAAGATGTTCGTTTATATGTGTGATGTGAGTGTTAATTTCAGATAATAAAGACTAATAATAATAGCTGCCACTTACATAGTACCCTTTGGTTTCCTAAAATGTGGTGCCAGTTTCAATGAGAAACATGCAGTTACAGTGATTTTTCTCCCTAACTCTTCCCTATTTTAAAGTGGGTATTCTGATATAGCCCAGGCAGAATTTTACAAAGTATGCCAAGGGATGACTAGTGCTTGGGGATTTAAGAAAGCAGAAATAAGATGGAAACTTTGGCTTGCATGAATTATAAAGATTGGTGAATTGAATTGCAGGCAGGCTGATACAGAAAAAAATGAGGTAGTTCAATTTGTCCTGAATGTAGAGGCAAGAAGCGATTTTCAGTTTTATTCAGATCACCTTCACATTGTTCTAGAATTGCATTCATGGTATCTCTGTCATAGAGGGATAGTTCAGGCAGGAGAAGAGAAGAATGTGCAGTTCTTAGAAGTCCCTCATTCTTCTGCAATCCATCGATGGGATTTCCTGTCGAAACAGATTGAGTACACATTGGCCTCTCCCATTTCCTTCTATCACCAACTCTTATGAATGAGATACAAGGCCTCAAAAAACGAACCTGTGCTCATGTGGAAATGGAAATCAGTACTTCCGACCAGCTTATGAATGCTTAACTTGTGAAGTAAAGTCAGCTCTATTACTCTCTTTGGTTATTCATCCAAAGTATATTGAAGGTAAGCCTGTAAAAGAACTTTTTTCAGGGTTTTATGTAGTAGGACTACAGTTGCCTGTAAAATCAGCCTGTTGTAATCACATAGTCTTCCAACATTCACCTACTTATTTTGGCTCTTGATACGTACTTTGCTATGATAGAAAGTGATGAGGGAACACTTGATTTAAAATAACTATATTCAGGGAACAACAGTGGTTCTTCAAAGCTAATAAGGCTTAAGCTTGGTGGGATCTAGAGAAGTTCATAAAGGGGAGAGGGCCTAGATGCACTGGGCATCAGCTCCAGTCCAGCTGAGCTTGCACAGGCTTTTTCATCCAAACCTTTCAGCCATAGCACATATGAAAAACCTGCTTAATGAGTGATAAGGAGTTGAAATCTGTGCTGGTGAAAGGAGTTACCCATACTGATGGAATTACAGGTATTTGAAGTAGTAAGAGAGAGAGAGAGGGAAAGTCAAAGAAAGAGGGAAGGAGGGGAAAGAGGGAGAGAGAGATCTTCTATGAGTAGAAGGCAAAATCAGTGGAAAGTGGAGACAGCACCAGGCTTGGGGTTAGGAGATCCAGGTTTGAACCCCATCTCTGAGACCATCTGTTTGACTCTAGGCGAGTCATTTAAGCTTCTTTCTCTGTTTCCCTCGTTTCTCACAAGGTAGTTTTAAAGGAAGTGCTTTATAAGCCTTAAAGTACATATAAGGATGGAGCATTAAACTGAAAATTATATCCCACTGTGGAGAATTGGAAATCAGTCAGGGGATTTGACTTGTTTTTCATGAGTCGGGTTCTTTTGCTTGAGGTCAGGGAACTTGTGTGTCAGAAGGTTTAGAAAGGTGGAGACTTAGCTGCCCGAAGAGGGAAGTGGCAGAAATGCAGTGACCCGGACTGTGAAAATTGATCATTCACCAGGAAAGTTTTGTTTTGATGATCATGTTAAGGAGCTTATTTACCAGGAAATGTAAGTGACTTGAAGGTAGAAGCCATCTGGACATTGGGATGCAGATAAAGAACAGTGCAAACTCTTTAGAAAGGTCATTCCTCGCATTATCCATTTACCCCACTAATGTCGTCGGTTTTTTAATCCAAGATTCTCATTGTTATTGTTCTCAAATTTCTAAATGTCGCCTGACGTTAGAAAGCGGCTCTTGTTCAGGTGGCATTCAGCCATTATTGTGCCCTCAAATTCAGAATAAAGTGAAATGCCTCTTAGGACCTTTGGCATCCACATGAGTATTGTTGCTGCAGGGTCTGTTTGGTGGGGGAGGGGTCATCCATAATTTTTTTACATCAAACATAGATGGCAGCATGAGTGCTTGAAACATTAAACTTGGGGGATTTTTCTCCTCACAGCTCGCTGCATACTGTTCCTTATCATTTGGCTCATTACTGGAGGAAGACACCATTTCTGGTTCCTACCGAACCTGACTGCTGACGTGGGCTTCATTGACTCCTTCAGGCCTCTCTACACACATGAATACAAAGGACCAAAAGCAGACTTAAAGAAAGAGGAGAAATCTGAGGCCAGAAAACAACAGAAATCTGACAGTGAGGAAAAATCAGACAGTGAGAAAAAGGAAGAGGATGATGGGAAAATAGGAACTCTCGGAAACAGCGGAACAGAGGGCTCTGGGGGAGAGCGGCATTCGGACACAGACAGTGACAGGCGGGAGGACGACCGGTCCCAGCACAGTAGTGGAAATGGGAATGATTTTGAAATGATTACAAAGGAGGAACTTGAGCAGCAGACAGACGGAGAGTGTGAAGAAGAGGAGGAGGAGGAGGAGGAGGAGGAGGGAGACGACGAGGAAGAAGAAACAACTAGACCCTCATCTAAAAAGTCATAAATGTGCTTTATTTGGAACTGAGTGTGTGCAGGTGGTTGGATTTTCTCTGTTGGCTGATCACCAAAATACGCATGTAGCGTTTGGGGTAGTCTGTAAATCAGTTTGCTGAGATCTGTTGGATGTCCGGGCAATTCTAGTCAGTTTTTTTATTTTATAGACTACTAACTTTTTTTGGTACAATCTTAAGTCACTAATATACATATTTAACAATTTTATCCATTTAACAAATATTCTGGCAGTAAACAGCTTTTATTCCTTTTTGATAGTTGTCAAAGACGTAGTTTTCTCAGTGGCATTTTTGAGCGCTATAGAGCTTCTTACTGTTAGACGTGGCAGAAGAGATGAAAGTGAAAGACCAAAATTTCAGGTGATGCGTTAGGTAGCTATTTATGAATTACTTTAGGATGAAATGAACACATAACTCATGACTCTTGAAACATAAGCTGTACTTCTTAATTTTCATAAAATTGTACCAGAAAATTTTTTTAGGATTCAGAGTTAACAGTTATTTGGTTATGATAGGCTGGTCAGTAATGATGCAACATGATTTTGTTTAGCTCCACATTCTGTCCTTTAACTACCAACTTAGGAAATCCAAACTCGTTTGTACATCAGGTTGAGAGAGGAATGGTTTTCTCCAGCAGAGGAAAAGGAACAGCATAGGATGGAAAATGGTGGCTGTTCTTTCCCTTCCCATCCATCTCCCCCATCATAATATGAGAAAGCCTTCTGTACATAATTTACAAATAAAACAAACCTTTTATTTTAATTGTTACTTCTTATTTAGACATTTTCTCAGCACTTCAATTTGTACAAAATTAAAACCATTTAAAGGTATGTTTTTAGGGAAACGCAAGTCTTGATACCCCACAGAACATCTGTGTGTGCGTGTATGTGTGAGTGCGTGTGAGCGTGGGTGTGGTGAGTACGTGTGGTGTATCAGTCTCTCCACAGCAGCTGCGGCTTGGTGCCAACATTCCAGTGTGTTTGAGCAGACTTACAGCAGCTGTTTTGCACGCCTTTGTGTTCTTTGATTTGTCTTAAATTTCTACATTCAGAAACTGGAGTACTGTATTATCGAATTAGGAGGAACTGCTGTGAAAGAGCATTTACTGTTTTAAAGTACCAATTAAAATAAAGAACACAAAAATGACCGTATAACAGTCAGTGGGCTCTAATTGATTGCTATTTTGGAGCAGTTTGAATTATTTCTGCTTTTGTTTCATCCTTATTTACCTTTTTTTTTTGACAATGTGTTATGTTTAGTTATATAAACATTTAAGAGACTTGACATCATTCCTCTGAAGTTGAAGTAATGAAAACAGGTTTGATTCTTCCCCCAAGCTGCTGTGAGAAGTTATACTTATTACTGCTTTGCAATTGGAATCGTTTATTTGCAGACCTTTATTTTTATTCTTTAGTTACCTTCCATTCAAGTATTATCACTGAAGGTGTTAAATGTTTTCCTAATTGTACAAATGTACGTTTTTGTGTCTGTTGGTAAGCATTTCACAAATGTGGTCTGATTGCTTCATCCTAATAATATTCCTTGTTATGTGAACAGAAACATGGCATCTGATCTATTTAATGCATCTCTGATGATGCTGCGTCAGTTATTTTAAGAACATTCCCCCTGGCAAATGTTGATGGATTTTAGTGCCTGAGTGTTTTCTCTCCGTTCACTGTTGTGGAGCTTGCTTTGTCACTTCTTGAGTTAGGTACAATTTCAGCTGCCCAGTATTTGCTCCCTCCCAAATCAGCCACAACTCTGATACTTACTCTTGAACACAAACAGCAGTTCTCTCTTGCTTCCAGTGATTCCCAGATTAATCATTGGCAATAAGAATTAGGTCACACCTCAGATTTTGTCTAATTCTGAGGTAGGCACTAATATCAGTCATCTGTATTTGAGTATAAAAATGACACTAACAATGCGATTTCTCAGAAATTTCAAACTATTAGGTAATCCTTATCGCTAATAAATACACAGGCACTTCAAACTGTAACTTTGTCCTATAGCTATTTGTAGTATCTGTGTTGTGTCTAGTCTACAAAAACCATCTGGGGAGTAGCAGCTAGGAAAATCTGAACTTTGTTAGTGTTGTTAGATCCTTATAGTAAACTAATACCTGGTTTCACAAATATTTGATGACCACTGGAAAACAATCCTTGTGGATCTAACCGTAGAAAGTGCTTTTAGGGGTCACAGCTCAGTGTCTCTCTTCCTAGTCAAAGAGCATATATTTTAAAGGAGTGAGTACTTGAAAATCAAAGGGCTGTTAATATTACAGCCTGCCAAATAATAGATGATTATCCTTATGGGCCAAAAAATAAATAACTTAGCTCTGTACCAGGAAAGGTTGCTTCCCTTAGTCTCTTCAACTTGAAGGTTGGAGTGATGAGTTTTAAAAATACAACTTCTGGCTATAAAGCCCCAAAGTAGGAAAAAATGAAATGACAGAAAATTTGAGTTTATTTTGGAATGGGTGCCAGTGATGTAACTAGAATTGAACTTTAAACCAAGGGAGGATCCAGACAGTGAAGACACTAGACAGTAATGAATATACTTGTTGTGCAAATAATCCTAAAATCAATGTATTTAATATATTGGGTTTTTTTCCTTTTCCCTCCCACTGATTTTGACTTTTAATTTCCTGACACAATGCCTGTCTCTGTTTGGACAACTTTAATAATTGGAATAATTTCTATTTAGTGACATACTATTCAGACAATTCCTATATTAAAATTTCTTCATTGCAATAAAAGTAAGCAGTGGTGATGGGTTTTGGTGGTTTTATTTCCTTTCTTTACATTCATCTAAGAAATCTAGCTGATGTCTACATCAACTCCTGCTGTTGACTTTATTTTCAGTAAAAATTGTCTTATGTTTTATAAATCACATTTCCTTTTACGATTGTGCTTCAAATAGAAAGTGTTAGCAACAGAAAAACTGAAAATATTCTACAAACAAAATGAACACTGCTAGGCACAATGATAGCTTTCTTGGCAGGATAGAGTTCAATACCAAGTTATAAATATTTTTCCTTCACCAGGACACTTAGTGTGTCTGCAGTCAAGTCCTGCCTTTGTACAGTAAATGAGCCATGTTTTTAATTGTCCCTGTTCAACTTTAAGCGTCCCTGTGTTGCTCTTCGAGTCCAGGAAGGGTCCTAGCCCTGAGCAAATTACCTGGCCAAAGAAAAGGGGGCCTTTGGCAAGAATGGAACTGGTCCTCCAAAGAACATCCCCTGTACAGTATCTCATTGGGTCATCTGATCCAGTCCTGGGGTAACCCTTCAGGGTGCAGCCTGGACCATTCCCTCTAGCAAACTCCTGCAATGGGAGGAAATCAGACTTGCTCAGAGCCTGCTGAATAGTGGGCATGAATTTTAATGGGCAGTGCCACTGCACTCCCAACCTTCTGGAAGCTGCTGGTGCTACCACCTACAGACACTAACTTTAGCTTTATTGGTAGATTGATTCCCTCTCCACACTCGCCTTACAGGTGACCTGTAGCTCAACCTGGAAGATCTTTAGAACCCTTATCACTTTTAATTTCCTCTCCCATGCAGGGAGGGTTTTGAACCAAGGAAAACTGAAGGAAAGTTCTGCCTGTTCTAGCATTTGCGCCATTCTGATTGGTGACTGTGCCTTCCAAGCATAAAGTTGAACTGGAGGACAGACATGATGGGCAAAGCTGGTTGACACTGAGTCCCTCTTGTGTGAGTTCATCAAGAGTAGCTCGCTGTTTGACTTGAAGTGATTTCCAGGCCCAAAGATGTGTCCAGATGTAAGTACAGAAACACGATGGGGCGAGAAGGGTGTTAAGCACCTGCCCTGTGGGATTTTTCACATCTGGGGTTGCTTCAAAGTTAGTACAAAGTAGCTATAACATTACTTGGCTATGTAAAGAAAAACACTAAAGAGCAGCAGAATTCAGATAACATAATGAGTGTGTTCCCTGGTGAACAACTATGCTCTCAGCACGGGAGTGGAAACAATATATTTGAAGTGTTGTATGTCTTAGTTTTGCTTAATTTGTGTTACTGGGGAGGGGGTGTGAGAGGACACAATCAAGAAATGGTTAGTGCAAAAAAATTATCCATAAAACTTCAAAAATAATTTTAACATTTACTGGGTTATTTGTGTAGACTTGCAGAGGTTTTAATTGAGATAAGTGGTGCCAGATGAGAAGCAAAGTATCATTCTCTTTTTTAAAAAGAAGCTGACAAGTGGCTAGTGGTCACATCCCTATGGTGCATGCCTCTTACTCTCCAATGAAAGGGCATGCAGATTATTGATGTGGGAAAGATGCATGCTGCGATCCCAAAGTCTTGGTTGACATTGTCCAGTTAGCCGTTCATCTTTATGTCTGCCAGCCTTTGAAATGCAAAGCCGCGATAACTTCAGCTAGGTGTGCATCACCCAGAATCTCAAGTGTTTGAAAGGGACCTCACAGACCCCCCCAGTCCAGCTTGCCCCTGCTAGGCTCCCCCCTCCATGTCAGCCAAAATCAGGGTCAGAGACCCTGGTTCTAATCCTGCCTTTGCCTCTTACAGCTTGCACAAACAGGCAAAACAGCCTTTCTGGGCCTCGTTTTCCTTATCTGTAAACTGAGGAGATGGAGTCAAATGATCCCTAAGCTCTCTTCAGTTCTGCAGCATTCCCCAGAAGCCCTCTACTGAAGGCACTCACTCTTCTCGAGGCACTTCACCTATGGGCAGGTCATTCTTAGGAGACTTTTTTCTTCATCGTACCTCTGCAGTTTCCACCTACGTATTGAGCCTACTTCTTCCTTGGGTCCACTCAAGAAGAACCTGTCAATAATAACTGACATTAATATAGTGGTTTGCAACAATGCTGTGATGTAAGCATTACAGGATTATCCCCATTAGCCTGAGGGGAGGAAATTAAGGATCAGTTTATGATGTGCTGGTGGCCCACACAGCAAGAATCAGGTGGGATTTGAACCCATGTCTACCCTATTCAAAGTCTGGCAGCTCCCCTTTTCATATCACAAACACATTCATGCACCCAAATCTTTGGTCTTGACCCTTCACCACCTTGATCACCTCTTATAACCCGTTTTTTATTGGCTAACTACTGAGCCTCCTACAATATGCATTCAAGTCACCAACTTAAGACCTGGAGAGAGTTGATGGTTTGTCTGGATCAGCGGTTCTCAATCTGTGAGTTGTGACCCCTTTGGGGGCAAAACGACCCTTTCACAGGGGTCACCTAAGACCATCAGAAAACACGTTTCCGATTTTCTTTGAAACCGAAACAATGCTCCTCTTGTCTCCAGGCGGGTCTGCCCGCATATGAGTAAGGGTCACGTTGTTAGGAAGGTTGAGAACCACTGGTCTGGATCTTTCTCAAATACACATCATAGCCACGACTTTAAGAGACTCACAGCATCAGAGATAGCCTTGACCTTCCCTAAATGGGGATACCAAGAAGGGCTATCACTACCTCCCTTTACCTTTGACAGCCTCCTGGGCTAATAGCTCATTTGCAGGCCTCAGGCTCCTCGGTCATAGCCTGAAGTGAGCCAGTGTGACAAAATTGCACTCCAGCAAATTAGAGACCTGAGGTTGTATTGAACTCAGCAGCGATTTTGATGGGCACCGTGCTTCACTCCCATGCTGAACTAGAGTATTGTCCTACTTAGACAAAACATGTTTTTCCTCTCTGACAAATATAACGAACATTACATTACCTCTATTGTTTTTTTACCTTGCATATTATTTCTTTTCAGTAAATCTCAGGTATATAATTAGCAGGAAATGGCAGGTAGGAATGAAGGTGATGCTAACAACAAAGTAGAAACAGCTTTGGAGCCTGAAAAGCTGGGGTCCAAATCTTAGTCTATTGGTGGGTGGAAAGAGAACTGGCCTTGAAATCAGACCTGGGCTCAGATGTTTCCTGCCTGTGTGACCCTGGCCTTGGTTTCCTCTATAAAATGAGAGGACTGGGATGGCCTTTGGGATCCTCTTCTAGCTCTAAATCCATGCTCCTATATAAAAGTCAGTGGATCTCTTTAAGAAATCGTAGCGTACAATTGAATGGCCAGATAGCCAGCTCTACAATCTGCCATGGATGACCTGAGGACATGGAAGTCACTGTAACCAAGCGGTCAAGAATGACTTATTCCACAGACATAGACTCTTTGGTTAATTGTCAGGCTTCACAAAGAAAGACTTCATCTCCGTCATAAACACAAAGCAAAAGAAACTCTGAGTTTAAAAAAAGTCTGATTCTCTATTCATTGCACAAGTACTAAGCGTTTGTGCACAGGCCTGTGCTAGGTCTGAGGATGATAACAAAAAAATAAAACCATGATCCCTGCAAATATAAAGTCTATATGCTTGAAAATGGGGTGTCGACCTGAGGACCCCCCTAGGGTGGGGAAAAGGCAGTGAAGGGCAGTGAGTGACATGGAGGGAAGGACAGGGAGGGCATTCTGGGCACGGGTGCATAGGAACAAGCACAGTATGCCTTTGTCTTGACCCTTACTCTCCCTGAGATGCTGTTTCACTAGTGTCAGGGAGTCTAGCCATGTGTCTTTCTTGGAAATAATTTAAAATCTGTCAAAAATCAATCTGTAGGGTGCCATGAAGCATAGCGGTGGGCTGGAGTGGACCCTTGCAGTTAATAGATTGTACAGGAGGGCTGCCTGAATACAAGACTAATTTATTCTCAGGTAAATGGCTCACAACTGTTGTCAGCCCATTTGACTCACAGCCTGGGTTCCTATAACATCACGATGTTATTGGCTGTGTGATGTTGGAAGAGTCACTCCCTTTCCTCATTTGTAAGATGACGGTGATACATGCTTAACCTACTTCATTCACGGAGTTGTCAGATGAATCAAATAAAATAACAGGTGTCAAGTACTTTAATAGCGAAACTATCAAATGAGGCAACTTGTGAAGCGCTTTGTAAACAGTTCTCTATAAATCCTAACTGCTCCATAAATAGAACTGCAGGATCCCTGTGGTTGGAAAGTACCTCTAGTGGTCATCTGAACCACAGTCTCCCTTTCGTTTTCACAAATGAAGGAAGTGAATCCTAGAAACAATGACTTGTTCAAAATTCCACAGATGGTAGCCGAGCTCGGACTAGGACGGATACCTAGGAGTCCTAACTCTCACTAATGCGCTTCCCCCTGTATATCCTTATTATTGTTGGATGGAGGCCTTGCCTCATTGGTCTTGCTCTGAAATGGTTGACTTGACCAAGAATATATAGCATCAGCTGTAAGTGACTGTCAGTCTTGGGGGTCACCTCAATTATCAGCCCTTTCCCATCACTTAGTCAGCGAGCATTAACCTACAAGTTACTGTGCATTGGTCAAAAACCTGGAGCACAAAGATGAAGGTGGAATTGGGAGTTTATGTTCCCTCTGAATCTCTGCTGGTTCATTCTATGTCCCTCAGAATATGTGCAGGTGTCTCCAGTCCTATAAAATCTCGACCCTCTACCCCATCCAGGTACCATCCTAGCCCTTCCATTTCATAGCCAAATCTTGGGGAAAATGGCTATAAACAACACCTCCACTTGCCAGTCACCCCTTAGTGAGCTAAACTAAAGGACTCCTCAACGTGTCTGCTAAAATGATTCTCGAAACACTTTCAAGGACCTTCTCATTGAAAATTCCAATTAACTTTTTTTTCCTTTTTAACACCCAAGCTCTGGTGTAGGTGACACAGCTCCTCATCCTAGAGATAGAATCCTATGGTTTTCAAAATTGCTTATTTTCTCCTCCCTCCCCAACTTTTCCTTCTAACCCTTAAGGTTTGGGAGTCCAGGTCAAATGGTACTTCCCTTCCCTAAAGCTAACAAACTACACTCTTCCTGTGCTAATCCTTGCAGTTCATTCGCTAGCTGCCTAAGCAAAGACCCTCTTCCCCTGCTTCTTCCTCAGCTCTAGCCCTCCTGAATCCCTAGCGTGTTCTGCCTTCTTACTTAGATTTTGACTCATGACACCGCCATTCTGTCACCAGCAGATCTCCCTTCACTTTGGGCCTCTTTCATATACTTTCTGTCTTCTTTTGCTTGTGGAAACCTGGCTCCCCCAGAAAATGCTGTGTCCCTGGCTGCCCTCCCCAGGGAGGGGTTCTCCTTTACCTCATCTGCCTACTTGACTGGTACGGGGGAAGAAGGAGGCATAGTCTTTGCCACTTTTGGCTTATGCATCTCTTGCTGTCATTCAGTTATGTCACCGTATCCAGGCCCTTCCTTTCCAGCCCGGTCCTTGCTCTCATACCCAAGGACTCCAATGTATACATTGATGTCCTCTGCCCTTCCCATTCACCAAACTTCTCAGTTGCCATGACCTTTTTGCTGTATTCCACCTCAGCTGCATACAGAGGTGGCTGTAGTTTTGATAACACCACTCATAACTTCTGTCCTCCTTGTTTTGGTTATCTTTGCTTTTTTTTTTTGAGGGGCAGTTGGGGTTAAGTGACTTGCCCAAGATCACACGGCTAGTAAGTGTTAAGTGTCTGAGGTCACATTTGAACTCAGGTCCTCCTAACTCCAGGGCCAGTGCTCTATTCACTGCACCACCTAGATGCCCCCTGTTATGTTTATCTTAAATCTGTTCCTTACATTAAACTCGAGTCACTCCAGCCTTCCTTACTCTCCCATTGCAAGAATGAATTTAAAAAGCACTGTATCTTAGCCCTGCTCTGGCCTAACTTCTCACCCTTTAGTCTTGACTCAGACTGACAGCCAGTGTAACTCTCCTCTCCACTACCTCATATCGCTATCCCCTTTGTCTTACTACCCAGGCTTGGTCAGAAAGCAGGCGTTCCCCACGTTGTCACACTCCACCCTTTGGCCCCAGCAGAGGACCAGGCTTCCTTCCTCGCTTCACATCACTGCCTGTTGTCCTCTCAAAGGAAGAGGCGGCCCTCGGGCCACGGCCAGACCCCCCGCCTAAGCTTTTGATCCCATCTCTCTTCTTCACGCATCCTCTCACCCTTTCCCATCTGCCCCCATCCCACCGGCTCCTCTGCTGTCTACCGGCATGGCCAATGTCTGCCATTCTTCATAAAAGAATAAAAATAACATCTTCACTTGACTTTGCGGCCTCCTTAATTTGTCATCACATCTCTTCTCCTTTCCATATTTACACTTCTAGGGGAAACCACACGACCCTTTTGTTATTCTCCGTTTACTACCATCCTCCCATTGATTTCTCAGACTTCCAAAAGTAAATCAGGCTTCCAAATCCACCACTGGACCAGAACTGCCCATGGGCCGCTCCCTATCCGTTGGATCCCCCAGAGCTCCCTCCTAGGCCTTTGGGGCTGTCAGATCTCATTGATTCTGCCCTCACATCTCTCCACAGATGCTCTTTTCCCACTCACACAGGCACCATCCCTAGGATGTTCAGGCTCTCGCCCCACCCACCTTCTACACATCCGTCTTCCTGCTCACAAGCTCTTCTTCTCCAGGTTCTCCACACAGCTGCCAAAGCTTGCGTCCAACATCTCTCTTCTATTCCAGGATCTTAAAGACTTCCAGTCTGGCTCCAGCCTCCCTCTCCAGACTGATCACGCGTCGCTCTCCCTCACCCTTGATGTACCCTCCAGATTTAACGACTTGCTGTTGCCCAAATCCAACGTCCTCTCCCTGTCCCTGGGCCGTCTGTGATGCCTGGAGTGTGTCCCCTCCTTACTTAACATTTGCATGACTGCTCTGACTGATGAGCGTACAAGGCCAAAAAGCGAACAGAAGGTCTTGTAGCACAGGGGGCAGCAGTGAAAAGGGCCACTCTCATCATGAGGCGAGTCAATTCTCCTATCAGGATGATGCTGGTCCCTCGGTCAGTATGTGCACCACCTACAGGAAACCTTCTCTTCTTCCTCCTAGTCAGCATCATTCCCTCCTCAAGCTTTCACATTATTTACCACTGCATAGTAAGCTCTTGTTGGTTCTTTGAGTCCACTTTACGTGAAGTCAAGAGATGCTCATATTGAAATGAATCCTGATGTTTCTCATCTAAGCTCTCCCCCTTTTCTTTTCTTGTCCCTCTCCACTCTCCCTCGCTTGGCAGCTTTGTCCTGAATCTTCAACCATGACCTCTGATCAGGGAAATCCTAAAGCCGTATCTCCAGCACCTCAGAATCAGCCCGGCCATCTTTGACCTTACTAGTAGGCCATTGCCACTCACTCACGTTCAAACCCTTTGACTCCTGCTTTCAAAGCTATCTAAGCCAGCGGTTCTCAACCTGGGGGTCGAACGACCCTTTCACAGGGGCCACAGGGATTGCCTAAGACCATCAGAAAACACATTTCCAATGGTCTTAGGAACCAAGACACGGCTCCTCTATCCGTCTCCAGGCGGGTCTGCCCACTTGCAGATACGCTCACATAGGAGTATTAAAGAGTCGAGGCATTAGGAAGGTTGAGAACCACTGCTCTAAGCAGTTGCTAACTCCTGTCAAGTCTGCCTGCCCAGTATCCCCTGATATGAAATGTTCAGTGACAGACTGGGGTCACTGTCAGAGGGTGTCCTGACTGAAGCCAGCTTGATGGCGCACGGCTTCCCTAATAGCATTATTGTGATTTGGTTTTTTTGTGGTCCCTCAGTCCATTTTTATTGTGAGATCTACCGACTTGATATAGTCAATTGCTATTGCTGAAATATTAGAATCACTGAAAGATGTTAGTATTTAATGGGAACAACGGGACAGAACAGTTGAAATCAGTACCATTTGGGAAGATCTGAAAGGTACTATTGGTATGCTTTGGGCTTCTGTAAAGGCCCTTGTTAGAATTTTCACACGAGAAAGTCCGATTCGTAAGCCCAGCATCATCCTGATAGGAGGAGAATCAACTCGCCTCATATGAGGGTGGCCCTTTTCACTGCTGCCCACTGTGCTACCAGACCTTCTGTTCTCTTTTTGGCCTTGTATGCTCATCTCTCAGGGCAGTCATGCAAGAACTGATGCATTAATTGATCTAGATTGCAGCCCAGAAGGAAAAGGCTGCACCAGAAAAGAGGGAGCTGTATTACCCACGGTGACTTGTGCAAACTTCCATCGTCAGCAGTGTGAGCCGAGGCGCTTCTCCTGGTTCTTATCACAAGGATCGTTCCTAAGATCATTGGCTTAGCGTGGTTGGTGTAATCAGAATTAGCTCTTTTCACGTCACCCCTGGTGAAATGCTCTGTACCCCTCCCTACCATTAGGTGAGGTCATGCAGCTTGACCACAGTAGGCCTGATCTGCAAGCCACCGGGGGACACTAGCCCACTCGGGCTTTACTGTCTTAGAATGAGCTGTTTATGAAAGAGCATAGGCTTGACAATAAACACCGTTCTGGAGGAGAGGAAGCAGGTCATTGCAGTCATGGGCGCTGAATGGAGGGCCACCTTTTAGAAAGTAGAAAGTCGAAGTGTAGAGATGGTAGAGAACAAGGGCGTGGAAACATGGGGTTACAGAAGAGCAGCTGATGTAGGGTTAGGCTGTTCTGGAAAACTGTCTTGGAGAGGAAGTGGTCACCTGATGGTAGCCAGAAGGAAGTGAGAGGCTCAGGGCAAGAAATTTTACGCAAACAAGCATCTCAATTCTCCCCCAATTTCTCTTAGCCTGATGAGTTGAAGTAATTGTTTAGATACTTGGGAGTCATTTAGTTTAATTTTTTTTAAGTGGCAAATCTGTACAATTAAAATGATTTCCTTTAAGAGAAGAGCCAATATAACTTGCAATAGAGAACATTATAAAAGCATTCTTAGAAGAAATAGCTATAAAACAAAACAAAACAAAAAATAAATGAACAAGGATGTTAGCCATCCTAGGGGGAAAAAAGCTAATGAAGCTGGTCTTGCAGTCTCAGACCTTAAAGCATTACAAAATGGTTACCTTCAAAACTATGTCACACTAGGTTAAAAAAATAAGAAATCAAGTCAAATAGTAACAGAAACCAAATACATATATACAAAAGGTTAGTGTTTTGACAAATCTATAGAAGAAAAAATGAGGAGAGGAATCATTTAACAAATGTGCTTGGGGAAAATTGGTCAACAGTTTGACAAATTTAAACCTACATCTTATATACAAGTGAATTTCAGCTAGGAGGAAGCCTGATATGTTAAAAGTGTTATAAAAGATGGAAGAAAATGGGAGGGGGGAGAATTTATCCCAGTTGTGCAGGGGAAATGATTTTTTCAACAAGTAGAATGATTTAGGGACATGATAAATATTTAGAGAATTTTCATATAATCAGATACAACAAAAATAGTTTTTAAATTGTGGAAATGTTTACAGCAAAAATATATAAGAAGCTCTTTAAAATCCACAAAAGTAACTCATAGTCTGTGATGAATATGTGGTTAAAGAATATTAGACAGTTTTCAAAAGGGGAATCACAAAATATTCACATTTGAAAAAAATTTCTCATCCTCTCTAATAAAGATGCAAATAAAAATAAGTTTGAATTATTGAATTATCAGAAATAATTAAGAACAACAAAACAATGCTGGTGGCGGTGGGGTGGGGGGGTGGAGAAGAGAATTGGTAGAATTGCAGATTTGCAGAATCTTTATGGAAAACACTTGGCAATACAAAGTGACAAAAACACTCGCGTCCTTTGACGCAGTAATTCCATTGTTGGGAATATGCTTTTAAAAAGTTCCTAAAAACACAAAAGCCGTCGGTTCAGATTTTCAGAGTAGCGTGAGATGCAGATTAAAAGACTGGGAATAGCCCAAACGTGCAGAGATGGGGGAGCGGTTAAATGATAAAAATAATGAGCAATAACATTGATGTGCTGATGTGTGCGCAGCACACTGTGCACTGTGCTAAGGGCTTTGTGCTTATTGTTTCATTTCTATCCTCATAACTGAGGCAGACAGGTCAAGTAACTTGCCCGGGGTCACACAGCTAGTGAGTGTCTGAGACTGCATTTGAACTCAGGTGTTCCTGACTCCAGGCTCCATGCTCGATCCACTGCACCATTTAGCTGGTACCTAAGATCAGCCAGTATGAAGGATGTCAATGTAGTCCCCCTAACATGGCATTTTTTCACCTCTCTTACCGATCTTGGGCAACCCAGAGAGATGGAAATGTGGAGGTGAACCACAGGGGCCTCGGAGCCGAGTTCTTTGGCAGGACTTGTTCAGAGGACCAGACCCAGAGCCTCCTTAGGTCTAATGGACTTGGCAGAACCGTCAGCCAGAGGGGGTTGTCACCACTGGCCTCATAAAGTAGAGAGTTTGAGCACAGAGAAGCTGTTTTTCCTCACTTGTGAGATTCCCAGAATTCTGTGGCATTAATTCTCTACAAATGGCTTTCCAGTGCGTCTGTGCCCATGGCAAGTGAAGGAGAACGGATGGGGGGGAGTTGGAAATTCAACCTTTCCCAGGAGTCTGTGCTCAGCTACTTTGTGGTTTAATGCTATTATATTTCTACTTTTGATTTCACTTCAGTAAATGCATTTATCCTGTGATGTATTCATTGGGGATATGCTGAGAAGGGAGCATGATTGGGGATCCAAGTGAGTGGGGGCATGTGAACCATGACAATGATGAGTTATTTGGGGAAATTACCCATCGAATGGAGATCCACCTTAACCTATCATCTATAATCCCTGCTCTTAGAGCTGAAACAGAACGAGGGACGCTAGGGCAAGGCTGGTCAGGCTACTGGCCCTCAGTAGTGTGTGGGCAGGTCAGGCATTTTTGGTCCATGTTTAGGTGAAAGTAAGCTGGTGTAGCTAAAGCTTCAAGCACCCCCTGGCAGCTTGCACGGATACCATCTCTACAGCCCTTGTTCTAAGCCACACCTGTCTGTCAGTGCAAGGGAGGCTAGCCACATAGAATCCAAACTGTTCTTTTGTTCACCCAGCACTAAATATAGGGGAACAGTTTTGCACAAAAATTTGGACATAACATGAAGAAAAAAAGCCAGAAGAGCAGAAAACACATTAACCACGGCCATGTAAGGAAAAGTGAGTGAGAACTGATGGACACATAGAGGATGTAACTTAAAGGCAGCTTTGATACTTTTATGCATTTAGATGGAGCAGTTTAAGTGTAAACAGTTACTAAGCATATTGAATTGCAGCGATCAGAAGTATATTTTTTGAGACTCGAATGGGCCTGGGATCTCATCTACTTGGAAGTTCCCTCCAGTGATTATATCAGAGCCTGCAAGTCACCGTCCTGCCTACCCATTCTGTGAAGCTCTTCACCGTGTCCTCCCTTAAGGTGAATGCAAAAGACCCACCTCGTACATTAGAGGACTTGTCAAATTCTCCCCTCAAGAGCAGTCCCAGCAAAGGACTGTGCCTTGGACCTGTCATCGTTCACCCCAACAAGTGACTGGCCCATCTTCTCTTCCTGAAGACTTTTACCTCCTTTTACTCCTGATAACCAAGACATACAGGGAACTGACACGCTTACATCACACCAAAATCCATCCCCCATGGATGAATGATGAAGAGCGGATGACTCTAAAAAGAATTCCAGATGTTAGGAGCCGTCTAAAAGACTGCTCCAAAGCACCAAGAACAAGACAAACAATTCAGCTCATAGACTTCCCTTCCCACCGAGCACATTCACAGGGATTATAAAAGATGGGACTCGTCCGTGTGGCCATGGTTGTGGAAAGCAGGGCTCACTGGTGCACTGTTGGTGGAGAACTGAACTGGTCCCCGTGCTGTGGAAAGCATTTGGATGCAGGGGCTGCCGAGGAGCCTAAGCCCTCGGAGACCACAGGGATGCCAACACCTGGGGCTCCTTCACCCTACGTTTCCCCAGACCCACAATGACAATGGTGGCTCAGGCACACAGCAGGCTGTGAGCCCTGATGGAGAAACCAGATCTGTGGGTCTCTATTTTTATATATGACTGCAATTGGTGGGCAGATTCACAGGGACGGAGCGGGACCCCACAAGCCATCACCGTGCCCCATTATCAACCACAAGGGCATGTGATTAGTAAAGTTTGCCCACCTTACATACCTGAATTAAATGAAGTTTGCCAAAGTGATATTTGCTAACCTTATATTCATAACCCTAAAGGTAACTGACCATGCCAGTTGTCAGGGACGCAGGAACTTCCCCGTCTATAGTTGGGTCAATCAGTGGGTAAACATAAAATCACTTCTGCTAACGCCAAGAAATTGGCCAGTCCTCACAGAAATTACACTAAGAAATGACTGAAATGTCCATATTCTTTGTCTTAAGAGATTCCACTGCTAGGCCTACACCCTAAAGAGATAAAAGCAAGAAAGCAGGGTTCAAGATACACGAAAATACTTATTGTAGCAGCAGAGGACTGGAAACAGGGCAGGTGCTCATCCCCTGGAAGATGGTTGTGGTAAGTGAATGTGATGGAGCATTACTGTACTATAAGAAACAAGGAATCTGAAGATTGGGGGAAGGGCACAGGAAGATATACCAACAGACACAATGAAATGATGCCCCAGAGGCAACGCCGCTCCAGCCGTCTCCATAGTCTAGGACACCAGGAACCCAAAAGAAGATGCGCCCCCCCCCCTCCCAGGGGCTGCTTCTCCAGAGGACGGCTGTGTTGGGTTTTTTTAATCAGCATACTGAATGTCCCAATTCCTCCGATAAATAGTACTATTTCAGACCCTTATTTCAGGAATATTTTCCATTCTTCATAATTACAATCAAGAAGACCCGAGTTTGAATGCAAACTCAGATACTTCCTGGCTGTGTGACCCTGAGTAAGTTACTTAACTTCTCCAGGCTTTGATTTTCTCATCTGCAAATGGAGGTGGGAGAGGGAGGAGAGTGGGTTTGGTGATCTCTGGGTTTCTGATCCCATGATCCTTTGGCAAGAGATAATTGTGTCTGCTGACTGACTGATAATACTAAG
>CM053600.1:184396335-184411384 GCA_028646575.1 Pseudocheirus occidentalis | reverse complement strand
CTGTCACACCTTATCTCTTCTTATGTGTGGGGGGGAGGAGGGGGAAGACGGGGAGGGGGAGAAGAAGGAGAGGGGGGAAAGGGGAGGAGGGGGAGGGGGAGGAGAGGAGGAAAGGAAGGGAAGCAGTTCAGTTATCAGTGACAGCTTCCCTGGTTTCACTCATGTTTCAGATAAAAGGAGCAGATGGCAGGGAGGAATCCCACACCCTGAGACCTCAGCCCATCCCTGGCACTTGGTCCTCTCTTTCCTTGGGTGCTCACAATGAATTTTGTTCCAGCTGCAGAATCTGGCGCCACTTTTTGCATCCGCATGTCATCATGCCTACTTCCCTGTCTCCCAGGTTCTAAGAGCTTTGAAAATTAGTTAGGAAAAGAAGCAATGTCGCCTTAGCATTGATCATAGGAGAACACAGCATTTATTTTGTACCTAAGAAAATGGAATGAATGAGGTGTGTTTATTTAATGTTCTCTACGCCTACAACCACACACCTGTCTAAAGGGAAAAAGAACCCACCCTGTTGGTGCCAGGAACCACGGATGACTAGTCCTTTGAATTTCAGTCCTATTCTGGGTAGTTTAGACACGGACAACAGTGAAACTCCTCCTGGGTGCACAGCACTGTCCTGAGATTGAGGGGACCTCATGGAGTTTACAATCATAGAATCATAGGTTTAGAACTGGAAGGAACATTAGGGGTCTTCTCATCCGTTGCCCTCATTTACAGCTGAGGAAGCAGTCCCAGGGAGGTTAGTCACCCCAGATCATACAGGTGCTAAGTGGCTGAGCTGCGGTTTGAATATGAGTCCCCTCAAGATAGGAGAGGGGGAGGGACAGATCGGCTTTGTTCTGCCCACCCTAGAGGACAGCACTAAGAAGGGTAGGAACCAGATTCTCTTTGATTGCCTTTCCACACTGGTTCCCTTTTCTGTGCTTGTAAAACCAGCTCAACAGTCCAGGCTCTACAGTGGAAAGAGCCCCTGGCTTTGCTGCTAACCGGTCACCTGTGTAAGGTGCCAACGCCTTCCTCATTCATCCAGGCTCTAGCCTCTGAGGCCCAAGGTCCTGTGACTTCCGTCCACCTCATGGCCAGGCTCCCTGCCTTCTGACACTTCTCTTTCCAATCCAGCCTGCAGAGGTGCCAGTGGGATCTTCCTAAACACAGTTCTGCCTTGTCCCTTCCCTGCTCAAGAAGATTCAGTGGCTCTTCTCCCTCCACTGTTTAGCAATTAAAGTCATTCACAATCTGAATCCAACCTCTCCTTTTATACTGAGGGTCACAGGGGTGGGAAACCTGCTGGGTGCCAGTCAAACTGTCGAGCTTACTATTGCCCATACAAAAGACACTCTCTCCCTGCCTGTGTGTGAGCTGACCTCCCCAGGCCTAGAAAGTGCTCCCTGTTCACCTTGGAGGGCGTTCGCTGCCCTCCCCCTTTAAGGAAAGGCTTATCTGCCTTCTTCCTAGACAAGTCTCTTCTACTGCCCCAAACCCTCTGCCTTTATAAATACTCTGCATTTCTCTGTCTGTGTAGACAGCTCCCAGGAGGCAGGGCTGTTTCAGATTGCCTTTGTACCCCAGCATAGCACCTCAAACAGAACAGGCACTTGACAAAAGGCTTATTTAACTGAACTGACTTGAAGTTGCCGAGGGTACGGAAAGGCAGTTGGGTCTGACCCAGAGGGTCTCCCTCTCACCAGAACTCGTGGAACTTTGTGGCGTTAGTAACAAGGCTGCAGAGAGGCAGGATGCTCTAATGGAGAGAATGCAGGACCTGAATTCAGGGAGCCTGGGGCTCCCACACAGCCTGCCTTTCACTGGCCTGTGAGCCTGGACAAGATGCTTCCCAGGCCTGGCCAGGATGCTGTGAGGCTAGAGAGCAAGCTGTCAGCACCAGGTATTGACTCTGAGATGCCAACAGATGGGTTAGTGCTTGCTGTCCCCACAGGAAGAAAGGAGGAAAGGACTTTGGGGCACTTCATCTGAACAGTAGGTGGGGCTCCATCTACTGGTCGTTTCTTCCTTCTACATAAATGTCCGCATGTTATCCAAAAGCAGCCCTGTAGCACCTTCTTTCACGGCCAAGGCTTCATCCTTCTGCTTTGGGCCCAGGCATGCTTCAATCCTACAGGAGTCTGGACTCTAAAGAGAAGGGCTGGGCTTTCTTCCCCATCCTCCTTCCACTCCCACTCCCACCCTCAGCATCCTTTTGGAGGGAAGTAGTTTCTTAGAGCTTACGTGTTGGCTGCTATCTAGGGTCTCCTCCAAAGACCAGGGAGGGGGGAAGGCAGGAGAGTACTCAGTGGGCCACAAAAGCCCGTACAAGTTGGACCTTCATGTTACAAACCCTAGTACCTTAGGATAAGGTACTGCTTCAACGAAGAGGAGCAGCTTCCTTGGCTAATCCAGTCGTTGAGCCTGGACAGACACCCGGTCTCTTCTTTCCCTCCCCAGTGCTCTTCTGATGACTCTATCCAGACTCTCTGCCTGGGTAGCACCATGGGGGTCTGGCCACCGTTTCAGCAAGGTGGTCCGACCCTGGACACAGGCTTCTCGCTCCCCAAACTCGATTCTGGGCTTTGGTATCAGCACAGTAGAGGACTGGGTGTTCAGCTTTCTTTTTCCTTTTCTCTCCAACTCTTAAAGCATAAAAAAAACTTTAGGAAGAGAGCCCCACACAGCTTAGCCATCGGCGTCGCCTCTTCCTGCTTAGAAGTCTCTTCAGACCTTTCTGGGATCAAATTTAAATAGCAGAGGTAGTTAACAGCGAGTTTAAATGAGGCCAAAGGATTTACAAAATGATTCTCCATTTTTCAAACTGACACTATTGCGCACAGCCAAGAAGGGACAGACTAAGCCTGACTTTTGTTTCCCACCAAAAGCATAGGTGTGGAGCAGGAAGAGAACACAGAGGTTCAGAGAGAGACCCTTAGTGAGAGTCCCTACCCTGATCAAATCCCAGGTCCAACAAAGCCCATCTGCCATAACGCTTCAGGCATGGGTGGTTTGGTCTGTGAAGGGGTATTCTTTCCCAGGGGGCAGATCTCTCACCCTTCTCCTGGGGTAGAAAGTACATCCAATCTGGAGCCAGAACACTGGGTTCATGTTAGTGCTTAACTCCTCTGGGACTTTGGGCCTCATTTTCTTCATCCATGAAATGGATGAGTTGGCTTAGATTATCCCTTCTTAACCCACCCCCCTTAATCTAGGACCCTAGTAAATGAATGGGCTGGACTTGGTGAGGACAGAAGCACTCATTCCCCAAGCCCTCACACCAGAGCTTTCCTGCTCAGCCCAATGTTTCAGAATTTGTGCCCCCCACCCTAAAATGCACTTGGAGGATTTTTCTGTCACAGTGAGGCATCCTAGGAGGACTTAAAAAGAAAAGCATTCTTTTTTAAGAATGAGTTCATTCTTAAATGAACTCATTTAAGTTCATTCCGTCCTGGAACCTAACAAGATTCGCCATGAAAGTCTGAACTGAGTTTCCCCTAATGAACCACCAAGCATCTATTTATCTGAATGCTCTTACTGAAGGGTCTCTAGGGTGCCAAGCTCTGGCTACCATGGCATGGTAGACTGTAAATCTAGAAGCCAGGGTTCTAGTCCTGGCCTAATGGATCCCTGGCTCCAGGGCCCCGAGGAAGTCAACCTCTCTGGGCTGTGGTCACTCTGTGGTCAGTGAGAGGAGATGAGAGGGTCAGATTATGCAACAGTGACAAATTCTCTTTCCAGTCTACAAAGCACTTCCTCTTCAGGTCCCTTGCAGCAGTCATGGTCCAAAACCCACAGTTACTAACAGAAAAATGGCATCACTTTGAGGTTAACAAAATTCTGGACATAAAACAGTGCAGCCTCACTGTATCCATCCCTCAGAGGTGGCTTCCTCTCTTAAGGATGAGGACCCAGACTCAGAAGTTAAGGGACTTGCCTGTGCAGTTCCTGGGATACAAATTTAGGGCCCCCAGAATAGCTACCCCAGCTTTGATGGACTTACTTTATTTTTAGTCATCCAGAGCTGTGGTCTCTTACTTAAACAGAAACAAGTCTCTGCTGGCTGCTCACTGATTTGGAAAACCACAAACTAACATTATCTAAGACATAGTGTATTTTCATTTGTTTTGTTAAACATCTCCCAATCACCTTTCAGTCTAGCTCCCAGCTGCACTCTGGGGCTTTGTCAGGCGTTTGTGGGGTCCTGTGAGCCAGAGGATACAATTAGTGCAAAGCAAAGGGGTTGAATAGCACAGGAAGATTTGCAACAGCTCTGGGGACAAACAAACACATTGTCACTGGGGAGAGTGAGCACAAGCAGAGATGGCAAACAAAGAGCTTACTAGTAAGAGAAGAGGCAGCCCCCTCTCCAGGATCCCTCTGACCTCCTGCTCCCTCATACTGAGATGGGAAACATGGCGCCCACTGGCCAGCCACCATCCCATTGTGTATGCAGAGCCAAATTAAAATGTAATTGGGAAATACTTAGCAAAATAAATAAAACCACAATAAAACACAGATAACATTACATTAAAAACTAAGTCAATATGTGCTCCTGCACCCTCAGATCCTTATGTATGGATTAGCGGCCCCCATTTCCATCTGAGCTTGGCACCACTGATATACATACATCTCTTCATGGCCACCTAAGTCATGTCACCTTCAGTTGGCTATGACCGGCCACTAAAAAGAGAGGCTCACGGCTCTTCTACCGTAGCTAACCCTCATTAAGATTAGTTTTTTTCTGACCCCAATATTTCTACATCTTTCTGCTTAGCTTGCAAATGTATTCGACCAGAACAAAAGGTTAAGGAACTCATTGATAACAACGGATAACATTGATAAACTAAGTCATTGCTATCCCTCCAGCCAGTGCACATCGCTGATTTAATTAAGCCTGTCTGTGAGTGGTAAAGCCCCATTACCTTGCTACCCAATTTTGGCCAGTGAAAGACTTCGTCTCCCTATACCCATGATCACACAGGTAGTGTTAAAGGTGGGGATCTGAACTCTCAACTCCCAGGTCCAACCAGTGCTCTTTCTACTATACAGACTGTCTCAGGGCTAGGCTGAACGAACCAATGCTCAGTCTCAGGATGAAGTTCTTATGGGCCGTTCCCCCTTTATCCCGTCCTTGCCCTATTCAACAGTGCATTCTGACACGTGCACGTTTTTTTCAGTAACTTCCCTTCTCTGTTCAGCTAACTCTCCCCACTGCTAGGAGCTGAGCTCCTTGGCCAAGGCTAGGCACTAACTGAAATGTGGTTGAGTGTGTTCTTGTGTTGAAAGGCAGTCTGGGGTATGGAGGATGAAAAAAATAAGGATAACCCCTTGTGGCCCCTGGTTCTCCGAGATACCACAGAAAATATGACCCAAAAGTGGGAACTGAGGTAATATCGTTGGTAAGACACGTTGGTAAGCCTGAGCCCCTGACAGGAACCACTGGCGACCCAGAGACAAATTAGTCTCCCCTCTGCACAGCCTCACCAAAGGAATGGGAACAATCTGGAAAAACAAAGTACATAAAGTATACCCAGCAGTTTAACTGGGGTGAAGGCACAGGTGCTGTTCTACCGCCACACCAGAAGCCCATACCCTATCAAATGGCCCCCTGCTGCTATCCCAGGCTCCCAAAATAGCAGAGTAACACTTCTAGTATCTCAGTCAGATCTTCCTGGGCTTAATCTAAGGCTTGAACTCCTTCAGGGGCCAGCCACTCTTCTGGGTAAATGAAGGTCTGGGGCAGCAGCAGGTCTAAGGATGGTCTGGACAAGAGCTTTGTGTGTCCAAGCTGGGTCTGAAAATGGGGAAGGCTGTGTGTTTGTGTGTATGTGTGTGTGTGTGCATGTGCACATGCATGTGCACAACTGTCCAACCCCAGCCTTGCATCTCCCTTGCAACACAGGCAACCACAGCTTACTTAATCCAGAGCAAAAATGTAGAGACTGAGTGAGATGAAGTGTCCTTTGCAAACTTTAGAGCCTGGAACCAAGCTAGCATCCCTGCCGGTGACTGGAAGCAGCAGCAGTGGCGGAAGCAGTGCAAACTCCTTTTTCTTTGAGCCAGCCAGAATGTCTGCTAAGAACTCCTGCCAAGGACTGACAGGGACAAGAACTGTGGAGGGGCCGGAGCTGCTGGGAGCAAGCTGCCTGGATGCTGAGCAGTTGTCATGAGTGAGGAGAGGAGGATCTTTGCCTGAGGTAGCCTGTCCTGCTTTGAAGGCTTGAGAATGTGGGTGTTTACTGCATCAACTGCATATGCCAACTTCATAACTACTGTGGTGACTTTGACTTTCTGGTTCTGAGACTCAGTTTTCTGGTCTTTGAATAAATGCTCTGGCTATATTTCTCATGTAGAGAACCTGTTACATTTTGTGATTAATAACCATATCAGCATACTTATAGTTACTGTAGGCATTGTGAATGCTGCATTGCTGATACAAATGAATAGAGCACTGGCCCTGGAGTCAGGAGGACCTGAGTTCAAATCCAACCTCAAACACAACACAAAAACTAGCCATATGACCTTGGGCAAGTCACTTAACCCCAATTGCCCTGCCTTCTCTCTTCCAAAAAGCCAAAACATAAAAAGGAAGAAGAAGAATGGGATTCTAGGTCTGTTCCTTGTGTAGCAGTCCATTTTCAACAGCCTGTCTCGTCCCCTAGCTTGAGCACCCACCTGACATGTTCTGGATTTCTTCTTTTTGATGTGCGTGCATTGCCCAGCCAGACCATACCAGACTCCTACACCAAAACAATCGGTGCCTGAGGAATCGCCTTCCCTCCTTAGCAGGGGCTTTAGTGGAACTAAAGAGTTTTAGGTGCTTTCCTGGGAGCCCAACACCCTCTCACACTTTACAGTTTTGCTAAAAGCTGACTGGTTCAGAACTATTGCTCGCTGATCCATGCTACCAAATAAAACAAAACCCTGCGCACTCAGCAAACCCATTGCCACCTCCCGGGGGACAGAGAGTTCCCGAGTTGGATCAGTACCAAACATGCGTCCTCACAGGCAGCGGATTCTGGATGGAGCACAAACAGGAGGGCTGTGGTCTTGTCTAAGGATATAAGCCCCCACGAGTACAATACTCACTGAGCTGTTAGCAGAGCCAGCCAGCCGCTCCGTGGATCCATGCACAATAGGTGGAGGGCCTTGTAGCTGCAGCCAGAAGCCCAGCCGGGATGGAGACTGGAGCATGAAAGGTACAAACAGCCTGAACCCCCAGAATGGGGAGTTTGGTCTCCTTCCTTGGCCATTTTGCTGGCTCAGTTAGACCACTCAGATGACCACTGGGAGTCATCTATCCCTGCCCACCCATAGGTGAGGAACTAGAATTCTGCAGAGAGGAAAGGGACTTACCCAAAGCTACCCAGTAAGTGGCAGGGTCAGGATCAGAAACCAGGTTCTGGGGCGGCTAGGTGGCGCAGTAAGTAGAGCACAGACCCTGGAGTCAGGAGAACCTGAGTTCAAATCCGGCCTTAACACTTAACACAAAAACTAGTTGTGTGACCTTGGGCAAGTCACTTAACCCCAACAGCCCTTCAAAAAAAGGCAAAAAAAAGAAATTAGGTTCTGTTTCCAAACTTTAGCATTCTAACACAGAAAGCCCAGGTGGAATTTGCAGAGGGTCACCCTCCTATTTCTAGCTCCTTTCCCATATGCTTTCTCCAGCAGATGGTGCTCATCTCCTTTGCCAGGGGACCAGCCCCCTGTGGAACAAGTCTCAGTGGGGTTGGATTTTGTTTGTTTGTTTATTTTTTAAACTAAAAAAAAAAACCCACTCTCAAACTCCTCAGGCCTTATTATTAAGTTTTCTTTTGTATAGGGTCTTCACAGCCCTAAACATCCTACATTATGTTTTTTGAAGGGGAGGAGGAAGCTAGTGTGAGTGTGCTTGTAAATGTTTAACAACCAGCTCAAGGTTGCAAAACACACTTTTAAATTTAATCTTGTTATTAAAATATTGTTAACATCTCCATCATTCTCTCAAGTCTAGACAATCAACAAAACAAAAAAGGAGCTCTGGGGTCGCAGTTTGCTGCTTGGAGGTGTAAAGGCTGGCTCCAGAAATGTCAGAGCAGTAAGAGCTGGCTCCAGCACCCTGACTCACTTGTCTGCACCTAAGTCTCTGGGGTCTGGGGGTGGGGGGCTGCTTTCTCTAAACCCGCCCCCTTCCCCGGGGACAGCTTTCCAGAGTCGGTGGAAGGATGCCGAGGAGGGGACTGGCTCCTCCCAGTCCTGGGGCTGGGATGCTGAGGAGGAGGGACCATCTAAACATTTAAAGGCTAGCCTTGACACCCCCCCCCCCCTTGGCGCTGA
Source organism: Pseudocheirus occidentalis (assembly GCA_028646575.1). Lineage (NCBI taxonomy): Eukaryota > Metazoa > Chordata > Mammalia > Diprotodontia > Pseudocheiridae > Pseudocheirus > Pseudocheirus occidentalis. The sequence continues at coordinate 184,403,077 of CM053600.1, read as the reverse complement.
CTCTCACCCCAGCTACAGACTGCCTCGGTGCCTACCTGGAGTGCTTCCTCATCTGTAAAATGGGAACCAGACGTCTCAGAACACCCGTGGGATAACGTATGTAAAGCTAGACCCAAGCCTCTGATTGTGCTCCCCATCCCTAGCAACACGAGCAAGGGCTCGTAGCAAGGGCTCGCTCCTTCCTGGGCAGAGCCGGCCAGTCCACCTGGGGCCCCAGCCCCCGAAGTGGGCGGAGGGAGGGTCGCTCCAGCTCCTCTCGCCCGGTCCCACGGCTCCCTTAGCCCCGCTAGCTCCCGGGCTCACTTCCTTGTCGGACGCCGCGCGGGGCGGAGCGAAGGTGGGGAGCGGCGGGCGACTGGCCCTGTGGTTGGACGGGCGTGGCTCCCTGGGGTCACCTGGCGCCGCCAGGTGCGGACCCCGCCGGCTGCCGCCCTCCTTCCTTCTCCTCCACGAGCCGGCGCCGGACGTACCCACTTCCCCTGCGCCCGCTCCCACGCTCATTCACTCTCCCGAGGTGAGTGCCATCCGCGGCGCCCCCAGCACCGTGAGCCCGGAGAGGGGCTGCGGGGTTGGGGGACAGCGGCCCCCGGCAGCTGGGGCCCGGGGCAGGGTGGGGGGGAGGCCTGGCGCCGCACCTGGCTGCGCTGTCCGTGGTTCCTGCCGGCTTGGGAGGCTGCTGCCGGGGCCGTCCACCCGTGCGCCCTAGGAGCCCCTGAGCCCGGCTCCGGTGCGCGCGCTGCGTCCACACCTGTTGCCCGAGGACCTCGGCCGCTGCTTTGTTTTAGGGGCCCCCTTCCTCGGCAGCCGGGGCTGCCCCCGTGGGCTTTTCACACCGACTCAGCCCCTTTCCCGGAGGGTAGAGGTCAGGCGGACCGGTGGCCCCTGGAGGCCACTGACTCTTTTTGGTTTCCCCGAGGCAGGTCGGAGGGGGGGGGGTGTGGGTGGCGCCCCACCACACCTTTCCTGAGGAGGCTGCCTAGACCCAGGAGATTGCTGGGCGGGGGTGGAGGCTGCCTGGCCGGGGCTTCACGTTTCAGGGTTTTGCAAATGATGTGGGGGGAGCTGCAGGCTGTGGGGGGAGGGGAGCCTAAAGCCTTGGCGATTGGCGGACCCAAGCCATCACCCTTTTCCCTGCTTTCCCTTCCTCCTTTCTCTCAAGGGTAGAGTCACCCTGAGAACCCATACAAGTTAAATTGTTTTATCGGTACTTAAAAAAAACTCTTGATCAAGATGATTACTTGGAGTGTCGTAGAGCGGACTCGTTTGGGAACCCACCGCACTAGATAAGGTGGCCTCTGTCGCAAGGTACCTTCCAACTCTGACATTCGGGGCATGGAGAGAGGGCATTAATTCTCCAAGGGCTGAGAGTTGAATCCTGGAGCCTCTTCCAACTTCTAGCTCCCCTCGTGAAAGACCTCCCAGGATGGGCAGTTGTGGGGCACTCGGCTGGGGGCCCCCTGCCACCTTCCTGGGTGCGCTTCTCCAAGGCCCGGGTGTGTTGTGGGGGGGAGGGGGCAGTGGCATTCCCTGAGCACTCTGTGCTTCCTGAGTAATATCTGGGTACGCTCCCCTTGGCTCAGCCTCACCCACTTATTTCACCTGGGTCATTGAACCAAAACTACTTTTCCTTGGGAAGCATCCAAGTTTTTTAGTTATACATTTTAACACCGGCGAGAACTGCAGACCTCTGCCCCCAGGCAGAGGGATCTTACTGGTGCTTGTTGGGTCAGCTTCTGGTGCTTCTCGGGTCAGGGCGTCTGTACATGCTAAATGGCCAGGAAGCAGAATCGAAAAACTCCTCCTACTTCATTCTTTTCTTTATCTGCACTTTCTGGTTTACCACTCCATTGTTCTAGGTTTTGACTGTACAGCTGGAGGCTCCTAGCGCAGTTTTTTTGCTAAAGGTTCCCCCTTTTTTTTTCTTCTTTTTTTTTTTTTTTTGGATGAGGTTTTGCAAGTCAAGCTTCCTTATTGTTCCACTGTTGTGACTTCAGAGCTGGAGAAGACGAACTGGGCAGGGACAGGTTAGTCCGTGATGCCTTCAGAAGAGGAATCTCTGGTGTGGCAGACCCCCCTGGTGTGGCAGACCCCCGGGGGGACCGAGCGCTGGGACCTAGGCCTCCTGCCCTTCATTATTTCCTATTTATCTTGTGCATCTCTGGCTTTAGGTGTGTTGGTTTGCACGTTCTTCCCCTTCCCCCCTGCTCCTTGAGGGGCAGGATCTGTCTTAAAGCCCCTTGTTTTATTTTCGCTTACCAAATATTGGTTGATCGATTGCCCCTTAAAATAAAAACAATCCCCTTGTAATGCCACTGGCAGTTGTGAGTTCATAGCCTGGGCTGTTTGGTTTGGACTGCCAACGATGTCCTGAGCTTGCGGGTCACGTTACTCTTTTATAACCAAACCTACACCAACTGTTATGTGCCTACTTTGTAAGTGCTGGACGGGAATGCCCCCGAGGCTCCGGGAGCTGACATTCTGTCATGGGAGACAATGTGTATATTTACAAGTACGAATACGACAAGGAGAGATTTCATTGATAAACTCCAAAACATGGTCCCACTTGACTTGCAGTCATTTCCTTAACTGGGGAAGAATGGGGAGGAACCTCAGTGGTCCGAAGTCTGGGGAGCAGCAGGAGGCCGTCTCAGTGTGGAGATCCCTCCACCGCTGCAGAGAGCAATCTGTCAGGTAGCAGATTAATCTTAGCCAGTCAGTTGAGGACCCCTGACCAATGGAGCGATATGGGAGGCAGAATCTGAACCCAGAGCTCAGTTCACTCAGGCTCTCCCCCTTGGTGTTCCTTTCATAGCTGTAGCTGAAAGAAGCAGCTTAAGTTTTGTTCAGATTGACAAAAGTATGCAGCCGTGTGGCGGCTTTGATGCTGCTGGTTTATTTGGTGGTTCCCTCATCAAAAAGATCTCTCCTCTTTTTCATCAGTGTTTGGTTTTCTGCCTTTTCTGTGGGAACTCTTCATTCTGTTTCAACAGTTCAGCTGAAGGCTCCTCAATGCATGTATAGAAGAGAATAATCCTGCCATTTTAATTTCTTTAATGTCCTTAAGATGACTGATTAGTTGAGTCTCCCATCAAGCTTTAAACCTTTTTTTTATTAACTTTCATTTCTTACATCTGCTACACTTACAATCACCCCTTCTCCTAGAGACTCATTCCTTTTAAGGGTGGGGGGAACAGTTTAGCAAAACCCATTAACATTGAAAAAGTGATGTAACCACTCTTTCTTTCACCTGTTTTTCACCGTCCCTGGCTTCTCTCTGTTCTATGAGGTAATACTGCTTGGTTTCTATGGCTTCCCGTGTGGTAAGCCCCGATTCCAATCAGAATCACAGTGGTCTGTTTCCATGTCTTTTAGTCCATCTTTGTCTGGAATATAACGTTTTCAGGATGGAGGTGCCTTTGTCTCCTTCCATACCTTTCCCCTCATTTATATCCTAAGGTGTTGTTTCGAGAAGAGATGAAGTGGTGTTTACCATCATCAGCCTGGGGATGGTAGAATTAGGCTCTCTGGGGCATAGATGGCTAATAACTGTTTTTTACACAATTAAAATAAATGTGCCTCCACCTAGACTAGAGACTAGGGACATTACAGTTTCTCCTGTTCTCATTCCTGAGACTTTCATTGTTACTTATGCCAGAGGCCATACATAGAGGGAGGGCTCCTTATAATCTGGAATTATACATCCAGTTCCTGTTTCTGTTCCCAGAGCCTGCGCAGCATGGCCCTTAATAAATCTTTGCCAGACCAAGTTGAAATGATTGCACTTTTCTCACTAATGAGAATCGTGGGTGTCATGGTCATTCTTGTTATGATCCCCACTTCACAGAGCAGGAACTGGGGCTCAGGAAGTTGAAATGGCTCACCCAGCCGGTAAGCCTCAGAAGTAAGGTTTGAAATAACTTCTGTGGCCCTGCCTATTTTGATCCTCTCACATCAATCTGTGTCTGTAATGTAATCTCACCTGTGCCGTCGAGGGTGACCTGTGCACAACGCACAACCATTGGCTGCCTTGCGTTGGCCCAAAAATCCTGATCCTGCTGAGAGCCACCACCCGGCTGCGGGAGCCAGCGTCTGTAGCTGTACTAGGTGAAATACAGCTGGCTGTTGAGGTGAGTCCTGGGAATCATCGTCCATTCAAGTCAGTTTAAAAGTGTTTCAAGAAGCTGACTCAGTTGATTTGTTAATTAGCCAGTCAGAAGAGTCAGCTCTTAGTGCTGGATGGAAAAAGCAAGGTATCATTGGCTTTCTCTGTTTGCCTGAATTTCTTTAACTAAAAAATGAGAGTCTTAACAGGACCCAGCTCCCTGGGTTGTTGCAAAGATTGAACAAAATAATAATTGGAGAAAGAAAGAAAAGAAAAAAGTGCTTAGCACAGGATCTGGTGCTTGATAAATGTTCATTTCTTTCTCTTCCCTGATGCCTTGGCTTACAGTAGAGCAGATTGAGGTTAGTGACTTGTAAGTGTCCCAGGCTGGATTTGAAGTCCTGTCCTCCAGCCCTAGACCCTCGCTCTTAGCTGTCTCTAAGCAAGCAAGGTCTTCCCTCATGGAGCCCACCTTCTATGGTAGAGACGGCATATGCATGTACACATAAAATAAATGATCATTGGGGGCAGGGGGGAATCTAGCAGCTGGGGGTTGAGGGGGGGTGTCAGGATAGGCTTCAGGCGGGAGGCAGATCTGATAGGAACCTTGAAGGACAGTCTGGGATTGTAAGAGGGGGAGGTGAAAACATTTCAAGGCTGGGGACGTTCTGTGCAAGTACCCAGAGATGGGAGAGGGATTGAAGGTTGTATCTGAGGAAGAGGAGGCTCATTTGGCTGAGTCAGAGGGTGGATATAGGGCAGTACTAATTATTAATAAGGCTGAAACACAAGTGACAAATAGAGAATGATGTGTCGTAGCTGTAGTCAGAGAAATGTAAACCTAATACAGACAGGAAGATTTATCAGCCGTCTTGATCTTCCTCATCTGATCCAGTGGCCTTTCCTTAATTCTTGTTACTTACAGGCTGGGGTCAGAAAGACCAAGCACTGCTTCAGATGCTGGGTAACCCTGGGCAAGTCACTTAGCTTCTGTGTGCCTCAGTTTCCTCATCTGCAAACCCCTTTCTCCCTGACCAGGGCTGTTGTGAGGAACAGATGAGATAATTATAAAGTGCATGTAGTAATTTTGCAATAATAACAACAATCCGCTGCTTTCACTCTCTTCCCTGGGTTTTCCTGATCCTATTTCCTACTGATTCAGCATTTATGTCACATTCCCCAAGTTTGGCCATCCCCCAAATATTTCTTTTGGGCCCCTCTTTCTTTGTCCGAGGATATGCTGGAAATTGTTTAACAAGAGGGGAGGGGTTGTGCGCACACTTTCATGTTTTAATGGCGTTATTAACATTTTCTCTATCCCTTTCAAGATTAGAAGGTCTACAAAACAAAAAATCTAGTCCTGATTTGGAGCGTTTGCAGATATTCAAGGTATAAGTGCTTGCACTGAAAATTTAACAGTCGACTTTAGGAAGCGGTTCCCGCACACTTCTACCTCCTCTCCCTTAGTGAGGATCCGTGACCTTCTTGAGGCAGATGGTTCCCAGATTTTGTTTCTCTTCTGTTCCCCATCCTACATCACCAGCCACCTACTGGACGTGTCCAGTTGGATATTCCATAGACATCTCAAAGTCAACCCGTTCCGAGCAGAGTTTGGCATCCTTCCCCCTTCCCCCTGCCCTCAAACCCATCCGTCTTCCAGGCTTGCCTAGTCATCCAAGTGGGCAACCTCACTGTGGTCCATGACACCTAGCTCCCTCCCCCGCGTGGTCCCAGTTGCTGGATGGTGCCTTTTCTCTCGACTTCTCCCCTCACATACCCGCTGTTAATTAGTCAGCCCTTAATTACTACTTACCCAGCTCATGTGACCCTGCTTTTCCTGAAGCTCGGGTCTGATCACGCCAATTCCCTGCTCAATAAAACCTGGCGCTCTTTATTAATGCTAATAAAACATGAGCTCCTTTGTTTGACTTTGACGTTATTTTCATACTTGGATCCCATTGTTGTTCCATTTACATGACTCTCCAGTTCCCAGGCTTTGCAATGGTGGAATGAAATGCCTGGAATGCCCTCTCTCCTCCCCTTTGCCTCTTGGAAACTCTGGTTTCCTTCCAGGCTCTGCTCAAGCCCCACCTTTCTTGTCAGGCCTTTTCTGGACTCGCCAGCTGCTGGTGCAACCCCTCCCCCAAATTACCTTATATTCACTTTGTACATGTCACCTACACACTTATACACATACATGCTGTTTTCTGCACTAGAATATAAGCTCTTTGAGGGCAGGAAGCATTTTACTTTTATCTTTGGGTCCCCAGCACCCAACTTGGTGCCTGGCAAATAGGAAGCTCTAAATCAATGCATATTGTTGATTGATCAAGGAAGATTTCCTAAAGAGATAGTTGAGCTAACAAAGAGAGAAGGAGTTCTTGAATTCTTTCTAATTAGTTGCAGCGGTCACTACTTCAGCTCTCCCCTTCTCAATATAAAGTCAGAGGCTGGCAGTCTATCTCCTCTTGGATAAAACATCAACTCTGTCTGACTTTTAAAACCCTTTGTAACTTGGCCCTGACTTAGCTTTCCAGCCCCCATCACCTGTAGCGCCGCTTCTGGCACTCCATGATCCAGCCAGACTGGGCATCAGTTTGGAAGGTGGCTTCAGTGGGAAGTAAGTGGGAGCAGAGGGCC
>CM053600.1:184280920-184395835 GCA_028646575.1 Pseudocheirus occidentalis | reverse complement strand
GCCAGCTAGGTATTGTTCTATCCATTGTACAGTTGAAGAAACTGAGGAATACAGAGCTTGTGATTTGCCCAGGCTGGATTTGAACTTGGGTCTCCCTAACTCCAGGCCCAGTGCTCTGTGCACTCTGGTGCTTCCTGGCTGCCTCTCTGTAGATGTTTGAACTTGGTGCCAGCCCCTACCTCAAACATTTACTGTGTGATTCTGGGCAAGGGTCTGTAAAGCAGGGAAAATCATAGCACCTTCTTCCTAGCTCTGTTGTGAGGATCAATGTGTTACATATAAAGGGCTTTAAGCACTTACAAGGTGTGGATACAGATGGAAAAGTCAGTCTACTGTTCTCCCAGAGCTTATGTTCTGATGGGAGGGATACCATGGAAAGTCTCAGCTGGAAGACCAGTGGGGAGCTCTGTGGTTCTTGGGGGCAGCAGCAAAGCGCAGGGTCACGCCTCTGCTGTAATGTCATGTACCATGATAAAATCCTGTCTGTGATGTTGGACCATTTGATCGGGCTAAGGACAAGAACTTGTCAGTAAACTGGGGCTTGTAGGAAGGAGTCATCCCCAGGCTGCATCTTCCCGGGGACTGCACCCCAGGAAAATGGGAGAGGGCACTGGTCTGGAAGCCTTGCATCCCCAGAGGTCCCTGGTTCAGGGTCTACATCAAAGTCTGAAGGCAGATGGTGCTTAACAGGGTGGTGGGGTGTGATTTGTGGTACAAGTCACCTCCTGTCTCTCCTCAGGAGCCCTGGATGCTTCAGCTAGACTGCCCCAGTGGACGATGGTTGATTGGCATTTGGTGGGGATGGCTGGCCCCGTAGCAATTGCTTTCCTAAGTAATGGCTGTAAGGACTTGACTAGACCAAGGACTAGTGGCCTGGAGGGGCTGCTGTGCCCAGAACTCTTATCTAAGTCTGTTTGTGGCAGTTGATCAGCAGTTAGTGGAGGTGCTGAGGAAGGGGGAGGGGGGAGGAGGCTCTTTAGCACAATGATTTCTCCCCTCAATGGGCCTGGGCTAGAATGAATGAATATATAGCTGTTTATGTGTATATACACTTATATATTAAATACAGTTTATTATATTTTAAGCATATATTACATGTTGAATATAGTATTATCTATTACATAATGTATACTGCGGTATAGAATGCATATATTATATATGTGACATATATACACTGTTATATAATGTATAATACAGTATATATGTTCTGTGTGTATATATGTTGTATGTGTAATATAATATATACAATATATAGTACATATAATATACTTAGTTCATCTATATATCATAAAATATATTGATGAGTGATATATACACACATACTAATTACAAGTATCTGTGTATTTGTATTATGAGGGAGAAAGAAAAAGGGTGATCAGAATTCCTTGATTTTGAACACTGGGCCCAGGGTGGAGCCAACAGGTGAATAACAGGTTAAGGAGGAGCCCGGTTTGGCCGAGGGATGGTGGGGCCGAAGGTCAGATCAAGAGATAAAGCAGGATAGTCAGCAAAGTGCCATCATGCCTGGTAAAGTGGTGAGCCGAATGAGATTGCCAAGGAGAGGGTGTTAACAAAGATGGCGGCCACGGGTGGAGCCTGGGAAAACTGAGCTGTTGTGGAGGCAGGAGGAGGGATAGAGAGGCTAGAGAGGGGCCAGCTGGGGAACCCCTACCCACCGTCCTAGTGAAAACCTAGTGGAATGGGCTGAGTAGTATTGAAAGCCTCCAAGAAGTAAGGAAGATTTAAGCTGAAAAAAGGCCTTTTGATTTGATGATTAATGGAGTGATTTTTAATGATCTCTTCATCGACAAACATTTATAAACTGCCTACTATGTGTTAAGGCAGGAATGAAAAAGACTGTCTTCCTCTTAGGGGAAAGCCATACTCGACAAAGCAGATGGTTTGGAAAGTGGAGGCATTAGGTGTAGACTCTTCAGAAGTTTTATGGTGAAAGGGGGGTGGGCAATGGGGCTGCAGCTTGATGATACCTTGGGGTCAAAGCTTGCAGGATTTATTTTTAACATTGGAGCCTATTTCTTAGAAGGGGCCAGTGAATAGGAAGAGACTGGAGATTCAAGAGAATGGGGGTGATTGATGGAGCAAGGCCAGGAACAAGACCTGAGGGTGTTTCATCCAGACACAAGGAGAGGAAGGAGGGGGTGAAAACAATGGAAAAGGTTTAAGGAATGGTGTAGACTAGAAAATGGAGGCTTGAAATCAGGGAAGGACAAGGTTGGACTTGAGAGAATAAAAGATTTGGAGGAGGCCCATCGAGGCTGAACATCAAGACTGAAGCAATGGATGGAAAGATTTCTGAGAGAGGCCAGGCAGGCCCCGGTGAGGGGTCCACCTCTATTTGTAATGGGTGGGTTATGGCTTCATGACCTTTCAACTTTGCTCAGCAGCTTGGGAGGAGTTGGAGAAATTCCAGGGGACACCTACTACCAGCAACAGATGGAGGACGAGGGATTCTGGCCACCATTCTTTGACCAAGTGAATCTTTACTATGGCAGACTGTGGGGGGTCAAGCCTCCCTATTGTCTGCCACCTTAATGATTTACTTAGGATTTTCATGAAGCCAGAGTGGAGAGGAGAGACTGGGAGATTTGGGAGGGGTCAAGGAAGTGCCGGCAGTCAAAGGGAGGGGGCATTTCAGAGTCCAGAGCTAGTGCTTGGGCTGCAGTGGGCTGGTGTGCGGCTCAAAATGGCTAGAGCTGATAATATTGAAGAATTGTGAAGTCAGGTCTCAGAATTATTAATTAATTATTAATAGTACCAGCCGGTATCTTTCTAATGCTTTAAGGTTCACAAGGAACTTTACAAATATTTTTTCACATTATCCTCACAAGGACCATGGGAAGTAGGGCTTATTATTATCCCCAGTTTACAGACGAGGGAAATGATGGAGAAAAATGCTCACAATGCAAAAGTAGGTCCTGAGTTCATACATTCTCCCCTCCCATCACCAGCACCACAGCTGCATTTACTAGGGATGGATCCAGCTTGGTAATGAGTTACAGAGACAACAGAGGAAGTCGGGAGACTGACCTAGGGCTGGATGGATGAGAGTAGTCATAGTTTGAGTTAGAAGTGACCTCAGTGACCATCTGTTCCAAAAGAAACCAGGAATAAACATCTCTTCAGCCTGTCCTACAAGTGGTCTGTCACGCAGCCTTTGCTTTAAAGTTCTCAGGAAAGGAGAGCTCCCTCCTTCCTTCCCCCGCCCCAGGCTGCACATTCACATTTGCAGAACTGGAATTCTTTTTCAGCATTAAGCTTAGTTCTGTCCATTTCCACTTGTTCTGGCTTCAACCTTTTTAAGTCCTTAGGACCCCTTGACATTCTTCAGCATTACTAAGGACCCCACTATTTACTATGTTAGAAATTATTTACTATGTTAGAAATTAAAACCAATCATTTTTTTAAATAAGTTTTTATTGATATATTTGTTTTATGTTATCATTGTTTTCCCCCTCTCAAGGAGCCATCCCATTTAAAAAATTGTCGTTTTTAAACACAAGGATAAAAAAGGGGGAATATAAGCATAATAGGTACATTGAAAGGTGCTGTCTGCAGCTCCTGGGGACCTCCTGCCTTCAGGAAAGGGTGGGTTGGGGATGTCTTCTCATATCTCTCCCTTCAAGTTCCGCTTGGTCCTTATAATTCTGTTACATTTACTTTCAGCTTTTTGGTTTGTAGTTCTTTCCATTCACATTGCTGTACTTACCGTGCATGTTGTTTCCTTGGTTCTACTGACTTCACTCTGCATCCGTTTGAAGAGGTATAGTGAGGGAATGGATTTCTATAAAATCCTTTGAGGGTTCTTAGTCTGAAAGAATTACCAGGTCCAAGTTCTCTTGGTAAGTTTGTAAAAGTTTATTACGCTTTTCAGCGGGCAGGGGGGTGTCAGAAAAAGCCTGCAACCTGCAGGAATTAGGGATACTGATTATATAGTAACAAAACCATAAATCTGATAGCCATTATGCTAACTAGGTGTGTAAAGGAGGTATTTGGGAGGAGTTAAGGAGTAGTCAGTGCTTAAAGGGACATAAACTTTTTATATCAACTGTGCAGGTATATTGCCCATAATTCACTAGGGTAAAGCCCAAGGTGGGGCTATCAGGAGGTGTGGTTTTTGCCTTGAAATGTAACTGTGTCAGCCAACGGTCAGTTCTGACTGAGAGGTGCCCAGTCTGTTAGCTATCCAAGTCCTCTTTGACAAGATGGATGTTAGGAAGCTGGGCTAATTGGGGGTTCAGTATGTGTCTGATTGTGAGGAGTTACCTTACTGATAATGCACTGAAAGATTCATAGTTTGCAGCTGGCCACTAGAACAAAGGAGGTGTACATTTCTCTAACTAAAGATTTGTTTATAGAATGCTTTTGAAGGATTCATAGGTATGGCTTGTTATTATACCAGGCAAGGATAGTTAGAGCTGGCAGAGTTAATGGTTTCAGGGAAAACGCTTTTAGCTGGGGCGGTACGGGTAGGGAGCAGAGTTAATGCTTTATGGCCTGGGGGAAAGTGTCACTTTTACAACTTAATTGCACAGGCTTGTTACAAACTGATGTTACATACGTAGGTACCCGAACACAAGGGAGATTTTTACAGACTGAAGTTACAACAAAGTTACAAAGGCAGCCCATCTCCCCATCACGTTCATATAGATTTTTCCATGCTTCTCTGTGCCCATCACACACATCACTTCTTATAGCGCAGTATTATTCCATTATATCCACTCACCACAATTTTAAAACTCTGTTCTCTCGTTGGAGGGCAACAACTCTGTTTCCAATTCTTGGCGAGTTTATGGGGGCTTTCTAATTATCAATGGCTTCCGAGGAGCCCAGTAATAGAGTCTCTGGGTCAAAGGGCATGGACATTTTAGTCACTTATGTAATTTTAAATTGTTTTCCAAAATGGTTATACCATCTCACAGCTCCACTAACGATGTATTAGTGCGTTTGTCATCCTCTGACCGTTCTTGTTGACGGTTGTCATTTTTGGTCACCTTCGTGGATTTGTTGGGTGTGAGGTGAAACCTCCCTTTGGGGTTGTTTGATTTGCATTTCATCTGTTAATAATTTGGACCATTCTTTCATATGGCTGTGAATACTTTGCAATTCTGCTTTTGAGCCATGGTTTGTTCTTATCCTTTGGCCACTTATCCAGTGAGGTAAACTGATCATTTTTGAAACAAGTATTTTATTCTTCTAAAAATAACAGTAATAAACCCATCAAATGTTAACATAATTAACGTACTTTTATGAAAAACAAAATGTAGCGAGAAGAGCGGCATTTGGTTTTCACTTTTGCACGTGTAAATTGCAAATTGTTTTTTTGCGCTATCCGTGCAAATGTCAGCACACTTGTTCCGGGATAAACCACAAGATTCAAAAAGTCATTCAACACGGAATATGTCATCACTTCTTGTATCTGTTGCCAAGCATTCACATAAAAGGTCTCCTTTTGATGCTGATATGGAACAATGAAAGCAAAGTAGCAAGTCCAGTCCTGCCTGAAGATCCATCCATTTGTAAAGCACAATTACAATTCTGGGGGTGAGACGTTCATTCAGTCTTCACATTGGCAGAGAAGGAGAGAGAAAGGAGCAAATGACGTCTTTGTATTATTTTTAAAATAAATTTGACCTCACAGATGCCCTGAAAGGGTTTTGAGAACCTGGGAGGTGACCCCACAGCACACTTTGAGAACTTCTCCCATGTGGCATTAATAAAGAAGGGAGACAACCGTGTAGTCAGTCAATCAATAAAATATACAACAAATTCCATTCAAGCACCATTTATTATTAGGCACCTACTGTATGTGGCAGCATTGGGTTAGGTTAGTTGGTGTACAAGCATATATTAAATACTTCAGTACCGGTCAGCCCAGTTAAGGGCTAATGAGATCATAGATGTAAAAAACGCTTTGGAAAACTCCTGTCCGTGTCCAGAGAAAGAACCACGGAGTCTGAATGCAGAGGGAAGCAGACTATTTTCTGGGGTTTGGTTTTTGTCTTATTTTGTCTTTTTCTTCTTTCTCATGGTTTGTCCCATTCCTTATAATTCTTCTACGCGACATGACTAATGTGACAATGGGAATGTATAGGTAGAGCCTGTGCCGTGGATTGCGTGTTGTCTTGGGGACGAGGGAGTGAGGGAGGGGGGAAAATGTAAAGCTTATGGAAGTGAATGTTGAAAACTAAAATCAGGGGTGTCTGGGTGGTGCGGTGAACAAGCACTGGCCCTGGAGTCAGGAGGACCTGAGTTCAAATGTGGCCTCAGACACTTAACACAAAAACTAGACTTGTGACCTTGGGCAAGTCACTTAACCCCAATTGTCCTCCCCCGCCCAAAAAAAGGAAAACTAAAGTCAATTAAACTTTAAAAAGGGGAAATAATTTTACTTCTCTAAGCCCATTTCCTCATCTGTAAAAGAAGTGTTAGATTAGTGCTCTCTAAGGTTGCCCATAGAACTAAGTCTATGGTCCTGTGTCTTATATCAAGATTTCACTCTCTGTTGGTCACAGTGAAATAATCCAATAACTTTTTTAAATGGCTTTTTAAAATCAGCACGAAACCCACAACATTTTGGGACTTTACAAGTGCTACTTTCTGTGGTAGCAAAAAACTGGAAACAAAGGAGAACCATTTGTTAAAGACTGAACAGTCTGTGAATATAAGGAAAGACTGTTATACCTATAATATATATATATATATGATATTATATATATTATGTATAGACATATATATAATATGTATTATATTATACATAAGGGTGGCTAGGTGGCGCCCTAGTGCACAGAGCACCAGGCCAGGAGTCTGGAAGAGTTGTCTTCATGGGTTCAAATCCAGCTTACTAGCTGTGTGACCCTGGACAAGTCACTTAACCCTCTTTGCCTCAGTTTCCTTATCCATCAAATGAACTGGACAAGGAAATGGCAAACCCTCCAGTGTTTTTACCAAGAAAACCCCAAATGGGGTCATGAGGAGTCAGACACAACTGAATAACAAGAGTTTTATGTACACTTTGAGCTTTTTGTAGGTGAATTCACCCCATTCACGCGCAGTGAAGACGGTTAGCTGTGCCTTTCCCTATACCTTAATATCTTCTACTTTTCCCAGCTGTGTATTTTCAACAAGATCTGAAAATCTTGTTTCCCTGCTTCCCCCACCTCCATAAGTTCTGGATTCAGGGTCAGAGGTGAAAGCAAACTGCCTGGTCCTTGGGCCGGAGGAGACAGAAATTAGAATGTGGGAAAATGTGGTGTGTTTCCTTTTATCCAAAAAGGGAAAGCTCCGTTTTCATCACGTGTTTCATCTGAACAGGTAAAGGTCAGCTGGGACGGGAACGGGTTTTCCAGCTGACGCCGTTTGGGTCTCTTCTGACTTATTTCAGAAAGTCATCTCTGTGATCTCATACGTTCTTCCAGGGCCAGATCAAACCCCACCTTCTTTGGGGAGCCCCCCCTTGATTTCTTCCCTCCTCCAGCCCCCATCCACTCTGGAAGTAAGTGTTCTGCCCCACGACTGGACCTCTCCTTGATTTATCACACGCCATTTTGTAGGTAGTTTGAGTCTGGGGGTTTTCTTTTCTTCCTCTGTGGGTTCCACAGTAGTTGGTACATAGCAAACTGTCAGCAACTGCTGAATGAATAGACCTGTGGAGCTCAGCACCCCCTTCTCACCTCCCCCTTCACCACCCTCTGATCATTTAGGCTGGAGTTAGCGAGAGGAAAGGCCAGGAAGGAAGATGTGCTTGGCTGTATCTTGGGGCCCCCTTCCCACTGATCCTAAATTGTGTGATGTTTCAAGCCTCTGCTGGAGGAGGAAGGGAGTGCTAAGTCTGGGGAGTAGTCAGAGGTGGCTTCCCAGAGAAGGCAGCACCCAAGCTAAGCCTTGAGAGTAGAGGGGGATTCTCAGAGACTGAGATCAAGAGGGAGGATGGGGCAGGCATGGTGGGACCTGGGATGTCTAACTGAGATTATGATGAATTCCTCCAATTTGGCTGAAATGTAGGCTTTATAGAGGGACTTAGTAGAAACAACAAACCTTATTTTCACATCCAGAAAACCTGTGGGTTTTATTTTTACCTCTTTAAAGCACTTTTCAGGTTTGCAAATTTTAAAAAAGACGCTGTCCCGGCTGAGACAGTCGGGATTTGTACTTAGGTTCTTAAAGAGGAAATCCTTCAGGATTAAACCCAGGGCCAGCCAGTTGTCTCAGCTGTTTGACAGAGCTGGTGAGTGGCAAGGCCACAGAACCGGACTCCCTATGTGGGGGTGGATGAGGGGCCCTCCTCACCCTCGGATAGCTCCCCTTCATCCCTGAAACTCACACCCAGCACTCACATCACACCTTAGAGGCCTCCTCGAAGAGATGTGCTGTGTAGGAGGGCTAAGGCACTTGGCGATCTGGGTCCAGATGGGACAGGCACCGGCAGGTAGGGAAGGCTCTGACATGCGGGGGGCAGGAGGGAAGGGAGAAAGCTGTCCGACTTAGCAAAAACGTGCTCCGTTTTAGGCTCCACAACTTAGTGGGGAGCAAAAATCCCCCCTTTTTCCTCCAGTTATCTTGTCTTACCTTACCTGTGTACATGCTGTCTCTCACCCAGCAGAAAGCTGCAAGTAGGATGCCTTACACATTTTGGTCACGTCTGACTCCACGTGACCTGATCTGGAGTGTTCTCAGCCATTTCCTTCTCCAGCTCGCTTTACAGATGAGGAAACTCAAGGCAAGTGGGGTAAAATGACACATCTAAGGTCACACTGCTAGGCCGGGTCTGAGGGCAGATTTGAATTCGGTTCTTTCTGACTCCAGGCCTGGTGCCACCCTTCGAGTAGGCACTTAAGTACAGAATGAATGGATGAATAATGAGTGAATGAACTTCCTGGGTCCAGGTTTTATTAAATGCTGCGTCATGTTACAAGGGAACATGTCTGGGAAACTCCTGAATACAAAGTGTGGCTTTAGAGTGATGAGAGATACCTTGGCTTATCTGACTCCTGAAAACAGGAATGAACGTTGTCAGGGAAGAGGGGTATTCTCAGACCAGCAGCTTCCAAAGTCGACGCGCTGCCAGCCTCTGGGATAGAAGCCTGCATCTGCATTTTGTGGCCGCATGAAAACAGGCTAGGTGGCACAGTGGGTATAGAGCTCCAGACCTGAGTTCAAATGTGGCCTCAGACACTCACTAGCTGTGTGACCCTGAGCAAGTCACTTCACCCTGTGTGCCTCAGTTTCTTCATCTGTCAAATGAGCCAGAAAAGGAAATGGCAAACTAGTCCAGTAACTTTGCCAAGAAAACCCCAAATGAGGCCGCAAAGAGCAGACGTAACTAAAATAACTGAAAACAAGCAACCAGGAATTAGAATGAACACCGGCTCCTGTGTGACATGATCACTCGAAGGAAATTTAAGGGGCTGAGGTCAGGACCAAAGCCCAACACTGAAGGTTTTAAGGGACTCCCAGGACGTCAATGATAGCTTACATTTATTTCATAAATTATAAAGTTATCCAAGCATTTTCCTTGTGGAGTTGATCGGGTAAGAAGGATTATCCCCATTTAACAGATGAGGAAGGGGATGCTTGGGTGAAGTGACTTGCCAGAATTCACGCCCGTAGTGAAAGTCACCTGTCCAAGGTGAGATTTGAATGGGGAGCCTTAGGACTATAATACTCCATCTGCTTCACATGTGTGGGAGACACCTTGTCAGAAGAGACCTTTGAGGGTAGCATTGCTTCCCATAAACAATTTCTTTTTGGGGTAGTCAGACCATAGGGACAGCGAGGTTTCAGATTCCCTCATGTTTGGGTCAGTCCCTTGACAAGACCCCAGAGGAAAAAAAGCCCTTGTCATGTATCTGTCCTGCTTATAATGGATTGTAAGAGTTATTGGGGGCTTTCAGCTGCTCTTTTGGGGTCATAGGAACCAATGTTCTTAGAGGTGGACCTAGAAGGTCAGCTGGCCCAATGCCCTCTTACAGGAGGGGAGACTGAGGCCTGGGCACAGGAAGTGCCTGGCCCTGCATCGCAAGAGTGCAGAAGGGGCACCCAGGCCCTTGTTTTCCATAGGGCCATTTCATCTTTCTCATCAGTGGCAATGAGGATGACCAGAATAATCAGCCCCCGTTTTCCTTCTTGTGGTTTTACCCATTGGCAGCCTTGGGATGACTGTGCAGTTGGGTCTCTTCCCCAAGCCTTCCTTAAACTCCTCTCAGCAGCCACCAGACTTAGCACCACAGTATCGCCTTGCCAAAGACAGGGCATGCTGCTGCGATTTCTTTTAAAAGTTGGTCAGTGACAGGTGGCATCTGCCTCATTCTAGGTTTCATTGTTCTGGATTTTTATGTATTTTACTTAGTTAGAGTTTTCTTTAGTCTTTTGGTTTTGCCTTTGCCTTGTCTTCATTCAAAAGGAAAACCTTTCTAAAAGAAAAATTCTAGTGTGGTAATATGTCGCCATGAGAATTACTTAGGATTTAAAGTCAGAGGTTCAAGTCCTGGGTCTCTGGATTTTCCAATTGTTACCTGTGTGATTCTCTAGGAGTAACTCCACTGCCTGAGTTTGTCATCTTTTGCATTTGAACACACACACACACACACACACACATCATTAGTAGGCAAAACAAAGTTTATCCTCCCAGAGAAGCCACATGTTAGTTGGTTCTAGACTTTCAAGGGAAGCTAGACAAAATAATGGATGTTTTGGGGAAACAAGGTGTCTCTAGAGTGGCCTCTGTGGAAATCCAGTGATAGAAAGAATCTGCGGAAGACAGTGTGGAGGTCCCCAGGAAGGGTCCCAAGAAGATCACAGAGTCCTTGGTCATAAAGCTCTCTTCCTTTTTTGTTCTTTGGGATAAATTCTATGCTCCCCTTGCCACTGACGTCCAAACCACAAGTAAAGATGCTGTTGATTTATTTCTTTGACCTGCCTTTACCTGTGGTTATGTAACTTTGGTTCCTGGGCTTGGAGACAGAGAACCTTGGTTTAAGACCTGCCTCCATGACTCGCATTATTTCTCTGGGGCTTAGCTTCTTCCTGTGTATTTGAGAATATAAAGATTGGAAAACCTCTTTTTAAACTAACAATCAGTGCAGCCAAGATAAAAAAAAAAAGGACAGCTGTTGATTGGAAAAAAAAGAATCTTTGCCTCTGACATTGCTGGTCATAGTCTGATGTCTAAGATACTTACAAGAACTCTGTCTCCTTTTTCCCTTTCTCTGGGCTCTGACTCTCCTGCTCATCAGTAATATGATTGGGTAGACTAAAGACCCAGGCTAAGGCTGAGAGAGAAAACCTCAGTACCAGGGTATGGGCCTCGTTAAAGCGAACCTTGTTGACAAGGAGTTTAACTTGACATCTATAGTTGGCAAAGCAGATTGAACCGGGGTTCTTAATCACAGAGAGAAGGATGGCAACCAGCTGTATACCCTGGGTGGGCCATTGGTATACATGAAATATTCAAAGAGCCAGAGATAGGCCCCAGGAAGGAGTCTCATACTCTAGGAGCAAGAGACTCGCCCCAGTCTAAGGTCCCAGCCCTAATAGGGAATTACATTTGTACAAAGCACCTCCCAATCCTTTGAATCAGGAGACAAATTAAGGCTTACTTATCAGCTGTGTCATTGGGAGATACTGTCATCTGATTCCTCCCTGCCTCAGTTTCCTCATATGTAACATGGGGCACCTGTACTGCCTACTTACAGCATTATCATGACAAAAATTATTTTTAAATCTTAAGGCGTGTCCCAAGCTGTTTTGGACAAAATGTCTTTGTCCAGAGTTTCAGTGATCTCTCGATCGCCAGATCCAATGGTCTTTTCTCAGTCCTCCCTCCATACTCTGTTTGTTGATCTCATCAGCCCCTATGGATTCAGTAATTGTGTTTATGCTGATGATTCTCAGATCTGCTTATCCGTGCCCATCTCCCTACTGACCCCGAACCTCTGGTGCACATCTGCCTATCGGACATCTGTTCAATGCCATGAAGACATCTTACAATCAACACGTCCAGAGCTGAACTCTCTGTTCCCGCCCCCCTTCCCCTTTCCCCTCGGTCACTGTTGAGGGTTCCCCCACCCTCCAGGTCACCCTCACTTTCTCTCACTTCCCAGACCCAGTGTCTTGCTAAGATTTGCTGATGTTCCTTTCCTAACGTTTCTCCAGTTTCTCGGATCCAGATGCCCGCTTCTCTCTTCTCTGATGCTGCCGCCTCATCACTTGGCGCCGGACCACGGCAGTAGCCAGCCGGTCAATGGGTCTGAAAGCCTCCAGTCTCACTTCACTCTAGGCCATTCTCTACTCAGCTGTGAAAGGGATCCTCCTAAAAGCACATGCCACCCCCTAACTCAAACTTCACTGGTTCCTTGTCACCTCCAGAACCATACATGCAATCCTGCTTCATAACCTGCTCCCCCAGCCATGTTAGCCTCTCCCTCCCCCCGCGTGCTCTTCAGTCTGGTGACACTGGCCTCCTGCCCATCCCTGCAACCAGGCACTCCATTTCCAGATTCATTGCATCATCTCTGAATGTTCCCCAGGCTGGGAATCCTCACTGTCATCTCCTCCTGGTCTTCCTGGCTTCCTTCAAATCCCAGCTAAAACCCTGCCTTCTCCAGGACTTTTCCCATCCCCTTAAACCTGCTTTCCTCCCTCAACTGATGATTTACCATTTATCCCGCCTCTGGCTTAGTTGTCCACAGCCCTTTGCGTGTTTTCTTTCCCTTTGGACTGCCAAGCCCCTCTAGAGCAGAACTGGCTTTTACCCAGCCCTTCACCCAGTGCCTGGTGCTTGATAAAGGCTTGTTGACTTAAGTGTGGAATGAAAGGAAAACATCTGTGTGGTCGTATGGAAAGTGCCTGGCTCTGGAGCCAGAGGGGCTGCTTTTACATGCTGCCTGCTTGTGTGACCTCAGGCAGATTTCTGTGAATGTGAGGGAGGTGGACCCCCAGGCACCTTCCAGCTGTGAAGCTGTGATCAGGTGGGGTGCAGAAGCCATGGGGGGTTGTGGTGTAATAGGGGTGAGGGATCCTGCATCTGTGCCAAGACTTTCTGTCTAGCCCAAGAAAGCCCAGGAATTAAGTTCAGGGAGAAAAAGCCCTGGGGTGTTTCTCCTTTGCTTCCAACCACTGGGAGCTGCCCAGCATGTCTGGTGTGGTTCTGTCCCCTGGCTGTGTGTGGTTGGGTCTTAGTGTATTTGGGGACTGACTTTAGGAAGAATGAAAGTGAATTCTCCAAGGGCAGGAAATGTTTCCTTTGTTTTTAGCTCTGATTTTTGGACCCCAGGTGGGAACCTCCATCCCTTTGGGAGTTCTGAGAGATTAAGCCATTCCGGCAAGATCACTTGAGCCAGCATATGGCAGAAACTGGTCTTTCTGACTCCTCTGTCCCCTGTACCTTGCTGTCTCTCAGAAAAACACAGTAGGTGCCTCATAAATGAGGAATTGAACTTTGGGGGGAGAGAAAATGGGTCATTTTGACTTGGGGGTAGGTGGGTGAGAATTTGAAATGTAAATGAATGAGGATTCCTAACTACCTCAACTCTCAGAGGTCATGTGGGTCTTACCCTGCAGAACCATTTCACCCAACCTCCTCCACCTGGACACCCACACAAATCAGGGGCTCATGCCTATAGACCCCTCTGATGGGAGCAGACCTCCCAACGGACTACTCAAACACCGTTATTCTCTTTGATGGGAAAGACTAGACACTGATGACGAAGCAAGGACTTGGAGATTGTGGCCCCAGGTTGGAAGAAAGGACTCGGAGCTCATGCTGGCTCTCTTCTGACCCTCCAGATCTCATCCCGGAGCAGCGAGAGGCAGTGGCGGGCTCAGGATGGAAAGGAACCAGGGACAGACCTAATCCACTTAGAGAGACCATCTGGCCTGAGAAGTACCCCCTGGAGGAGGTGGGGTAAGTACATTACCCATTCCAACCCTCAGCAGCCCTGCGGGGGCCAGCATTCAGATGCATGTTTGGAGAGGGGAAGGTATTAGGTTATGAAGAGTAATCAGGTTTATAAATAGAATACTGTGGGCTGAGCCAGTGGAAAGAAACCATCATCTCCTTCCCGCACCCTGCTAACCCCTGGGCTTCCAACAAACTCCCAAGAGTTTTGGTAGCATCGTCAGACCACTGGAATCCTGACCTTGACTTCCTGCTCCTCTTTCTCTGGGTCTAAGAATTTATTAAATTAACAGCTAAAATCCTTGTGTATTGGTTGGCTCCGAAGATAGCTTGATCCAAGATTCTCTGCAGGCTGCGGGGGTTGGAGTCTTGTCTTTCTCTGTTGCCCTCCCGCCTCGCCTTGCCCAGGGGTCTGTCCTTAGCAGGTGTGTGGTGAAGCAGGAGGAAGAGGGATAAACATTCAGTGAGCCACCTACTGTGTGCGGTGCTGGCTACTGTGCTGGGGACACAAAGACAAAAATGAGACGGGCCTCTCCCTCAAGGGGCTTGCATTCCACTGTGCACATACATGTAAATACATAAATGTAAACGAATACTAATTTCTGGGGTGGGAGGGTGCTGCAAAGTAGTAAGAACAATGGGTTTTTATCAGCATTTTTTCCCAGAGACACACCCTAGTCCCAAAAGCTTTGGCCCATGAAGTTTAGGGGTGTGTACGATCAGCAGTTTTTGGTACAGCTTTAGGGGTGTGTGTGTGTGTGTGTGAGCCTTGACATTTGCCCCATGGGCCTTTGTGCCCCCTACAGCGTCACCCCTAGGTGGGTGCATGGGCAGAACAAATCACCTAAACCTGTTGAACCAGTTCTTCCTTCCCCTTGGTCATGGAACAGTGCAGCCTCAAGAATTGCTTCTTTACTCTTGTCTAGGAGGGGAGTAGAATGCTTCTTTACAGGCACATGTGGGTGTAGGTGGCAGGTGACCTGGCACCTTTGGTAGCCTGGGGAGGGAGCTCAGCATCTTCTGGCCTCTTATCAGCTTCCTGAGAGCTGGCCAGCTCCCATCACCCTGAGAAACCTCCTACAAGAGACCCGTGGCTCCTTTGTCCTCTTCTCTTACTTTTTCTAAAGCTCTCTGCTATGAGTAACACTTCCTTAATCACTCTTCCTTCCTTCTACTTGCCCTGTACTGGGTGATCCTGGGTTGATTGCTTTCCCCCCTCCCCCCCCCTCAGCCCCTCCCCCAACTGTCTTACCCTTCTCTCTTCCCTCCTCCCTTCCTTTTTCCCTTTCTCCTCTTGTCTCTTCACCTTTTCTTTCTCTCTCTCTTTCCTCCCCAGCTCCCACCTATGGCAAAGAGAAGCTCCTGATCTCTGCAGAACCAGGCAGGGTAATGGTGTTCTGGTGTTCTAAAATTAGGGACCAGAACACTGGTTACTTCAGCTATAACACAGAGTTGCTAAAAGGGAGAAGCCGGCCCAGAGTGCCTTGCAAAAGGTTAAAATGGCGGCCTAAGGAGTTTAGTTTAGATCCCAGCTACAGCACATGCTGACTCTGTAGCCTTGGGACAGCTGCTTCCCTCTCTGGGCCTCAGATTCCTCATTTCTTCTTTTAAAGTACATTCACTATTTAATAGTCGAAGAAAAGTACATTTTTATATTGTAACTAGCTATTCATTTTCATTGATTGTTTAAGTGGCCAAAGAAAAAAAAATCCATCTCTCAACGAGAGCTTATAAAGTCCTCCTGAAATTTTTTTTTTCATTTTTTAAATGAAAATTTTTTTCTGTTAGGTCTTAAGTTTCAAATTGTTTCCTTCCCTCTCTCCCCACCCCACACTAGAGAAGGCCACCATTTTACACACACACACATAAAACCATACTGTGCATACTTCTATTTAGCACTTTCTCCTTCTCTGCGAAATAGCATCTTCCTTCATATCCAGCCCTTTGTAGTTGATCTGAGTATTCATAGCACTCAGAATAGCTCGGTCCTTCACAGTTGTTCTTTGAACAATATTGCTGTTGCTGTGTGTGTGTGTATGTGTGTTTTGTGCAAGTCTTTCCATATTTTTCTAAAATCAGCCAGCTCGTCATTTCTCATAGCACAGCTGTATTCCATTACAATCACAAACCACAACTCGTTCAGTCATTCCCCAACTGATTTTATTTCTTTTATTTCCAGTTCTTTGCCACCACAAACAGAGCTGCTATAAATATTTTAGAAAAGACCGATTAGTACTATTGCCGAGTGAAAGGGTTATTACACACAGTCTTGTAACTCTTTGGGCATAATTTCAGATTGCTCTCCAGAACAGTTGGATCAGTTCACAACTTTACCAACAGTGTGTTAGCGTCCTCGTTTTTCCACATACCCTCCAGAATGTCATTTCCCTTTTCTATTATTTTAGCCAGTCCAACAGGTGTGAGATATTGCAGTTGTTTTAATTCATGTTTCTCTATAATCAATAATGAAGTTCTCTATATATTTGAGATAGGAGACCTTTATCTGCAAAAGCGTCTATGAAGATTTCGCCCATTTTCTGCTCTCCTAATCTTGGCTTACACTGGTTTTATTTGTACAAAATCTTTTAAGTTTAATGTAATCAAAATTCAGCCAAAAATCAGTATGCATTTTACATCCGACAGTGCTGTCTTGTTTATTCATAAATTCTCCTATCCATAAGTGTAATAAGTAACATGTTCTATGTTCTTCCTACTTTCTTCTGTCTCCCTTTATATCTAGGTCATGTATCCATTTTTACCTTAGTTTGATAAATAATGTAAGATACTGGGGTATACCCAATTTCTGCCAGACTGCTTTCCAGTTTTTCCCAACTTTTTTTTTTAGTGCCTTCTTACCCCAAAAGCTTAAATCTTTACATTTGTCAAACAAAAGGTTACTATGGTACTGCTAAACCTTCTTTTACACTTTTTATCATTCTTTTGATATTCTTGATCTTTTGTAAGAACAGAAGAATTTTATTATTTTTTCTAGCTCAGTGAAATAAATTGTACTTTAGTTGGGATGGCATTTGAATAGGTAGACTAGTTTAGTACTAGTTGTACTAAATTACTAGTTGTAGTTTTTATTATATTGGCTCTGCCTACCCATGAATAATTAATATTTCTTCAATTATTCAAATGACTTTACTTGTATAAAAAGGGTTTTATAATTATCTTCATGTAGTTCCTTAGTTTGTCTTGGCAGGTATACCGCCAGGTATTTTATACTATGTTTATTTTAAATAGGGTCTTTCTTATGTTTTATTGCAAGGTTTTATTGGTGATACTATACAGAAATGCTGATTTATGTGAGTTCATTTTATTTTCTACTACTTTGCTAAAATGATTCGGTTTCAAGGTAACTTTTTAGTTGAATCTCTAGGATTTGCATTTCAAGTGCAAAGAGAGATAGTTTTGTTACTTCATTGCCCATTCTGATTCCTTCCACTTCTAACATTTCTAATACAATACTGAATTATATCAGTGATGATGGGCATCTTTATTTCACTCCTGGTTTTACTGAGAAAGCTTTTATTAATAATTATCTTTATGTAAACCATCCCTGCATTCCTGGTATAAGTCTCATTTGATCACAATGCATAATCTTCATGATATATTGTTGTAGTCTCTTGGCTAGTATTTTACTTAGGATTTTTGCATCCATATTCATTAATGAAATTGTTCTAGAATTCTCTTTTTCTGGCTTAGGTACCAGCACCATATTTGTTTTATAAAAGTTTGGCAGGAATCCTTTGCATATCATCCCAAATAATTTAATATTGCAATTAATTGATCTTTAAATGTTTGGTAGAATTCACTTGTAAATCCATATGATCCCGATGTTTTTTTTTTTTTAGGAAGCTCATTTATGACCTGTTCAATTGCTTTTTTCTAAAATAGACTTATTTAGATATTGTTTCATCTTCTATTAATCTAAATAGTTTACATTTTTGTAAGTATTCTTCCATTTCACTTACATGTTAAATTTATTTGGCATATAATTGAGCAAAATAACTCCTAAAAATTGCTTTGATTTCTCCTTCATTAGTGGTATATTCATCCTTTTCACTTTTGATACTAACTTGGTTTTCTTCTTTTTAAAATCACATTAACCAAAGGCCTATTTTACTGCTGGGTTTGTTTTTTTCCCCCATAACACCAACTCCTAGCTTTATTGATTCAATGGTTTTCTTCCATTCAATTTTATTTATCTTACCTTTAATTTTTAGGATTTCCAGTTTGCTGTTTAATTGGGGATTTTAGTTTGGGGTTTGTTTTTTTAATTGCATGCTCAATTTATTGTTCTGCTCTTTTTCTGTGTTATTGGTATAAGCACAGAGATATCAGTTTTCCTCTCATTACTGCTTTTGCTGCTTCCCATAGGTTTTGGTGTGTTATCTCGTTGTTATTCTCTTTAATAAAGTTATTATACTGAATTCATCTTTCCACCTAAACTTCTCATCCTATCAAAGTTATCACCATCCTTTCAATTCAGTATCATCTCCCACTCTTGACCTTCCCTCACCTCATAGTTCCAGCCAGTTTTCCAGTCTTGTGATTTCTACTTTTACAACATCCCTTGGATCTGACCTCTCCTCTTCTACCCACTCAAACGGCTACCAGCCTGGTTCACCTGTCCCCTAGACTATCACAATGGCAGTTATCCTGTCCCAAGCTTCTCATTGCTCAAGTCCAACAATGCTGATATTTCCTTAATCACAGACCTGATCGTATGGTTCCTTTAATCCGCCATCTCCTATGGCTTCCCATCACCTTGCCCACTGGCTTCTGAGCGGTTTTTTGTGTAGTTCTGAGATGGAAGAAGTCATTTAGTGATTTCTTAGTGTACAGTTTTTTGTTTGTTTGGTTGTTTTTTTTTTTGCTTTTTGGGGGGCAGTTGGGGTTAAGTGACTTGCCCAAGGTCACACGGCTAGTTTTTGTGTTAAGTGTCTGAGGCCGGATTTGAACTCAGGTCCTCCTGACTCCAGGGCCAGTGCTCTATTCACTGCGCCACCTAGCCGCCCTTAGCATACATTTTGATCATTATTTGGTCTGCTGCACTTTCTAGGGTTTTGCTCTGTTATATTCGGGCAGTCGATCTGCCTGTGTCCATTTAGGGAGCCATTTTGTTTTGACCAGAAGTCCCCCAAAAGGTCTTTTTCAGGCATGTGCTCAGATTCCTATAATCATAATCTTGTGATTTTCCTAAGTTACGTGACAGTTTGTCCTTTTGGAAAGATTATCATGGCACAGTAGATTGAGAATTGAATTTGAAAGAAGTTCTGTCACTAATTTTGGGATCACTAAGTCTGTTTCCTTATCTATTAAACAGGCACCCTATCTCACAGGCCTGTCATGAAGCTGAAATGAGATGTCTATAAAGGATGTTGCAAACTTTAAAGTACTGCAAAAATGTCAGTCAATCCAGTGACCCAAATATTAAGTGCCTACTGTATGATGTGCACAAATTCAAAAATGAATCTCTTCATGCCCTTAAGGGGCTTTCATTCTATTGGGAGTGTAAATAGGTCCAGAATAAATATAAGGCTGTTTGGAGGGGGGTGAGGGAATGAAAAAAGATTATATGAAAAATCTACTTTAGAGAGAAAGCTAGGTCAAGCCCAACCATGTTCTTAGATCATCTTGGATGTGGGTAACTGCGCCGCCCCTCATTCATTTCCACTTCTGCCATGAGATTTTAGAACTGGAAAAGACCTTAAATTTTAGATCAACCGGCCTCATACCCTCATTTTAGAGTGAGGACATTGACCTCAAAGTCACAACCCAAAGATCCCAAGCACTCTCTGTCCAACACTGTGTTTATTCTGTGCTTCCAACCATACTTTACTGCCTTAAAACAACACAAACTTGTCCTTGGACTTCTGTCATTTCCTAAGGCCACCATGAAGTATTATGAGTGTATAGATCCCTTAAAGGCTTAGCTCAACTATCATACCTCCTTCAATTGCCTTTTCTTCTTCATTCTTCCAGCTGTTAAAGCCCCGACTGAAATTACATTGTATTTAGTTTATAGAGACCAGTCTGTCTTTCTGTATGTTTTGCTTCCCCTTACAAAAATAGGAAGGACAGGAACTTATGTTTTTTGTCTTTGTATCTCAGCACCTAGTACTGTGCCTGGCATACAGCAAGCACTTCATGACTTGAAAAAGTACCTTTAGATTCTTATTTCCAAAACTGGGGTTAGTTATGTTAATGAATGGATTAAACTAGAGCATGCCAATAGTGAGGTTTTCTTTGTAAAACATAATTTAGAAAACTAAAAAAAAATTGTTGTAATATACATAGAATATTAAAACCTGAAATCATTTTCCCTCTAGGTATAAGAAACAAGCACCTTTTTTTCATGTTACATGTTCCACCGGGCCTTCTGAAACTTGACTGAAGAAAAAAAAATGTTTATTTCTCTGGATAATCACACGTTTCCGCTCCAGTCATATCTTGGGCACCCATCTCTAGATCCCAGCTGCATGGTACTCTTAGTTATACTGGTGAAAACATTCCTCAACATCCTGATGATAGCCATTGGAAGAAAGGACACCCACCCGAGTTTTCTGGAATGTTTTTGCGTGTCTGTAGTGCTCATTGACTTCTTTCTTTTGGTGGGCCTTTCTTTTATAGCCTATTTCCAAGACTTTGCCCTTTGGGGCATTAGGTTTACAAAGTACCACATCTGTCTGTTACCTCAGATTATGTCCTTTGCCTACGGCTTCCTACACTGCCCAGTTTTTCTTCTAGCCGGTCTGGATCACTACCTGAACATCTCTCAGATGGCAAAGGTTTCACACTTGTGTCAAAACATCTTTTATTTCTTTTCAGTAATCTTTATTTGGATTGCAGCCCTTGCTTATGTTTTGGGAGACCCTGTTATCTATGTAAGCCTGAGTAAGCATGGGCTTTCTTCCTACCAGTGCCCTTTCTACATCAGCATTCAGAGCTACTGGCTGTCAGTTTTCATGGTGGGGGCCCTCCTGGTGGTTTTGGGAACTTGCTGGTCTGAAGTCCTGATGCTGGTTCAGTCCCTTCATATCACTTCCTACATGAAGGAAACAGCCCTGTACTTCCCCCTTGCACCAAACTGGGATCACACGGGCATCTGTAAAAAGCAGCTCTTGACCAAGCTTTTGATTTGTTTTCTTGGAACTTGGCTCCCATTTGTTTTCCTTCAGATAATCATTCTATTTCTGGACATACGGATTCCAGCCTACGTGGAGATGAATGTCCCTTGGTTGTATTTTGTTAACAGTTTTCTCATTGCTGCAATTTACTGGTTTAGGAGTCATGAGCTTAAGGTAACGGAAACAATTTTATACATGGACCCATTCGTCAGCTGGAAATTCTGCTTTATTCCTTTCACAATTCATCATACGGAGCAAACGGAAAAAGCAGCAGCAGTAATAGTCTGTTAATTTGTTGCTCTGTTGGGTAACTAAAGCCCAGAGCACATTTCATTGTGTGATCACCTTTGTAAATGGAGCAAATGAGGAAATGTGAGGGTGGCCATCAAAGGATGTTACAAAAACCACTGAAGGTTACTGGTCACCTTGATGTTTGTGGTCACAAGCTGAAATGCATGGATCGGATCTGGATCTTGAAAATACAAAGCGATTTCCCCCCACAATATTCCATTAAGTCAGTAACCTTTTCAGAATTTGTTCAACAAGAATATTCTTCGCACTTTTTTTAAGTCCACAACTACTTTCATTTTATTACAGTAAGTTTTGTACTTCCGATGCAGACTCGTTTCAGAAATCAAAAGTGAAGATAATTTGATTGCAGAGATTTTGCTTATTAATGTATTAGCCAGGTACCAAATCCTTATGTAAATCGGAGACTTACTGACAGCTCTGGAGGTATATGGTCTTTATTAAACATTTTTAAAGGATTTTTTAAAATCACGTCTTCTTACTCAGTCGTGTTGGTGGGGAGATGGAGAGGATTCTTTTCAGTATTATGATGCAGATAGACACAAAAGCTTTATTTTGAGTGGCGGCATGGCCAACCACAAAGTCAGGAGCACCTGGATTCATGCGCTTCCTCTGATACATACTGGTTGTGTGACTGTCCAGTTCACTTCACACATCTGTGCTCCCAGGAATCTAAGACTATAAATTACAGGATAGCTGTCTGCCTGGCGTGGCGGAGAGGTTTCCTTTCTCAGATTTTTTTAATGCCAAATTACATTACAGACGTGAATGCACACAGCTATATTTAATATTTTTTAAAATATATTTGAATTGGTTTAATCTTAGCTTTTTAAAAAAATGTCTCCAAGTTATTCATGCAGTAATTGTTTTAAAAGGGTGTCTCTGGCTAGATTATAGAGAAATTCTTTGAGATAAGAAATGTCTAAAAAGTGAATTTTCTGATAGCTGATCTGTTTTCTCATTTCCTTACATTCCTTACATAGATACATCACCACATGAAAATTTTTATGCTGTGATAAAGTAATAAAGACCTCATAAAAATGAAAGAAAAAAAAAGGTGTAACTTCCACATAAAAACATCGAAATTACCTGAGCTGGGGACTGTTCTGTGAGGGCAACTACACACCCTCCCACCACCACCCCTTGCCCGCCACACTCAACAACCTGGCTCCACAACCACCCAAGGATAGGAGTGACAGGGAGGAACGAGACACAGTTACTCCTGTGGTCCGGCTTTCTAGAACAGCGGATCCTCCCGACTCCTCTTAAAACAAACTGGAGCAGTTAGAGAAAAAGCTGAGGTGGTCTCTCCCTTGTGACAAGAGAAGCTGTGGCACATCCTAATCCTGCATGATAAATGAGGTGAGATTCATTAGAGGTCCTGGGCGCCCCAGGAATACAAATAAGGCAGGATACATACAGTTCCTGCTCTCAGGGAGTGTATCATCTAATGGAAGGTGGAAGACAGCTCTGATTCAAGGAGGAGTACGAAGTGCCCCGTAAAGATCCCCGGAAAGGAAAAGAGGGAGAGCATGTCAGGAGGGGGCCTTTGAGGGATGGCAGGGAGTGGCTGGGAGCGCAAAGGCTTTAGACTGGACAGGACAGTGAGCAGCAGCCCAAAGTGGCTGAAATCTGTGAGAAGGACACGGGAAAGCAGCCCCAAGTCCACAGAGCACCTGTAATCTACCCAAGAACTGGTAGATGTTCAAAACTGCGGTGGTCCTTTAATCTGGTAACAGGCACCTAAAACAATCAAGAATTTAGTAACCAATGTTTGTGAGTCACACAGAACATAGTAAGATATTTAAAGATTGTTCAGCTCAAGGCTGAGTGTCACATTGCCTAGAGAAAACGGCCCCCAAAGTCTACAAAGAGAACCACATTAGCATCACCAGTGAAGTCAGAAGGAACTCTAGAAGCCTCTTGTTTTACAGAAGAGGAAACAAGCGGTCCACAGTCACACCCAGACTTGGTGTCTGACAAAGGATCTGAACCCACATCTTCTTGGCCCTTCTCTCTACATCAAAGGGCCCTCCAACTCCCTTTAAGTAGACCAGAGCTTCTTAGATCCTGCTGCCTATTTCAACATGACGGTTTCCTTTGTAACCCCAAGAATTTTCTGTATTTATTGGAATCGGTGTCACAGGTGGCTTATTCTATGTGATTCTCAAAGAACTTTTCTCCTCATCCGGTCCTAATAAGATTTCTGGGAGAGCCTTAGAAAAATGCAGATCTCACCCAGAGGTAGTCAGTGTTTTTGGTCAGAATATTACAGGTTATGGGGAATCAACAAGGTGAGGTAGAAGACAGCGTGTCAGCCGTACTGAAGATGTAAAAGATGGGCTAACGCACGTGCGACTGACGTCTTACATTGAGGGCTCAGTAGCAGGGAAGCAAGGAACCGTGCGTCCTGAAGTGAAAGAGAATCCAGAAAGGGGCAGGCAGGAATTTCCCTGTGTATTTGTGGATGTTGATGCCCTTCCTAGAAGAACTATTGTTACTGAAGATAATCGATCCTGAGATAATTAACCAAAAGAAATAAGCGACCCTGATGGGTTCTACTATGTCACATGGTGGGGAATTACAACTATTCTGATTTTCACGGTTCTCTTTAAGAGCCTGTTATGAGGACATAAAAAAAAAAGATGTTTAATAATGAGGGGATTTATGTTGCATTAGAATGATAATATTAGAGACCTTCAGTTGGCAAAAAAACATAAAGTACATCTATATTTTATCCAGGTGAATTGTTATTCACAGACATTATTTTTGCTTCATCTAGAACAATATCATCTTTCAAAATAGGAATTTTCTTTTATTAGAATTTGATGCTGCTGAACTATGGAAGATGAATTATAGGACTCTGTGCTTTTCCTTATGTGATGCAACCTTATAAAAAAACCTTTAAAATAAAATTAAACTTGGAAAAAAAGATGTCAAAAGTAAAAAAAAATAAAAAATAAAATAAATAAAAAATAAAAGTAGTACCTGAAGAGGAGCGCAGATTCTGGTAGCACCACAGGGTCGTTCATGTGAGGGATTGGAGGCCTGAGCAAGAGGATGCTGGCCTTGCTGCTAACGCTCTGCATGTGTGAACAGCGATTTTCCTGTGTTGTGGGCAGCAGTGCTGATTCATCCACAGAAAGCGTCGGACAGACGCATGCCAGAAGGACTTCCGACAGCTAAGCAACAGTAAGTAATGAAGTCCCAGCCCCAGGTGAAAGTGGGGTAGCACCGGCCTTCCTCCCTGCCCTCAGCTCCTCTGTGGGCCTCTTTGTTTCTTTCTTTTTTGAACCTTGACCAGTCACAACTGGAAATAGGGAGATTCTGCTATCTGTAATGAAGCTTTAAGGAAGTGCCTCTGCCCACTCCCTACACCCCAGTTTAAAACAGATAAGGTTAATCTTATTATACCTCTTTAAAAAACTGCTTTTTACTTCTGTGTGGCCCTTTAAAGAGAAAAAGATTTCCCCATGATGAAAGCTGAATTACGGGATTGGAGTCAGTTCTTCCTGCGTTCAAATCTGGCCTCAGATACTTAACAGCTGTGTGACCCTGGGCAAGTCACTGAACCCTATTTGCCTCAGTTTCCTCATCTATAAAATGAGCTGGAGAAGGAAATGGCGAACCATTCCAGTATCTTTGCCAAGAAAACCCAATGGGATCACAAAGAGTCGACCGTGACTGAAAAAAACAACCGAACATGGTGCGCATACAAGGAAACCCAGCACACCAGCCAAATGGGAAGAAGCGTTTATTTCTGAAGCGACGGACTTACAACTGGTCTACAATATATTATTGCAATATAAACAATATAAATAAGTGATCTTGTAGGCCCCCTAAATCTCTACCCAAATCCATGTGAGGAAATGTTACAATAATGTTCTATATGAAAATGTGCAGGTACCAAAAGGTGCAATTACAAGCAAGTTTAAGCAGCAGAGTATAAGGTGCTTCAAGTCAACAGTTGTGTTGCCACCAAAAGACATATGAATGCTAAATCTTTACTTCACTTTTGCTACAATACACGACAAATAGGAAACGCTAGAGTTCATTCACATGCTACTTGTTAATATGAAAGTGCTTTTTTTCTTTTCTTTAAAAAAATACATCAAATGGACATAATCTGTTTTACATAGATCATGGTGTGCTCTTATACGGTAAAATTATTTTAACTTCATTTTCAGGCTATAGATTTCAAAAGCTGAGCTAGAGACACTAATCTAATTATCCTATTCAATGCTAAAACTATTGTTTCATTTCCTGGTAAAGAATATTCCCAGACAAAACATGGTAAAGAATACACCTATATATAATTTTAACATTTGCTTTTTGCAAATATATTAAAATGTCTTGTTTTTATAGATAATTTTACATCTCATGATGTTTTGCTCATCCTTGGTGATCACACATCCCACTATGAGGCTTTTATAATATTAGTATCCTGCTTTAGAACAAGGAGAGGAACGAGCTCAGAATGTGCTTGAAGCTTCCTTGAAAACGGCTTTCAATAGGGTTGTAAAATGTGTTGATTCGACAGAATGAGGCAATATACTGTTTGAAGCTTGAAATGTTTGGCACCACTGTGTCCATTCCTTTACACTGATTGCCATAATAAAGAATCTCACTCTATAGAGAAGGATTGTGTTTGTGAAAAAGTAGGTCAAATATCTGTATGAGGAGCTTGAAAATCTAGTCTAACCCTAATTCATATATGCTGAAAATTAGACATTTAAAATACTATGTTGGATCTGTGCAATTTAGTAGACTCCTAAAAAGTTCACCAGGACCCTGCCCGGTATATTCTGATGCAGCGGGTAGTAAAAAAGATTAGATTACGATGAAGATCCATAAATGTATAAATTGAAGTTTTTAAAGATAATTTCGTATTCACACCAAGAAAGGGCAAAAAGCACAAGGTTATCCCATAAACTTGGGTTTGTATCTTATACTTTACACAAATTTTGCTTAAATTCTAGTCTCGTACAAATTCTAAGAGTCTCAGCCCTCTCCAGAGAAGGGGGAAGAGGAGAGAACAAGAAGCTAAGACTCTGACACCCCTGACTCTGGCTGACTTTGGGCGGCAACACTCCTGAGCTTCCAGATTCCTTAAGGGACCTTCTAGGAGATAATGATAACATAAAAACTGGGGAACTTTAAAATAACTTTAAACGATCCAATACAGCTTCATCCATTTCATACTTTTTCTTGACTTTATTTTTAAGGTTTGTAAAAGTTGCCAGACAGGAATGAAATGCAATGAATTATTTTTTAAAAGTACAATTGCTCAGAATGAAGCTTTTTTATGCCAGAATGGCAGTGTGAACATAGTGGGACTTACAGCCCAGGGTTAAGTGCTAAAAATAGTTCTGCCTGAATAATGAATACTTTTTATTCAATTTTGTTTCTCGAATTCAAGCCCCTCAATTTTGTAACTTGATTTTGTCATTTGTAAGCGTTTACCATGAGAATGTTCAGACTCAAACCGTGACCCAGGTGGAGCTCTGTCATGTCTGCCAGCCCCAGCTCAGCCTCTGAAGGATGCCCTGCACTTCATTCCTGTCACCATCTCTTGTAATCTGCTCAGTATCCAGTAGCAGATCCCATGACCCTGTTGGATACTTGGCAAAGATCCTCACCCACACCCTGGCACACTCAAAGTAGCTTACACAGTTTCCCCCACAAGACCATACCAAGATGGTACATCTAGGGAAAATGCAACTAAGAGGTGCCAACCAAAGGACGTTTATGTTGCTGCCTAATAATACTTTTTAAGATAAACTATTAGAAGATGGCAAAGCAAAATGTTGCAGGGAGTCAGTCTTCTAACACCCCTCAAAATTAATATAAACTGAAAAAAGAATAAAACCTTTAGAAAAATCTCAAGAAGGACCCAATACTCTGTGGGAGAATGGAACTGCAAAGAAATCACCTCAGCAGAGAGAACAGAAAGACAATTAATGCCTGGAAATACCGACTGATAGAACAGAAATGGAGTGGAAGCAGGAAAAAACCTGCTCAGAACACAAACAGAAAAAGACAGATGAGATCAATCTATGATAAAGACGATTTACCTCCTTATTCCCAAAGTCCATCCAGCAGCTTAAGGACCCATGACCCGTAAGGTGCTGCCCAACTGAGAACATGATCATGTCCTTCCATTTGTTTCCACATGACTCTCAAACCTATCTGGAAACCAGAGATCTCTTAGACTCCTTGAACCCTCTTCTCTGCCTGTATAGTAAATGCACATAAATTGTCATCTACCATGATGAACAATATTCATGACAAGGATGTGCATCATTCAGTTCAAAATACCAACGGTGTTTGGAAAAATGACCCAATGAACTTGTTTGTGAATGTTTGGGTCAATCTTCGTTGGCACTGAGAATGCCAACTTTTGGAGCCTAAATCATGGCTACTGGCAGAACCCTCCTACAATTTAAAAAAGGAAATTGATAAACTTACAAAATATGCCATTTTATGACCCACGACCAGTCTAAGACCGCTTCCATTCAGCACTGCTATCAGCATGAACAGATTTTTAAAACAGAAGAAAGAGAGAAGGAAAAGTTAGTTTAAAAAAGTTTAGAAAGTGGACACTAGTTTCCTTAACTACAAGACTTAAGCTGAAACCTTCCTGATGTAAACATGAGAACTGGAGTTAACTGATTTTATACATCTTTAGTAAAAGCCTTGATGTTTTTAGTTCATTTAATTTAAAAATCTACGATAAAAACCTATGGATTCAATGATGATAAAGTAGTATTTTTTAAACCAATAAACTATTTTAACTATACATCATACACATTCACCTCTATGATGATTACTTAAGCCATCTTTAACTTGAGGCTGTTATGAACCTTAACACACTGTGTGTGTATAGATACATATATAAATATTTAGAAACAGCATAGTTTAAAACTATATGGTACCCATATAATGCTATACGTTTAAACCCATTTTACTTTTAATCTATTTTGAAAATTTTAATTTGTTTCTAGCCTACTACTTTTCAACATTTTAAATTCCCCTACACAGATACTTATGGCTCTGTTTACAGAAATGGTGTACCATTCCCTGGAAAAAGAATAACTGTACCTTTGAAAGGCATTCCAGAAGAGCAGGATGATAGTGAGGGAAAGAATTATTCCGAAGTAAAAGCCCCTCGGCAGAATCCCATTTTGCTCCTTCCTTTATATCCTACGCTACCCTCTGCACCCTAGCTCCCCACACCAGCCACCCCCGCTGCACATCACCATCATCTTCTAGAATTGCAGAAGATAATAAGAGGCAGTTAAATACAAATCTCTACCTTTGTGTGAAAGATTTTGCTCAGTATCCAAAACAGAAGAAGGACATTTTAAGAAAGGAAACAACTTCAAATGCTAAAAAAGCAAAGTTGTGTTGTGCATTACGGAGGAGGAGGGAAGAGAGGACTGGTAGCTCTCACAGCCTAGGAGGCCCAGACAAGAATCCACAAACCTATTTTCTCTAGGGTGGGATGACACTTTAAAATAAAGTCACACAAAAAGCATAATGAAAAACTTTATAACACAAGATAGTGCAATTAAGACCGATTTGAGTGCCAAGTGCCTCGAAGCAGCAAGAAGAAATTGGGAGCTAATTTTATTGAAATATTCATTCATGGAAAGGGGAGGATCACATGGAACTCACATTTTCTTATAAATTGGGCATCTTTTAGCAGTCTGGTTGAATTTCAATAGGCCTAAAATACTGTATGTTTACTGATTTTTAAAAACCATTTATGACGAAGGAATTCAAAGGCAAATACTTGCCAAATACTTTTCTCACTGATTGCTACAAGTCTGACTATACACTTCTTGAATTTAATAGGTTTCACTTTGAAAAATCAAGAGTTGTTTAGCAAAATACAGAGAGAACTGAGGTCTTTTTAGCCTATCACTTTACAGATACAGCCACAACTGAGCTTCAAAGATGCCATTCTGGAACCTGAAACAGCGCCTTTCTTTTCGTAGGAGATGGTTTAAACTAATTTTTCAAAGTCTGACAGAGAAAATCTCTCAGCGTCAGAACTTTTCTGCTTATAATGGCTATCATCCTTCTCCAACTAACATTCAAGTCAATAACTCCTGGAAAAATTCCATTAGGATCTTTTCTTTGCTGTCATTCAATTCCTACGACTATGAAGCTTCCCTCATTGAGGCATGGAGGTAACTGGGGCCCACATCTGGCAGTGACTACCAAGTCCAAAAGCTCAAAGGACATGTGAGCATATACATGGTGCCCAATGGAGGTAGCATTCACCTTGAGGAAAAGAGACCCCTGAAGTACTTCAATTAAAGTATCCTTGCTAGTTACAGCTGGTTCCTGAAGAACAGATGTACACTGTACTCTAGTTTTTTTTAATCAGAAGGTTTTTTTTGCCCTCCCCCCACACTCTCTCTCTCATTTGTATAAATGGGCTTATCCACTTTTTTTGCCCACATATTTCACTGGAGATCACCCATCACTAAAGGCTGAAGCTTCTTTCAAAAAAACCTCTCTTCAGGGGCTTTATGCCAAGGATTCTAAGAAATAAGTTTCCAGAATGTGCTGAGTGAGAACCTCTCTATAAGTTCAATGACAGTGACCAGTAAGTAGGATTTGTCCTCAGGACTCACCAATCCTAAGTTGGGCACTAAAGCCTGTGTGAGTAGATAGCTCCAGAGGTGCAGCCATGCTGCTTCTAGCTCCCATCTCCCTTGTAAGCAGCAAAGAGCCTCAAGTTCATTCATCTTGTCATTTCGTGAGCTAGGTGATTCTAGGAAGATGCTACCATCTACACTGGTTTAGTCCTGAGCTAGTTTGTAGCTGCGTAAGCATCTCTACAGTCCACCACAATTATCCCTATGTTGCTTTTCTGTATTTCACTAAATGAAAGAGAGTACAGAATGTCAGATTTAGTCCTAAAGCATGTTTTGGAATAGGAGGCTATAACAACTTCAGGGAATGGATGTCAAAAACTGTTCAAGTGTGTACTTGCAACAATACTTTTCAATCTGTTCTA
This sequence comes from Pseudocheirus occidentalis, assembly GCA_028646575.1. Lineage (NCBI taxonomy): Eukaryota > Metazoa > Chordata > Mammalia > Diprotodontia > Pseudocheiridae > Pseudocheirus > Pseudocheirus occidentalis. The sequence continues at coordinate 184,365,444 of CM053600.1, read as the reverse complement.
CTGTTTCAATCTACAAGAGGAGCTGAAAATAAACACTGGGACACTTGAAAAAACACCCTTTGCATTTAAGAACCAGGTGCCACACAACTACTCCATTTTACAGGGAAGGAGTCTGTTCTAGGTCCCTGTGTTTCCTGCCCTGCTCATTCTGTAACTCCCCTGACCCTGGCATCACCCACCGCTCTGAGGCAGGCCTGAGGGTCTCAGCCAATCTAAAAGCACCATCTGATGAGGGCAGACTGGCAGTGGTAAAAACATTTCAAGATGGCACTCTGCCTCATGCTGCACTACAGACCGTGAGATCTGCATATACACATCTGAAACGTAAATTTAATTCATTTCATAGAGGAAATAGATATTTAAACAAATTTTAACACCCAGTTTATAATTTCTTCCTCAAGAACAATTCACTGCTTAAATCAGGCAAGAGCTCACATTACTTTTGGGGGACAGGTGGGTGCAAATTGAAAAAAACATATATGTTCTTTAATGGTGCTCACCTGTACCATTAAAAACCCAGAGACAACAGTACTCTAAGATAATATAAAATTAATTTACCTACAAAGCCAATTCAGAATTAGATGCTATACTCATTTTAGGACATGGAAGAAGGTAATATATCTTTGCTTTATGTTTTCTATATATTATGTAGGTCCGAAGCTGTGGAAGTTAAAATGGCTAAATCATTCAGGAAGAAACAGTGTTCACTGAAAGCAAAGGAGCCAATTCTCATTAAAGTTTGTTTAAAGAAACAAATGTGTGGTTTATGTTGAAGTTACTTGTTTTGTTTCATGGGAAAAGGGAAGATTTGTAAGATCAATTAAGTAGCTTGGGTGCACTTGGGGCAAAGTGCTAAACACAACCTGTGGGTAATACTTGTTGATGGCTACTGAGGAAAAACACCTGACTGCAGAACAGCCAACACCACAATGTGGCTTTACTACCTTGTAATTTCAATATCCATTAGCAATATGTCCCAAGAGGTGTTTTCCACTGTTATAAGAGTAAGTATTCATCAACTAATACTGAGGGACCAACCAACTGATGCCTAAATCATCTCCAGCAGGAACAGAGGACAACCATGGTAGGAAGTAGCCAGTCTTCTACTGTTATCTGGGTCACCACCAGTGGCAATCTTCTGACACCTAGGACACTACTCACCCATCTCCTCTTAGGTGCACTTGGGGAATGATGAAGAGGTAAATCTAGGGGGAAGATGGGAAGGAAGGAATGGGGGAAGGAGGCCTTGGAAAGCCAAATATACAACTTTTCTGTAGTCTTAAATTTTCTGGGCTGCTGTTCCTTACCACTAAGCATGAGATTACACAGGTGTTTTCCTTCAAACTTTCCCCTACTAATTAAAGGTTTGATAAGACAAAAAAGTCTCCATAAACTACTGTGGGCCTGGAAGATGAGCCTTGCTATATTCCTAGACAAAGATAACTATCAATAAGCATTTTAAAAAATATTACAACACAAAAGAATCCTAACAAATCATTCATTTGAACAAGAACATCTAAAAGATTAAAAAAATTACCCTCTGTATTTTTGTATAAAAATAACCTCTAAGGTACGCAAAGCCAAAAGATAAATATCTGTGATTTCTTTAGTCTTATACTAGCTTAAAGTAATTTTTCTGAAAAGAGCAATGGAACCAACTGAAACCCTTGGATTCATTTTCTCTACTCAACGTATGCCAGATACCTGCATGTGCTCCCTCAAAGGAGCCATATAGATGAATCACAGGCAATGAAGATGGGACTGTTTCCTCACAATGAGGGAGAATAAGGAAATCAATAAACGATGCTCCCCACCCCCAGTGTCATGTGATTATAATTTAAAAAAAAAAAACAACTCCGTTTTCACAACTTTGTGATGTTCAGGGGTATGTGTGTGTACCTATATTATAAATGATAGCCATTTATCATTATTATTCAACAGAATTTGCATTGCTTTCTGTAATACTGCAGAACCCTAACTTTCTGAATTGGGACATTTGAATTTTTAAAACACATTTTCTCCTTGTGGCACACAAGACCAGTCCACAGCTCTGCCGAACTATCACCTGGCTAATGCTATGTTAACTACTAAAGGAAAAGGAGAAGTTCCATTCTTCCTGTACCCACATAATGATCCACTCAAACCACCCCAAAAGCAATAGGAGAAGCCCCCCCCCCCACTCCTCCCTACCTGCCTGGCACTGCTTGGGCACCAGGCCATTAAGACCCGAGGACATGATGCCTTCAGCCTTCATCGGGGCACAGAAGTCCATAAATATCAAAGAGATGCATGGGGTCCAATGCGGTCTGGCTGCTGTTAACACTGCTGTGTCAGTACTGCTAGAATTGCAACAATACAGAGCTTTTATATTACATAACTAACATTACCGTCTTTAAGTTGGCAGCTTTCTGAACAATTTTAAACACATTCTACATACTACTTTTCCTGTTTTTTAAAACATCTTAGTTGGGGACAAGTATTAGAACCCCATTTTGCTTAAAGCAGCAGGGAAACGTGCTTTTTCCTGTCACACAGTATGTCAATGGTGGAATCAAGAACAGAAATCAAGTCTCCCTGTGAAGACAACGCTCTCAAGGATATGTTCAGCACATCTGGAACACGCAGAATGAACGTCTATGACGTCACTTTTGAGACTTTCATCTCTGCTGGCATGTTCTTCTAGAACATGAAACCTGCCTTTCAAATAAACCTAAATCGGGCTGAAGGGGAAGGGGAAGAAATGCTTACCATTGTGTAACAAGCATCTTCCCCAACACATTCTACACTGCCAAGAAAGTGTCTCTGCACACTCCTTTACCTTGGGTCACCCTCTAGCTTACCATGCCTTCAGGGGTATCTGCACTGCATCAATCTACAAGATTTCTTTCAGGAATGTTGGCTTCTCAGAAGCCTTGGTAGGCTCCTGGATCTGGAGGAAAGGGTATGAATGCTGTGAGAGATTTTGATGTGTTCTACCTAACACTGCAGTAAAGTAACCTGTTGAGTAGACATTAGCTTACAATTTTACAAATCTGAGAGAAGCAAAAATCTCACATTCTTGTTAGGATTCTTTCAGTGAATTGATCCGTGCACAGATTTTCAAGGCAGGGCCTAGCTTGATATTCATTGCACTCATAAGGTGATCCTCTTTCAATAAGAGAAGAGCTTGTCCATCAATCTCCTGTGCTCTAAATTCATCTGCAATATCTTGACAACCTATAATTAAGAGCAGAAGCAGCATGTTAGAAACAACATGTATATCAGACACATTTCACTCTTAACAGGGACTCGGATATTGCCAGGTACACTTGAGTAGGTATCTGCTAAAAAACTAACAGCATGCATGTACAACATTCTTGGGCTCCAGGAGGAAAAAAGGGATCATGTGATGATGCCATTGTAAAGATAGTAATTAATTCCAGGTACTTATAAAACGAGGCAACTTAATTTTTATTCCATAAGTGGCTAGGTTTAGAATAACTTTTAAACACTGTGCACAGCAGCCTTGCTCTAAAAAACCCCAGCACAGTTGTGTTGGCTTAACAACTCCATTAATGGAGTTCAGATGCAAGGCTGAAAGTGAGTGGGACATAATATCGTTTTTAGGACTATGCATCACACCACAAGATGTTAGTAATAATGAGCTTAACATTTCATTTAAAAGAGGACTAACATATCAAAACATCTCTCAGTTTCAAAGCCTGGCTCTGAAGGAGCCACTTCTCTCCAAAGCCACTGAGTTCTGTGGCCATTATCCCTTGTCACATGCACAGCAATCACTAGCTAATTATCTCTAAAGAAGAGTTCATCTTTCCCCTAGACCAGTAAGAACCCATCCTAGCTGCTGATATCATCTGAAACATATACAGCACTTAAGTCAGCTTGGATCAATTGTCTCACAGCTTAATTTAATTAAGTGTGATCAGTCACAGGCAGTGGCAGCAGCAGCAAGAACCTGATAATTCTGACAAATGTCTTATCCTTTCTTTCACTCTTCATGAAGAAAGCATCTAAGAGTGATGAGCTGAGAAGACACAAGATCGGGACAGAAGAATCCTTTGCATGGCAAGGCAATTATAAAATTCTAACACCATCATTAATTGTGCTATTATGATTAAAGATACAAAGTAACAGTGTACTTAGCCACTTTTAAATTCCAGCCACCTTTACAAGGGAAACTACATGGAGAGAAAAAAGGTAAATAAAGCTGTTCCACTGAATCTTTGCACCCCGACAATCAATAGTATCCTTTTTTTCCCCTAACATCAGCTGCTTTTCTTCCCACAAAGCTGCCTTACTAGATCCCTGCTTTAACTCCCACTAAGGCCATCAATCCTGGCCACTCATTAGAATATGTTCCCTTGTGTTCACCAAGTTACCATTCCTTTCTGTTTCTGGTTTTTAATTTCATTTTCTAATTGGATTTTTCCCCTTACCTTATAAATCTTAGTCCCATTCACAAACATCTTCTTGAGCTCCTCACCGAGAAATTGTGGAGTTAAACTGGGATCACTCACCAGGAGAAGGCCCTTTTCCATTCCCACATGAGCAGAGAGAGAGTGGCTAACCCTGCATCTATCTGTAACAGCCTTCTTTTTAAGGGAAAATGTGAGATTCTTCTCTATCCAGCCCTGTTTACAAGACCACAGGAAAGGAAAGAAGAGAAGAGAAGGAGGCAGAGACGGCGCATGCAGTGAGAGGGAGCCCAGATCCCAAGAGCGGCACTGGGAAAGAGACGCAGTGAATCCTCCCTGAAGAGAAACGCCTCAGTACAGGTTCTGGTTTCTCAGTGTAAAACAGGAACCTGATGAAAAATGTTTTTCCAAGTGGGTGGTAAAAATATTTCCCAAAATAACAAAAGGGTTAAAGTGAAGGAAAGCAAATTTCTAGGAAACAGTGTGATCTCAAGGGGCTGTGAAATCTTCAGTATCCAGGCTACAACTTTCTTATTCTAACCACAGAATCTGATTAATAGGATTGTACCTATATATTAATGTGGGACAAGCCAGAGAGAACAGCAAGTTATTTTTCTTAGAATTAAGATAATTTGCATCTAGAAACCAATTAGAGAAAAAATGAATTTCACAAGTTTTTCTCCAGACAAATGGTATTTTTTAGTACAACTTGGGCACTGCATCCACTATGTTCACTGTTAAAACAAACATCGCTGGTGCCTACGTGACTTCTGTGGTGTATACAAAATACAGACCACACCAGTGTATACACAGCCTTCTGTCTCCCTTCTAGAACCTGGTAAAAGGACCCACAAGTCAGTAATAAAACAATGACATTTCTTGACATGGATTCCTAATAGTGAAACTGAATTCTATGTGCTGGAAGCTATCTTGCCAAATGGGGAGGAAGAACAACGGCAAAATCCTATTCCTTATTTCCCCCCCCAAAATCCCATCATCAATTAGGGAGGAGGAAAAATAGATTCCTTGCCCATCTGTACCATTATAATAGGAATGTCTTGAGTATAACCGTGATCCCCAATATAGTCACAGTCACAGCTACAGAAGGAAGTGATACGGCCAGGACCACTCTTTTCTGAGCCTTCAAAGAAAGAGCTGGCATGAGGAGCAATGTGTTTTCCATCTGATAGGTCAGTGAGGACAAATTAAGATCATTTGGGAAATCCCGAGAAGTTCATTGCATCGAGGATTTGAGTAAATATCCCAAATCAATTTATAGTAAACAAAAAGGCATAGAATGTGTCGCTTCAAACCTCTGCTTTTCCTCTGAGTAAAGAGGTCGGGCCCATGCTAGCTATAACAGAGTCAAGTTTATATGGAGAATAAAAGAAGATAAAACTGTTGGAACAAATACAAGGGGGCCTGGAGAAAGAAGGCAGAATGTTCTCAATTCTGAGAACAAATAAGTTACTACTGGTCACAAAAAAATTCTTCCTTTAAGACAAACTCATGGGGAAATACCCTTTCCTTAGAAAGAAAACTATGCTGGTCAGAAAGAAGTCCCAAAGTGAGCTCTAGGGGAGCCACAAAGCACACAAAGAAAAGTTACTCTTCTGATAAGATCCCTTTCTTTGTAAGCTCTCTTTGAGGGCAGACTTTGGAGTGAGGCTCTAACTAATCCCCTGAGACAGAGTATAAATGGAAAGTTATTTACCCAAATGAGTCAGAGTCCCTTATAAGCAACCCCTTCTCACAGAAGGAAGGATAGAATCAAAGTGAACTATTTGATCAATGTGAAGAAAAAATTCTGAGTTATCAAAAGTCTAATATTAACTCCCAAAACCTGACAACAAAATAATTAGATCATTACTGAGAGTTATTAGCAATAAGGAATTTTATTTCCCTCCAAGTGAAGCCAGTTTGATAATTTTTACCTAAAGCTACCACCTGCCTGTCCTGGGCCATGGGGCTCCTGCTGTAGGATGGACAGACCCTCCCAAGAAATCAGGGCAACAACATCAGTGGTGTGTGAAAGTGACCTATTGCCTCCAACCCTGGAATACACAGGTCAAACTGAAGCTTTCCAAAAACCAGTTTCTGAGCACAATCATGAAGCAAGGTATGTCTTAGGTGTTGTTGGAGCAACTATCATTTTTGACATTAAAAAAAAAAAAACCAAACCCATTCCCTTAGTATTTGGAAGAAAAATGTCAAACTGTTCCTCAAATGAGCAGTTCTACCTAACTCAGCACGGCGAGGTCACTCCTGAGCAGGACAAAAGCCAAACCCCAATCCTGGACAATTTCAAATGGGTTCATGGGCAGCAGATTCCACAACTGACACCAAAACAACAAAACATTAACTCTGGTCTAAAACCAGAAATATATTCCACTGAATATAAAAACACCAGCCAATGAACAGACAATAGTCCTCTATAAAACTGGGTCTGAGTCTCTACAAGCCGAGTGCCTGACATTACTTACTCACACTGAGACTCTTTTGGGATTGAGTTCAAAAACACATCAACTGCCTTGTAAAGGATTTACTTTTAAAATCATCCTCTCCCCTTTTAGAGCTGCCTACTTGAGAGGGGTTGAACATGAAAAAAAAATACTTTCTAGAGCAAGCTGGTTAGTTCAATTTGACAAGAAAAGCATTCTTTCTAAGGAAATGTTATCAAGCTGGTACATATGAAACAATAAGCATTTTCTCGAAAACTATTTACTGCCTTTTTTCTTATCACTTTTTATATATTTTAAATGTGATCTTTAAGATACCAAAATACCGCGGTTGCCCCTCATAAAGAATAATTAACTGTTGGACATGCTTCAGTGGCTCTGGCAAGAACATTTGCCACAGAGGCCCTATCTTCTAAAATGCTTGTGTCAAGAGAAACTTAAATGAGGTTATCATGAATCCCCAAAAAGAATACACACCAGGGAGAAAGGAGCTCTCTTTGTGAGCCCCATGCACTGGCAGGAAAAATGGATGAAAAGCTCTTGGTCTGGTCATCAGCAAAGACACAGGTTTATGCAGTGACATAAGCCAGCCAGACCCCTCGATAAAGAAAGATCACTGTTGTGATGAAAAGGACAAAGAGTAAAATAAACAGGCCGATGACAAGAGTCCTATGCCAGACAACAATGACTGTGAAAGTTGTGAACAAGAACAGAACGGCACACGTATGGCACATGTTCACTCTAAGAAGAGAAACGGAATCTCACCTTTGCATCCTCAATTTCAAAATTTCAGAAGCATATTTTATTTGAAAAAAATTGGAAGAAGTTAGCTTCTTTGAAAAGAACATACATTTGGTTTTTCTTTCAAAGAAAGAAAATCATTTTACAGTCTAAAGATCTTGACTGAGTTTCAAAAGTACAAAAAGAAGGAACTTGGTTTTTAAAAATGTTTCCCCCCCAAAAAAAGGATAGAGAAAAAGGAAGAAAATAAGAAGAGGGTAGAACAGAAAAACAGAGGAGTGGGAGGGAAGGAGAGACCAGAGCCCCCTCCCCGTCTTCACTGGCTGGGCTGGGGGGTGGGGGTAGGGTCGGGTGGGGGGGGGGTGTCAGTGGGAGCAGGGCTAGTCTGCTCCTATCAGTCTGGGGTGGGGGAGCCATGAGTAAATACCCTGTTGTGCTGAGCAATAAGCAGAAGGAAACAAATCACGTTTAAATAGTAGATGCCAATGAACACAAACACAAAGCACTTCAACAGATGTCTCGTGCAACCAGCGTAGAAATCAAATGTCATTTCTGGGTGATCTGTGTAAGAAAACAACATACATGTCCATTAAAAAACCGCACCACGTACCTGGCAGAGAATGGATGAAGGCCCACACTTCATCGACCGTCCACATCGATGGCTCTGTTTGCGCCGCCGGGAGCAAGTCGCCGCTGTCTGGCATCTTCCGAAGTCGGCCCTCCCGGAGCTCCCGCTCTCGCTCCCTTTCACTCTGCCTTCGCAGACGAGTGATCATAGCAGTTGGCACAGGCTCTTCGTGAGGAGCCAAACCTTCTTCTGCAGATGGATAAGTAATTGGAAGCTGGAAAATGCAGTACAAGTAAAATACAGCATTGTACTTTCCTTGCGTGTCTGAAAAGGGTACTGTAGAAGGAAGTAAATTTTCTACAGACCTGCCTAGGAAAATGTTCTCGTGCTGCCCCATCAGGGCCACTTGGACGCCGGCCGCTATGCACGAGGCTCTGATTATCAGGCTTCCGATTCCAACGACTAAGTGCAAACTTCTTGGAACAGCTAACGTTGTACCTAAGAAACCCAATCAAGCAAAGTAGATTCAATATTCAAAATAAGAGCAGGTGTTTTGTTGCCAAATACTGTTTGGAAATTACGTAGATGTTATTACTAAATATACTTTCAATAAATACTGAGATCTCACTGTAAATGACCTTGCCATTTAACAAACTTGCCTGTGCTCTTGGTAAAATCAGGACACCCATCACTCTACTACATAAAGCTTTTAACAACAAAGTAATCTTGTTTTCTCTAACACCATTAAAACAAAATTCCTACTGTGTATCTTATGGTTTAACTGATTTTAATTGTGTTTTCCTCTGCTAGAAATTGCAAAAAGGTTTGGGGAGAAGATTAAGATAATTATTATGAGATATAATTTTCTTTAAAATGTTAAATAATTGGAGCAGAAAGATACAAAATAAATCTTAAGAAACTTTTCAGGGGTGGCTAGGTGGTGCAGTGAATAGAGCACCGGCCCTGGAGTCAGGAGGACCTGAGTTCAAATCCGGCCTCATACACTTAACACAAAAACTAGCCGTGTGACCTTGGGCAAGTCACTTAACCCCAACTGCCCTCCAAAAAGAAAAAATTAAAAATTAAAAACATTTTTAAAAAAAGAAACTTTTCAAACTATGACTGAAATTGGGAAGTGAAAATGTAAACTAAAGTCCTCCAAACTGTAAGTGCTTCATCACTGCCTATTCCAAGGCAAGTGCAATGAATTTCTGAAAAAAGGAAAGAGAAATAATTTTTTTTAATGACAAAGTATATTTTTCAGCCATAGACGGAATTAAAATAGTTTCAATTACATTTTACCAAAAGATATATAAACATATAGAAGATATTAGAATCATGAAAATTTTGAAGGTCCCTAGATATTTTGGGTTTGTTTTCCAGTACAAGGAGACAAAAGCAGCATCTCTAGGAGGGACCAGTGGTAGCAGAATCAGTCTGAGCAGAGCTACGCAAGTGCCCTCCCCCTCCAAATCCATCAAGTTCTTCCCAGTGTTTGCACACATAAACAATCCCTTTTTTTTTTAAAGGGGGAAAAGAGCTTAAAGAAGGAATGTGATGTGAAGAAAGGAAGAGAGAAATGTTAAATCTCAATTCCAATTAAAATGGCCAGTGATTAATGATTAATGCATTCCTTATAGTGTTCTTTAATACACAGAAGTAAAAAGTCTCATAATCATTAGAAGTCACTAAGGATTTCATCATCATCATCATAGGCAAAAATAATTTTCCTCATTGATGATGTGGGGTTTTTTTTGCTTTTTGAAGGGCAATTAGGGTTAAATGATTTACCCAAGGTCACACAGTTAGAGAGAGGTGTGTGTGTGTGAAGTGTCTGAGGCTGGATTTGAACTCAGGTCCTCCTGACTCCAGGGCCGGTGTTCTATTCATTGCACCACCAGCTGCCCCATCTCATTGATGTTTTTGAGTGAGAAGAATACCAAAAACAAAAAGTACTTAATAATGGAAATAAACAAAACATGCATTTTTCCCCAAAGGAAAACTATGCCAAAGGCCTGGTACTTTGATTATAAATCTGTCCATCCCTGAATATTTATAAATCACTTGTTAATTCTACTCATCTCTGGAAAGACCATTATAAAATATTCTAATTTCTATCATATGTATCCAAAGATGGTTACCTTTCCCATAAGGGATAGAGAGAAAAGAGGAGGGAAAACCCAACCTCCCTGCTTTATTAGCCACCTGTGATTTTATTTTTTTGCTTTTTTTTGGAGGGGGGAATGCAGGGCAGTTGGGGTTAAGTGACTTGCCCAAGGTCATACAGTTAGTAAGTGTTAGGTGTCTGAGGCCAAATTTGAACTCAGGTCCTCCTGACTCCAGGGCCAGTGCCTTATTAACTGCACCACCTACCCAAACCCGCCACTTGTGATTTTAGCCCAAGGAAAAAGTCTCTTAAGTCTCTACAAAAAACAATGAGACCTAAGCAAAAGAAACTACGCTGCCCTTTAATTTATACTAGACAACATTTCCCCTCAGTGCTTTGCCAGAACAAGGAACAACAATGGCTCTGCAGTCTTGGGGAGGAAGGGCAAATAACCTGTACCTCAAATATCATTTATAAAAAAAGTATAAAAAGAAACATTATATAGTTCTAGCTTAACCTTATTTTTCCAATATTTGTTGTAGCCCCTGTGCCAGAGCCATTGAATGTTTGCTCCATAGATTTTTTTGTAAATGATAAGTCTATTAGGTGCGGCTGCTGGAGCAGCCTCCTTGTACCTCCTTATATCAGGAAGGAGTCAGAGGATCTGTCTTGTTTACAATAATAACTCCATCAATTTTCAGGCCCTCCAGTATTATTAAGTTAAAGGTAATTTTAGGTAGTCCTTGTTGAAAAACTCTGGTTTCACCTATGTATAAATCTTTGAAGGCATTGGCATTTAATAATGAATAGGTAAATAGAGTTATATTTCATTACTGGAGGGGAGGGTTCCAGAATAATTCCAGAATAATTTTTCAAAATGCCAAGAAACGTAAGGCATTGACTATATAATTTATCTAGGGTAGTTCCTGTTTAAGTATTTCACTTTGTATTAGATCGCTAAAGTTGTGTTTCACCAAATTTAAATCTGAAATAATGAAAGCAAGTTAATACTGATCATGTTGCATGTTTAGAAGGTTTAGATTAAAGTATTTAAATTTTAAAATGTTCCGTGAATAAGATCAGTTTTCAAATGATCTAAAGCTATTTTTTTCCCACATTTCTGGTTGTTGTTTTAAGTTCTGATGTTCCTAATTTGAAGATACCACAAAAATAAGAAAGACATTTTGATCTTAGTAAGATTAATTTCAGAATGTCGTTTTTAAATGGGGGAATAAAGCGGGTCTCCTGCCAATATTGGAAAAATAAAGTTAAGCCAGGTTTCACTTCTGTGTCTCATTGGACTTCATAAACATTATCTGGATTACAGGAATTGGGGAGGCTGGGGTAGAAGAGACTGTCAATCACCCTTCAGCATCATGGCAGAACATAGGCCTGTTAGGTACTAAATTTATCACCAAATTCTGGTAATAAAGCATTTCAGCTGCTGCTACTCCAAAAGAAGTTATACTCAATATTACTGCTGTGAATATGGCATTTCTAAGTAGCAAATCTGATATCTGAATATTGAAAGGAGCTCCAGAAAGTGTCTGAATTATGATTATCCCTCTACACTCTCCTACTCTACTCTTGCATCATTATACGTAAGTTTAGTTAAGAACCCAGTATTTCTGTGGATTTTTATTTTATATTTCAGTAAATATTAAGACAAAAACATACCTTTTGGCACAGGACATTGTGCAGAATCGTTTTGAACGTAGGAATTCATTCGCATATCCCATCTTCCCACAAAATTCACACTTGAGCAACTCACTGTCCATTTCCTCTAATCCCTCTAAAAAAAAAAAAAAAAAGAACAATTCCAAATACGTCCCTGTGTTTGGTGAGACTTCGAGGGTAGAGCAGGCTGCCTCGACTGTAGCTCAACAGCCCTCGAACTTCTCAGTCCACAACCCCCTTGGTAGGATGAATGGCTCTGTAAACCAACCATGCCAACGCAGAGGAGTCTGTCTCCATAAGTAATCTTGACATTTTTCAATGTAATGTTCATTTACATGAAGTCAATGTAAGATTTTTTTTTAACATGCATTTTTGTATAACTTGCATTTTAGAGTTAGCCCACAGACCATCCTATCTGGAAGACACTTAAGGATCACCACTATGACCACTCTTAGAGAAGCACTCATCAAGAGTATACACAGCTGTATTTACTTAGATATCTCAAGTAGAAAAATAAAAGATATTAACAAAAAGTCATAAGGCAACCGTAACTTTGCTTTAATCCAGACTCTCTTCTCCACAAAACAAATCCAATGATCTCCTCCTTCAAGACCTCACACAAGAGTCCTCTTCTCCAAGAAGCCCAAGCCCATCAGGAGCATTGTGTCCCAGCTGACAACTATCCACACGACTGACGTTCACTCAGAGAGCTCTTCAAACTTTCCTTTACACAGCATTTTACTAAGTGTTTTACATGCATTATCCCATTTGAGCTTCAGAACCACTCAATTAAGGCAGTATCTGAACCAGAGTTTCCCACCTCCTGGCACTATCTCCCTCATAAGGGAAGAAACCATTTTCCAGTTCTGGCTTTGTATGAGCAGGTAATAAATAACACGCCGCACTACACATACAGTAGGTACTTAATAAATGCTTGATAAACAGAATTGAAATCTGTAGTTTTTTTTATGTGCTACTTGCCTTAATCGGATGAATGAGACTCTTTTGTGTATTCTACAATGTATTTAATGCTATGGCAGGAACACATTTAGGCATTCAGTGGGCACTGTTTAGTAAACTGGTCAATCACATAATGTCAGTTTAAAACGTTTTCCTCTTTTCTTGAACGTTGCTATTTATAACCCACACAAATCCGCAGTACAATGATTCCTCTGGCTAATGGGTTTTCTATTGTCAATGCCCAATGGGCTCTTTCTGTGTGGTCCATTTTAACAAAGCTTAGTATAAAGACAAAGTCTCATGCAGCTATTTTAAGATGTTATTAGGAAGCCTGAAATGTAGAGCTAGGGATGATATGTACTCATTAAGAAGCTTGCCAGGCACTTACATCATGGCATCACTGGTGAGACAGATGGTAAAATATTAATGCAAGTGAAAGATCGCAAGAATGGCTCGAAGATTATTGTGCAACAACATGCGGTTCCAAGAAACACTTTATTATGGATGAACAAACCAAAAGAAAACTAGACTAAAAAGTTTTTTAAGGTACATTTGAAACTTATTGGTCTAACACTAATGAGAAAATGATCTTTCTTGAATTATTAAATCTAGGAAAGCTCTGCCCAGGACTCCAGAGGGTCAGCAGTCCAGACCAGATCTTGGTCCTTAGTCCTGCTCCCAGGTGACCAGGCTGGGTAGGCCTCAGGGCTTCCCCCTCAGCTGGGATGATGAGAGCCATCTCTGACACTTGTACCTGAAAGCCAACCTTCACTGTAAACCTCTCAGCCACAACCACCACTGACCTAGGGTAACGATCAGGGCAAATGAATTTTCTCTAACCTTCCCTGTAACCAAGCGGATGCTATTAAAGGCTCTTCATTCCCAGAGTATTGGTCCACCATAGCATCACTACACAGACAACAGTTTAGAACAGTTTAGAATAGAAATTATGATTGCCAAACTCTAACAAAAAAAGAATGGGGAGGAGGGAGTTGAGGAGGGACATTTTAAAAATAACATCCTTCAAATTACCTTAAGCGTCAACAGGAAAAGATAATTCATTTTACAGCTCATAATGGTTAACTAGCAATACTGGGTAAAGTAAATTTAAAAAATTTAAACTTCAAAAATACAAGAGCAGCTAGGTGGCACAGTGAATAGAGCACTGGCCCTGGAGTCAGGAGGACCTAAGTTCAAATCCGGCCTCAGACACTTAACACTTACTAGCCATGTGACCTTGGGCAAATTACTTAACCCCAATTGCCCTGCCCTCCAAAAAAGGCGAACAAAACAAAACAAAAAAATACAAGACACGTTATAACATCAACAAGTCAGACCACTGAAGGAGCCTGCTGCCCACAGGAAATACCACAATGCTGAGAGAGAGGATACAAGAGGCATTTTGTAACAAAGACGAGGAAAGAAGGATGAGAGTCTGAACAGAGACATGTATCCCATGCCCCCTTCACATGCCCAGTTAAAACCAAGATCAAAACCTAAGACAGGACCAGCAGACATGCCTACCAAGAACTGTTTTTGACAGCTGAGTGAACCAGAGATTTCATCAGTGAGGGGACTCCCTTACCTTACATAGATCATAAGCCTCTATACCTGATCCAATATTATTTTTGCCCACATTTCCTAATAAATCCTCCATAATGTTCTACTTGACATGCTAAAGCCCTTCCTCCTTCTTATCACAGAGTACGGCAACCGCTCGGGCTGCCCATCTCCCTTCCACCGTGGTACTGTCCTACCACCAGACACATGGATCCTGAATGCCAAGGCAATGTGGAAAAACAGTTAGAAAACTTGTTTTGAAATTGGAGACCGTATATCAGAGAGCCAAGTGAGTCCTGGCTCCGCTGCTTTCCAGCTGCGTGACCCTGGGCAAGTCGCTTAACCTGCTGCTGGGCCTTCGTCTGTTCACCCACAAAGTGAGGCATCTGGACTAAGGAGCCTCTAAGGCCCCTCCAGATCTAAGGCTAAGAAGCTCTATTTTAACCTTCAACACTTGAGGCTATACTAGTGACCTGCTATGGATACTGAGCAGTTCAGTGCTTTGGAGATCATGGCCCTCACTATAGCACCCCCAAGAGACAGGCTTCTGAGGGAACGAGTGCTTGGGAATCCCTGACAACACTGTGCTGTCCTACAGTCTTTCATTCCAATCTCCTCTTGCTCCTCCCCCCACTTCCCTATGGACACAGACACAGTTCATGGCCCACCAGCAGGACCTCTCCAAAATATACTAATGAAGGCTGAACTCAGCAGGCTGGCCCTTCTCAGGTGCACAGCATCCAGGCCATGCACGTTATCTGCTCTGTTCCAGGATTACAGCGGATTTCACCAAAGCTCTGTCCTACGTCAGAGGCTGAATGTCAGTAATATAGTAAGTCAGCAAGGTGTAGCTGAGCAGCAGAACTTCAGGTCCATGCCTTGTGACCACAGACCACTCAGCCTGCCCTCTCTCACAAGCTGCTGTGATGAAAGCCCTCTGAGCCTCAGAGCCACAAATTAACAGGGACTTCTATTATCGTCTTTTAATAAAAGCACCGGGAGAACCTCATTAATAACACAGTGGATGACTCTCCTTTTTGGATATTGGGCAGTACTCGCATCGTAGTAGCCGACATACCAGTGTTCATGTGGTATTTTTTTTCTTTCTGAGAAAGAACAGCAAAACAAAGATCTGAAGCCCGGCTCAGACAAGTTGTCAGGCACACATACTGTACGTCAAAATCATCGAGGCCACATTAAGATGCATCTTCAGAGACAAATCTGTTCAGCAGTCTGAGCACTGGCATCTTGTCAAGCGTGCTAGGTGGTTCACCAAAGGTGTTTGCCAATGAGATAGAAGATACCTCACACAGAACTGGGAGGATCTGGCTGAAGAAAAGCCCTGCGCTAATCTAGGAAGAAGAGCCTTTGCACCAAAGGAAACTCAAGAAGAGAGGCAATGTTGCTGTTTTCTTGGGTAGTGGGAGCCACGGTCACAGCATCACAGATCTAAAGCTGGAAAGGGCCTTAGAGACCACACAGATGGGGAAGGGAAGGGGGAGGGAAAAGCACTCTAACACAAAAAAAACGATCCATGGCTTAATTTCTCTTCTAAAGGTAAGGAGAAGAGGTAATTTCTAAAATCCTTTTTCTAGCACCTGAATGGTACAGACCAATCTAATGCGCTATTTGCTAAGAAAAACTAAAATGACCCCAGAGGCCTAAGCTCTGCCCCACTGTAGATAAGGAGTTCCCCAATCATTTGGTGATAAGTATTTTTCACTTTTTTTCATTTCTCTCAAGTGACAAAGTTATGTGATACACATGGAGTAGGATCATAGGAAAAAAAAAACTGATCACTATTTATAAAACTGACTTGGAATTGACTTATAAGGCAGGTATATTTCTAAGTCAATATTTCTCCATAATCAGCTTGCTCATGTTTGAACATTTCTACCCATACTTTATGCATCCCATAAGGGGTTCTTCCTTCTTAGGGACACTCCTGCACATCCACCACAATCCTGTATTTGCCATAAATTACTTCATAAATACACTGAGCAAAAATAATAATAAAAAAGCCAATAATTTCCACATTTTTCCTACTTGTGCACAAAGGAGAGCACATCGGAAACAATGCAGCAGGAAAATGTTTGTGTAGATACAGTAGTTACTACAGGCACATAAAAGACACAGAAAGTATGTGGAATCTTAAACTGTTTCAGCACATTTATTTTTCCTATTTTTAATTCAAAATAAAAACTTCCTTAGCTAAAGTGTTACGCTTGACCCAAAAAGGGCATTTTAGTGATTGAAATAAAAATATCTTAAACTGGGCCCATAAGAAAAATGTACAAATCAAGGTTTCTAATAATACTATGCTAATCTTCTGGCTCGTATAGGAAACCAAACTAGCACAATATTAATAAGAAACAAAGGAACACATTTTTTCAGAGGGTGCAATGGAGGAAAATGATCACTCTTGAATGAAATGAACATTTTCAGCAGTTAGCCATTCACATACAGAGGCATAATAACAAACTGATAGTGTGGGTGAAACTGGAAAAAGTGTGCAATTTCAACCATTAAGACAAAACACCGTTTACCCCTCGTGGCACGGAAGCTGTAAGCTGTGTGTGCTCCCCAGGTGCACAGCATTTATTTAGAAGGAGACTTCTATGCACTGACGCTGAGTGACACGAACAGAACCAGGTGAACACTGCACACAGCGACAGTAAACCCATGTGACGACTGACAGACTGAGCTTTCTCAGCAACGCGAGGATCTGAGACAATTTCAGCAGACTCCCAAGGGAGTGAAAGAACTCTGGAGTCTGAATGCAGAGGGAAGCGGACGGACTTGTTGCTCTCCTTTTTGTTGTTGTTGTTTTGTTTTGTTTCTTCTTTCTTGTGGTTCCTCCCATTAGTTTTACTTCTTTGCATCATGACTAATGTGAAAATGTTTAATATGAATGTGTAATTAGAGCCTATATCAGATTGTATGACAGTGGGGAGGTGCAGAGGAACAGGAAGGAGAGAATATTTGAAATTCAAAATCTTAGGGAAGTGAATGTTGAAAATTAAAAATAAATTTTTAAAAAGGGACACTAGTATCCCAGAAATTCTAAAACAACCCAAGGAAAGCCCTCCATTGAGGATCTATGGGAGCACATGGGCAGAAGGAAGAAGGAAGGAGCACGTTCATGTACATTGATGAATCGAGCGCTCCCACCAAAGAAAGCAGATTCTTCAAAGCAACAACACAGAGAGCAAAGTAAAAATCTGAGCTAGAATGGACAAGTGTCAAATCCCAAACATCAAAGGTCAAAAGGAAGAAAGCCCACATAAGACCCACTGGAAACACAAGCTACAAACCTTCAGCAGCCATGTCTTCCATTTCGGTGTCCGACGAATTGTCGGCATGCTTTGTGTTGTTCTGGAGCTCTGCCTGGACACACATGCCACCTGTGACCGGGCTATCCAAAAGGGGCCTTTTTTTCACAGGCTGTTCTACTAGCAAAGATGAACGACTTACCTAACATGTGGGAGAAAACAGACGTGAGATATCTTTTGCTCAAATAAATAATTTCCCCAAATTTTGAATTATGTGAGAAAATTTATTTAACTGTTCCTACCCTTTGATCCAGAGATCCCACCACTACCTTTACACCCTGAGAAGGTTAAGGACAGAACAAAAAGGTCCAATAGGTATGAAAATATTTATAGCACAAGTATCTGTAACAGCAAAATGACAGAAACAGTAGAGCATGCTCACAAAGTGGGTAACGGCAGAACAAATGGTGGTGCATGGATGGACGGGAAAACTACTATGCTGAAGAAGGACAAATATGGATTATGAGAAACATGGGAAGATCTGTACGAGCTGATAAAGAGTAAAGAAAACAGAGCTAAAAGGACAGTATATAGAACACTGCTACAACACTACAAACAAGGAGGCACGGCAGAGGTCGAGTCAGACTCTGCGCTCAGCTAAGGGTGGGCTCCATGCTCATGCACAGGCTCGAGGCCCCCTCCTTTCATTATGATGAGACTCTGTGCTCTCCTCAGAGAGGAAAGGAGGCTAGGGGATGTGTGGGGGCAGACACACACTCCAGCAAAACACAGATGCATCCGTTGTTTAATGTCCAGAAATTGGTTTGTAGTTTTATAATCTGTTATAACCAGACTGAAGTATTCCTGATAACATTTCTTGGGAAGATGGGTCAAGTGGAAGTTCTGTCAGGGTCCCTAGTAACATTAAATGATTGCTCCAATGTATCAAGTTAAATGATCACCTGTCTTGCTTGATTTGCTCTGAAGAGAATTTGAGGATTTTCTTGGATAATCTCATCAAAATGTCAAGACTTGGATTTACAATTCTGCACTTCCTAACATTCCAATTTAGCACTCTTTACCAAGCAGCATATGCAAAGAAAGTCTCTTAATCTTGAAGCACAACATGGGAATAAAAAGGTAGCAATTATTCTAATGTGTAGTATTTATTTCAGAACTTTAAAAATGATTCAGTTAGTAAAATCTTTCTTCAATCATATTTTAATTATTTTTACCTAATCTTTTAATAAAATAATTCTTATAAAACTTAACAATTTACTACTTTATGAACAAAATATGCATAAAACTATTTACAACGAAACTGATTAACCATTGATTTCAACGGATTCTTTTTTCTATTATAATCTTTCACAAGAGAGAAATGACTAGAGAACAAGCTAAAAGAGATTTAGGCTAGAGGAGAGCCCACCAAAATTCCCAGAAACTTGGGGGTGGCTAGGTAGCACAGTGAATAGAGCACTGACCCTGAAGTCAGGAGGACGTGAGTTCAAATCCGGCCTCAGACACTTGACACAAAAAACTAGCCGTGTGACTTTGGGCAAGTCACTTAACCCCAATTGCCCTCCAAAAAGCAAAAAAAAAAAAAAAATTCCCAGAAACTATCCTGGGGTCAAACATCTATTTTTTAATCTCATTCGATATTTATCAAGTACTTTAGTAAGGTTTATTAAGCGATGGTCATCATCATATCCTGTAGTTTCAACATCAATTCTACAGTATAATGAAGAAGAGAATGCCTCTATCTTGGCTTCAAGAAGGAAGAAAAACTCCTGAGGGCTTTCAGTGTGGAGAAGCCTTGAGCTCCCACTCACCCCATCCAGGGCTGACAGGAAGCCAAGAGCATGAGCTCCTGCTGATGTTTCTGTCTCTGTTGTGAACGCTCACGATGGCTGGGGCCCTGTGACCTCTGAAAGGTCAGAAGAGTGGTCACTCTGAAGTCCAAACTTTGCCACTCTCTCCAAGGACTGAAGAGATGTAGGGGTCATGTGTTCTCAAGGTTTGGGAACATTTCTACAACTGTCCCTGCTACATCTTTCCAGTAAAGATTTCTGAGAGAAAGCTAATTGACTTGGGCAGGTTAAATCAAACTGGGACACCATAACTGGTGACTAATATTGAGGAAAACAGTCCAGAAAGGCAGCTCAACTGGGGAGAAAGACACCCCTCAGTATTCTTCAGGGGTACCCCTAGAACCGTAAGAGGGAGATGTAGCCTTGATCTAGGAAGCCAACTTGTTTGTGCTCATATAGGTTAGAAAAGTAATTCCAGTGCCTTAATATGTTATTTAAGAGACTATCTTTTATCCAATTTATATTGAAGATTCCATTCATTCACATATAAATGTCTCACTGTAACTTTTCCACTTAAAGATTTAACATACTCTTAACATTTTTTAATTAAACTTGTGAAAAAATTATAATGGCTGAATTCAGAGGAAAATTACTCTCATGTTAAATTTACTTATAGATCATTAAGCTAAGGGAAATGGATGAAAAGTTCTTAAAAGAACTCTGCGTTAACTTTAAAGTAACAAGACTGTACTCTGTAACTTGATTACTAAACTATCAAATTGCCAATATTTCAAAATGAACAAAACATAAGAAAGAAAAAGAAAACTGGTTTTAGAGGAAGGAAAAGAAAAATAATGAAGCATAGAATAATGACATACACTACAAAATCCTCAATTGCCAAAAGACCCAAATGTGTCTACATTAAAAAAAAACTGAATTAACATCTTGTAAATTTTCAACAAAAGTTCAGATAAAAAGGATTTTCCACCTAATTATCGATTGCTTAGAAAATGAAGTTAATTAAAGCATCTAATTTTTCAAATAAGTCAATTAGTTTATTGTTTTAAATTTCTGAAAATTCGAACAAGAAGAACAAATATGAAAATGTGACTGGGCTACAGCACACATCCACTCAAAGGATGTGAAATCTGCACACTTAATCCTAGAAAGGATTTAAAGAAAACCCAACAGCCTCATACTTAAATATATTAGTTGTCATACATTTGGCAGTCTACTTAAATACATGATGTTTCTGAAAGAGTTTCTGAAGCGGCACTCCAATTAGAAGTGACTTCTGAAAGTACTAAAGGAAAAATAAAATATGACATTTAAGATACACAAGGAAACTCATAATTTACAAAAGTAACTACCAGTCCACAAAGAAATGTCAAAAGACATAAAATAGATCATTTTCAAAAGAACTGTCAATTGTCAATAATCACTTGAAAAAGCGCTCAACACCACTAATTCAGAGAATACGGAGACACTAGAATTACCCCAGCAATAACTGCCAGCATTTACACACGGCTGTCATGTTTGCAAATCACTTTACAAATGTCATCTCATTTTAGCCTCACAGCCACCTCTAGATGAAGGGGCTTCTGTTATCCCCACTTTGCAGATAGGGAAACTGAGGCAGACGAAGGTGAAGCAACTTGCTCAGGCTCACAAAGCTAGCACTAAGCGTCTGAGGCAGGGCTAAAATTCACCTATTACCCCTTTTATCTCATGCTCAGCTAACTGGCAAACAGCCTAAAGACACGCTGTGGAAAAACAAGTACAGTAACACACTGAGTAAGCTGTCAGCCGGTGTAACTTCCCGGGAAACAAAAGGTCACAAAACAAAGACCACTCAACCCAACAGCTTCAGTACTGGGGACATGAGTGATCTGTTCAGAGACTTTGTTAAAAAAAAAAAAACAACAACAAAAACCCAAACTCAGCCCCGACCCAAATGCTCTACAGAGGGAGCTGCAGCAGTAGGAGAAGGCAGCGGAGCTCGCCAGTACAGCCAAGACCAGAGTGCCAGCCAGCCAGCTGAGCCCTGACATCCATTTCTTTCAACGTAAATAGAAGCAAACCAAAAAGTATATGGATCTATTCTGTCCTTGAAGAATTCTGACCAATAGATCCAAGAGCAATAAAATCTGTTCTCAGAAATAATTAACTAAATACCAAGTGAACTGAATAGATGACTACTGTGGCTGCAGATCTTCACTAGTGAGAAGTCTGGAAGCTGGGGATTCAGTGCGGGTTCAAATCTCGCCTCTGTCCCTCCCTTTCTCTGAGCCTTGGCTCTCTCATTTGCCAAGTGAGAGTCTGGACTGCATGGCCCGTTAAGCGCCTTCTGACTCTGTATCTCTGGAAGTTTGCATCTGATGTTCTAAGTCAGGGGGCATGGACTACCAAGGGGTCCTTGGACACATCTAGCGAGGGAGGAAGTGGTCTGTGAACCTAGATGGGAAAAAAACTCGACCTTTATTTTTAGTAATCCCTAACTAAAAGTGAGCATTTCCTTTAGCTATGAATTAAAAAATAAATATATATATACACCATGATTCCAGAAAGGGCTCTAGTCCTGCCTTCCCTGGATTGCCAGGAGATTCCCTGGATTAAGCAGGAGAACTCTTCTTGGTAGAGTCAGACTTCAGCCAGTCTTAAGCCCCCGAGGCTGCTTCAGGAACCACATGACTAGCACACCGGACAAGACTTTTAAATTAGTCTTCTTTAAGAGTTTCTCTCACTGAAAGATGGGATTTTAAAAGGATAAGAATCCTGAGAAAACTACTTGTTAGATATAACTAGAAATCAAAAGCGTTCATATTTTCAGAATCACTAGTGGGTTAAACACAGGGAAGTATGAACAATTCACACAAAGGCCCTTCTCAAAGTTCCAGTGTTTAGTGTGGAAACATGTTTAACATGTTTGTACATGTATAATGTACATTCGACTGCTTGCTATCTGGGGGAAGGTGGGGGAAGGTGGAGGGGAGAGAAAAATCTGGATCTCAAAATTTTATGAAAATGAATGCTGAGTGTTTAGGAAACTACATTATTCATAATGTGAACACTCCTTAACCCTCATCTCAGGTATCCTAAGGTATAATAATAAAAAAACCAGTTCAGTTAGTTTGGGTAAGTTTCTCATTATTTCTCCCTAAAAATCAGGAAAAGTTTCATTTTCAAGATAGAGAACATTTCTGAATTT
The DNA here is from genome assembly GCA_028646575.1 of Pseudocheirus occidentalis. Lineage (NCBI taxonomy): Eukaryota > Metazoa > Chordata > Mammalia > Diprotodontia > Pseudocheiridae > Pseudocheirus > Pseudocheirus occidentalis. Next base: position 184,342,666 of record CM053600.1, on the reverse strand, counting down.
ATTTCTGTACTGGTTCAGTTTAACAAAACGACTGCATTTAACAAACATACCTTTATTGGCATAAAAAATAAATCCTACATAAATGTTTAAAAAAACTCAATTTCAGAATTCTTCTTTAAGTGCGATAATAAACAGGTTTTTAAAATCTATTAAATTATCACTAGATTTGACCTTTTCAAATACACATGACCCAAAAACATAAACTGCTCCAACACTTACGGGGAATGGCTCCAAGCCCTCTTGAATCACAAAGCCCTCAATAACGTGGGTCAAGATCTGAGGTTTCACAATAGCCTGTGGAGGCTTGTTTTCGACATTAGGAACACTGTTAGGCAGAGATGTGCTGTGGCTCCGTGTGGCAGCAGCTGGAAGCAGAAGTGGAGGTGGGGGGACGGAGGCATGGGGAGGGTCTGTTGGAGACTTAATCACTGATGCGCTGACTGATGCCACTGCAGGGAGATCCACTTGGTCTGAAAAAAAAGGAAGTCAGTTGTTTCTGTGTTTCATGGTCAGAACATCTTTAAAGACAACAGAAGGAACCAAGCACCTGTTACAACATTCAGCTGTGTTTCTGCCGCCAGTCCAGAGGGTCCTCCTCAAACAGCCTACTCTGTTAAGCTGCAGGAGACATGAAGCCTGCCCATATTGCACACACACAAGGAGCCGGCATGTGAAGGCACCTGGGAAACATTCTGTAGCTCCCCATCATGTAAAGCGCAGGAGGGAAGAGCCCAGGGGTCACCAGCAGCCCATGGGCAGCTACATCTGTTTGAGTATGAGTTTGATGTTACTGAGCTAAGAGCAGACCCTCTCAGACCCAGGAGCACTGATCTCCTCCTCCCCAGAAATACCAGTCTTTCCTCCTTGTCTCACGGATGTACAGAAGCCAGGGCATTAGATGATGAAAAAGAGAGGAGCCTGTGTGCTGACGTGGACATAGAGAGCAAGATGAGGCCTGCACGGATGCAGCATGGAGGGTCTGGGAAGAAGGCAAGCCAGCCCAAGAGACGGGCATGAAGGGAGGGGGTACCTCCAACAGGCACAGCGCCATGCAGTGTCCTCCGAACACAGCAGTTCTCAACCTTCCGGATGCCGTGACTCTTTAATACAGTTCCTCATGCTGTGGTGACCCCCAATCGTAAAATTATCTTTGTTGCTACTTCATAACTGTAATTTTGCACTGTTACAGGATGTATTTAAATTGAACACAACCCACAGGCTGAGAACCGCTGACCTAGATGATACCGGCACCTCCAACTCAAGACGCTCAAAAATCTGCTCGATTCCCCTAAACCCGGTTCCTCCTGCTGACAGGAACAGTAGTTCCCCGTACTACTCACCCAGTCTCTCAAGATCAAGACCCTGGCATCATAGCTGCTTCTATCACACCCTTCAGTACTCAAATGCGAGGAGTTACTGAGTCGAGATTCCCCCTCTGCACCATCTCAGACATCTACCCCCTCATTCAGGCCTTCACCACTGCCTACTCCGACTAAGAGATCTCCCTTCCAGGTCTCAACTCCCCACTCCCTACTCTACCCTTCATCTTGTTGTCAGAATAAATTTCCTCATACTTGCATCTGGTCATATCATCCATCTTCTTAAAGGTCTCCACTGTCCCACTACCACACTTATCAATTAAACTGCTAAGTCCCCTTCCTGACATTCAAAGCCATCTCCTGGACTAGTTTTAAGGTACTAGCCTTTAAGGTACCCTGCCTATGATTCCATGATCTTACATGATTCTGCATTATAATGATCTGTATATGTGTTACATCCTCCCTTCCAGAACACAAACTTCCTACGATACAATACTACAAGCAGTTATCAAGCACCAACTATGTGCCTAGAACTGTGCTAAGCCATAACATGCTAGGCACTGTGCCAAGAGTGAGGTACATAGGTAAGAAGACGTAAAGCCAGGCCCTGCCCTTGAGGAGCTTGAAGATGGATGGGGGAAGACAGCGCTCAGAAGGAAGCTGAAAAGGAAGGGGGCAGCAGAGGGAGGGGATCCTGACCCTGTGGGCCATTTGCTCTTTGGACTTCTCCCTGGCAAAGTGACACGTACATGGTGGGTGACTAGGGACTGCCGAACTGAAAAAGTTCAGGAATTATCTCTGGAGGCTCCCAAACCAACTAGGTAAAGGGCATGGAAAGCGTGCTAGAACACACCAACAGAAAGAACATGCTTGAATCTTCCATTTCTGAGAGTCCTGGAATGCCATAAAATCCTACTCTGCTGATCCATTCAGACAATGTAATAGGGGGAAAATAAATGTTTTCTTTCTCATCCCAATCCTTTCTTTAAGGAAGAGACAGATGTAAAATGTCTTCACCTACTGAAGCCATGGAGAAACAGAAGTTTTCTCCTTTTTCTTCTAAGGTAGAAAAAACAACAGATATTATATTTTTAAGAAAATGAATTATGTTTCTTTTTTTAAAAATGTCTTATAAAGATCTAAAATCATTTTGTATTATGTGTAACTTGGCTTGCTTATGAAATTTTTTATTTGGTGTACTAAGAAATATAGTTTCTTCAGATAATAATTACTAATTTACTAATAGGATTTACCTAAAAAAATGCTTCACTTAGGTTACAAATGACCACTGGATTTTCAGGGACCTAGCAGGAAGATTTTAAGAATAGAAGAAACCAAGAACATCATAATTAAAAAACATTAACTTTGGTTATCTGTTCTCTCACAATGTCCTTCCCAGTATTAAGCACATAAAGAAGGTTTAAGAAAAGCAACCAGAGAAGAAATAAAGAGTAAAGAGTCCCCCAAATCACTAACAACAGTTCCTGTCAATGAGGTGGCAGAAGGTCCTGTGCTTTGTACTGAGAGAACTCTCAAGCGTTACACCTTCAGATCTGTTTCTTTATATATTAAATGGGTGAGCTGGACTAGACAATTCCTAAGGTTCTTTCTAGTTCTAATTCTAGTCAATAAGTGGACAAGAACATTGATTAAATGCTTCCTGGGGAATCAGGTAAAAGCTATTCCAAAGTGGGGCAGAGTGCTTCAGGTGCAGCAGGTTCTCTCTTACTCAAGGTTTTCAAGCAGGGATTAGATGAACATTTGTTGGGGGTCTTGTCTCAAAGGGAATTCTTTGTCCGTACACAACAAACTAGCTGGGCTCACCAATCAATAAGCACTTATTAAGTACCTATTACGTGCCAGAGCTGGGAGTCCAAGACTAAGTCAGTAGCTGACTTCAAGGAGCTTTCGTTCAATTCAATGAACACTGAAGTACCCCCTACATGCCATGCGCTATATTAAGTACCAGGGGATACAAAAAGCAGCTATGATTCTTGCCCTCGGTGAGCTGCATACACACAGACACAGAGAGACACACAGATAGACACAGAGAGACACACAGACACACACACACAGACACACACACCAAACAAGCTACACACAGGAGAAACAGGAAATACTTAGCAGAGGGAAAGCCCTGGCATTAAGGGGTTAGGGAAGGCTTTCTGTAGAGGGCAGGATTTTAGGTGGGACTGAAAGGAAACCAGGAAGGTGAGGAGTCAGAGCAGAGTGGGGAGAGGGGTCCAGGCACGGCAGACAGCCAGGGGAAATGCCCAGAGTCCAGAAATGGAGTGTCTTATTTGTGGAACAGCGAGGAGGCTGGCTGTCAATAACCAAACACAACGTGTAGGGAAGTGAGATGTGAGAACACTAGAAAGGCAGTAGAAGGCGAGCTTATGAAGGGCTCCGAATGCCAAAGAGAATATTTTATCTTTGTTCCTGGAGGTAACAGGAAGCCGCTGGAGTTTGCTGAGCGAGAACAGGTGACATGATCAGACCTATCTTTTAGTGGCTGAATAGAGGGTGGACTGGAGTGGGGAGAGACGTGAAGCAGGCAGACCCCCAATCCCCCAACCTTCACTGCAGCCACTGCAACTGCCCAGGTGAGAGGTGATGAAGACACCAGGGCAGGGGCAGTGTCAAAGGAGGGAGATGTTGCAGAGGTGAACGCAACACGTGTTTGCAACGGCTTGGACACTGACGTTGGGAGACAGTGAGGAACGCAGGATGGCTCCTCGGTTAAGAGCCTGAGGGACTGGCAAATCACATTTTGGACACACTGAGTTTAAGGCGTCTACTGGACATCCAATGTGAGATGTGTGAAAGGCAATGAGAGATGCAAGACAGGAGTCTGGCAGAATTTGGGGCAGGAAAGGTAAATCTGAGCAGAGATAGTCATTATGAAGTAGTAACAGAGGGAGAAGAGAGAGGGCTCAGGACAGAGTCCTGGAGGATGCTAAGTCCGGAGGGTAAGATCTAGAAGAGGTTCCAGAAAAGGAGACAGAGAAGGAATCTGGTAGGAGAAAAACCAGGAGAAAGTGATGTCCTGAGACTCAGAGAGAGGAGAGTGATCGACAGTGTCAAAAGGCTGCAGAGAGGAGGACTAAGAAAAGGCTACTGGATCTGGCACTGCTCAAGGTCACTGGTAACTCTGGACAGCACAAGGGGCTAAGAAGAGAATAAAGTCCTCCAATAATAACATGGCTCCTCCAAAGACGGCCCTGCACCTCCCCCTCTGTGGTACCAGGCAGGTGGCCAAAGTAAGAAAGGAGGAAAACTACCCTGAGTGAATGTCAACAGCAAAAGATTCCCCACTATCCCTTGGGAACACTTGCACATGACCCCAGGCCATCCATGGCCCTCGGTCTTCTTTGTTCTGTTTCTATGTTAACACCTAACCTAGCCTGGGGCTGGTGCAGAAATCCATCATGCCACCGTGTATTCTTGCCACCAAGGACTGGGTCTTGTAAGTAAACTCCCTTAAAAAACCCGAACCAATCCTAATTAACCTACTATACTCCCAGGCTGTCATGGGCCCCTCTTTGGCACCTCAGTACTGTCTCGGAGGGGATATTTCTCTATGACTGGCACCTCGGGCAAAACAGATCAGCCCCCTTACAACTGGCATGGCTGGCAGAATAGTCTGACCCCTACACATCTTGTGTCCTTACTTCTGGGCATCTGGACTGCCTGCACACCTCCCTCACCTCACAGAAGCCACCCCTTCCACAATTTGAACACCTGTCTCTACCCAATGCCTTTCCTGACTAGATCTCTTCTATTTGTTTGCATTAATTCTGTAAACATTCAGTCTGTACTTACCTAGGCCCCCCCCTACCCTGCAACATAAGCATCTGAGAGCTGGGACTGTTTCCTTCTGGGGGAATCTTTGTACCTCCAGCACTAGTATGGAGGCTGACACATGGAAGGTGGTTAATAAACACTAGTTCACCCATGACGATAAAGTGCAGATGAGCAGAACCACACCGCGCAGCAGCATCTGACCGCATAAGCCTCCCCACCTCCCCTAAAATCTACCACCTTGACCAAGAGAGTAAAGTAAATGTGGCTCTGCAGCCTGTGAAGATGCGACTGGCCCCACAGCACCAAGGCCATCTCTGATGTCATTCCAAGTGACTTTCCCCTCTACTGCTGGGGGTCACTGAACTCACTACTTGAGACACAGATGTGCCCTCAAAGCTTCTCCCTGAAACTCCCACCCGGATCTGGCTCTGCTTTCAGGGGCCATGAAATCAGCCCAATCTCTCCTTAACAGCTAAGCAACTTCAGAAATGGTGCCACTTGGTCCTCTCTTCTCGTTCCACCATATTCTATGGGGTTCAGCCCCCAACTGCACAAGAAGACTGCCTTCCTTAGCTATCCAATGGAAAGGCCAGAATCAGCAGTCTCCAAAGTCCCTGCCAATTCTCACTCTAGTCTCCCATGAGCCTTCTCCTGCTACACCCCATGCCGCTACTGGTTCTGTCCCACACAGGGGAGCTTTGGTGCTACTCTTCAGTCTTTTTCAACCATGCCCCACTCTTTGAATTGCCATTTGGAGTTTTCTTGGCAGAGATACTGGAGTAGTTTGCCACGTCCTTCTCCAGTTCATTTTACAGACGAGGAAACTGAGGCAAACAAGGTGGAGTGACTTGGCCAGGGTCACACAGTTAATAAGTGTCTGAATCTGGATCTGAACTCAGGTCCTTCTGACTCCAGCCCTGGCACTCTATCCACTATACCACCAAGCTGCTAATTAGCTAAACAACCAAATTAAATTCTTATTTTTGAAGCATGGAACCAAGAAATTTGCTAAAGTATCTATTCTTCAGTATTAAACTTGATCCTCTACATAGTTTTACTAAATATCTTGTTACTCAATAGTTTTAAAAGGCAATTTATCATTTAGAGGGCTGGGCAAGCAGAGTAAAAACCAGAAATTATGACTCCTAATGTAAATATTCTTAAGAACATCCTTCAAGGAGTAACAAGAAGGCCGGTGTAGTTAGTCTGATCACTGAAGATATGGAAGGGAATAAAAGGTTACAAGACTGAAAATGTAGGAAGGGACCAAAGCTTTACATTGCAAAGAATCTGGAAATTACTTGGAGGTAAAAGGGACCAGACCCACACTTCAGGAAGATCCCTTTGGCAACTCAATGGAGAATGAGTTGGAGCTGGGAGAGACATGAGGCAAGAGGAACAATTAGGCAACTATTACAATAATCTAGGTGAGAAGTAATGGGAGTCTGAACTGCACTGATGGCTGTAGGAACGGAGAAAGAGAATGGACACATGAGAAGCTGACGAGGTACAAAGGACAGGGTTTGGGAGAAGCTGAGGCTGACACACAGGTGGTCAGAAGGTTTAGACGACAGAGAGAGAAGAGGGACTGTAGATCTATCTTTTTAGAGCAGAGAGCTTTCTTGAGGAATCTGGCCAAAAAGGTAAGGAAAGAGGTAGAGGTAGTGGCATGCGGTGGACCAAGTGAGGAGACATGATCCTGTTTGTAAACAGCAGGGAAGGAGCCAATTGAGAGAAACTGAAAATTAGGGAATAGGGGTTATAATGAGGGAAGCATACCAGGGAAACCTGAGTGGGAAAGGGAGGGGAGAGAAGGAAGGGGAAGGAGAATGGGATCAAAGGTACATATAAAGGGGTCAGCCTTGGCAAGAAGAGACTCTCCTACCAAAAGTGGAGGAAGACACGGAGGGTGAATATGTCTGAGTGACATGAGATGAAGAAGTGAAGAAAAGATGGAGCTCCCGGTAAACGGCCCCCTTTTTTTCTTTTTTTCTTTTTTTTTCCTTTTTTTTCTTTTTGGAGGGCAGTTGGGGTTAAGTAACTTGCCCAAGGTCACACGGCTAATTTTTTGTGTTAAGTGTCTGAGGCCGGATTTGAACTCAGGTACTCCTGACTCCAGGGCCGGTGCTCTATTCACTGCGCCACCTAGCCACCCCCCCCCCCTTTTTTTCAGTACAATCTGGGCAAGGGCCTCACAAGGGAGCCCCTCGGAGAAAGTTTTTTACACTACCTCCATTTGCTAACCTGGCTACAGAATATTCTCTAACCCTCAATGGTCCTGTTACCACTGCACCCCTTCACACAGGCATGTAATACTCAAACACAGAGCCTTCCCCACTGAAGCACCCCATCACCACTCCCCCAAGGAGTCTAAGAATGGTACCAAAACCAGAGGAACTCACAAAAAAGTACCATCAGGTACTGAAGGCACCAACCAAGCTGGCACCCTAAGGCCTTCCTCCACATCACAGATGAGCTGCAACTTGGCCAAGACCAGCTTTGTTTTCTTCCACAACAGTAAAACCTCCACTTCCCCTCCTCCCCCACTAAGTGCAGAGTGTTCTGAGAACTGTTTCCCCTCCATTCCATGCGTCAATATTCCAGGGTCTTTCCTCAAGAGTCCTTCCCACTCTCAGCTTACTTGTCCCAGGCATTTAAACTGCTGGTTATGGTTCTGATAAAGAGTAACTTGATGGGTGGGAAATTCCATCAATATGTCTTTATGATTTATTTCCAAGAATGCTATGATGGCCATGACATTGAAAATGGTCGTGGAGAACAGTCACATCAAACTAAGAACAGGAATGATGGCCCCTAATTTGTAAATGGGCTCTCTATAGGCCTCACAGACTTAGCTTTAAAACTTTAGCTGTGTTTCACTGTATTTTTATTTACTTTGTTAAGTATCCCCAGTTACATTTTAATCTGGTTTGGGCCCCACCTAGAAGAGCTGTAGACCCCATGTTTGATATGTCTTAGGGAAGCCATAAGAAATACAGACGAAGGAAACACAAAAAGGAGAGATTAATCTCGTCCTAATGAACACATGACATTTTTACAAAGAAACCGACTTGACGTTCTATCACTGTAGTGATTTCAAAGCACAGGGCAGAGCAGAAAATACACTGGCTTACAAGCCGGAAGATTTAGGTGTGAGTCCCAGGTCACCCTTTGGCTAGAAAATGAGAGGTCAGATTCCATCTCTTTTAACTCTAATGATCCACAAGTCTATATAAATGAATTCTCTCAAAACCAAGAAAATTTTATTATGGCCAACTTAAAACTGCTTTTAATAATTATGATGAGGAGGTTGGTTTACACCTCACTGAAGGTGCTATGTTGCAAGAAAACATTTTTCTCCTGATGCTGCTGCTCCTCCCTCCATTCCCTTGGAGCCTCTTTTGTGAAGCGGTGGCTGAGGAGACCCCCCCCCCCCCCAGGAAACTCCCCCAGGTTCACCATGGCCGATGAAGATTTTGGTAAAAATTATTGAACATCTGTACTCAAAGATGTTATGATTTGTGCTTCTAGTTCTATGAGTTTTTGCTGCAATTTGCAAACTAATAATTTTTAATAATTTAATAATAATCAGTTAAGACTTGCCTGAGGGGAAAAATAAAATTGTTTTGCCCATCAGAACTAATGCACACAGATATAAAACTGACAAACTTCAGAAAACTTTGTTATTCTTCTTACCTAACAAAGGATGTTCAGAAGACAAATCCTCTCCTCGGCCCACAGTTACAGCTGCTGGAGACAGAGTAGGTGGGGGAGGGGTTCTGTCCATACGGACACATTCATCTGATTCTTCAGGCATTTCTTCCTCACACACATCCTCTACTTGGTAAACCTATGGAAGGCAGAACACTCTTTTAGCCTGACTTCTAGTGCGTATTTCTATCATATAATTTTAAAGATTAACTTTGTTAAAATAAAGCTATGTAAATATAAAATGTGATTTGCTATTTTCAAAGGCTGGCTGAAAAAGACCTGTGAAAATAATCAAATGGAATTACTTGAGATACTGCACAATAATTCACTAAAAGCAGGTGGCTGGACTGATAGCCATGCTAAAATGCACTGTGGTTTCAGAAAAGATGATGGTCAAGGCAGCAGATTATTTTTCATTTTGAAAATAATTTTTTTCCTAATAAGAAGTGAAGTATTTTAGAATCCTTTAAAAAAAAAGGGGGGGGGAACCACCCTACTATTCCCACACTCAATACTCAAGACATCTAAACATGGCTACCTGGGAAAGATACACTGCCTCTGGAATCCACATTGGAAATCTAGACTGTTTCAGTAATGTTTCTACTTTTATTTAACTTGGAATATAAGTTTGTGCTTGGCACATATAAAGTGCTTAATAAATATCTGTGGACTGATGGACAGTTATTACATCTCAAAACAGAGTTTCTAGACGGGCTGTGTTTTTTTATGTCAACATAAGCTGGCTAACATGCTACGCATTATGTGGGAAAACAAAACACCTGGACTTGCAAGTAGGGGACGACTTGGAAGATGAGGCTTAAGCTAGGAACCATTCCAGCGTCTCCTCTTCCTAACGACTTTGTGAGTTAAAGCATAAACCAACAGAAGACATCTCAGAAGTTCTGAAAAGATGTCAGTGTTGACAGAAAGTCATTCATATCTGTAAAGATGCTGCTGTTCCCTTTTATTCTTTTATGTCCTCAAGGGTCCAATTAACAAAACTGATTGCATCTGTTAAGAAGAAAACAGTTGTTCTTGAAGTCATTGAGAAATGTCTAATCTATACCCTGTATCACATTTACATTTTTAAATACTTTATTACAGACACAGAAAAGAGATTTAAAGAACTAAACTACCATGTTATATTATACAAAGCTTACTCATAAGAGACAGGAATGAATCAGAATCACTGAGAACAAAAGTACAGTTTTAGATAATCTTTATTTTTAGAAAGAATTTCCATAGCTGAGAAAATTTAGTTTCTTCATTTGAAATAAAATTTTATTTTACCTGTTTAACATTGGAGCATTCTTTTTTTTTTTTTAAAGTTACAAGACATTGCCTGATTGTCTCATTTCCTTATCTGTAAAACGGGTTGGCTGAACTACATGACCCCTAGGGTTCCTTCAAGTTCTAAATTCAGTGATCTAAAGGCAATTCTCTCCCTTCTTTTATCCAGAGAACTTTTCTTAATTTGGCTTACAAAACAATATAGTGAGGTTTTCTGAATAGCATTCACTCTCCTAAACATTCTACAAATTTTTTTTATGAAACCATAAAGTCTTCAAATCACTCACATGAAAACCACAAAAAACATACAACTTACAAACATCTTCAAATCATCTTGCTAAAATGTTTTATCATGTAAAATACCAAATTAAGTGTAAAAATGTCCCAGGATGTTCCAAAGCTTAACTTAGATATACTTAGTGTGGCAGAGGTTATTAAATTTAATTTATAATAATATATTTAACTGTAACTTTGATGGATTAAAAAAACCTTCAAATAGTCAATAGTCAAGCTGACCTAAGATTGAAGATGTTTCACTTTTTGCTTTTTTTAGACAAATTAAAATAATCAAATTGATAAGATCAATTTGTATACTATAATCCAGAATTAAGATTAAAAACTCAAATTATTTTCAAATACATCTGAAATCAAAGTAGAAACATATATGATCTAATACGCTGTCTTCCAACCAAATGCTGATTCCATAAATTTAAATGTCCTTTCTATGTGAAAAACTTTCACATATCTGGTTATATACAAGCCTATATTTAGAACCCTATTTTGTGAACTGAATCAAGGATTGCATAGACCTCCAATTTCAGATTCCAAACTATGCCCTGGAGGGGATGGCTACAAGTGAGGAACAACAGAGTGTATAGAATTAACATAACAATTTAACATAAAAAAGAAAATCCTACACGAAAGGGAATAAGGCAACATGTCACTGGAGGGCAGTTCATCCACCAGTGAGTCACAAACTCAATCTATTACCACCACCACCACCAATAGCAATTAGATCAATACTAGTAGTAAAGCATTTACTAAATTTAATCTATTTTCAACTCACTAATCTTACACTTTAGTATTTATTGATTTGTTTTTTTCGTCCCATGACCATGATCTTTTTCAAACGGCTGAAACGTTCTCTTCAATCCTTTGGCATGCTATTCAGAGCAGCTGCTGAGTAGGCTTTTATTTAAGACTTACAAATGTAAAAGTTGGGTCATGCACATCTCATTTTAACACATGTTGAAAGGGAAGGAATGGAAGGAGCCAAATTGAGAAAATCCCACAGCCCAAATAACATATTCTGAATTAATCCAACAAAATGAACATTAATACTATCCCGCATTCATTACCACTAAGCTACCTGTACTTTCTTTTGAACTTCTCATGTAAAGGTAAGATAAGTTACTGGCCCATCAGAATGAAGGAGTACTAGGAATGTCACAAACATTGGGCAAGACTTCAAAAACCAAAGCCACGAAAATTGTGAGGTCCACTATTTGTGCAAAGCTTACAGAGCTATGCAAAAGAAAACACATGGTGATTTTCCTCCAAACTTAGATTTCTGTAGGCCAGTCATTTAAATGTTTCTTTTACAAAGATATTGAGGGCTGCTAATGTTCTCCAAAAAGAGGACTCTTCCCATCTGCCCTGCTAGATAAGCTAGAAATAGCTGTTTATTAAGTCTACATTGTGTACCTTCCCATCTCATCCTACCCAATGAAAAAGAAAACCTAGACTTATTTTCTAAGTAAACCCTTTCAGCAAGCATGTGGCATTTATTTTTATTAAATACTTCTTACCTTCAGAATTTTTTCATACCCTGTATGATGTAAATGTACCTCTCCAGTTAAATATTTGGAAACAATCAGAAAAGTGCATTTTTGGGGGAGGAGGTGGTAGAGGTAGTAGAAAATAAGAGAGAAATAAGGAGAGGAATAAAATAAACACATTACGGGACTCAAGGGAAACTGACAATTAAAAAGATAGTCCATGAAAATCTACAGCAACAGAACAAGTACACCAAAGAGGAGAGAAAGGCCTGTTATTTTCACGGAAAAAAATGACTAGATCATCAGAAAATGAGGCAATGGAAAAATATGAGCAACAATGGTCAGGTGGGGAATTTTTTAAAGTAAAAAACTATTAGGAATAATAATGCCAAGAGGAAAGTTTGGGTTTTTTAAATGATGTGAATTTTTTTTTCCTGTGGGTCCGTTTTTTAGAACCAATAAGGACAAATTCTTTGCCTCACCATTACTCCTGAACTGCTAAGACTTGATACTTCTATTCTGAATTTACTGCCCTGGGATTTACCATCACAAAAACAAATAATGATAAAAAGTACAAGGAAATTTTATTTTTAAATTGAAAAGACTAAAAGGATATGACAAGGGAAAATAAGACTAAATTAAAATGTATACACATTTTTGTGACGATATGTATCTTTTGGTTCATTTCTAGATTTTCTCATATTAAATTGTACTTCAATTTAAAATTTTTTAAAGTGAACAGTTGTATATAAAGGAAGGAGAGAAAATTACCAGTTACCTGCTCAAGTCGACTAAGACTGGTGCAAGTGATCCTAGTTAGTGTCTCTCACTTTTAGTCCTAGAAACCAGAAGCAGGATGTTTTCTTCTAAAGGACTCGGAGTCTGCAACATCTTTGTTTTCTGACGGATGTTTTTAAGTTTCCAGAAAAAATGATCTTTTTACAAAATTTAGGGGCAGCTAGGTAGTGCAGTGAGTAGAGGGAGTCAGGCCCCTGAGTTCAGGTCCGGCTTCAGACACTTAACATCAAAACAAGCCAACAAACCTTGGGCAAGTCACTTAATCCCACCTTCCCCCCTCCAAAAAGCAAAAAAAAAAAAAAAAAAGTTTAATAAGAAGCTTGCTTTTTTTCTAGTGTTGGAATTTAATTGTTTTTCAATGACTGTATATAAAATCCAGAGGCTTCATAATGTGCAAATTGTTATGAAATGAAAAACAAAAAAACAAGCCTCTTATAGAAAATTATCTAAAGAAATCAATGTCTAAAGTCAACTTTATTCTTGTTAAACATCAAATTTTAAAATATTTCAAAACAGTAAAGTTTTGCTTGAATTATTTCCATCTATTGATAATCCCTCAAAAGTTTGTGCTTCACAATGAATGACTCTTTCTCCATTTTTATTGTCCTTACTCAAATTCATGAGATTCTTAATAGTTTTTATTTTTTTAATAAATAATAATCTTTTAATGAGAAGTAGGAAAAAAAAAGTGATGTGAGTCATGGTAAAGTTTAGGTCTTTTCCAGACCCCTGCCTTACAGTATCTACTTTACAAAATTAGGCCACAGACACAAACACACTGACTCTACCCCCAAAACAAGTGCTCCTAAAATGTGAGACTGCAGAACTCGGACAACTAAGAGTTAGCTCTACAAATCAGACGTTTAAGAACACACAAGCCAAGAGAAGGGATCTATGAAGGATAATCACCTTAAGAGAAAAAACTTTGTGCAGATGACACTGGTTCAAATGCATTCCCTTGGGGAAAAAAAATCAACTCTGTAAAGATAGCAGATGGATTTGTTTAAATACTAATAAAATGAATGATGGACTTAATCACCACCACAAACTATTAAGCATGCAGCTGTTCTACAACAAACACAACAGTGCCTCCTTACAGTACGTCTGTGGACGCTCAGTGACATCTAGAGATTGCAAGCTGTTTTTGTTTTGTTGTGTTTTCCACTTGGGCATTTTAGCTCTTGGAACACGAGAGAAGGCAGAAGAAGTCATTTCTACTTTTAAGTTCTGTGAGAAAGTGAAAGAGCTCCCAAGGGCTTACCACTGGTGGCTCAACAGGGGCAGGCGGCTGCACCTGCAGGTTGACTGCAACTGTCTGCGGTGGGGGAAGAGTCTGAAAGGGCAGCTGGACCAAAGCTTCTGCCGCAGGAAGCTCCTCTTCAGACACCAAAGCGTTCTGCACCAAGACCTGGCCCTGGGATAGAATTTCAGGCTGCACAGACTGCAAGGGCAGTGCTGGGACCTGGGCTGGAGGAGATGTCGACAGCTGGGGGGGCGTTGCGAGTGGGATCGGAGGAGACTGCAGCGCAGAGTATGGCTGATGTGCTGTGGGAGAGACAATCTGTGGCCCCGGGGACACCAAAGAGGACTGCTGGACGGCCCCCAAGTGCACCACGGGGGAAGCTGGAAGTGGGAGATGAGATGGAAGATTCAGCGGCTGGGCGGTTGGCTGCACCTGATTAGTGGGGGGCTGCTGCAAGCTTGGCCCTGGCTGGAGAGCTGAGGACACAAGAGGATGGGGCTGAATAAGTGCTTGTGGATGGATAATGATGGCAGGAGAAGGGCTGGGGGAATGGGGTGGGGGAGGGGACACCACGACTGACTGCTGTGCTGCCTGTGGTTGGGGGGGAGACACCGGGAGAGGAGGCGGGTGGCTCTGCAGGGGCGAACAGTGCTGGGCCTGGGCACCGCCTGGGGCTGCAGGGAGGCCGTGGCTCGGCACAGGGACACAGTGCTGGGAGGCGGGAGGGTCCTGACTCGGACTCTGAAGGGGGAGTGGCTGAACTTGCTGCTGCTGCTGCTGCTGCTGCTGTTGCAAAATCAGCTGGTGATGGGACACCTTGGAAGGTGGTGAATGAAGAGGAATCTGCTGATGTTTTATTAGAGAATGAGGCTGAATTGGAGAATATGAAGCTGTGAGAGAAAGAAATGACAATCAGTACCGTGATCTCCAAACTTCTCTCAGAATGCTACCAAAAAATCCAAAGAAATTCTCCTAGTTTTCACACCACAAAGTCAGGCTCCCAGATAAGAGGGACATGGAAATATCTTTTAAAAAAACTAATAACAGTGAAGACTCCAATGCAGAGAACTCCATTTTGGTCAATTTAAAAGTAATTTTTTTTTAAATGGTTCGATATGCAAACCAACAGCTGGACTGGGCTTACACTTGTGAAATCTTATACAAGGTCACTGGATTTGTCACATTAAATCTGGGCAAGTTTTAGAACATTCTCTATTTTCTGCTACCATTGAATCAACGCAAGATATATAAAACAGTCTGAAAGTCAGGAAAGATACTCTATTTCCATATGTATCTTAACAAACATCAACGTTCAAGGAAAGCAAATACCTAATATGTAGCTTCCCAATTTGCAGATTTTCAGTCTGGGGCCAACGTCCCTATTCAGAGCCATGAAAGGCAATCCAATTAGAGAAAACAATTAATTAGGAACCTAGTATGAATACTAGGGAAAAGATCAGCAATACAACTGAAAAAAATGTAAGCTTTTAAGGAGCTTTTTTTTTAAAAAAAAAGAGCTTCCAGTTCAGGGTGAGGAAGGCACTAGAAGAGATGAAATAGATGCCCATGCCTGCTTTGATTTTTTTTTAACCCCCATGCATGGTACATAAGTAGGCACTTAATAATTATTTGCTGGCTTGATGTGAATTTTAGCACAGATTCCTACTACTGGGAAAAATTAGAATCTGTTTTAATGTGGCTTTTTTTTTTTTTGCCAAAAACCAAACCACCCAAATGGCTGAGGACAGACCTCAGCTGAGAGGTCCCTCTCATTCTGCCTCTTTGGCAGACAAAATACCTGTCACGCAAAATGGATTTTAAGTGCAATTCTCCCCCATCTAAACATTGAAGAAGTGACACATAGCTCTGAGTAAAAAGGAAGTTAAAATGCTATCTTAATTATAAACATTCTAAAGCAAGACCTTATCTAAAATTTAAATAGATAATGATACAATTCTATGAATATTATTTTCATATTCAATTATGTTCATGATTAATAGATGAATAAAAGTTCCAAACATTTTCATATGTATAATTTATTTCATTTTGTATTTGGCATAATTTAAATCTTCTGATAGTTTCTGAAGAAATAACTAGCATCTTGAGAAAGAGGCATTTAGAAGATCCAACAAAAAGCTTAATAAAAAAACCTTAATAAAAAAATCCAACACCTTCCATTGAATGAAAACTTCCATACAGCCACCAAAACAGGATTTAAAGCTAAATGAGAGAGAGGGTCTAGACCTGTGATTTCATTAATAAGAGAAAGCCTCCTCATCAAGGCAGGTCAGTATCTTCTCTACATTTTATAAGTCTCAGAAAGCTGCCTGGGTTCACAGCTGATCTACATTAAAGATCAGGACGTGGACTGTAGCTCTTCCTGACTCAAGGAATACTTCCTCTGCTCACTAGGCTACAATGCTTTGATTTAAACTGAGACTTTAAAAAGTATATTTTTTTGACATACAACATCACAGGAGGTCAGAGACAGACATATCACAGAAACAATCATGTTAATGGTGCTGGATTTACACCTTGAAGAATCGCTGTGAGAACAACCAATTCAATGTGCAACCACTTTCATAAACACACACAAAAGATCAATTATGAAAATATAAATTTCCACTACTTAAGAATTCCAAAAGGCATTAGGAATTACTTTTAAAAGTTAATAAAAGCAAGATGTGAAGTACTTAAGTGCTTAGGAAAACAAATCTTTTCAAGCAAATATTTACACAGAAACTACTTTTAGATCAATAATAATTTTTTCTCTTCATTAAAGCTTTTCCCACAGGACTACTAGTTAAGACTATCCCATATTGGAGCATATCTTAAACTTTTAATGTAAAAATAGTTTCTAAGAACAAGCCATATGCAGGGTAAAAGGAGGAACATTAATTTTGGATTCCTAGAGGAATTCTCACTCTCCAATCAGTTTCCCACCAGTGATGGGTGGTAGCCAAATCAGAAAGACACAGCTGCTGCCCAAGTAGAAGTGAAACCCCGATCAGTGACTCAGTTTGCTGTGAATGACAGTTACGTAAACCCTTCAAAGAGAATGTTATCATTCTGAATGAATACGTGGTAGTAGCTTTGGCTCTTTTATTTATCAGTGCTCTGTGGTAGGAAATGAGAGGTTCCTATAAACAAGGAGATCTGAACCTCACCTGCCAAGGAGCACAGCTGGCATCCCTGACTTCAACTTGTTACCTGACTCCTCCCTCCAGGTCCATATTCTCACCCCAATGGGACAGGTGGCCTGTAACTGACAGCACTACCCATTTATGAAAGAAGGGGAGACAAAAGGGCATCACCTTTTTCACATTCTAAATCAGACGGCTTTCTTTTCTTGAAAATAACTCTTGTCCATGCCCCACGCCCCATCTTTACTGCTTTCACTGATGATGATACGGGAGAAAGGAGTGACACACAATCTATATTCTATTCCCCCTAGCCAAGATCCTATCTGAAATGTTCACAAAGCGGTCACCGAGAGGATGCTGTCTCTCTCTTGCTGGTATTTAACATCTGTCTGTGTGACAGTCATTATCCCCATCAGTTTTTTGACTGCCTGCACCAGGGGAAACTCATTTGTCCTTGAGACCGTTTTCTGGGGAGGAAGCAGGAAAGGAGGGGGCAGGAAGGCAGGGAATCATAGTCTTTACAGGAAGAAGAGACTGAAATCTATTTCTGAACAGAAGTCAGGTTTCGTAACACTACAGGCCAACTTACTTAGAAAGTCAAATGGACCTGTGATCTCATTGGTCCTGGGCAACTCTTGTCCACGTCCTCCCACAAGTCAGGAATCTGAGGGAAGTAACGCCCTACTAATATGGGGCAACCAAATATTACATTTTTTAGAAAAATACTGATAATTCAAAATATCAACTCTACTGTTCTAGTACTGTGATTTTAACTGTTGGACTTCTAAGTTCCCTTTTCTCAAAATGCAGTATGAAGATGTCTTCAGTTTATAAAACTGATATTAAAAGGAGACAGTGACTTAAAAGTACCATTATTACTCACAGAATGAATGTCCCATGTTTTGCTAACTGCCAAGAAGTATATCAACAACTGAAAGCACTAAATGGAGGGATTCTTCCTTAACACTAACAAATACAACTTAGAGAATATTAATTTCAGTTATGATCAATGTCTATTAAAAAAAGAACCCAGGGCGGCTAGATGGCGCAGTGAATAAAGCACCAACCCTGGAGTCAGGAGGACGTGAGTTCAAATCCAGCCTCAGACACTTGACACAAAAACTAGCCATGTGACTTTGAGCAAGTCACTTAACCCCAATTGCCCTCCAAAAAGAAAAAAAAAAGAACCAATTTAGAAACTCTATTTTTACTGACATTCAGTGAGACTGCAAAATACAAGCATTTGTACTGGTTACCAATGAAAAGGTTACATGCAACAATTCCTTACCAAACTTAAAACACCCCAATCACTTCTGACAGCTGTTAACATCTCCATCTCACATTAGCATCCACTTTTGCCAAAAGTCTCATCCTACCTGGGGCTATTAGCTGATGGATGCTGGATGTCCGTGTAACAGCTGTACTCCGAGATTCCAAACTGGGGCTCTCTCCTTTCTTACTGCTTTCTGGAGAAGCATCTCGTTGACTGGTTTTGGAACTGGTTACCGTCGTTTTATTATGACAAATGGTCAATGACTGGGCTTGACTACTGCTTTTTGGTGGGCCATTCTGCGAACTAGATAACACACCCAACTTCTGGCTGCATAACGTTAAATTCTGAACCTAAGAGTCACATAACAGCAAGTTCAGATAAAAGAACAGCAACAACAGAGAGACAGTATTAATTACTAATAAAACAGTAACAACCAAATATTAACAGTGTTTTTTATCCAGAGAGTTTTGTTTAAAAAACTAGAGAAGCCATAAAGGAAGAAGCATAACAAAAAGCCAATTCTTAGATGAAAGGGATGCTTTTTAAGAAACAGGTAAAAAAAAAAAATTATCAAGATGAATTTGGTGAAAAGAGCATAATTTCTAAACTGGCAAGTAATGGGCTTAACAACTCAATATGTTGTGTTTTAATATAACCAAGCAATAACACTTGTAATGTTTAGAGGATGCCTTTGATTCTAAATCCTCTAACAGCAATGATAGCTAATGTTTATACAGCATTTACTCTGTGCTGGGCACTTCATGATAATATCTCATTAGAGTCTCACAACAACCCGGAAAAATACTTTCTATAATAAGTCCCATTTTACAGATGAGGAAACTGAGATAAACAGAAGTGACTGGCCCAGAGTCACACAGCTATTAAATATCTGAGGTCAAACTTAAACTCAGACCTTCCTGACTTGAAGCCCAGAGCTCTACCCACTGCACCACCTAGCTGTCTCTTCTAATAAATACCTTGAGTTAAAGATATAATTAAATTTATCAAAAGAACCTTCCTTCCACTACCTGCCTTTTAAGATGTTTTTTAAACAAAGGAATTAATTTAACAGCTCCTGGAGGTATGCTTTGATCTGGGGAAGTAACTTTCCTAAGCTGATCAGATGACATTCCCAAGGTAGAGAAGCTCAGTCCTTACACAACTCCCCACCTCACTACGCCAGGATAGGCTGGATGACTGGTCTTCAGGCTGCTGAAATTGCAGCAACAACAAAGACACACTCAGGAACACAACTCCCCCCCCCCCACTACCACCCCCAAGCCCTCCTGGCCTCCCTGGGCAGGCTTCCTCACAGCTGTTTGGGACTTTTCAGTCACGTCTGATTCCTCATGACCCCTATGGGGGTTTTCTTGGCAAAGATACTGGAATGGTTTCCCTCTTCAACTCATTTTACAAATAAGGAACTGAGGGAAACAGGGTTGTGTCTTGCCCAGGGTCACCCAGCGAGGTGACTTCTTTACATCAGGCTCGGCACTCGGTACAACTGTACCACATGGCATTTTTGGTTGCACTGGTCCTCAGGTAACTGAGGCAGTGAATGATCCTACGCTGCCTTAGAGACATGTTCTCTTCTTGTTTCTTTTTTTGTTTGTTTGTTTTGAGGGCAATTGGGGTTAAATGACTTGCCCAAGGTCACATGGCTAGTTTCTTGTGTTGTGTCTGAGGCCAGATTTGAACTCAGGTCCTCTGGACTCCAGGGCCGGTGGTCTACCCACTGTGCCACCCAGCTGACCCTCTCTTCTTGTTTCTTAAAGATGATCTTTCTCCTTAATTAGATCATACATTCAAGGCAAGAAATTCATCATCAGTTTCCTTGTATCCCTCCAAGTACCTATTCTGTGCAAGTGCTACAGAGCACAAGGAGGTGCAGTGCGCCCGCAGGCTGGCACAGCTGACAGGGGGCTGATCAACACCAGCGTTTTCAGGGATTCTCTCCTTAAGTCAGCCTCACAGAGGCTCTTTTCTAATTAAAGAAGTTTTTAAATGATCTTAGACAATGAATGCACCTAGAGTTAACTGTGTGTGTACCTGGGAACATCTCAGAGGCCTTTTCATCTCCTCTAGCAGCCTTACACATCTAATTACAGCTTCAATTTAACATTAAAATTAGCTTATACCCCCCCCTTTTCAAAAAAGTATGTGTGTGTGTGTGTGTGTGTGTGTGTGTATACACACAGACACATATATGGTGAAGTACTCATAAATATACATGGGAGGAAGAGCTAAGGAAGAGAAATAAATCTGAAATGAAGTTTTCCATAGACTAGATATGCTATTAACAATTATGCTATTAATCAAGGGATGACTAAATCTGAAAATAATTAATGAGAGAAAATGATTCCCACCAAAAACTACAGGCAAACTCAATCTCTGAATGTGAATGCTAATTAACATGCTGTTAATTGTAGGTAGTTTACACACGCCCACTTCCACAGGACAGTCAGACTTTCTCACCTTCCTTTCTTCCCTATTTAGCTTTCTAATTTTATTTATATTTTTAATTTTTAAATGTCTTCGGAATTTATATTTACATGTGTTTATATAACATTTCTCTTACTTCTGGCTTGGAAATATAGGTATATAAAAATAAAATGTATTTTAAGCATGGTTTCTAAACTATGTGACAAATGGATTTCATCATGCTAATATGTCAATCAAATTTTTATGGCATAACTTCATTTCTGGAGAAAAAAATTCTACTTTTCTCAAAGAAGAAATCTTCCCTTCTTTCCCTCCCCCCTACAAATAAGATTCTCTTTATTTCTGCAAAAAAAAAAAAATGGGAGAGGGAAGTTGTATTAATAATAGCACCTTACATGATTAACACGATACTTTTAAAAAAAAAACTTAATACTTTCAAAATCACTTGTACAACCATTACTTTGCTTGATTCTAACAAACTAGTGAAATTAGACAGGATATTGGTAATATCATCCTTTCCCCACTCGCTTCCAGAATTAAAAAAAAAATACTGTGAGAGTGGCTGTCTTGACATAATTAGTAGTAACCTAGATTAGATTTTAGGACTCCTGATTCTTAATGAAATACTCTTTTCTCCTAATGAATTGGCACTGTCTTGCCAAGGTCTCAAAAATTATGTAAAGGTAACCAGGAATATTGTAGTTCTCTGGATTCCTAATGAAATACCTCTCATTTCAATCCCACCACTCAGCCCTAAACCATCACCTCAATACCTAGGCCCCTGTCTCCTACAAACATATTCCTTCTTACTAAAGTTATCTCATAATTTTTTTTTTTTGCCAAAATAGCAACCAAGGCTAGACGAAGCCTAACTTCTCATCATTTTACACCAGAATGCTAGTTTTAAAGTGAGAATCATAAGGAAAAAAACTTTCACTTTATTAATGAAATCTTATGCTACACAATCTTCATTTAAGCACCTTAACACTAAATGTTCCTTGAATTATTCCAAACGCCCTATAACTTTTGACAAAGTACATCTTAAAGAAGTTACACAATTTATATATGGAATTATTATGCTATAATTTAATTAATTTCTTAAGTACAGGAAGTTTATTGTTGCTACTATGATGACTTCTATAAAGTTAGGATTATAAATTATATTGTTATTATATGTATTGTGTATATATATATGATGTATTAATTCTATTACAAAAATGATAAAGTTATCCCTCATCAAATCTGTAGGTGTTGAAAAAGTGAGGCCTTACGTTGTGTTAAAGAACTTGAAGAATTTCTGAGCTAGAGTCCATTGGGGATCAGAAAGGAACGTCTCTGCATGAAGGTACTATATATATGGCTGTCAAGTCCTATGCCAGGCCATGAATACCCAGACCCACCACATGGACAGAACAGAGTCATGTAGTAGTCACAGTAATATGAACAGGAAGCATTCACATGGTATCTACTACACACCAGGCATGGGGCTGAGCACCCGGCAGAAGATCTCCTTTGACCCTCACAATCATACTGCGAGGTAGATGCTACTTATTATCCTCATCTTACAGACAAGGAAATAGAGGCAAACAGCTTAAGGGACTTGCTCAATATCCGACAGCTAGTAAGTGTCTGAGGGAGGTCAAATTTAAACACAGGTCTTCCTGACTCCGGGCTCTATCCACTGTACCACCTAGAGATCATCTCATTGACTAATCTGGTTTTATGCATAAGGAAAATGAGAACCAGATAGGGCAAGTAAATTGTAAAAAGTCACACAGCAAGCTGCGTATAGCTTAAATTTAATCTGACCATCATCCTTAAAATTCCTTTTTTGCCAAAAATTTCCAATTATGTCTACTGGCAAGATCTTTTTATCCTGAGAAAATAACTCAGATTTATAAGAAAAGTTATTGGAAAAATAGGACCCATCTTATAGCCAACTTTTCTGTAAAGCAGTTATTTTATATAAAGTGAGTGCTATCCACAAAGTCAATACCTTTAATGACTAATGAATGGAATCATGGAATAATGGGGTTTTTTTGGCTAGCTATGTTTCCTATGGCCTCTCTTTCTAACTACAGTAGGAGACTATGGAATTAGCCCTAAGAAGTCCTCACTGACCATCTAGTTCACATACACAGCAGAAATATCTGTTTGTACCCAAATATCTATTTGCACCATAGTTATTTTCAAATTACTAGCTAGTATCTTAAAATGGCATCTTTCCTTCATGCGTGTCTTTTTTTTTTTAACATCCTCTACGTAGAATTACAGAACATTTGTAAAGGAATGTATCTAAAAGAACAAATGTCACACTAATCAAATAATGAGTCTACTGCACAAAAAATCAAAATGTGATGTAAACCTAGAAGATCATCACCAAGGAGACACTGGCCTTCATATTCAATCTCTTAAATAAATTAAACTATTGTTACGAAGTGAAGATATACATCCTAGGTCACAGAAAACAGGTTTATGTGATCTGGCTCAATGATCTCATAGCTCATGGCTCAAGTATTCATTATCACTGCAGAACATGCACCTCCATATTTTTCCTCTTCCTCAAAGTATTTACTGGTTTTATAAATATCAATTACCCCAAATGTATCCCAAATGGCCAGCAACAAAAGCATTACTATTTTAACTTCCTATGCATATTTACTCCGACTAGAGAGCCAATGAATCTCACCCAGCTCACCTGAGTAGCTGCCGACTGACAGGAAGGTGACGATGACGACGAGACAACAGGAATTTCAGACTGTACAGCAGCCACAGTAGTAGCAGGTGTGAAAATCAGCTGTACAGACAGAAAGTAAAAACAAAAAACAAAAAAAAAACAACCCTGAAGACAAAAGAACATGCCCCACACACGTAAAGCAAGTAAGAGAGACTGAAGTTTGTGATAGAAAGATAATATAGTTTAGAAGCATTCCCTTATCAAAAATGTACTGTCTTTGAAACTAACTTTTAAATGGTTTTCACGTGCAAAAAGATTCTGCTAATTATAAATAGGGAGAATCTTAACATCTTTATCATATTAGAAATATATTTCATATAAAAAAGACTAGCTCAAAAAAGTTCTTTGTTGACAGGAATTCCTCAGGACAAATGCTCCCAAAAGCTAGCTATTATATATTTAAAAATAAATGTCTAGGAGCCAATGTATTGATTTTGAGTACAAACTAAATTTGAGCAAGAAATTCAGAAAAAAAAATTTCTTTGGCAGTCATCTCTCCTAAAAAAGACAGCTGCTCACTACCCCAGCCTAATTCAGGGGGAGAGAGAATGGGGCTCTCCCTATGATCATGGATTTGGAACTCTATCGTCCAAATCTTCCATTTTGCAAATGAGCAAACTGAGGGCCAGGGAGGAAACATAACAGGCCCAAGGCCACATAACTTATAAAGTGGCTGGGCCGGGCCAGGATTTGAACGACGGAACCAATCTAGGATGAATTAACTTTAAAGACTAGACATGCAGAAAGTCACTACTGAACTACTTAAGTACCACAATGAAACATTAAAATGAGGCAACAGCACAGCCTGAGAAGGCTTCTTTAAAAAAAAAAAGGAACAAGATAATGACAAATGTAAATTTCTTATCACTATCCCTCTTCACTAGGGAACTTTATTCAATGTTATGTTAGTCTCCGTTAATATTCACAACACACTATAACCTATTTATAATTATTATACACAATGTATTGAAATAACAGGTTATTTCAAGGTTTATGTCAATATCTTACTTTAGAATTTTTAGATAAACAAAAAATACCTCAAAAGCATTTTATATTAAACTGTCAATATGTCTTGAGTATGTTGAATTAAATGAAATTTTAACATTAAAGTATAACCCCCACAAGTAAAACTAAAATTCCATGACATATGAAAACCACATCTGACCATGAACAGCCTAAAAGCTATCAACTTAATGTTTCTAGAAATAATATTTTGTATGTACAAAATGTAGTCAAAATCCTAAAACGAGACACATGTGAGTCCATGGTGACAATCTATGAATAATAAGGGAAGATAACAGCGCTTGTTGTTAGAAATTTGACTGGAAGTTTCTCGAGGCGCCTACAGCAGAGACGTGGGGTTCAGGGCCTACGTATCTTTTGCCCCACTTTCTACAACATAAATACCACTAAGCCTCAGGCAGTTTGGCACCAGGTCAATTCCTCAATCAAACTATAAAATTTGGCAAAGGAAGGAAGATGGTACTTCAAGAGTAATCTCTCTTTACTGATATGGGGTCAGCAGGTCTCAGTACCTTGCATATATTTTAAGCAACAACAGCTGCTATCTAAATAAATGTTTATTGAATAAAATCTTTAGCTATCCAAACAAACTGGCAGAATATAAAATCAGGAATAATCAATTACAAGAATTATCAAAGGAAACCCCATCCTAGATTAGAGATTTACAGTAAGGGACAGGGTAAGAAATATTTGCAAATTCCAAACTGGACTCATTGTTTTCAGCACCAAACTTCCAACCAAATTTGTGGTAATTCTATTCCCTGAAAAAGATTCCTATTTCTATCTGAAGGGAAACTTTTCTACCTTCAATAATTTTGTGAGTTTAATACATAACAAACAAAAAATAGATATGAAAAGTCTAAACAGTGTTTTATCGCTTAAAAGGTTTCTAAACTATTAAAACTCCTTGATATCTGTCATCACCTAGGACAGAAGAAGACTGCCCCCACCAATCATTTTAGAAATGTCTTTAATCTAAGAAAATGGAGACTGAAGATTCTGGCAGCTCGTGTCTTACCATTTGAGCTCGTAGATACATTTGAGCTTGGCTTGCCGTTAAGGTAGGGGATGTGCTCCCTAGCAACATAGTCTGTTGGGTAATACTGCTGCTGGTAGTACTGGAAGCCTGGGAACGGCTTATTAACTGTGCAGGTGTAGGAGAAGTAGAGAGGTTGATCTAAGGAAGAAAAAATATTTGGTCACAGGCCAAATCTTTTGCTTTAAAGTGATAAAAATAGACCAAGCTATAGCCAGGTAATCAGTGATGTAAAGCTTAAACTGTGAGCCCCAGAACAAAATTTCATAAAGGGCTCCCCTTAACCTTTTGTTAAGCACAAAATAAAAACACTTGCCGTGCAAAGGGGAGTCATCCTTTCTGTCGCCCCCACGTTAGGTAATACTTGCAACTAGGCAAGCAACAGCATGTACTGGGTAATAACTAGGCCAGTTTTAAAGAAAAATAATAGTATGCTTAAATAAAACATCTAACCTTCAACATTAAAATATCATTTCTCCTGTTTTTTATAAGCGATGACACATTACTATTTCAATATTCTACTAAATAACTAGAACATCCCAGTAATTTAGCTAATATTGCTTTTGCATATTCTATCCAATTGAGGGGATTCTGAACTAGAGAAGGAAAAAAATATCACCAACTGCTCTGGAACCTCTTGAGAACCCCAGCCTTGAGAACCTCACGCCACAGAGAGAGGGAAAGGCTTTGGACACGTCTACAGAAAGAAGCCACTGTTTCAGCAATCTCCTGAAATCCTGAAGAAAGCCTCTGTACAGTCTGGCTCATTCCGGAGGAAGAGGATTTGAAATCCTTTGCCGTGTCAGAGGACCGATTCACAGCAAAAACTGGGGAATGAGAAACCCTGAGGACAAAGGGCTGGGCTCAGAATGACGATGGGGGCTCAAGTCCCAAATCTAAACACCTTTCACCTGTCCAGCGGCCCTGGTACATGCTGAAGAATCAAAGATGCAGTGACTGACAGGCTACACTGTGAGAAAGAGCACCCTCACCAGGTTGTTCAGTCATGTCTGACTTTTTGTGACCCCATTCAGGATTTTCTTGGCAAAGATCCTAGAGTGGTTCTCAGTTCCCTTCTTCAGTTCATTTTGCAGATGAGGAAATTGAGGCAAACAGGGCAAAGTGATTTGCCCAGGGTCATACAGTCAATAAGTGTCTGAGGCTGGATTTTAACTCAGGTCGTCCTGATTACAGGCCCAGTACTCCATCTACTGTACCACCTAGCTGCCCTCTGCTCACTAGGGGATCGCCACAAAAAATGAAATCCATTTCAGAATGGTGATTAAGAATACGGTTAAGAGGTAATTTCCACAGAAAAGAACTGAGGAATCCCTTAGGTGCCTGTGCATGTGCACATGAGAAGGAGGAAGAAGAAGAGGAGGCCACAGCCACTGACAGGGAAGAGTCAACTCTCACTGACCCAGGAAGATGATACTTCTTCAAGAAGGCACCCAGGCAGACACATACCCTAGGAAACACAAGACACCAGAAAGCACACTGGTCCAGGATAACGGGAGAGCCTGTCAAACCCATCCAGCCTGGTAGCCACCAATCAATTCTGGCTACTTGAGTGGGGAAGTAAGCTAAATCTGCAAAGCATCTCCAAAGAACAAGCAGCCCTGGGTGAGAAAGTGAAAGCCTCGGGGACGCAGGGAGGAGCAGCACCCAAAAAGGGAGGGCGCAGAGAAAGGCATTTTAGTCTAGTTTCTGGTTTTGGCTGACAGCTTAAGACACCAGAATTCTGGTACCTTGGCCAGAAAGGCACAAGAGCTGGAGGGAGGCTTGTCAACCTAATTACAAGGAGGCAGTGGGAAGGAGAGATACACAAAAATAAATGTGATGCAGAAGCAAAAAGAATCTATTTTGTAAAAGGCAGGCATATACCTGAATGAAATTATACACATCTGAAGCTGGAAGCAGAGTCAAGAGTACCTTGGCAGAGATTCACACAAAAATCCCAAGCCTGTGGCTATGGCTCTGGCAGAATCGCAGACTGGCCAGATGAAGGAAATGAAGGAGATAAAATGCAGACAAAGGCAAACAGATGTAGTAGTGAATGGCACCAACTGTCCGGCCACGGCCTCAGAATCCACTCACTGAGAGCACAGTATCTGACCATCCCTGAGCGGGAGGTGGGCCACTTTTCAGGAGATGAGGACTTTTGTCTTCCCAGACACAAAGGACAAACTCAACTTT
This sequence comes from Pseudocheirus occidentalis, assembly GCA_028646575.1. NCBI lineage: Eukaryota > Metazoa > Chordata > Mammalia > Diprotodontia > Pseudocheiridae > Pseudocheirus > Pseudocheirus occidentalis. The sequence goes on along the minus strand of CM053600.1, from coordinate 184,314,873 downwards.
CAGCAGGAGGGTGACAAGACACAAAAGCGCAGCACACGGCCCTGAATGAAACAGGCAGGGAATATCTGACTGTGAAAAGAGAAGACTCACCCCCACAAGCCTCCAAAATTGAGAGCACATCCCCTTGCTGGGAAGACGATAAAGACCGTTTTCTAGACAAAAGAGCCCATATCACCCTGGGAAGTGGCGAGGATCCACCTCACAAAGGCTAGTGAGCACTTGTTAGGGCCCTGGAGAAAGGATTCCTGTATCAGAAGGAGGGCTGGCAAATCAGCACAGTACAGGAAGAAGACGAGACTTGGAGTGAGAGGGCCTGATTTCAAATACTAGCTCTGCAACTTATTCCCTATTTGGTCACAAATCCCTTCTTCTCTCTGGCCTCAGTTTCCTCATATGTAAAATTAGGAGGGTGAACTAGATATCTCCAAGACCCCATCTAGCTCAAAATTTAATGCTATGATTTCTAAAGTCCTTTCCCACACTTAAATTCTACAACTTTCAAAGCCACTCTTACATAACAAAAATAGACACATAGATGTGATTAGTAAAAAAAAATTAGATTCGAAACTCAGCAGAAAATGAAATTGCCACTTTTCGGAGAAAAAATTAAACTGAATGCAATCAAGAAATTTAATTAGTCCCCAACAGATAACTAACTGTCCAAAGGTAGTTTTCAACTATGATTGTTTTTTAAAATAGCCTACAGCCACTTAAGAAAAATAGTTCCAAGTACTTTATGTTGTCATTTATATAAATTTAATGAGTAAGTTCTCAATATAGTATCACAGATGCAGGAAAAGAATTAGGAATTTAAAATTTCAAGTATACTATAAATATGGGAAAATGCTGATATAATGCTCTACAGAATGTCAAGAATAAAAAACCGATGTTATGGCTTATCAAAGAGGTACTAAATGACTTTTGTGTCATATCAAAAACAATGGCAAAAGAAAAAGCATTTTACTACACATTATACTTCATACAGAAGTTTGGGTACTGGCCAAAGTAACAAAACATCAGCCAGATGTCAAGATGTTGATATAGGCAGGAGAAATGACATTTCCAAATATCAAGTATTAATAAAACTTGGGAAAAGATTATAGTTTCCTAAACGCATTTTCTAATTAGATCCCTTCAATAAGCAACTGATTTCTGGGATACCCTCATTAATATTATGACACTTTAAGGATCTGAGTAAATAAAACTATAATAAAGTATGTTCCTTCTAGATGCTGTTGTTCAGTCATGACAGAAAGTACAAAAAATAGCTACAAACCCTGCGCATTTACATGGCACGCTAGGTCGGCACAGAGCCGATCTCAGTCCCACATGGTAGGTGCCATCATTACCCACATTTTACACATGAGGACACTGAGGCAGAGGAGTCAGGGACATGTCCAGGGTCAAACAGGCACCAAGGCTGGATGTAAACTCGGTTCTTTTGGCCCCCAAACCCAGCAACTTCACCACTATCGACTTCACAGATCTTTTCTTGTCTCCAATGCCTTTCACCCAGCAATACTTTTAAAAGAATTCACCATTTAAAAATGTGTACTAAACAAAGATTAGTCTGCTTATTATCAGGTTAAGGGCTTTAACTGAAAAGAAGTCTGGGGGATTCCCCCCCAAATTCTGACATCTCTGGGCAATTCAAAGGAATTCTTACCACCAAGTAGAATAATGATTTTAAAAACATGTTTCTCTGTTAAAATTTTTTAAAGGTGTGTGTGTGTGTGAATTCAGTGGTAAAGTAGAGCTCCAAATCATTCAAACAAGTTGAACCACTCTAATGAGATTCTCTGTGAGGACAGCATCAACTTTTTGAAAAAACCACACCTAAGGCCATCTCCTCAGCTTGGCCTATCTTATCCGGATAGGCCTCAATTCCAAAAGCAGAACGCCCCCATCCAAATCACAGCCATTCTTCTGACTCTCTTCTTAACTCTGTCTGACCTCCGCCTTCTTTCAGCTCCAAGTGCTCTCTCCAAAGTCGCCGAATCCAGGGGCTTTTTCTCAGTGCTCATTCTCCCCGGCCTCCCTTGCGATCCTCTTCTCTCTAGGTTGTAGGACACCTTTCTCTAGGTTCCTCCCCTTTTTTTCCACCTGCTCCTCCTCTGTCTCCTCTACTGTATCCTCCTTCAGATCACAACCTCTGATCCTAGCTGTCTCTCACGGGTCTGTCCCAGACCCTCTTCTCTTCCCCCTCTCTACGATTTCAGCTCCCAAGGAATAATCCTCTCTATGCAGCTGATTCGCAACTCTATGGAGTCAGCCCCAACCTCATTGCTGACGGTTAGCTTCATCTCCAACTGTCTATGAGACATCTCGAACTAGACAGCCTGCAGGCATCTTAAACTCACCATATATAAAACTAAACTCATTATCTTTTCCCAAAAATCCTCCCCTCTTCCTGTCTGAGGATACCACCATCCTCTTGGTCACCCTCAAATCCTTACTCTTTCACCCCTGCCCCAACCTGCCCCTCAACAGTCAATCTGTTGCTAGTCTGAAGATTTCACCTTCCTAAGGATTCCTGCACATACCCCCTCTTCTCCTGACACTGTCCCCAGTGATACAAGCTCTCTTCCTTTCATGCACAGAGTAGCCAAATATCTGCTAGTAGGTCAGCCTGCCCCAAGTCTCTCCCCATGCCATTCCATTCTCCGCTTCGCTGTCAGTGATTTCCTTAACACACTATGTTAACCCCTACTCAATGAAGATCAAGTGGCTCCCTTTCACCTCCAGAGTCAAATATAAAATTCTGTCTTTCCAGTCTTCATATATTTTACATGACCCCACATACTCTATTCCTTGAACAGGATACTCCACTTCCTACCTGTAGGTATTTTTAACTAGCTTTATCCTGTATGTATCTCATTTGAACTTAGCTGGCTGCATGTTGTCTCTCCCCATTACACTGGGAGCTCCTTGCAAGTATGGACTGTTACCTTTCTTTGTGCCTGGCACATAGCAGGCACTTCATGTTTACTGACTACTGACATATCAACTAATACAAAATATATACAAAGTAATGTAAATGATTGGGGGGGGGGGGGAATCATTGGAGGGCCTACAAGGTGATCAGCGCTATGCGAGGTGCTGCCATTTCTGATTCTATCTTCGTGGGTTTTAGCCTTGTCTCCTCAAATGGATCATCAGCTTCTGGAGGGCATGGACTTTGTACTTACCACATTCATGTCCCTCAACACATTTCACAGAGTGTTGGTAATAAGAGCCAAAAAAACATGTTGTATGATTTCTAGGAGCAGCAAGGTCACTAGGCATCCCAGAAGGACCACCACTAGAAGCAGACCCTAAAGCCAGCCCTGTGACTCCATTCTGGGCAATAAGAAAACACCTCTCAAATTATGCAGAGATAAGATTCTCTAAATCTATGATTCTCTCATCTTATGAACCAAAGATTATGGAAAAGAATTATAAAGAAATTATGTCAGTGAATTTTCTAGTTGATGGGCTACATAACTCCTCATTATGTAGTTTGTTCCACACATTCTGTTCAATGAACACTCAAATAATCACAAATTTTTTTAGTTGGAATGGAATCGATTAGACGTAATTTAGTTCAACCATCTCATTTTACAAAAGAGGTTATCAAAAGCCAAATATGCTCAATGATCTGCCCAAGAAGCTTTTAATTAAGTCACTATATGGTCTCAAAAAAACAGTATGAAATTAAGAGTGCCAAGTCTCACAAATCGAATGATCTTAAGAAACCCTCTGTTTTCCTTCTCTAATTATGAAGAAGGGCCTTCAACCATTTCTAGCTGCATTAAACTAGATAGACACCCCACCCCACCCCAGACCCCCCAGTTAAACTCAGAGAAGCTTATCCATAAGAAGAATGGCTGCTAGGGAATGAGTTTTGGAAGGTTTCATTAACTGATGGAAGACTTCAAGATGTACTGGTAGAGAGAGTTGATGAGAGCACAGATCTTCTGAAATCATAAAGTACGCCACATTTTTCTAGTGATGTTACCCATCTTTTCTTTATACGCTAACTAAGCCTGGCTAATTTAGGATGGGAACTGTTCTCAGGCCCAAACTCAATCCTTTCAATCTTGGGAGCATCCAGCAACTGAACTCCCTTGACCTGGCCCTCCTGAAGCCAGGGCTGAATCTCCACACCAAGACAAGGCAGCACTTCGATTGCAGACGTTAATGGAGCCACACTCTCGGCCAGCTGGGTACTCCCTTCCAGGGCACAGATCACAAGCATGCATAACCTTTCATTCTGTACTATTCTCCTCCTATGTTTCCATAAAACACCTACAGGCCTTCTCTAATTCTCCTGACATTAGATGGATAAGAGTCACATTTATATGCTGTCTGCTCTTGCCACACAACTGGTCTGCCTTTCCTTCTAGTCATCTATCTGTGGTGACAGCCTTTATACCAGTTTTATTGGACAATTCTTGGCCAGTACTGTTTATCTGAGATGAATTAAGCCCACTACATGACTATTTATTACCTTCTGGGTAAACTTCAACTATAATTCTTCTAAACGGTGGTTTTCTATGACTTTTTTGCCTTTCAGCAAAACAATGCAATTTAAGGGAAAACCAAGAAGATGTTCAAAATCACTGTACAAAAAAACAAGAAAATAAGGCATCCTTTCAATTTCATCCTATAATACAAATGTGGTCTTGATACCTAAACCAGGGATAGATAGAAAAAGAAAACTATAAACCATTTTCCTAAAGAACATTGATGCAAATATTGTAAACAAAATATTAGCAAGTACCTACAACAACCTATTAGAAAGATTATGGTAGAAGTGGTTTAACTTAAGGAAGATTATAAACATAATAAATCATGTTAATAATATAAACAATAACAACTAAATGATTATATGAAAAGGTGCTGGGAAAGCTTCTGACCAAATACAAGAGCCATTTCTACTAAAAACTCTAGAAAACATAAGAATAACAGATTCTTCTTTATATAGAATAAATAATACCTATTATGAAAGAAAACAATATGAATAATGGAGAAAGTCTGAGTCCTTTTCTAATAAGACTGAGGTAAAGAAAAGATGCCCATTATCACCCTGTTTAATAAACTGCTAAAAATGATGGCTACAGCAATAAGAAAAAGAAACTGAGGGGACACATATGCTTAGGTAAAGAGGAAACAAAATGAACACTTTTGTAAATTACATGATTAATTTAGAAAAACTTACAGAGAGTCAACTAAAAAGTGAGACAATAACTTCAGCAAAGCTGCAGGATAGAAAATAAATCCACACAAACATCAGCATTCCTGTACCATACCAATAAAACCCAGCAAAAAGAGCTACAAAGAGGAATTCCATTTGAAGTAACTACAGAAGACATAAAATATTTAGGAGTATATCTACCAAGAGGAACCTAGGAACTATGTGATTCCAAATGTAAAATGCCCTTTGCAGAAATAAAGACAGCTAAATAACTGGAGATATTCATTACACATGCATTAAGTCGAACCAATATAAGAATTACAATCTTACCTAGATTAATTTACTTGTTCAGTGCTATAACAAACTTATAACTATAACAGTGCTATAAACAAATCAAAAGAGCTATTTTATAGAGAAATGATCAAGAAAAAATAGAAAAGAAAAAACAACAACAAAATTCATACAGAGAGACAAAAGGTCAGTCACCTTATTAAAAAAAGTGGGGAGGAAGGGGCAGTCTTCAGTACCAGATCTCAGGCTGTACTACAAAGTGGGGATCACTAACACAGTTTGGTCCATCAGTGGAATAAATTCGGTATACAAAATACAGAAGCAAACAGATACAGTTAAGCATCACAGTGTTAAATAAACCTAAAGACCAGTTACTTGGGAAAGGATGATTTGACAAAAAATGCTAAGAAACTAGATAGTAGTCACGCAAAAAAAAGGCTCACCCATCACTCTACATACATCACATCTTATATCAAGAGAAGCTCCAAATGGATATATAACCCAGACATAAAAGGTAAACAAATCAGAGAAGCAAGGAAGAGATTACCTTTTGGAGCTTTGGATGGGGAAGAGTTTGTGGCTACATAAGTGGAAGAGGATCACACAAGATAAAAGGAACAATTTTGATTATCACAAAATTAAAAAGGTTCTGCACAAAGAAATCGAATGCAGTTAAAAGTAGAAGTGAAACAGGTACCTGGGAAAAAAAACTTTGAAGCAAGTTTCACTGACAAAAGTCTCGTTTTCAAGACATAAAAGGAACAGATTCAAATCTAGAAGAGTTTCCCCCCAACAGATAAAAATGGTCAAAGGGTATGAACAGTGATTGAGTTCTCAAAGAAGAAACCCGTCCATATATACACACAAATCCATTCTATTACAGCTTCACAGAACAATAAACTAGTCGTTTTCCTTTTACGAATTCAAAGAAATGTTGAACAGCACTTTCCGTAGTTCCCAATGACACAAGTCACAGATCAATAATCAGAACTGCAGCAATGCTTGGGGTTGAATTTTCCAGTTTATTTAAAATTTTTATTGTCTTAGAAAGACTATATATCTTTAATTCATAACTAATTCTTTCATACTATGAAATAGTAATTTTACGGTAACTGCAAATCTGCTACTCCAAAGAAACCACAAAGTGGCATTTATTACATGGGATTTTCAGCTAGAAAATGTTGCAGTAATGGCCAGTAATGGGTCAGCATTTGTTGAATGCAGAATGCTGAGTCAGCATAGAGCACACCCTCACACAACTATACCTCTAATACAGTGGTTCTCAATCCTCCTAATGCCCTGACCCTTTAACACTTGTATGTGGGCAGACCCGCCTGGAAACAGATAGAGGAGCAGTGTCTTGGTTCCTAAGACCATCAGAAATGTGTTTTCTGATGGTCTTAAGCGACCCTTGTGAAAGGGTCATTTGACCCACAAAGGGTTGTGACCCACAGGTTGAGAACCACTGCTCTAATACATCCTGAATTCTCTTATAGCTTATTATTGTAACCTATTTAAGTCAGTCTCAAAAAAAAAACCCCAAAACCTGCTACTAGCTCCAGAATTTTTTTACCTAAACAATTGTCCCCCATCTCCCAAAGCTATATATTTAAGTAGTAAAGTAAAACAGCTTTCTTCACTATCAATTTTTTGTTGATTATTTCATTAATTCACTTATAATTACATAATTATAATTCATTTGCAGAATGAATTATAGCTTTTTCAGGAACAGTATATAAGAAGTTATTTGCAAGTCTGGGTCAAATGATTTGACCAGGTTAAAAAATGAAAAGTATACCTTAAAAAGATCAATGACACCAAGTTAGACACATACATTTATTTACACAGAACATACTGACACACAGTTAATAAACCACAGCAGCATAGCATTACCTAATACAGCGCTCTGTATACAATGGGCTCTCCACAAATGCTGACTAATTAGTTTTAATATATGGAAGCAAGAAAAATCAGCAAAAAAGGCTAACAGTTAAAAACATAGATTTTTGTGTCATATGAGAAAATCACCTACAGAAAAAATTTTTTAAAACCCCCAAACGAAAACAGTTTTGAGACTGAGGTCTCAGAAAATATTGGTTATCAGCTTCTGGCAGGTATTATTCCTTCAAAAATTTGTTATTATGTATCTATTCTTCAAAAAGCTTTCACTAAGTTCTTCAAGGGTTAAACAATGTTTTATTTTTGGAAAATTTAAACTAGAAACAATTAAGGACACTTACAGATGTCTGGGACATGCTTGACTGTTGTGTGACACTCCCTGTAGGGGATGTAGATGGTCTCCCACTGGACAGACTTGCCTAAAAGAGCGAGTAAAACGTTTCTTATAAACTGAAGTTAAACCCTTATTGGTGCTGAGTTTATGATGCAAAGCAAAAAAAAAAAAAAAAAAAAAAAAGGTACAATGATCTCAGCTACATGAATTCCCTTCGAGGCTAGAGTGGTCCAAGTTTCTGATAACAGAAGGAAGATCAGCTTGTCTTTCTCGGCTACACTGGACTAGGCCCAAGGCTGTCAGTCTGAGCAGTTAGTGCTGCTCTCAGACAGACTGACTCTACTGCTCCACCACTGACTTGACACAGAAATGGGAGCTATGAGAGGTTGCAACCAAAGGCTTCAGGGTCCTCACCTATACCTGGACATTTTGTGATTTAAAGAAACCCTACCAAGAAGCAGCAGCAACTGGGGATCTGTGGATACGCGAAGCATATACATTTTTAGATGTTTCAACAACTGAGACCTTTCACATGCACCCAGTGAGATGGCTTAGGGCTCTACACACAACTGATCATCAGACTCTAGCCTAATAATAATGGAAACACTGGCCAAAACGTTTAAGTGACAGATTACATTCTTGTGAGTGCAAACCCCTACTGAAGCCCAAGCTCTGCTAAATGACCCAAGGGTACCGATACAGTCATGCCACTCAAATGGAAATATAAAGCAAGGCAAAAGTCACACATATACAGTGACACACACGTTCAGCCTATTTGTAAAACTACACATGATCTGCTACCCAGAGATTAATTTTGTGAGGAGAAAGAGTCCCATGATACTTGAAAACTCCGAAAACCTCCTATCCATGTATTCCTGTGGAGCCCTGCGTGTTCTCCGCTAGCGTCTGCCTCACCTGCACGGCCGCCAGGCTCTGGAGCTGGGAGCTGCTCAGGTGTTGCTGCTGCAAAGCCGCTGTGTGCAGCATGAGGTGCTGCTGCTGGGCTGCGTACATCTGCTGGAGGTACTGAGCTGCAGAGCTCGGAGGCCGGTGCAAGGCCTGCTGAATGACCTGGGAATCAGGGAAGAGCAGACAGACATCAAACCACAGCAGAGAGGTCCTAAACTAGTGTGTAAAATGACAAGAAATTCATTTTGGTGTTTAAAGGTGCAATCCTCCAATAGTTTACCAGTACTCCGATAATGTCACTGCAATGGATTTCTTCCTAAAGTCTCCTTGTGCTTACACAGTAACAGAGCTCCCTAATTTCTACAATTTAAAGTCAGTCATCAGATACATTTATTATTGTTAAAAACAGGTTCTCAAACATTCTCTCTGCTGCAGCTACTCTATTTAGAGCAACACATTTCACCAAGATACCAAGACAAGCAAATTAAGGGAGCAAGGAATGGTTTACCTATCAGATCTATGGAGAAGAATTTATGACCAAACAAAGATTATAAAATGCAAAATGGATAATTTTGATTACATTAAATTAAAAAGGTTTTGCACAAACAAAACCAAAGCAAACAAGATTAGAAGGAAAGCAGAAAGATGGGAAACAATTTTTACAGCAAAAGTTCTGATAAAGGCCTCATTTCTCGAATATGTAGAGAACTTATAAACTCATAAGAATACAAGTCATTCCTTAATTGAAAAATGGTCAAAGGACACAAACAGGCAGTTTTCAGATATTGAAATTAAAGCTATCTATGGTCATATGATAAAATACTCTAAATTATTACTGATTAGAGAAATGCAAATTAAAACAACTCTGATGTACCACCTCACACCTATCAGATTGGCAAATATGACAGAAAAGGAAAATGACAAATGTTGGAGGAAATATGGGAAAATTGGGACACTAATACATTGTTGATGGAGTTGTGAACAGATCCAACCATTCTGGAGAGCAACTTCAAAGGGCAATCAAACTGTGCATACCTTTTGATCCAGCAATACCACTGCTAGGTCTGTATCCCAAAGAGATCATATAAAAGGGAAAAGGACCCACAGGTACAAAAATATTTATAGTAGCTCTTTTTGTGGTGGCAAAGAATCAGAAATTGAGGGGATGCCCATCAACTAAGGAATGACTAAGCAAGTCGTGGTATGTGAATGTAATGGAATGCTACTGTGCTATAAGAAAAGACGAACAAGCAGATTTCATAAAAACTAGGAAAGACTTATATGAACTGATGTGGAGTGAGCTGAACCAGGGGAACATTGTGCACAATACTGTGTGACAGTGAACTACGAATGATTTAGCTCTTCTCAGAAACACAAGGATCCATGATGACAAAGATTCATGACAGACAATCCACATTCAGAGAAAGAACTATGGCGTCGGAATGCAGATCAAAGCAGATTATTTTCACTTTTTTTTGTTGTTTTTCATAGCTTTTCCCTTTTGTTCTGATTCTTCTTTCACAACAATACTAATGTGGAAATATGTTTATGTGACTGCACAGAGATAGCCTATATCAGACTGCTTGTCATCTTGGGGAGGGGAGAATAGGAGAGAAAAAAATCTGGAATTCAAAATCTTATAAAAAAAGGAATATCAAAAACTATCTTTATGTATAACTGGAAAAAAATACTATTTACAAAAAGAAAATCTTTTCCAAGACTGATCCCATATATATATTTAAAGAAGGTGGCATACTGAAAGGAAACATTTAGAGATCACTTTATTTGTGACTATGACATTTAATTCATTACTTCATATATCTGTCCATTGGTAAAGAAAAAAAAACCTGAGAACTTTATATAATGAATAGGATCAATGACACAGGCCATAAATAAAAGTGGAATAAAGAAAATCCTACTTTTTTGGTCAGACCAGATAGCCACGGTCTTAACAGCTTCTGACATTCACTGTTGCCATATACCAGTTACTATGTGCTCAACTGAATCCTTAAGCCACAGCAAGATCACAGTACAATATGCTGGCAAACTAAAAACAAAACAAAACAAAAAAACCAAAAAACACCCTGTAGTGGTAAAAGAAATTGAAATTGAAGGCCCAGACAGAAGTTCCTGAACTGGAGTCAAAAAACCTTATTCTCAAAATTTTAGGGAAAAGAGATGGCTATCTACTCCCATTTCTCCACATAAAGCCAAAAAATGTCTTTACTTAAGTTAGGGCGGCTGAAGCTGCTAGTCAAGAAAACCCACTTTACATCGTGTGCCTCCTACCAAACTCATACACCTCTGACAGCAGCTCATCTAACAAGGTCCTCTCCTGGAATCAAATGAAAATTTTAGGGAAGCTGTGCTTCCTAGAACAAATTAGCAAATCAAAATGTCACATGCCAGAATCTGCTCTAACATTTGCATACATTTTTCCCTGAAGAAACTTGTCCGGGGAAGAATCAGCGTTTTAAGTGCCTACTTCCCAAAGCCAATGACATATAGCTGGCCTTTCAGGGTACCCTGAGGTGGCTTCAGAATCTCTGGTACTTAATCAGAGAAGGGATAAATAGCTAGTGTTGAAATGGGGAAGAAAGAATCTTAATTCAGTCAAAACTCTGGGAATTTCCCTAGAGATTATGAAATCTTACTAAAAAATCCTGTAATATCTTATTAGGGACTAAAAAGATCATTCCTGAAAGCAAGGGCTTTTTTCAGAGTATGACTCTAAGAACAGTGTTTCTCAACCTACAGGTTATGTTCAATTTGTAAAAATGAAAATACATCCTGCATATCAGATATTTACATAAAGATTCATAACAGTAGCAAAATTACAGTTACAAAGTAGCAACAAAAATAATGTTATGGCTGGGGGTCACCACAACATGAGGAACTGTATTAAAGGGTCAAAGCATTAGGAAGGTTGAGAACCACTGCTCTAGAGAGACGGTTAGGTCCAAAGAGAATAAATACCCCAACGCAGCTATGAATATGTGTGAATTTCTCACCCTCTAGGACTAAAATTACCCTCCTAAAATGACCCAGCAATGACTGAGCATGCCCCACAATTTGATAGCTAAACTGGCCCCTAACTTGTCCAGTTTTCCCAAACATTTCACTAGTATTACATGTGAAAGCATCATCTACACTTGAGTGCTGCAAGATCATCCAGCCTTACCTAGACCTACTGTGAGTAGTGAAGACCTTTGCCTTCCCTGCCCCCGACCCTCCTCCTCCTCCTCCCCCCTACTTCCGGCACACCTGTACAGCATGTCGGTCAGAGCCGCTATAGACAGAGATCTGTGGCTGTGGTGTTCTTGAGGAGGAAGTGCTAATGGTGGTGGTGGCTGTACTGCTAGGAGCTGTAGACACGCAGGATGTTCCTGGGTTTGCTTCATTATCCATACTTGTATGATGCTCCTTAAAACTAGCAGAGAACACAAAGAATAGGGGTTAGGCCAATGCCTGATGTCATCCATCTGCTTTAAACACAATCTAATTACACCAAAAAAATGATGTGTGCTCTTATGAATTTAGCAAGGCCCAAAGAGAACAGAGACATCCACCAACATAACTCTGCAGACAAAATTCTACCTGAAGTCATACTTCAATAACTCAGAATTTGTAGTAACTCAAAGAATGTTACATTCATCTTTGCATTATCAATGACTATTTTTACAGCAAAGTGACATCTATAAGAACCCTCATAAAAATCACAGAATTTTGGAGATAAAAAGGACTCAGAGATCATCTAATGGAGAAGTGTCAAACACAGCTACAACAATCCAGAGGGCAGCCTAGAGGGAATGAAAACAAAAAAGCATTCCTAAATAATGAAGCATTCATACCTTGCATTAATTCACATCTGCCTACTTCCCAACTACTTCAAGCTAACCTTACTGTAGATAATGACATTTAACTAGACTATAATTAACAATAATGGCACATAGAAGATTTGGAGAAACTGTAAAGCACAGAAACTGTCAGTAACTTCTCCAAATCCCTTTAAAAAATTATTTTCACAAGGCTCTGCTTGGGAAATTAGCACAAGCTAATTTTGTCAATAGTATTATTTATTGAATATTCCTCATTCATGAACCAAGAATTCTTCATTTTTCCCAATGTGGCAAACTCACTTCATTTGTTTTGAAGTCAAGATTTTGATAACTGACAAGAATCTCTAAACGTTTTATTTCTGGCCAACTTTCAGAGTTTCCGTATTGCCAGAAACTAGTACTACCACAGCTATAGATTTCCAGAGAATCACCGCTTCAGAAAGCAGACCTGAGATCCATCAGCCACATAAGAGTTTTTTCTCTGTCAGCGGCTCTCTTTTTTTATGATTCTGAGAAAACAAAATCTGAATCACTATGTATCAATCTCCCTGCCCCAAGCAGGCAAAAAGAGCTCTTTTGTACTATTTCATAGGAAAGAACGTGACATGATGATTTTAATTCCCTTTTAAACTACTCATATTTGTTTTCTTTTATATACAAGCCTCTTGTTTGCTATCAATGGTAAAAAACAAGATTTCCATAAAATAATTACATATGAAAGCTTATACATTAATCATGCTCAAATTTAAAAGCACTAAACACAAAAAATGTTTGAATAACAAAAAATTCCATATATGCTGATTAGAATTCTTTTTGTTTACTCTTCTTAAAACATGATTTCATAAAATGCATTTTATATTCTTCTGGCACCTTTCATCAAAGATAAAGTATTTCAAAGTCTTTCAACAAGAAATGTGCATCATTCTCCCATGGTAAAAATGACCCTTTTCCACTTTTTTAGAAGTAAAACACAAGGGAGAGAGGCCTCCCCCTGAGCGCCCTTGAACTAGACAACAATATAGGTACAATATACGCTCCCCAAGTTTTCTGACATTCCTGTAAATTGTTAACCCCACCCCCCCAGTCCCGCTCACCCGAACCCCTAAGCCACAGCACACTCGCGGATCTCACTCTAACCCAGCCACCCAGCCACCCCTGCTGCTTCATTCATTCCCAACAAGCACCCGCGGTCCGGCCCCGAGCCCACAAGCCCCCACCCCAGGCTGACCTCTGACCCCCCCAACCCCCCGCAGAGCCCCAGCCCGTTGGGATCACCCACCCTCCCCGGCCTCGGTTTCCTCATCCGTACAAACGAGTCGGGCACGATGGTCTCTGAGCCTTATTCCAGCTTCATAATCACCCAAAGTCGCCCCGTGGTCCCTGCGTGGGCCCCCAGCACCCTCCCCACCAAGTTCGGGGGAGCGGGGCTCTTCCAAACCAGCGCACACAGTAAGCGCTGAATAAGTGCGTGTGGGCTGGCACTGAAGAAACAGGAATGTTGGGCGCCTGGGCACCGCCGGGCATTTCAGGAAAGGCCCTTCTTTAACGTCTGCCAAGCGCAGTGGGCAGACCCTGCTCTCCCGGGCCTCAGTTTCTCCCTCTGTCAAAGCGGCACCCACACTGCCAGGCAGCCTCGCCAAGCACAGCAGGCGCCTAATAAATGCCGGCTCCCCCGGCCCCACACAACCAACAAGGGCTCGTTCTTTTGCTCGTCATCTCCCCGGGTGGCACGTGAGCTCCCCGAGCGCAGGCCCAGCGGCGCCGGCATTCAGTAGGCGCTCAATTAGTGCACCCACGGGGGGCCGTGAACCTGGTTTAAAACCCCACAAAACTTCCACGGGTAACGTGTCCTCCATCCGCGCTGGTTTCCTTGGTAACCCGCGCAAACAGGACACAGCCGCGGCCGCAGGCCTCCCGGGGTGCCCCCCACGCACGCACCCCCAGGAAGTCGCAGGCCCTGGCCCGCCGTGGGCGGCCTCCTCCAAGGGAATGGGGAAGAGGGAAGCATGAGCATCCCGCCCCTGCAGACGGGGAAACTGAGGCACAGCGGGAAGCACGCAGCTCCCTGCAAAGAGGGGCCCGAGCCACGCGTGATCGCGGACGGCCGTGGGCAGGGCGTTCCTTGCCCCCCGGCCCCGCCCCTGCCCGGCCAGCCCGGCCCGGCCCAAGCGCCTCCCGAGGAGGCCCGGCCTGCGGCCCGCCCACCAGGCCGCGGGAGGACGACCCGGGCCCGGGACCCCCAGCGGAGCGCGCCCCCGCCGGCCAGCCGGCCCGCGCGCGCCCCCGCCCCGGCCCCACCGCGGCCTTCGTCCGGCGGGCCGCGGCAGCCGTCCCCAGCCAGTCACTCACTCCGCTTCCGCCATCTTCTCTCCTCCATCACTGACGCGCCCTGCACATGCGCGCCGAGAGCGAGGGGGCGGGGCCGGCGGGGTCACATGGAGCGGCGCGGCTCGCCCTCCGCCGAAATGCCCAGGCTCCCCCCATCCCCTCCCGCAATCCCCTCCCCTCCCTTCCTTTCCATCCCGGCTGAGCTGCGCGAGCCCCGGGGCTCCACCTCCTCTGCACTCCTCCGCTCCCGCCATACTGAGCGTGCCCCGGGGCTCCCCCTCCCCCGGCCTCCCCTGGCCCCAAGTCCCGGGCAGCCCTGAAAACGCAGGCGGCCAAGAGGGGAGGGGCTGGAGCGCAGTGGTACTCTGAGCCCGAGGACCTGGGTTCCAGTGCTGCGCTGCCCTGAGCCTCTGCCAGACCCTCTACCACAGAGAATACCCCCCCAAATGTTTTGGGTTCCCCCCATAATTGAGCAGCCAGGTGGTGCAGCGGATAAAGCACCAAGCCTGGAGTCGGGAGACTCATCTTCTTGGGTTCAAATTTGACCTCAGACACACTAGCTGTGTAACCCTGGGCAAGTCACTTCACCCTGCTTGCCTCAGTTTCCTCCTCTGTAAAATGATCTGGAGAAGGAAATGGCAAACCAGTATCTTTACGAAGCAAACCCCAGACGAGGTCCACAGAACTACGACTGTGCCACATCCTTCTGCCCATTTTACAGAGGAGTAAACTGAGTCAAGCAGGGCGCAGTGACTGTCCAGTGTTCCGAGAGATGCTTCCGAAGGGCATCCTCGCTGTCAAAGCCAACTGGTGTTCGTTCATTTGCTAAGCCACTAATCATTGGCGACTGATATTGGGGAGAACACCCTAGGATGGGGGCTCGAGACGATCGCCGTGACAAAGGAGCCCGGAGCCCCTCAGGGACCCCCCTGGGATTCTGCGGGGACGGCCAGCCTTGTTCCGGGGAGGGAGCTTGCCCAGAATTTGGGGGGTGGGGAGTGGGAAGTACATAGTCGAACCTTTGAGCTCCCATCCACTAGAATGTGTCCTTTGGTGCTGCCCACTGCAGTCTGCTCCTGACTTCCCAACCAGCCTGCCTCTTGCCTGTGTCCTCCCAGGAGTACTCCTCCCTGTGAGTACCCCCAGACCCCGGCACCTTCACTTTCTCCTGACCCTTTCTAAAGTGGGGACCAACGAAAAACGCTGGCCATCCAACTGGATCCCCTCCCCTTCGGTTCCACTCCTCGTTTCTCCGATGATTTGTTTTATTCCTGTTTTCCAAAGCTCTCGGGATTCTGCCTTGCTTACACCCACCATTCGCCTCTTCATTGCTGTCTGTATCATATTGATTTTCGTTTATTCAGAGGCTGTTGTATTCCTGGTCTCAAATCTGACCCCTCTTACCTTTCCAGACTGCTTATACTCTCGTCCTCTCGGCACATTCTACGGCGCAACTACTTCGGCCTCAAACACAACACCCCATCTTCATCCCCATGCCTGGAAGGCTCTGCCACCTCCCGCTCCAGCTCCTCCTTCCTTCAAGGCTCAGTTTAAATCCCACAATGAAATCCTTCATTTCTCTGGAGCTGCTCTCCTGACTCTCCCATCTTTTTCTACAATCCCAGAAACCTCTTCACCCTAAAAGTTCATTCTATTCCTGGACCTTCTCCCGTGGACTTTAAGAATTGAACAAAATCTCTGCCCCTTCCACTTCTTCTTCGGATTGGCCAAAATTCCTTTTTAAGGAGGCCTAGGCCACTCATTGCATCTCCTAGCTACACCTGACTCTCCTAGACATTTTTGAAAATGACCTTGCATTTGTATTATCTTCCCCAGTTAGAATGTAAACTCCTTGAGGGCAGGCATTGTGGGGTTTTTTTTCCTTTTATTTGTATTCCTGAGCTCAGCACACTAAAATGCTGGTTGATCTGTCTGCAGAAGGCCCTTCCCAGTCCCACCAGCCCTTTCAGATTACATCTACTCCATAAATATCTGTTATTCACATGTTGTCTCCATGGTTAGTCTCTACATGTCTTGAAAGCTGGGGACATTTTTTTGCCTGTTGATTACTGAATTCCAATGTAATTGGTTTCCTTCATATCCATGTATTTTATTTCATATGTGTATGACCATCACTCAGCTAGCATTAAATATTTCATGACTGACAAAACCATGTGATAAAATCCATAAAATATGGGTATTACCAGATTGACTTTTGTTTCTCAGAGAAATTTGGGGCCAATATATACTTTCCTAAAGGTGGTCTAGCCCAGTTTCTTCCTCCTGTTGAAATCTGGACCCTACTCATCCATTTGTGCTGTCTTTCTCAGATATATAGCAATGGACAGGCTCTATCATTGGTCCATCACCCAAACTACATGTCATTATTATCAATAGACTTGGTCTTCCATGGGTGACTGGTCAGGCTAAGCTCCAGGTTGCCTTGCAGTGTTCCAGATGTAGAGAGTGTAAGATATCACTGTGATTACCATTTGTGGATGATGAAAAAAAGCTTCAGGGGAGCCAAATTCCACCTTGAAGGCTCTCTTCCAACAAGACCCCTCACTCATAAATCAAAATCATCTAAGATGCCTTGAAGATGTCAAAGGGAGAATCTTGTTCCACAAGATCAGGTACTACTTAAAGCCGGGTGGTCACCATAGTGATGGAGAAGATTCAGCCTGGAGACCTAGCTGATGAGAGAGTCACTTGGACGGCAAGATCTTCAAGATGCTTCTGTTTGGTGTTTAATTATTAATTATTACAGTGAGGGTTGCACCAACTCCAGTCCCATCAGGAGTGCCCCAGAGAGCCATCTGAATGTAGATCAAGCAGTAAATGCAATCACTGTCCTCAAGGAGCTTACAATCTAGTAACACCAATACAGACACCAACTAAAAACATCCTGTTTCCATAAAGAAACAGAAAATCCCAGCTCTCTGGAAAATTCCAGAGTAGAAAGCCCTCTCTCTAGAGTTAGAAGACCTGGGACTAGAGATCCTGATGTTTATTTGCTGTGTGACTTTGAGAACTCATTTGACCTCGGTGGGCATAATTTCTTCATCTGTAAAGTGAGGAGATTGGGACTAGATGACATTGGAGGTCAAGGAGTTTTTTGTGTGTCATGGACACCTTTGGTGATCTAGTGAAGCCCCTGGGCCCCTCCTCAGAATAATGTTTTTAAATACATAAAATAAAACACACGGGTACAAAGGAAACCAACTGCCTTGGAATAGAGTTATTAAAGTATATTTTTATAAAAGTTCATAGACACCCAAAGAAAGAACTCACATTTCAGATCTATGAGCTCCCCCCCTTTTTATATCGTGTTCCCCACTACTGCCCCAGACATGGAATTCTCCCTTGTCAAAGACCCCTCTTCATTTCAGCCTTGTGGGATCTTTGTCTTCTTTGCAAGCACAGTTGGGTACCATTTCCTACATGAAATCTTCCCAAGAGCATTCTGGTTAATCTCACTGGCGCTGTTGAAAGTACTCTGGAAGACTTGATTGCTTGGATAGAAACAATGGGAACCTTGAGGGGCAGTGAGCCACTCCACCTTGGGAGGGAGGAAATCTGGGTATAGTCTGTCATGCCCCCTGCATTTGAGGAAAGTAGATTTCAAAGGGTTTCAAGGAAGATGAGAAAAAGGATCCCATTGCTTCAAGGATGGTCAGTCTAGGAGGGATGGGAGACTCTCAACAATGAAATTCTGAAGAGCCAAAGGGAAATAATTCCAATGAGATAAAAAAGGGGGGGATTTTTCTGAAGAGAACCATGCGAATGCTGGCAGCTAGGGGGCACAACGGATGAACACTAGACCTCCAGGCAGGAAACCCTAAGTTCAAATTTAGCTTCAAATACTTATTATCTCTGTGACCCTGAGAAAGTCACTTATCCACTCTCTGACTCAGTTCTCTCATTTCTTTTTTCTTTTTTTACTTTTTTGGAGGGCAATTGGGGTTAAGTAACTTGCCCAAGGGCACACGACTAGGTTTTGTGTTAAGTGTCTGACTCGTATTTGAACTCAGGTCCTCCTGACTCCAGGGCCAGTTCTCTGTTCGTGGGCCCTTCTCTGATTTCTAAAAGAAGATAATAACTGCGTCCACCTCCCAGAGTTGTTGGAAGGATCGAATGAAATAATATTTGTAAAGTGCTCCGCAAACCTTAAAGCATTATCATTAGTATATAAAGCTATCATTGTCATTGTTATTATTTCAAAAAGAAATGTACAGAAAATTGAGTCAAATGCAGGTAACAGCAGAGCACTACAAGCACGTGGACCGTCCTATAAAAATACCATCAGGGATGCCAATGCTCCGAATGAGCTGAGGCTGGAGAAGGCAAGGTGGATTTGTTGGTTTGTTTTTTTAAGCTACGTTGGAAGGAAAAGGAAGATCCAAGAAAGCAGAGGACTTCTGCTGGGATGCATGGGATCGTGACAAGGGACAAGAGAGAGTAGGCAGAGCGACTCACCTTTTTCTTAAAATCTTCAAAGGAAAATGACCTTTAAAGGAAGTGCTGAATCAAAAATGATTAATAGGGAGGGGTGGCCAAGCTGACTGAGGAAGTCGGGGAGAGGGCACCTGGCTGCCCTGGGCAACCACAGCTTCAGACCGGTTTGTCAGTAATATGGGAAAGGTCATTGAAAATGGGAGAAGAACCATTGCAGGGTAGGGGAGTTGGCAGGGGGGAGGGGAGGAGAAGGGCAAAGGGTGACATGATGTTTCAAAAAGACAAGAGAACAGTCTGCAAATAATGGACCACTAAGCTTGCCTTGGATTCCTGGGGAAATTCGAAAGAGGATGATTAAAGATGGCATGGTGGCAATTACCAAAAGTCTACATGGCTCCGTCAAGAATGTGTCCTAGCAGACCAACGGCATTCATTACTGAACTCCCAGATGAAGGGAATGACGTCACTGTAGTTTGCCTACAGAGTCAGCTCAGTGGCGGAGTGGATACTGCCCCGGAGCTGGAATCAGGAAGACGTGAGTTCAGATTTGACCTCAGATACTTACTAGCTGTGTGATATTAAGCAACTCACTTAACTTAAGTCTGGGTCTGTTTTCTCACCTGTAAAATGGGATCATTACAAGCATTTCTCTCCCAGAAACTCAGAGGGGCTTCCCCTCTCAGACTAATTTTGTGAAGACAAATTGGGCCTTCTTCTGCCTCAATTCTTACCTAATTAATTACTGAATGGGTGGTGCCTCAGACAAAGGGACCTGGGAAATATGACCATCACCTGATCTATGTCTTGCATTTGGACTCAGATGACTCTTGAGGAGAGAATGAGGCTGGCGACTTTGCGCAGCCCTGCCTCACTTAAATGCAATGGACTTGCAAGTCAAAGATATCATCCTTCCAGATGTCATTGGTCCACTTTGGACCCAAGGACAAACAATAACAACAACAACCTCCCAGGATTGTTATAAGAAAAAGGGAGAATAAGGGAAGGGAACAGAATTTAGTAAATACCTTCTATATGCCAAGAACTTTACAAATGATCCTTACTACAACCCTGGGAGGAAGATAAGGAAACTAAGGCAGACAGAAGTTAAATGACTTGCCCAAGGTCATACTAGTAAGTAACTGAGGCAAGACTTGAACTCAGTTCTTCCTGACTCCAAACCCAGAGCTCTATCCACTGTACTACCCAACTACTTCATAAAATATACCAGCTATCATTACCTAAATTTCAGCAGTAATGTACTTCAAACTTTTCTTGGGGATTTGATGATAATATAATCTGATGGACTCAAGACTGGTTCTATGAAAATACTCAAAGAGTAGTTAGTTGGCCATGGTTCAGAGTCAACTTGATAGGAGGTCTCTAGTAGAGGACCACAAAGATCTATGCTTTTGTTTTTTCCTTTTCTTTTTGAGGGGCAATTGGGGTTAAGTGACTTGCCCAAGGTCACGTGGCTAGTGAGTGTGTCAAGTGTATGAGGCCAAATATGAACTCAGGTCCTCCTGACTCCAGGGCCAGTGCTCTATTTACTGCCTCTATTCACCTAGCCGCCCCAAGGATATATGCTTTTGAATATTTTTAATCAATGATATGGATAAATATATATATATATTATATATAGATGTATATATATTGAAATTATTATAATTAAAACATAATATAGTATATATTATTAGAATATAAAATTGTTATTAAAAATAAATTATGTGTATATATAAAATATATGTGTGTGTGTATATATATATATCACACTCATGAAATTTGCAGATAAAACACAAAGCTAGGAGAGATACCTAAAACCCTGGATGACAGGATGAGTACCCAAAAGAATCTTGACAAACTAGAGCCTTGAGAGAAACCTAACGAGATGAAATTCAATTAATGCAAAGACTTCTACTTGGCTACAAAAATAAAAATCACTTTCACAGTGATGAGGTGTAGGCTCTGGGAGCCCCCTTGAGCTCTCCTTGAATCTTTGAGGTACATACTCTGGGAAACCCCTTGAAGTCTGATTAAATCTTCCCTATTGATGAGGCATTCACAGAGGCCATAAGTATTTCATTGTGTCTGGGCCCAAAACTCTTTTACTAGCCTGGCCCTCCATTGTCCATCTACTTCCCACCCTTGAGCCTATCAAAATATCAATCCACCCTTGCACTGACCTTATTGACTCCTCCTGAAACCCTCCCCAAACACCTCCTCTAGACCACCCCTAGATTCCTCTGTACATAAGAACTCATCTTCCCTCCATGTGGTGTGAGAGCTCCATAGAATGACCTAGCACAGACTTATTCTGTGACAGACTTACTCTGTCCTGCTTGCCCAATGCAAGCATCACAGATACTTAGGTTCCTTAAGAGTCTACCCCATATGGTGAACTTTTAATGAACTTTCAATAAACTTTACTTTCTTTGGCTGAGAGAAGACTTGAGTTGAATTGTTTCAGCAGGACCCAGCATGTTGGTATCTTGGGGTCTCGAGTACCCCTAACCCTCTTTATGGGTAACCATCAACAGGAGCAATGTGGGGGAGAGATGGTTAAACAGTAGTGGTTCTGAAAAAGATCTGGGGGTTTCAGTGGGCTACAAGCTCAACAGAGGCAGTTGTATGATGTAACAATCTAAGAAGCTAATAAAATCTAGGGCTTCATTATGAGTAGTCAGACTTCCAAGAACAGGGAGGTGAGAGTGTTCCCATAACTCAACCCTTGTCAGATGTCGTGTGAAGTCTTGGGTTTAGTTCTAGGCATAGAACTTTAAGGAGGACATTGACAAGCTGGACAGTGTCCCAAGTGGAGTAACCAGGACGGGGAAGGTGCTTGGTCCATGACTGGAAGAACTGAGCGTGTTTAGCTTGAAAGAAGTCTCAGAGGGGATGTAGTACCTGTCTTCAGGTACTGGAGAAGAGAGACTGGACTTGTTCTGTTTCAACTAAGAGGACCAAATCAGGACTAGTGGGTGGAAGTCAGAAAAAGAAATTTAGGCTTGAAGTCAGGAAAAAAAAACCAAACACCAAAACCCCCAGCAACTTTCTTCTGAGATAATTGCTCTGAAAGAGGGGAAAACCCTTTCCTGAAAGTTCCCCTGGTACTCCTCACCCCCACCCCCAAATGAAGCAATCGCTCCCTCCTCTGGATTTATTGTCTTACATGACTCATTGGGCATTTCCGTTCCTTTGGCTCCTCCTCTGTTTAAGTGAAACTGTTATTTAAAATCTGTGCTACTTAGCTTATCATCAATTAGGGCTTGTCTTTCCTTCACAACTGGATTCGGACCTGTGGGAGGGGAGGGGCTGTGTCCTATCTTCCCTTGGAGTCTTGGACCTGCATTCACTAAATATTGGTTGATTTACAGTAGTGCCAAATTAATGAACATGCACAATGGATTAATTTCCCTGAAAGTCTACTAAATAATAATGATAGAAAAAATAATTTGTGAGAAAAAGAGATATTTCTGCGAAGTTGTGATCTTAGTTAAGGGAAGCCCTATTGAATGAGAGCCCTGGGTCTAGTTTGAGGACTTATTAGCTATGTGACCCTGGGCAAGTCACTTAACCTCTGCCTGTCTCAGTTTCCTCATTTGAAAGATGGGGATAATAATAGCACCTGCCTTCCAGGGTTGTTGTGAGGATCAAAAGAAACAACATATGTATTATTACAATTATTACATATGCAAAGAACTTTGGAGATGTTGGAGTACAGTATGTTAGCTGTTGTTGTTAGCTCATTGATATAAATACAATTCAAAGACTGCAACTCATCTGATGAGGTGTAGGCTCTGGGACCCCCCTTGAGCTCTCCTTGAATCTTTGAGGTGCAGGCTCTGGGACCCCCCTTGAGCTCTCCTTGAATCTTTGAGGTGCAGGCTCTGGGACCCCCCTTGAGCTCTCCTTGAATCTTTGAGGTGCAGGCTTTGGGAAACCCCTTGAAGTCTGATTGAATCTTCCCACTTGATGAGGCATTTGCAGAAGCCAGAAGTATTTCATTGTGTCTGGGCCCAAACCTCTGTTACTAGCCTGGCCCTCCATTGTCCATTTGTTTCCCACCCTTGAGCCTATCAAAATATCAATTCACCTTTGCATTGACCTCATTAACTCCTCCTGAAGACCCTCGCCAAAGTCCTCCTCTAGACCACCCCTAGATTCCTCTGTATATAAAACCCCATCTTCCCTCCATGTGTGAGAGTCATAGAATAGCTTAGCACAGAGTTACTGTGTGAAAGCTCCATAGAACTACCTAGCATAGACTGGCTCCTTAAGAGTCTACCCCATATGGCGAACTTGAACTTTCAATAAATTTTGTTTTTCTTTGGCTGAGAAGACTTGAGTGGAATTCTTTCCACAGGACCCAGAGTGTTTATATTGTGGGGTCTCAGGCAACCCTAACCCTCTTTGGGTACCCTCTTCACATCCATACTTGTCCGTGTTATGGAACTGTCAGTCACCTGTTGACTTAGAAAACCAACAGTTAACATTATCTATGTTGTATTGTATCTTTATTGATTTTGTAACATTTCCCAATTACATTTAAATCTGGCTCAGGAAGCACAGGCATTGCAGCCTGGGGATCCCCGAGTGTGATACCTCTGCTCTAGGTCTCTCTACAAGCTGGCAGAAGAGTTTATTGGTTATCCCTTGATTTTGGTTATGACCAGCCTGCTTCCTTTTCTGGTCCTCCATCCCCCCAGTGAAGGCCCTCACACTACTTTTGCGTAATTTTTTGTGGTTAAAGTGATATAGCTCACTCTTGCCCACCTTGCATCTCCCTGCAGCCCTCTGGATGACGTGAAATGTTCATTCTCCTGAGATTCTGGTGTTCTGAGACTCTCAGCTAGACAGCAGAAAAATATGGATTTTAGGGAAAGGACCGTTTGGGGTTTTTTTTGGAGGGCAATTGGGGTTAAGTGGCTTGCCCAAAGTCACATGGCTAGTTTGTGTGGGCGGGGGGTGCCAAGTGTATGAGGCCGTATTTGAACTCAGGTCCTCCTGACACCAAGGCCAGCACTCTATTTGCTGTGCCACCTAGCCACCCCAGGACCCTTTGTTTTTCAGGAGAAGTGTGGAGGACATTAAAAGCACTTTGCTGCTCAGCCCATTCTCAATCTCCCAATTCAATTTTGTCCCTAGCCTACTGTCTTTCTGCAGTGTCTGTCCTAGATATACATGGGTAGGCAATCTCTATAGCAAGCAGGGTGGGGTGGGGTGGAGCCAAGATGTCAGAGCAGAGGAAACACTATAGTGGAGCTCTCCCAACATTCCCCTCCAAACAACAATAAAATAATGCCTCAAATAGAATTCTGAAACAGTAGCCCCAACAAAAGCTCAGAGTGAGACATTTTTTCAGTCCAAGACAACGTAGGAGGTCAGAAGGAGAGGTCTGTGATACTGCAGTGGGCATTGGTCTAGAGCACAGCCAGTGTCAACAGGCAACTATGGGGCATCAGGCAACTGGTCAGAGAAAGATTATAGGGGACTCCTGTGCTGGCACTGAGCTCAAGACAGGATGTTGTTCTATAGTTTCATTCCCTATGCCCACCCACAGGTCAAAGTCCCCAGGAGGACAGAAATTGTGATTGTGAGAGAGGACTATAGACCAGGAGAATGGTGACCTTATCTCCTTGGAAGTGCCAAAAGCTTACAATACCCTTCAGCCCCCAAATAGCTCTGAAAACAGCAGTTTGAAAAAGCCTGAAGCTTGGGACTATACCCCTACCCATCCCCAAGGGGAGCAGAGCCCAATTTTAACATAAAGTCCAAAGTAAAGAAGTGAAAAAATGACTAGAAAAATGAGCAAACAACAACAATAAAAAAAGAACCTGACTATAAAAATCTACCATGGTAATGGGGAAGACCAAGACATGAACTTAGAAGATGACATGATGAAAACAGCCACAAGCAAAGTCTCAAAGAAAAATGCAGATTCAATTTAAAGCCTTAGAAGAATTTCGGGGGGGGGGGCTAAAGAAAGAGCAAAAGAAAATTGTTTTAAATCAAATAAAAGTGGTAGAGGAAATGTTGGGAAAAGAAATGAGAACAATGTAAGAAAATTATGAAATGAAAATGAACAGCTTGGTCAAAGAGGAAAAAAAAATATTGAAGAAAATAACTCCTTCACTCATGACAAAAAATTGCTCTCTACCTCCAGAGAAAAACTAATGGGATCTGAATGCAGAATGAAGTATACCATTTTTCACTTTTTCACTTTATTTATTTTTATGGTGGTTTTTTCTTTTTGTTCTGTGTTTTCTTTACAATGTGACTAGCATGGAAATGTTTGACATGATTATACATGTATAAATTATATCAAATTGTTTACTATCTCAAGGAGAGGAGAGTAGGGAGAGGAAGAGAGAATTTAGAACTCAAAATAAAAAAAAACAAATGTTAAAAATTGTTTTATGGGTAATTGGGAAAAAACCAAAATATTCAACAAAGAAAAGAAATCTTTTAAAAGCAGAATTAGCCAAATGTTTAAAAAGGCATAAAACCTCAATAAAGAAAATAATCCTCTGGCGGTAACTTAACCTGGGGTACACAGAACCCTAAGGAATCTGTGGATAGATTTCAGGAGATTCATGAACTTGGATGAGGGAAAAATTATGTCTTTCTTTTCATTAATCTCTAATTGAAATTTTGCTTCTTATTCAGCTATTTTAAAACATTATTTGGAGAAATGACTCCATAGGCTTCACCAGATGATCAAAGGAGCTATGACATAAAAACCCTTGCTTGGCCATCAGACTTTCTATTACAAGCTAGTTAACAGCCAGTTTTCCTCTCTTAATTTTTCTTGTGTGGATTCTTATGCTCAACTCTTTAACCATCCCTAGTAGCATTCAATGTTCAACAACATTATTAGATCAAATGAGATTATGTATGTAAAACACACTGAGATCTTTAAAGTGGTATGTGAATTCAAACTATTATTATTGTCATAGTTCCTTTAAATTCTTCCTTTCTCTTTCCTCTCTCTGTCCCCACTTTTTCAATATTTTGGAATGTGGCCAAAGCAGGGGTGGAGTGTGGGGGAACGACAATATTCTGAGATCACAGGTTTTTTTTTTTTTTACTTATCTAATGACTGCAAAAAAAATCATTCAGATATTTCATTTTCTCACAATTTAAAAATTAATATTGAAGAAGGAAAAGGGACCTCTAGACAATATTAAAACCAGTGAGGGACAGGGTTCAGAGTTAAGTGAAAGATCTCTCCTGTAGGTTGCTGATTCAGTTCAAAGCAGAGACTTCTGCCCAGCATACTAGGCTGACTTTTCTAATCCCCATTTGGAAAGTTAAGCAGAGAACAATCCGAAGACTTGTTCTTGTTTCAGTCTCTCATTTTTTTGCCCACCACTCCAAGAATGCTAGTGGTTTAAAAATAGATGAACACATGGATCAATTAAATATTTATAGACTATCCACAATGTCCTAAGTGTCTCATTGGGTGAACTTGGACAACAAGGCCCCTGACCTTGAGAGTGATAAGGGACAAGAGACTGCTGACCCCAGTGCTCTATGGATCCAGTCACTGCTACCCTCCTGTAAATGGTTCTTTGTTATTTCAGGAACAGGAAGTGGTATGAAATCAGTTACCTCTCTTGAGCCCAAGAGACAGCCAGCCTGTCAGGTATTCTGGAGAAGCAGACAAACATTTTTATCTTGGACATGAGTTTGCCCTTGAAATTCAGTGTGCATTTCATTGGACAGAAATTATCCTTGCTTGCTTCCTTCCAGGGTTTTAAGCGGCCAAAAATAGACTGTGGCTTAAATTCAAGGTCAGCAGAAATTCATTATGAAAATATTTGAGTCCAGCAGGAAGTTGTTGGGGGTGGCAGAGGAAATGAGACAGCCTTCTGGGGAAGGTAGAGAGGAGCCAGCTACCAAGTGGGGGAGTGGAGCTTCTAAGAGAGGAAATGACCCAGGGTTCTGGAAAGATCAGAGAGACAACCACAATGCAGCACAGAAGGCTGAAGGCCAATGAGGCATTATGGAATGGGGTGTAAATCCTCAATTATAAAGGTCTTCTAAACCGATTTCTCTTTTCTCCTTCAAAATGGCAGGTTGGATACCAACTGTGAGTGACTTTGAGGGGGACATGAAGGATTATCAATCAATTAAAAAGAGAGATTTGGAATTTCCATTTAAGCAAGACCACCGATGAGATGAAGCCCTTTCCACTTCTGGATAAGTTTCATTTTATTCCACCCACCCACCCTGCGCCCCACATCGTGCCTAAATCTGCTTCTTTGCAGCCTGCATCCAATGTTCTGCTTCTGCCTTGCTCTGGCCGAAGGAGCAATTTCTCTTCTCTAGGCTAACCAGCCTCAATTTCTTCAACCAAATCCTCACAAAACCTAAAGTCAAGGACTTTCATCATCCTGATCACCTTCATCTGGATCCTCTTTAGCATATTAGTTTCCTTCCTAGACTGTGCTGCTCAGAACTGAGAAGACACTTTAGATGAGACCTGACCAAAGCTGACAGTGGGAAATATGTTTATTTTTAGTTTATATCATTTAAACAAGATTTTGAGTTATAAGTTTTCTTCCCGTCTTTCCCCTACTCACCACCCCAAAACAGAGATTCCCATTTATACCCCCTCCCCTAATCTGATCTCTCCTATATCCTTCTCCATCCCCACTCTAACTTTCTAGTAGGGCAAGATGGATCTCCTTATCCTCCTGCCTGTATATCTTACTTCCCAGTTGCATGTAAAAATAATAAAATTTTATATATATATATATATATGTGTCATTTGATTTTAAAACTTTGGATTCCAGATTCTTTCCCTGCCTCCCTTATCACCCACCCTTACTGGGAAGATAAGCAATTCTGCATCTGCATCTTAAATCCATCAACAGCTTGCCAAGAGACTGGCGGTTAGGCGTCATTGTACTAACCAGACTTCTCCAGCCTTTTAAAGTTGTTTCTTTATACTATTGTGATTGTATAAACTGGTTTCTCATTTCTACTTACTTTTCTCTGCATATGTTTATACAGGTGTGCCCTTATTTCTCTGAAATCATCCATTTCATAATTTGTTATGGCATAATAACATTCCATTACATTCATATACCAGAATTTGTTTAGCTGTTCCCCAATAGATGGGCATCTCTTTGGTTTCCAGTTCTTTAACACTATAAAAAGAGCTGCTGTAAGTATTTTTGTAAGTACAAGTCCTTTTCTTCTTCCCTTGATCTCTTTGGGAGGATAGGATTTTATTCTGTTTGTGACACTTACTGGTCTTGCTCCTCTTTGGAACTTACCCTGGGGTAATTTATCTTGTATGTCTTTTTATGTACATATACTTGACATGAGGACAGGAGTTATGGGGGAAGGGTAGGGCATTAGCTTCAGTGGATCAGGAAAGACCTCATATAGGACATGGCACTTGAATTGAGTATAATGGGGGTAACAGGAAAAACCTCTTGATCTGCTGGACCTTGGGCCACCACTATAGACACATGTGCTTTAGTTCAGTGCATAAGAGCTTTCTCTTTGGGATGACCTAGAAAGCTCTTAGCGATGCCTTGGTCCTACAAGGCTTCATCAAAGATCAGACACTGAACAAGGAGAGTGACCCACTTAATAGACTTTGAAAGGAAAGAGCTTCTACTTTCTCCACTTTCTTCCCCTCTGTTGAGCACATCAGGACTCTTTGATCCTTTCATGTTCAAATGGGGGTGAAAGAAGATATTTCTTTCTACCCTTGCAGCCAAAGCACTGCTTGCTAATGACAGTATGAACATGGGATATCTAGGCAAGTCTAGTTGGATCTCAGGTCTCTGCCTCTTCTCCTTAAGTCTCTTTCCTTAAACATTGGTAACTGACCAAATAGTGATCTTGATGGGGGCATTTCTAACCATGGCGGCTTCACCCATGTGAATTGAAAAGGTCTGGAGCTCCTGGGTCCAGGAGATAGTTGTAAAGCGAGAGGTGATCTCTAAAAAACTTTTCAGAGAAGAAGATGACAAAGCCCAAGCCACTCCCTGGCTTTGCTAGAAGACAAAGAACTTGAGTAAACTGTTTAGACAGTGTAGAACTGAGGTGAAGGTGAAATGCCTGTTCAGTGTTTCATGTTTCAGTGTTTTAAATGTCAGCCTAGGGCAAGGAGCTCAGTGGAGAGAGTGTTGGACCCGGAGTCAGGAAGACCTGATTTCAAATTTACCTCAGACACTTACTAGCTCTTTGACTCTGGGCAAGTCATTTAACATCATTTGCCTTGATTTCCTCATCTGCAAAATGAACTGGAGAAAGAAATTGCAAACTACTCTAGTTTCCTTGCCAAGAAAATGCCCCAAAGGGGTCATAAACAGTCGAAAAATGTCTAAACCACAGCATAAAAGGGTTTCTATGATGAGTTTTAAATATTTGTCCGTGCAAGTTTATGCTGGGGGTGGGGTGGGGGGATGGGAGAAGAAATAGTTGTCCAAACCCAATCCATTTTGTATTTTGAGTAACTTTCTGAAAGACCTCCTGTTACTTTCTTTTGGGGAAACCATAGGCATAAACCAAACCTAAGCTATAAGAGATTTCCCCCCGGCTCTCCAGGGTGAGGAGGGTCTAATAAGCCAGATACCACAAAAAGAGCCTTGTTCCCTTGGGGTCAAGTTTCCTTAGGATGTGAACCTCATTCATTTAGCACTAGAGCTGAAGCCTCCTAATGGGAGAGGGTGGCCTTGCACCACGGGGCCACCAGTCTTAATCGAATTTTGAAGGCAGCTAAGAGAATTCTTGACAATAATCATTCTCCAAAAGCAAAAAAACAAAACAAAACAAAAAAACCTCTATGTCTGTGTCTATTGTTCTGATAGCATAATATACTTCCAAATCGCTCTCTAAGTACTAACTAACTAAACCTCACAATTTCCTTACCAGGTAATGAGGTTTTCTTATCTTTATTTTGTTGATAAGATAACTGAAGCCAAGTAACTAAATGTTGATGCCCAAGGCACTTCACTAACATCCAGAAAGAAGGATTAAAAAGTCCCCTTATACTCCACTCTGGTCAGACCCCATCTGGAGTACTAGGTTTAAAGATAATCATTATGGAATCAGACTTTTCAAGTTGGGAAGGATCTCAGTGGTCAACTTGTTCAATCCATCATTGAGAAAGAATCTTTGTTAATACACTAAGTACGGGGTCTGGCCAGTGTGGCTCAGGAAGGACATTAATACCAGAGCTTTTGTCAAGATTGGTTAAAGGAGCTGGTGATGGTTAGCCTAGGTGAGAGTAGTCTTTGCATAGAAATATCTGTCTTTAATCTATCTATTTTTTTGTTTTGTTTTGCTTTTTGGGGGGCAGTTGGGGTTAAACAACTTGCCCAAGGTCACACGGCTAGTAAATGTTAAGTGTCTGAGGTCGGATTTGAACTCAGGTCCTCCTGACTTCAGGGCCGGTGCTCTCTATTCCCTGTGTCACCTAGCCGCCCCTATCTCTCAGTATTTGAAGATGATTTGATTTATTATATTTGGCCTTAGAGGATGAAATCTCCTTTTTTTTTTTTATCAGATTGCTCTTATGGCCATCCTTACCTATTTCTAATCTTTCATCTCTTCCTGGCTCCTAACTCTTTCCCTGTTGCCTATTTTAAAAAGTCCCAAATTTCCCAATCCTTAAAAAACTGACATTAGATCCTACCATCCACAAGAACTATCATCCTACCTTTTTCCTCCCTTTCTTAGCCAAAATCTTTGGAATCTTTGCTGCCAGTTTTTTCACTTCTCAACTCTTAGCAATCTGGCTTCTGACCTTATCTGAAACCAGTTTCTCCAAAGTTAGCAATTACCTCTTAATTGCTCAGTCTGATGGCCTTTTCTCAGTCCTCATTCTATTCTACATGCTGCTTTTGACACTATTAACCACCCCATCCTCCTGTATACTCACTACTTTCTGGGTTTTCACTCTTCTGGTTCTCTGTCTTACTCCTCTTTCTCAATGTCTTCTTGTTTCTTTTTATTTGGAGGCAGAGTCAAGTGACTTACCCAGGGTCACACAGCTAATTAGTATCTGAGGCCACTTCTCCTGACTCCAGAGCTGGTGCTCTAAGTACTGTACCACTTAGCTTCTCAATGTCTTCTTTGGGGTCTTCACCCATATCTCTCCCCCAACACTGTCCTGGGACCCCAATCTGTTCTCTCTCGACACTCGTTTTCTTGGTGGCCTCATCAGCTCAGGTCAGTCTAATCACAATCTCCATGCAGACGACTCCCAAGTCTACATGACCAGCCCTATTCTCTCTCCTGAGCTCTCATCCCAAATCAACAACTGCCTAGTCTACATTTATAGGTATTTCAAACCCAACATGCCCTAAAGAGAATTCATTATCTTTCTTCTTCTTCATTCTCCCTAAACCCACCCCTCTTCTGAACTCCTGATTCCTGTCAAAGGCACCTTCCTTCTTCAAGTCATGGGGGGTCACAAACCAGTGTCCTCCTCAGTCCCTCACTCTCAACCACTCCATCTATCTACTCATGTCTTTTCATATTCATCCACATCTCTCCTCTGGGTCCCCTTCTCTCCCCTCACATAGGCCCCACAACAGTTCAGTTCCCCATCTCTCTCACTTGGACTATTACAGTAGTCTCCTAATTGATCTTTCTGCTTCAACAATAACAATAATATTATGAATATGAATAACTGGCATTTATTTATAAAACTTTTGGGGACAGCTAGGTGGTGCCATAGTGGATAGAAGACAGCCTGGAGTTGGGAAGACTCATCTTCCTGAGTTCAAATCTGGCCTCAGAGACTTCTTAGCTGTGTGACCCTGGGCAAGTCACTTAATCCTGTTTGCCTCAGTTTCTTCCTCTGTGAAATGAAGGAAATGGCAAACCACTCCAGTATCTCTGCCAAGAAAATCCCAAATGGGGTCATGGAGAGTCAAACGCAACTGAGAAATGACTTAAAATTTATAAAAACTTTATTTTATTTATAGAAAACATCTGTTTATAAAACATTTAAGGTTTGCAGAGTACTTTAAATATGTTATTTCATTAGGTCTCTCCCCCCTCCAGTACACCCATTCTCCAACAGATTCCAAAGTGATTTTTCTTAACCACAGATCCAACCATGTCAGTCCCTACTCAAACCATTTGCTTCTTATTGCTGTAGAGTCAACTATAAACTCCTTCGTTTAGCTTTTAATGCCTTTCAGAACCTCTCTTTGCAGAGTCACAAGGAATTGCTCACTCTCTGTCCTCTGCGATCCAGCCATAGGGGACTTCATTCTGTTCTTCTCCCAGGTCATTCCATCTTCCATGTCTGGAATACTCTCTGTCTTCATCTCTCCTACCTCATCAAAGCCCTGACTTCCTCCAAGGTTCAAGTCCGACTTACCCACGACTTTTTTTTTTTAAGGTAAAGGGGTCATCCCTTGGCTTACTTTTTTTTTCTTTAAAAAAAAATTTTTTTTGGTTTTTATTAATTTGTTTATTTACTTTTATTTTACAAGATTCAGTTCCACAATCCCTCTTGATTCCATAATCCCTCTGCCCCCGCCCCTACATGGTGGCATGCAATCAAGTATAGGGTCTGCAAATACTTTCACATTAGATATTAGTCAGGTTATGAAGAAGGATTGTAATGAATGGAATGAACAATGGGAAAGAGGAAACAAAACCAAACAAGAAAAAGAAAGAGAGCAGGTAGTTTGCTTCAATCTGCATTCAAACTCTGTTCTTTCTCCGAATGTAGACATCTCTTTCCATCATGAGTCTTTCGGAGTTGTCTTATAACCTTGCATTGCTGAGAAGAGTCCAGTCTATCAAAGTTGATAATCACATATATGTTATGTCTGTAATTGTGTACAGATTTCTCCTAGTTCTGCTCTTCTCACCCAGTATCAGTTCATAGAAGCCTCTCTGGGTAAATATGAAGTCCACCTGCTTCTCATTTCTTATAGCACAATAGTATTCCATTACATTCATATATCATGGCTTCTTTAGCCATTCCCCAATTGATGGGCATCCCCTTAATTTCCAATTCTTTGCCACCACAAAAAGAACTGCTACAAGTATTTTTGTATATATGGGTCTTCCTTCCACTTCTATGATCTCTTTGGGATACAACCTTAGAAGTGGTATTACTGGGTCAAAGAGTATGAAATTATTTATAGCCCTTTGAACATAGTTCCAGATTGCTCTCCAGAATGGTTAAATCAGTTCATAACTCCACCAGCAATGCATTAGTGTTCCAATTTTTCCACACTCTCTCCAGCATTTATCATTTTCCTGTTTTGTCGTCTTAGCCAATCTGGCTGGTGAGATGTAGTATCTCAGAGTTGTTTTGATTTGCATTTCTCTAACCAATAGTGATTTAGAGCATTTTTTCATATGCTTATACATATTTTAAATTTCTTCCTCTGAAAACTGCCTGTTCATATCCTTTGACCATTTTTCAATTGGGGAATGACTTATATTCTTATAGATTTGACTCAATTCTCTGTATATCTTAGAAATGAGGCCTTTATCAGAGACACTGGTTGTAAAAATTCTTTCCCAATTTCCCACTTCCCTCTTAATCTTGGTTACATTGGCTTTGTTTGTACAGAAACTTTTCAATTTAATATAATCAAAATTATCCATTTCTCATTTTATAATGGTCTCTAATTCTTGTTTCGTCATGAAGTCTTCCCTTCTCCATAAATCTGACAGGTAAACTATTCCTTGCTTTCTCAGATTGCTTACAGTATTGTTGGCTTACTTC